>CM052899.1:30001181-30050864 GCA_028534135.1 Potos flavus
AGAGTCCACAGTCTTTCATGGTTCATCTCCCCCTCCGATTTCCCCCAATTCACCATTCCTTTCCTTCTCCCAATGTCCTCCATGTTTTTCCTTATGCTGCACACGTAAGTGAAACCCTGTGATAACTGACTGTCTCTGCTTGACTTACTTCACTCAGCATAATCTCTTCCAGTCCCGTCCATGTTGATACAAAAGTTGGGTATTCATCCTTTCTGATGGAGGCATAATATTCCATTATATATATGGACCATATCTTCTTTATCCATTTGTTTGTTGAAGGGCATCTTGACTCTTTCCACAGTTTGGCGATTGTGGCCATTGCTGCTATGAACATTGGGTAGAACCATCATTCTTTGGTGACTAGGGAGACGTGCATGGTGGCTGGGGTGGAGTGGTGGTGAGAGAAAGTTCACCACCCAGGTTTCTTTCTTGAATGTCTGAGTGGTCAGTGTTAACTGATAAGCCACCCCACAAACCTGGGGTGCCCAAGGACTCCTCCCTCCCCCTTACTCCCACGAGCAAAATCTATGGTTTCGATGTCCAGAAACCATATATTATAAACCCACCGACGTTTCTCTAGCCCATAGCCACCATGTCTTTTTAAATATGGTGGTAGTTTTCTTAACCAGTCTCCCTGTTTCCAGGCTGTTCTCTCATCCTTTTACATAAGCCAAGGTAATGTTTTAAACACCAAACTGATCTTGTTACTCTTTGCCTAAACCTCTTAGTTGGCTTCCCTTGTCTTTAGAATAAGTTCAGACTCTTCCAGTGACCAATGTGGCTTTCTGCCCTGGGACTCTGCCTTTCTTCCCAGCCTCTACCGTCTCTTCTCTTCCTCACACATCTGATTCTGGCCTTACCATATGCAATTCCTTTCAGTTCTGTGAACCTGCTCCTTGGAGTCACTTCTTGTTCTCCCTTCCTTCCTCCCAACACTATAAGCTTGGTGAAGATAGGGACCATGACTGTGTGTTTGCTGCTACCTTAGCACCTAACACAATAAATTCTGCTGAGCACAGGAATCAGTAAAGTAAGAATACAGAGAGGAGCAGAACTGTAGAAGTTAATTTTTAGATCTGTGACTTTGAGACCTCTGTTGGACCAGTTTCTAAGTCCATATTTCCAGGAGGCAGTTCTGATAAGTACAGAGCATGAGTTCAATAAAAGCCTGGGTTGGCTTTATTTATTATTTTTTTAAAAGATCGACTGATTTTTTTTTTAAGATTTTATTTATTTATTTGAGAGAGAGCACAAGCAGAGGGAGGGACGGAGGGACGGAGGGACAAGCAGACTCCCCGCTGAGCAGGGAGCCCCAGGTAGGGTTCAATCCCAGGACCCTGAGATCGTGCCCTGAGCCAAAGTCAGACACTTAACCGACTGAGCCACCCAGGCGCCCCAAAATTTATTTACTTATTTTAGAGAGAGAGTGTGTGCGAGGTAGGGAGAGGGAGAGAATCCTTAATCAGACTTCCCACTGAACGGGGAGCCCAATGCAGGCCTGATTTAGGCCAGACCCAAGGTCAGCACCTGAGCTGAAATGAAGAGTCGAAGGCTTAACTGACTAAGCCACCCAGGTGCCCTGGCCTTCAAATCTATTAAAGCCAACCCAGGGGGCGCCTGGGTGGTACAGTGGGTTAAGCCTCTCATTCTTGGTTTCAGTTCAGGTTGTGATCTCAGGGTTGTGAGATCGAGTTCTGCATCAGACTCCAAGCTCAGCTTAGAGTCTGCTTTAGACACTCTCCCTTTCCCTCTGCCCTTCTCTCTCTCTCTCTAAAATAAATAAGATCTTTAAAAAATTTGAGGGCAGTTAGGACACAGGATAGTTGAAGCTGTAGGATTAGACGAAGCTGTGAGTGAAACATCCTTTACCTTAATTCACAGTAAAAATACATTTTGCATCTTGACTAATACATATATATGAATAACACATCACAACATATGCATGTATACATATAAAACAAATAGCACAAAACAGTATCTACCTTCATGTGATTCACTCTTTTCTATTTCATTTTTTTAAAAGATTTTATTTATTTATTTGAGAGAGAGAGCAGGCGTGAGAGAGCACAAGCAGGGGAAGTGGGAGAAACAGACTCCCCACTGAGCTGGGAGCCTGACTCAGGGCTCCATCCCAGGACCCTGGGATCATGGCCTGAGCCAAAGGCAGACGCTTTTAACCAATTGAGCCATCCAGGTGCTCCCTCTATTTCATTTTTTAAATTCTATTTCATTTTGTAATGCAGATTGCATGTCCCAGTAAATTGTTTTCAGGACTCACTGTTAGGCCAAGACCCACGGTGATTCCCTAGAGGACATGAAGAGCGAACGTGCAGGTAGATGGGTGAAGGAGGAGGCTGTGGAAACATGGGCAGAAGGAAGACATACACAAAGCACACAGGGTCTCAGGAGCGTTGTGCCCCCACAAGGGCCTCACACATTAGTGACATTCGTTTCGGAACAAAATCACTTTTTTGGGGAGCCAGGTCACCTATCCCAGCACAGCCACTCACAGGCTTCTGCCTGTCTCTCCTCATCTGTGGGCAGGAAGGATCCCTGCCGTCCCCGCCCACCAGCAGCTGACCCCACACACACCGCTACCAAAAGAGCCTGCTCGTGCACTTGGGGAAACCAGTGTCTTTGGAAGTTTTCTAAGTACTAAGGGAGCGGTTTCTTATATTTTCAGTCTAAAAATAGCAAAGGGATGACGGGAGCGGGTTGTGTCGAGTGGACCAAGCCTTGGTCTGCGCGGCTGCAGAGACAGGTGGCTTCCCCAGCGTTGCAAACACCCTGGCTCAACTTTCAGATTCGCAGCTTCTTCATCCGTAAAATGAGAGCACCTATCGGCCGGGTGGTCGTGAGGATGAAAGGCAGTGATAACGTCACAAACGGGAGCTCAGAGTGCGAGGCCACCGTCAGGTGGGTCATGCTGCCAGGAAGAGGGTGGGAGACTGAACGAGAAAGAAAAGAGGGGAATACTTGTCTTTGGAGCCAGCTGCTGATGAACATATCCTGTATTGTGATCTTTTAAAAGTAACCCCAGTGGAATTTCCCAAAATCAATGAATTTCCACTTCCGAGAATGTGGTATAGGCATCATATAAGGAAATTGCAGTATTCAAAACGTCGAATGAAGAAATCTGGTTCGTCTAGCATTCACTCGTTTAAGCCTCTGTGTTTCTTGGAAGTGCATTCCTGTTGCAGTCTCGTTGCCAACGGTCAGTGGTGGCCAGAGCAAAGTGATGAAGGCCAGAGTGCAGTCAGTGGTGGGCAGTGAGGCTCATCTTGCTTATCAGCTATTGGTCTGCAGCATTTTTCCATTAAGAGTCAATTTATTTTTTTTTAGGAAGGCTTAAACTTTTTTTTTTTTTAAGATTTTATTTATTTATTTGACGGAGAGAGAGAGATCATAAGTAGGCAGAGAGGCAGGCAGAGAAAGAGAGGGAAGCAGGCTCCCCGCTGAGCGGAGAGCCCGATTCGGGGCTTGATCCCAGGACCCTGAGATCGTGACCTGAGCCAAAGGCAGAGGCTTTAACCCACTGAGCCACCCAGGTGCCCTGGAAGGCTTAAACTTCTTAAAAGTTGAGTTCATTTGGTTTTTCCAAGGATGTCTCTGTTAGAATGCAGGGGCTGGCGTGGTACTACTCAAGTGGGTTCAAAGACAAAAGGTGGGATGAACTCAGCTTGCTGTGAGAGACTAACGGTGCTCATTTTCCCCCTGCAGGGACATGAGCAGAGATGTTTCCTTGGTGGCATCTGTGGTCTCTGCTAGTCTGCAGCCAGGACTGCATTGAGTTCCGCTGTCTAGAGACAGGTCTTTCTTGGCCCTCAGTTGTGAATGCTTTGGGAATAGGGAACAGGATTAGGGGACATGAAACAAGACCCTTTGGAAGGCCGGGACTCATTGATTGGGTTAGCATCTTTACGAAACGTAATAGATTGCCCAGCCCAGGATGAGATTGTCCGGTCAGTTCTTTGTGATGGTAGATTCTGTAGGCTTTCTATGCTGTTTGATAAGCAATATAAAGGACTAAAGAAGGTGAAAAGCTAAATCCTAGGGTTCTTGGAAAAGGTGGCTAAAATAGGCCATGGCCATAAATCCTCATAAGAGCTGTTGCATTTTGAGCTGTGAAGGGAGAGGCACGTGGCCAGGCGGAAGGGAGTGACCAGGGGAGTGACAGGGGGCGGGGGGGGTGGGCGCAGACTGCAGATACACTTCATCTGGATGTGTCTGCCCCCATCTAAGGTCTGATCACCTGCCTCTACTCAGAATGCTGCCTCTTCCAGACACATTGAATTGTTGAGCAAGTGGGCAGACAACTCATTTATCCCCTCAACAAATGAATGAGATGCCGCCTACCTCTAGAATAGACTGATATTTTCCTTACTCAGAAAATTCTTTTGGTTTATTTCCCAAAATAAAAATCTTGCTAACTTGAGGGTCATGGGAGGCACAGGAGGGCTGTTTCCTAAAATTGATTTGACTTGGGGATTCTGGTTTCAACTAATAAAAACACAAAAGAGTGATTTTAAAATGTATCAATTTAGAATCAGAAATTTAACAAAGTGAACCAAATGTGTCAGCTTGACCTAGGGTGGTACCTCCCTGTAGGCAAGTTACATGGGAAGCAAGAATATGAGAAAATAGTTTCTTGAGGAGAAGCATGGCACAGGAAGTTAATGGGCTGACTCAGACGTCCAGAGGTTTACTCATTATCCACAAGAAACATTTCTGATGTCCTCCTTTCTGGCTCTGGAATCCTGGGGCGGTTCTGCTGGGTGCCTCTGACCTTACACAGGCTGCAGTCAAGGTATTGACCGGAGCTGCGGTCACCCTCCAGGCTCAGCGTGGGGTGGACCCACTTCCAAGTTCACTCAGGAGGCTGTCGGCATGTCTCAGGTCCTCACTAGCTGTTGGCAGAGACATCAATTCCTTGCTACATGGGCCTCTCCACAGAGAGTTCTTCACAGTGTGGATGCTCGAGTCTTTTTGTAAACTAATCTCAAAAATGACATCCCATGGCTTTACCATAGTCTCTTTGGAAGTGAGTCCCCAGGTCCAGCCTAGACTCAAGGTGAGAGGATGACATGAGAGGATGAGGACCAGGACGGTGGGCGTCATAGGAGCCATGTCTGACACTGCCCACAAGTTGCTTCTGGCTCTAGTGATAAATCTACCCCAAGATAGTGTCCCTGGGGGGACCGTGGACTCCTGTCAGCAGGGTGGGCTGCTTTCCTCCAAACGTGGCTTCAAACGTGGGCTGCCAGCTTGTGGCTTTCGCATTCCCCGTTTCCACGGCCTGAGCCACGGTCTTCCGTCTCAGGCCCCTCTACATGAAGCTAAATGCGAAAATTATGTGTGAATTTTTGAGCATTTTCTAGAGAAACAGTGAGTTGTAATGACTATGAAAAGTTTAAAAAACCACTGGTCTAAATTGACTTTGGACTTTGTGCTCAGTCCTGGTTCAAACAAGACATCGGAGAACTGATCAATTATAATTAATCACTAACTGGTGATACAGACTCTATTTTTTTTTAACAGTGCTTTTTTTTTTTTAAGATTTTATTTATTTATTTGTCAGAGAGAGAGAAAGCACAAGCAGGCAGAGGCAGAGAGAGAAGCAGGCTCCCCGCTGAGGAAGGAGCCCGATGTGGGACTCGATCCCAGGGTCCTGGGATCATGACCTGAGCCGAAGGGAGCCACTTAACCCACTGAGCCACCCAGGCGTCCCTGGCGATACTCTCTTAAGAGTGTTCAGAATATTGACAGATCACTTGGGCTGGCATTTTGGATGTTACTAGAACGGCTTTTTTCCTATTGACACAAAAAAGTTTACTTACACAGGCGGGAGGACATAGCCCCCAAAAGGCCTTGTATGAAAGAGCAGAGAATGAAGTCCCTGTTCATGTGAAAACATAGTCACTACCGTGGCTTTCTGGAACTTGAGTTTACAATAAAAGCAAGCTGCAGCATCAGAAGGGAACTGAAAACTTAACAGCCAGGAAGAATCCAAAACGTGAAAGTGCAGGCATCGATCTGGTCTTTACCTGTGGCCACTTTGTACAGGCACCATTCATGCTGTCCACCTGACGGCATCACTGGGTCAGGGCCGGACGGCACTGCAGAGCAACTCAAGTTCCTGGTGGGCCTGAATGGTTCCGGGGGTGGGGGCAGGGGAGTCAGCCTTCAGATGTGTGTGCCAGTTCTACTTCCTGAGGGCTGAAAGTTACTAGTCCATTTTAGAAACATTTTCATCCAAAGTGACTAAAGAGGTACATGAAAGTATCAATATGTTTAAAAGTTGATACTTCAATATTTGAAAGTTGATACTTTTTTTGGGAAAAGTTACATGGAATGCATCATCCCCAGAAAACCCCTGAAAAATGAGACATTTTTCCTTTTCATGCATGTGATTTTTTGGGGACCGGTCACTGTGATAATCACACTTTCTCTTTTTTGGATAAGAAAAAAACCTCACTGGGCACTCTGTTAAATGGAAGTTAACTTGCTCTCCCCACCCCCATATTCATTAGGGTACTTTTTCCTTTAGATAGTACCGAAACTAGATTTTGTTTTATTTTTTGAAAGCTTCCCCTGATGTGTTTTTGTCTTCAAACATGCTTTTAAACATCGTAATCAGTTGAATAATGAGGAAGTTATTGAAGGATGCTTGGGGTTGGGAACTGAAGACTGAAGGTATTAAGTGTAACTTCTTGCCCCCTCAGGGACTGTTGGAGTCCTCTTTGGAGAAGGCCCCCGTGTCTGTGGCCTGTGGCGGGGAGAGCCCCCTGGATGGCATCTGCCTCAGTGAATCAGATAAGACAGCCGTGCTCACCCTCATCAGAGAGGAGGTAAAGGCCCTCGTGTTCTGTCCACTTATCACTCCGTCTTTGTGCAACCCATGCGCCGGCAGGGAGATCCCATCTCTGTTTGTCTCGAGTTATCCCCGGCTGGTAGTTCTTATTTCCTGCAGCTTGTGTAGCTCACAGAAAGGGCTCCCTGTAAAACTCTCATCAGTGCTGGAGTTATCTTTCAGCCTTGAAGTTTTTTAAGTATCGAATTCTGCCAACTCTTCCCACATATGTAACTAAATCAGTGCCTTCATTTAATAGACTTGCAATAATATAAAATTGCTTCCCACTGTGATCCAGTCTTTAATTAAACAGATCAACTCTTAAATTTCGTTCCTATGTCTCTTGAACAGCCTCTGTTCAAAATAGATTACTGCTAGGTCTTTCCTGGGTGATCAGAAAAATATGAAAGACACAATCATGCGCTCTTAGTCAATTACTATCCTCTTGCATTATATTTGTGCTGTATTTTGTGTGTTTGGCTTATTTGTCTCTTGATGATTTCACCCCCCTCCTTTTTTTTTTTAAAGAAGGGAATTCCTTTATTGTAGCAATGTTATTTTTATAATACAATGAGAGTAGTTAAGAACCTCATATACAGGTCTTTTAAAGCTTCACAAAATAGCTTTAGGTTGATAAGGAGGGATATCAGCTGACCCTGTTGTCAAACTTGGGAGCAGTGGTGAGGAGGCCCGACCAAAATCTTGTCAATGAGAAAAATGACCTCCTCTTCCTCCCAAGAGTGAAACCATGAGATGACTGCCTAATAGAGCAGAGGAGGAATATGCCTTGTCACCTGAAGCAGACGGGCTGGCTGCTAGGTTCTTGAGATTCTGATTAAAGGCACCAAAATAAAGAATGTATCGATTAGGAAGAGAGAAGCATAGAGAAGTATAATAAAAGAACAGTGATGCCTCTCGAGGCTCTGCCCAGGCACATGGAGTTTGAGGTAGTGATTTAGTAAGGGCATCCCAAACAGAGATTTGGATGCTGGTCTGAGGAGCAAGAGCCCACCTGCAGTGCGGTACAGGTGCATCTGGCTGGAGGCTCTGAACTTCTGAGCCCCTGGTTATGACTCCATTCTTACCAAGCAATCAGAAATCTCTGTAGAACGAGAATGTGCTGGTCATGCTCTGATGTAATCATAGTTCTATTTCTTATCCTAAGTAAAATTAGTACTTTTTAAAAAAAATTTTATTTTATTCTTTCAGTATTCCAAGATTTATTGTTTATGCACCACACCCAGTGCTCCATGCAATACGTGCCCTCCTCAATACCCACCGCCAGGCTCGCCCAACCCCCCACCCCCCTCCCCTCCAAAACCCTCAGTTTGTTTCTCAGAGTCCACAGTCTCTCATGGTTTGTCTCCCCCTCTGATTTCCCCCAATTCACTTTTCCTTTCCTTCTCACAATGTCCTCCATGTTATTCCTTATGGTCCACAAGTAAGTGAATGAATCAACAGACGGATAAAGAAGATATGGTCCATATATACAATGGAAAATTATGGCTCCATCAGAAAGGATGAATACCCAACTTTTGTATCAACATGGACGGGACTGGAAGATTATGCTGAGTGAACTAAGTCAAGCAGAGAGAGTCAATTATCATATGGTTTCACTTACTTGTGGAGCATAAAATTAGTACTTTGATTAAGGTGCGTCTCTGCCAGGCCATGGCTCTTCTTTTGGTGTCCTGTCCCAATCACAGTTCTGAGCCTGCAGAACTGAGAGCCAGACCCTGGACCTGGGTAAAATTCACAGAGATTGTGATTATCACTTGGAACTTTCCTGGGAGATGTTCTGTGCACCTCTACTTTGGTGGCTACATTTCCACCATCCTGTGTGGCAGAGAGTACATTTTTCTAAATGCTTGTGAGCATTATACGCAGATATTGAGGTTTTATATTCCCAATGTAACTTGAATGTCTTGGAATGGACCTGGTTGTGTGTTTTCAATTTCCAATCTTAAATTCAAACTGTAATAGATTCAGTAGGTAAACCAAGCTTATCTCTATTATAATTTAGATAATCACTAAGGAAATTGAAGCAAATGAATGGAAGAAAAAATACGAAGAAACCCGACAAGAAGTCTTGGAGATGAGGTTAGACTAGGGGTTTGGGGGAGGGGTTGGATACCTTTATGCATTGTTAGATTTAATATAAATGTAGTAATGAAAGTATTTGCTAACCACAGAACCAACTGTTGAGAACTAGACAGCATTGATATTAATTTGTGATTGGCAGTGTCTTTTCATGAGTGTTGCTGACCAGTTATTCAAATACTGTAGCTTCGTATGGTTTGTCAAGAACATTGCAAGTAAGCAGAACCCACATAATTCTTAGCTTTTGAATAGACATCAATTTGTGCAAAAAAATCCACTTAAACTACAGAATAATAATATTTATTGACATATTCAGTAATGGAGGCAATTTGTAATGCTTTTCTAAAATCAATTATGCATGATGGCTTCAAATTTCATAACCACCAAATAGATTACAAAAAGCATGTTAGGAAGAAACAAAATCGATTGGCCTTAAATTGAGATCTTTTTATTTCTGCTGTTCATTCCCTAGAAAGGAGAGTTAGAAGCTGTGAAATAACTAAAGATAGCATTGAAGAAGAAGAAAAAGCATAATTTATATACTTGTACAGTCAGCACTCGAATGATGAAGAAACATTTTAATTATGCCCACTCGAATTTGTAGCTCTTGTAGCACTTGCTTTGTGAGCCTCTACTGGGTATGAGGTCCCATGCTGGGTGTGGTGGAGAGGAGGGGACAGCCCTTGCCCTTAGCTTACAGCAGCCATCGGAAGAAACTGGACCAAAGTGATGGGCACCGCCAGCGAGAGGCAGGGGAGCTATCATTTTTCACTGAGGGGTCACAAGGAAGAGCCCTCATCTCACTGGACAGGGTCAGGGAAACTTCATTGCACTTCGCCAAAAAGAAAGGTTAACATGACAGGGTGATCTTTAAAGTCTTTGAATAACTGAAATGCTTTTGGAACTAGGACAATAAAATGGAACTTGTGACTGACTGCCCAAAAGAATGGATGGGGGCCAGGAAAGCCTGAACTCAGATCAGACTTCTTAAGAAGAACCCCAAGAATGGGAACCCCCTTATTTTGTGAAAGATTGATTTGTCCGGGAAGAATTAATGTATTGCCTTGAGGTCATTTACATGAGTTGCAAACAGGAAGTGAGGGCATTTTCTATAGATAGAATAAAATAAATAGAACTAAAGGCTTGTTAAACACAAAATCATCAGAAAAACCTTTTTTGAACATTAATTAACAAATCTTACATTAATATGAAAAAAAGCCCCAAAGCAGATAGCTGGGTTATATAAATTTGTTCATTTGAACATTGTTCAAATATTCATTGATCATATATTATGTTCATGTGTTCATTTGTTAATGTGTTTGTTTAGAGCAGCATTTCTCCAATTTCCATTGAAAATTCTTTTCTGATAATTTTTTTTTTTAAGGAAAATTGTGGCTGAATATGAAAAGACCATTGCTCAAATGATTGGTAAGGACATTTTTTTAAAGATTTTATTTGATTATTTGAGAGCGAGTATGCACGCGCACACGCATGAGTAGGGGAGGAATAGAGGGAGAAGGAGAGAGAGAGAATTTCAAGCAACTCCCACTGAGTGGGGAACCCGACTTGGGGCGCAATCTCATGACCTTGAGATCATGACGTAAGACAATGCCCAGAGGTGGACACTTAGCTGACTGAGCCACCCAGGCGCCCCGGACTTTTTTTTCTGTGGTGTGAGCCATAGGTTCCACAGATGATTTTTCAAACCAGAATACAAGCTTCCACTTGTCCATCGTTTAGATTCAGTTGATTCTCCCTGTTTGCAGCGGTTCCGTCGTACAAAGTTGCCACAAACACTGAACTAGCAAATACTGAGCTGTTGCTTTAGGGGAAGTACAGGGTGAGGTTCCTGCCGCCCTCCGGTCACAACATCGTTGTCAGTACATAACCTTGTCTTATGTGTATTTCTGTTTAAAGACATCTGATTTAATGTTGATTCACTAACATTGAACTCATGGCCCGCAGTGCTATAGTTCGTGCCTGAACGAAGATGATCTCGTGAAGGTATTTCCTCCTTAAGGCACACCGCAGCCTTCTTGCTCTTCAAAGCCCTCGACAGCACCTCAGCGCTACCTAGACGCAGGGACCGTTTTAGACCGCGGAATCCCCCACAGAAAGCACAAAAATGCAAAAATCATGATACTAAATAGACTGGAAGGGACCCTTGTTTACAGTAGGAAACAAGGAGGCAGCGTGTCGCCCGGTCCAGCGTTAGCTGAGAATGTGCCTGTCAAGTGACTGACATTTTGTGCCCGTCTGCGCATGACCGGGAATGCAGCACAAGGACTGGTTTTGGGTTTACAAATAAATTGTAGCAAGTGGATGAATTCACAAATACACAGTCCACAAGTAACGAGCGTCAGCCATAGTTAGGTTCATTTTAGAGACTAGCAAACGCTTGAATTCCGTGAAAACCCCTCCACCCGGCCCCCAGAGGGCTGACGCCCGACCTGCCTCACGGTACCCCTGGGTAGGGTCTTCGTTTGGGTGCAGTCCTTACTCTGCTGCAAGTTGTACTTTTTCCCTGTATCCGACGCACTGGTACCTTTTACAAAACGACGGTGGTCGGTGCTCCTGCATTGAATTTAGAAATAACTCTGCAGCCAGTATCGTCAGGACTGACTGCCTAAGTCTTTCTCTACTTAGGCGCTGAAATCATACTTTCTATGATCCACATCACCTCATGCCTTCCCAGCATAGGGCCTTTGCCACAGCTGTTCCCCTGCTGGAATATTCTCCTCCTGGGTAGCTGCATGGCTCCCGCCCTCAGCTTCTTTGTGTCCCTGTTCAAATCTTTCCTCTGAGAGAGGCCACTCTATTTGAAAAAGAAATCCCACCTCTCTTGTTCTGCTTTGGTTTTCCCCCATCACTTGCCACCATCTGAATCTCCCAGTAACTTTAAGTCCTTGAGAGGAACTTTGTTATGTCCACTGCTGGGTCCCCCCACCAAGAGTACAGCTTAGCTCACAGAGGGCAGCTGATAACCATCTGCCTTTATTTTTGATTGTGGTTCCCAGAAGATGAACAGAGGACAACTATGACCTCTCAGAAAAGCTTCCAGCAACTGACCATGGAGAAGGAGCAGGCCCTGGCTGACCTTAATTCTGTGGAAAGGTCCCTTTCTGATCTCTTCAGGAGATACGAGAACCTGAAAGGCGTTCTGGAAGGGTTCAAGAAGGTAGCATATCCTTTTCCTTTTGTCTCCCTAGTAGTGTATTTTCTTGGTAATGAATCTTTAAACATATATGTCAAAGGTGTGGGTAGCCTTTTAAATAGGGACTCGGGGCCCGTATATCATTGGCCTTGTATCTTCTGTTCCAGTGAAGCTGGAGGTTTTCTGTCCCCTTTTCTCTTTCTGTGGTGGTTCAGGCATCTGGCCCACCAGGTGGCCTGTCTTGGTCATTCCCTTCCTGGGTCAGGCCACAGCCAGAGCGTGGCATGGAGTGTAGTAAGAGTGGAACCCTCAGACCTTAGGAGAATTCTAGAAATTGTTTTGATAATTCACCAATTTAAATTAGTAAAGGGAGAAATTGCACTGAAAAATTCAGGCTACATATTCTAGAGGAAAATAAGTATAATGTTTCAAATTTACATGTAAGTGGGCATATTGACTCACCTTATTTGCATACCATCAACAAGACACATTTATAGCAGTGAGCATTCTTTTTTTTTCTTCATAGTAAAATAAAAATGAGAATGGCCAATTTACCTAAAAGGGGACTGAGATTGCCATTCACTTTTGAACGCTTGATTTTTTTAAGATTTATTTTTTAAGTAATCTCTGTACCCAACATGGGGCTTGAACTCACAACCCCAAGATCAAGGGTCACGTGCTCTACTGACTAAGCCAGCCAGGCACCCCTGCCATTCACTTTTGAATGACGGCCTCCCTAAACTGGGTGTATCGGTATAACTGAAACTTACTGCGTTTTGAAAATTTATACATGAAGGAATTATCTAGAATTTCTTCAGTAAGAATTAGTTGTACCTGTTTCGAATTATCATGGAGTATAATATAAAGGCATCTGAATTAATTAGGTTTTCTCATTTTTAAAAAAACTCTGGTACATGAGAAGAAAATAAAAATAAAATGGGAAATGGTACATGAGAAAAAAATAAAATGACCAGTTTTTTTTATTTTAAATTGTCACTCTGGAACAGAATGAAGAAGCCTTGAAAAAATGTGCTCAGGATTACTTAGCCCGAGTTAAACAAGAGGAACAGCGATACCAGGCTCTGAAGATCCACGCAGAAGAAAAACTAGACAAGTGAGTGCTCGCAGTAAATCTATTTCACAGTTCATGGTGTGGTAGGAAGATTGAAAAAGGCCAAAAAACCCTCAACCTTGTTTGGCAACTCCAGGTTGCATTGGGGTGTGTGTGTGTGTTCGCGCGCGCGAGCGTGTGCGTGTGTTTTATTATTTAATTTTTTCAATAGGTAGAATCTTCACATGGTTCAAACATTAAAAAGAATAAAAAGATACATGTTCTCTCTCTCTCACCTCATCCCTTTTCCTCTGGCCTTCCCCTCCTGCAACTTTATGGAGATACAATTAACATAAATCACTGTGTAAGTTTAAGGTGTACAACCTGTTGATTTGCTCTGTTTCTATATCGCACAACAGTAGCCTTAACTAACTCCTCCGGCACACCATGTGATCACCGTTTTGTTTTGTTTTTTACTGTGGAGAGAATCTCCCTTTGTTATACAGACGACAGCACACTTTGTTTTTTTCATTTAGCGGTGTCTTTTGGAGGAAATCTTTCCATAGCAATCCATGAAGAGCTTCCATATTTTTCTTTTTTTTTTTAAAGCTGTTCCCGTTATTTTTTTTTTTTTTTTAAGATTTTATTTATTTATTTTACAGAGAGAGATCACAAGTAGGCAGAGAGGCAGGCAGAGAGAGAGGGGGAAGCAGGCTCCCCGCTGAGCAGAGAGCCCGATGCAGGGGCTCGATCTCAGGACCCTGAGATCATGACCTGAGCCGAAGGCAGAGGCTTTAACCCACTGAGCCACCCAGGCGCCCCAATTTTTCCATATTTTTCTTAACAGCCATATGGTGTGCCAGGGTTGAAATGTGTCATTTATTTAACCAAACCCCTCTCCTATGGGACACTCGGGTTATTTCCCATCCCCTACAAACAGGGCTGCAATAAGGAACAACCTTGGATTATTACCATTTGCCATGCATTCGGTGAGCTATCTGTATGCTGGAAAAGGAATTACTGGGCCAAAGAATATACAAATTTGTAGTTATGATAAGTGTTGTCAAATTGCCCTCATTCGACTTTTCATCAGTTTACCCTACATGAAGTATGAGAGCTTCTCTTCTCCCTATGGCTTAGCCAACAGACCAAATTTTTGGTTTTCTGCAAATCCAATTGATAAAGGTGGTATTTCAGTTTAGTTGGGGTTTTCTTTTTTTGATAAGCAAAGAGAGCATTTATTTTATTCAATGTAGTTTTGATTGTGTTTATCTTACAAGTAAAATTGAGCATATTTTAGCAACTGTCTCTGCATATACTTGCCTTACTGTGAATGATTCTATTCTTTGCCCGGTTTTCTATTGTCAGTTTATGTATATATATATAAATATATTATTACATTTATGCACTAAGGATGGCAGCCCTTTGTGATATGAGTTGTGAATGATTTTTCTAATTTGTCTTTTGCCTTCTAGTGTTTTTTGATATGCAGGATTTATTTTTATGTAGTGAAATTTGTCAGTCATTTCTTTTACTCGGGATTTTCTGTTGTGGTAACAAAGATCTTCTCTGGGCTGAATATAAAATATTCTCCCATGTTTTCCTTCTAACACTTATGGCTTTATTTTTTTAACCCTTAAACCCAGCACATTTGGAATTTATCCTGAGGAATAGTCTCAAGAATGTTTCCAACTTTATTTTTTAACTAAAAAGTAATACCTATTTGTACATTTTGCTCTCTGTCTTCATATTTGTAAAATATTTCAAGTTCTCTTCTCTCCTTCTCGCTCCCAGAGGTACTGCTATCAAAGGTTTATTGTGTATCCTTCCAGTTTTTTCTTCGTGCCTTTACAAATACTACTCAAAATGGCTTTAGACTTTTTCATAATATTGGAGTCCTAAAATACAAATTTCCTTTTTCACTTAGTAGTATATCATGACCATTTTCCATGTCAAAACATGCAGTTCTGTCTAGTTAGTTTTATTAGGTTGTAGGATTATCCCATTCCTTTACTGATGGGCATTTAGATAGCTTCACACTTTTTTCCGTTGTAAACAACCCTGCAGTGAACGTCCCTGCGTACACAGTTGTGCAAAGTGGGAGTATTGCTGCGGATACATTACTCCAAGGGAATTGCTGGGTCAGAAGATGTATGCATTTTAAATCATAATAGTTGCAACCATATCACCCTCCACAAAGACAGCACCAGTTTTCATTTCCTCCATCAGCTGGTGAGCCTGTCTGTTTCCTGGCATCTCAGCCATCACAGAATAAGATCATCCTGGTTAATATTTGCCAAGCTGATAAATTTAAAAGTTTATCACTTAAATTTGCATGCTTCTGACTACTAATGAGTTCATAGCATCCTTTCATCAATTAATTGGCTATTTATCAATTGACATTTATAGTTTTAAAAATTTCTTTTGTATCTCTTTAATAAAGTCACTTTAAGTTCTCATGTCTTAGATGTCAGTGGTTAGTGTCCTGACTCTCTAGCTGTGACAATCCCACAGATGACCCTGCCTGCTATTGTCCTAGGTTAAAAAAAAAAAATCTAAGATTGCTGTAGAAAGTGTTAAATGATTCCATTTTCTAGTGACATTAATTTTGTTCTCACTGTGGTCTATGACGTTAATTCTACCGCTGGTTTACACCTTGGAAATGTCCTTAGAGGATGTGTGTCAATTGAATATTTATAAATTTGAATTGAATGACTTAGGTCACTGATGTTTCCGTTACCGTGTTGTCATTTCTTTTAGTCTGTGTCTCACAAATGTCAGTGGTTAGCATCTTGACTCCTTAGCTATGACTGATGACTAACCAGGTGCTTCTTGTCCCTTTATTCTGCAAACGAAACACCACAAACAGAGCCAATGAAGAGATTGCTCAGGTTCGAACAAAAGCGAAGGCTGAGAGCGCAGCTCTCCATGCCGGACTCCGGAAGGAGCAGATGAAGGTGGAGTCCCTGGAAAGAGCCCTTCAGCAGAAGGTACACAGAGGGGTGTGCTGTGTCGACCGGAGAGACACTTGATTTTCCTCCTTGGCAGTGGCTAGCTCGTAGTGGATTTGGATGAAAGGGAAACCTTGTCTTTTTGCCCAGACACTTTGATCCAGCTCCCCTGGGAACTGATTCAGGTGGACACAAACAAGGCAGACCGTTAATTCCCAAGCGTATGAGTAGGAAATATCCCAGGCAGGATGCAGAGAGGAAATCGCGTTAACTAAACTTTAGGGAGCCAGACACTTCTTAGGCTCTGAGGCTATCTTTTTTTCTTTCTTTTTGTTTTTTTATGTAATACACGAAGGCATCTTGCACCTTCATTGCAACTTTACCTTCCTGGGGACATTGGCAGCATCTGGAGGCGTATTGTCACGACTGGCATCTCATTGGTAGAGGCCAGAAATGCTACTCAACGTCTAACAATGCACAGGACAGTCCCTACAACAAAGACTGACCCAGCCCAAAATGTCAGTGGCGCCATGGTTGAGAAATTCTGCTGTAGGTAGATAAAAATCAGGCCCCTGTTTCTCACTATTCAGTGATCCTTGGACTTCATTTTTTGTGTGTGCCTCTGGTATTTTTCTTACTGTATTTTCAGTTATGTATGTATGCTTATGGCATCCCTTCAGCTAAAGCAAGGGTTTCTATCATGGGGTCTGCTGACCCCTAGGCAATGTTCCCTGGGATACTCAGTCTCCAGAATCCCGGGTCTCTGGAGGTGCTGATGGGCTGAGTGAGGTCCCAGATACTTGTGTTTGTAACAAGTATCGCAGGTGATTCCTGTGATAACAAGAAAATTTGAGAACTAAGACGTTCACAGACAAGCTGCAGAGGGCCAGTGGTTACCCTCATTCCCTGCTCAACTGAAGCATGACTTTGTGAACTCATGAACATTTTTCAGGGGAGAAGGGTCCCTTTCTTTAAAGGGTCTCTGATGTAGAAAAGTTACGAACCACTGAGTTAGGATGTCAAGGCAGAGTGTAGCCAGTATTGGGACTATTTAGTTGTCATTACCTTGATCTCAGGATGCAAAGTGACTTCCATAACCATGTCATTTGTCTTTCAGAACCAAGAAATCGAGGAACTAACGAAAATCTGCGACGAGCTGATTGCGAAGCTGGGGAAGACTGACTGAGTTTCCCCCCCCCCGCCCCCCCGTTAGCTCAGCAGATCTGCATTTGGCTGCTTTTCTATTAACCACAGTTATCTTGCCTTATCCAGGAATAATTGTCCCTTTGCAGAGAAAAAAAAACAACAAACTTTAAAAAGCACATGCCTACTGCTGCCTGTCCCGCTTTGCTGCCGACACAACAGCCTTGGAAGGAACCCTCGAGCCTCGCACCGTCCCAGGAGGAGCGGCGTCCGAGCGTTGTCCGCCGGCAGGTTTGGTCAGCGGCTAAGTTTGGGGTCGTGATTTCAATATCTTTAGTCCGTTTTTAAAAGTCATCTTTTCTCTTCCAAGCACGTTAAATTTGGGATTTTGTGGCTCCTGTTTGGGATCATCTTCTGTCCACCACCTGTCTGAATTTTTTGGTGACCTATTTATTTCATCTTTTAAATTTAGCATTCAACATTGGTAGTTTTATTTGAGGGAGGAAATAATTTGGCCTATTGTTACTTCCAGTTTATGAACAAAAAGGGACTCTGAGTACCCGTTTCTACACACACATCCACGCACACATATATGCTTATGTATATGCTGCTGTTTTTTCCTCTGAAGCAGAGTCAGATAAGAGCTTCTCCACACAAGAGGCTATTTCCATAAATGTAAAACCCTGTTTTGAAATAGAGTCGTGGCCCGGAATGCCAACCTCAGAATTTGGGGCATTGAAGGTGTAAAGACCCCAGACTCAGGTTTTACATCTGGGGAAGACTTTTTGCCACAGTGTTTCGTTGCCCTGGTATTTGGACACTCCTCAGCCCTGACAAGTGTGGCCCCTTTGGGGTCAGTCCCCAGACTGCCTGAGGAGCAGTGCTGTCGGGACTCCCTCCAAGCCAAGGTTTGGCAAGTCTGTCCCAGAGCCATTCCATCTCCTCTGCTTCTGTTCGTTGCTACAAAATCAGCATTGACCCTTCATCATCTTTCTATTTGAAATATGCAAAGAAAATCTTTGTAAAAGGCTGTGGCGATCTCACCGAGTTAGAAGGGAACCGTAACCCTGCAATGATTGTAAGGTGAGGAAACAGTTGGGTTTTTATGAGTGTGATGCATTGTTCTTCAGATTTTTTTTTTTTTAAGGCAAAACATCCTTTCAGACTTAGTAGAATGTTTAACAAAATGGGCTATAAAAATCACGTGAGCCACTCCAAAAATCAGCACATTTTGAATATTGTTAAACAAAGAGCATTTGGATCCTGGAGGAGAGGAGTGTGGGGAAGCAGAACCACACTCACAAAACCAAATTCCTCAAGCTCTTCCTGGACATGGGTCAGGGTGATGGAGCCATTAGCCCCAAGATGGACATTTTCCATGTAATTAATGCCAGTGAACTCCCTTCCATTTGGTAGGCAGAACCAAATCCATGCAGTGTTTGAAAGCACTCTTTTGTCTTAATCTTACACCCTGAAAGTCTTCATGGTGATATGCACTATATTCAGTACATGTAAGTTTTCATACCTTTATCTTGTAAAAACTCTTGCATGATCCAGCTTCAGCAATGAATTGTGCCTAGTGGAGAACCTCTATAGATCTTTAAAAACGCATTTTTCTTTAGCAGTGTACTATTCACATGGGTGCAATCTTTAGCCCCAGGGAGGTCCATAATGTCTTTTAAAGCTAGAAGTCACATCTTACCAATATGCATTTATCGTAATTGGTGCTTAGGCTGTATTTTAAAGCCTACTGTCTTAATATTTTGTACAAAAAAGAACAACAGAAATGATCTGTGGTTGGAGAAGTGACTTGACAATCATTTGGGCTTTGAGAGTGGTCACTGTGGTTCAGTGTGAGTGCGATACTGTAGTCACAGTGTCCGTGATGGACAAGTGTCTCCAGTTGGCGGAACTGATTTCTCTCAGTCCCCCACTACTAGGGACATTAACTTTGCATTTTGCAGAAAGAAACGTTGCTAAACCTTTTTGCTGCTGTGTTTTGGTGAGATTTCCATGCTTCTTTGTTTTATATTGATCTGTTTTAAGCATGAAAGGCTTATAGTGGTCTCCATTCTAAATCCATAGTCCTCCATTTAGGCTTCTTATGTATATTAAAAAAGTAGCTGTGTGTTAAAACCAAGGTGACGACAATCCTTCCCTAGCACACTGGTGGAAGATGCCCCCCTGAAAAGACCCCCGTAAATGAGATTGCTGCACAAGGACCACCCTGGTTAAGCCAAGTTTGCTGCTGGCTTCTCAGCCATGGCCGTTACAAGGGAATGTTCTTCCTTCTCACTTAATAGGTGGATATTCTCCTACAAGAATAAAAATGTAGCTTGTTCAGCTGGTACATCAAGAGAATATCCTGCGCAGAAAGAAGTATGTTTTTCTTTAAAAATGAGCAAAAGAAAAAAAAAACTTTGAAAATTCTAAAGAGTAAGAACACAGCCTAGAATTTTGCTTCCAAGTGTGTGAGGGCCATGACTTGTTAGGTGGGCAGTAATAAACCCCGTTAACAAGAGTGAGAAGGGTAGGTGAAAGGAAGCTGCTGTCCCAGAGAGGTTTGGGGGTATTAGGTGATCAGTCTTGTTGAGACTCCGAACCCAGAGCTATTTCTTAAGTTTTGACTTTGCCAAAGTGTAAATAGATAGTCTTTATCTAAAAGTACATTTTAATGGGAAGATTTGGCATAAGACAGATGGAACAGTTTGTCACTTGGTTGGCTGGTCAGTTAGAGTCAGCCCTCCTGAAATTTACTTTCTTTGGAGAAGCTCCTGGAAGCCGGTGACCTGCCCAAACCTTTTGTTCTGTAAAACTGTTCTGGAAATATTGAGAAGCCCAGTTTTCTCACGTGGTTTCTAGCTTCTTCAGACCCAGCCCAAATTAGGAAGTGCAGAAGCACATGATGGTGAAAAGCTCTGAGCCTCTGGCAGCCTTCCAGAATGGTATGGAATCGAAGGGGAGATTTACATTTCATTTTGGAGGCTAGCTCAGGCTGAATTTTCTTTCCAGCCAGTTACCCTTCCTTCCTGTTCCACACTTTGTGCAACCCTCACACAAATACTTAGATAATTATTAGACAGCCCCGAATTAGCACTGTTTATACACAGGGAGCATCAAGTGCCCAGAACGTTCCTGGGCTGACTAAGCAGCCAGAACAAAACACTCATTTTCAATCAAGGCAGGTAACAGAAGGCCCAGCGGTGGCTTTACAGCTCAGAATAGAGTTTTAAAGAGCAGGCATTGGTAAGTCTGGTGTGCTGTGGTCGGAGATGATTCAGCACACCCTTTTTTGGTGGGGCAGAAGCTCTAATGCTCCCTGTTTATTTCCTCTGGTTCTTCACTACAACCAGTATAGCTGTCTCCTGAGTCGAACATGACCGTCGTCCCTTTGTAGTCTGTGACCGTGCGAGCTTGCTCTGGGACGACGTGGGTTTCTTATTTTATCCTCTTGTCGGGAAGAGAGAAACTAGGTGTTGAAAGAGTAAATGATTTAGGCAAAGGATTTTAAAGTAAAGATGTATATATTCTAAAGAATTTAAAAGATAACAGATTATTATTTGCTTATTAAAGAATAAAATATAGTCTGGGAATCCCAGAATGCCAAGCCAAAGGTCTAAGAAGTCATCTTCTTCAAAGATTTTAAAGAAGTAGCATTTCGAGGAGACTTCTGTCCAAAAAGGTTTGACTGGCCTCCAGATTCCAGTGGCTCTAGAAGAGCTATGTATCACTCAAACCTTGCGTCTCCCGCCTAGTAGAGGTAAAGGAACCGATACACTAGACACTTCTCTCTAAGGGTCTCCTCTGGAAGATGAAGTCCGTGGCACCATTTCCAGAAAAGACCCAGGCCCTCGTGACCAGAGCCAGCATTCTGGAGACTAAAGATTGCACTTTTCGTAGTTCTTCGTCCAAATGCGATCCCATTTCTGTGCCTCTTAGCATGCAGTTAGATTTGGACAAACAAGATTCCTAAGGAATGACTTTATTAACTATAATATGGTTACAGCTATTACATATATATATATACATATATATATATTCTGGTTATAGTTCTAATACAGAGATGTCGCGTGTGACGCTGGCCTGTGGCAGTCAAATAATGGTTCCAACTCATTTGGAGGAGGCTGGGCACAGAGCTGAGGTGCGGCTCGAACCTCCCCCGGATCCATTCTTCACCATAGAGCCGTGAAGGTGTCACTTTGTCCCACTCTGCCTTTCAGTGGTATCTGACACATACACAAAGTGCGTCCTAGTCCCGTTGTTAGCAGATGCTCTGTGAATAATTTCCACGTGGACATGTACGGATGCGAACTCCGGAACCGCGCCCAGTCCAGACACAGGGCCGCCTGCGGGTCGCCGGCCACGCGCGCAGCATCCGCACCGTCCTGGTCACCCAGTGGGACGGGAGCCAGGCATTCCTTTTAAACCTCAGAGGCAGCAGTAAACCTTTCAGTGTTACTGTTAGCAAGCGTGTGTTTGCCAGTAGATGCCCATTTGTACTCACGTGCCAACAAGTAAACGTCAGCCTCACGTGTGCTCCTGCCGTGTCCCCGTGGGCGCCAGGCCGCGTGCAGGGAGTCTGTCGTCCCGAGGAGCGAACGCTGCACCAACTACTGCCATCAGGACTGTGTTGTGTGGAGTAATCATCTACATGAATTTTATATGCACAGTACTTTCCCTTTTATATGTCAGGTAAATATTTGTAAAAGTTATACTCACACAAATGAAATTATTATAATGATTACTAATATATTTTTTCCATGTTTCATTGCCTGAATAAAAACTGTTTACCACTGGTAGATCTGGCGTGGGAGTGTTTTTTTCCCTGGTTAGAAGTTGTCTTATCCCCAAGTGTGAAAATTTATGACAGCCCTGCTTTTCAGAGCTCCATATTTCAGGCTAAAAATAGAACAGATGACATTTTCACGACACTCATTTTGCGAAATTTTATGCATTTGGTTGGGTGTGTAATTAAAACAAACAAACTTTGGAATTCAGACCTTGCTGTATAAATTTCCATGCCTTCGCATCTGTGCAAACAAAGTTTTTAATTGCGTGCTTCTTGGTTTTGCTTAGAGACTGCGTGTCTGCCCTGGCATTTTTCAAGTCCTGAGAACCTAAGTCCCCTCAAGCTCCCGGACTCGGTGACAGACGCAGGATAAGCCCAGACTGTGCAAACATTGCAGAACAGCCCACAGAAAAGAGTTCACGTTCTGTGTTTCTTCTAGGTTAACAGCAGGAAAAACTTTTTCAGTACTGGCCCGGCCACCTCTGTGCTTTAGGGGAGGGAGCCTGGGCAGGAGACTTCGTGAGTTTTATTGCAGGAAAAGATCAATTAAAAGAGTAGCTATGGCTCCACTTCACAGCTTGGTGGGGGACCCACTAAGGAGGGTCTGAGCACTGTGGCTGCTCATAAGACGTTGCAGCCTGCAAAGTTCCTAAAAACAGTGTTTTTTCACTTGTGTGCTCCTGAACCAGCAGGAGTCGTCCTGGGAAACGACAGAGGAGGTGGCACTGTTTATTGCTACATGCACACGGTGGTAGAAATCGCATCACTTTCTAAGTACTATCGGGAAGAAGATGATGGAAAGTACCTTCCTACTCTTACAGAGTTTTATTCTTTTTTTTTTTTTTAAGATTTTATTTATTTATTTGACAGAGAGAGAGAGATCACAAATAGGCAGAGAGGCAGGCAGAGAGAGGGGGGGAAGCAGGCTCCCTGTTGAGCAGAGAGCCCGATGCGGGGCTCGATCCCAGGACCCTGAGATCATGACCTGAGCTGAAGGCAGAGGCTTTAACCCACTGAGCCACCCAGGCGCCCCTACAGAGTTTTATGCTTAGATAGTATGAGACCAAAGGTGGTTTTCACACGTTTGCAGATAGGGGACCATGTGATCATTTTAGTGAGTGGCAAGCAGTATTTTCGTAAGAGAAACCATGAGGGGGTAAAGTATCGCACAAGTTAAGGCTGAGTAGTGATTCACGAAATCTGTTGCAGATAGAAGTGTGTATGTACTACGTCATGGCGAAAAATTAATTTGCTACGGCCAGTGGTCAAAGTATGAAAAAAACAGTCTACCAACTTAAGTCCTTTTGCAACTATAGAAACCGAGGCCCAGAGAGAAATGTGGCCAAGACAGCATAGCTTGCATATGAGTGAACATTGTTGCTCTCCCTCAAAAAGGGGCCGCAAAATTGTCACTTCATCCTTCGTCCTTTTCAAGCTCTTTAAATCCAAGTTGTCTCAGGTTAGGATAATATTGTAGGCATTTTCCAAGTCTGTAGGCATTTAAGGACCAGTCCAAACCGAATACCTTTCTCCTATGTGTCTTTATTCACTTAGCAAATACTTCTGCATCTGCAGAATCTAAAGTGAGATGTGCAAAGTTCCTGAGGCTTAGTTAGCAAAAGAGAAATCGGTTTCAAGTTTGACTGAAACGTCGCTGAAATATCAATGGTATGCTAATTAAAACTTTTCCCAGCAAAAAGCCATTCCTAATCTACAAGTCTTTGCCCAGTTGTAGATTTATAGGTTATTTTCTCTAAGTTAGGTGCTTGAGGATGGGGACCCAGTGGTGCTTACAATTTCCGCACGAGAATACTCGAACCCCCACCCCGGACAAGATGGCGTCGAGCTGTCAATGCTGTGGCAAGCACTGAGTGCTGGCGGGGTCCGGGTGGAGGGACAGTGCAATAGGGAAGGACACACAAATCCAGCAGAGCACCAGGCCGTGTAGATCAGCACTCGGCTCAGACTGGCTTCAGATCCAGCCTCTCTGTTATTTCGTCTGCCTGAGCTTCAGTTTCCCCAGCGAGGGGTAATAGTTCCCACCTCACGAGGGATTTGGGAAGGCTCCGTGGGAGTGCGTGCGTTGCGCCTGGCCCTTAGGTCCTTAATGGGACAGTGATTATCATCACCTAAAACTTGGAGTTTATCAAAGTTTCAAATAGAGACTCCCTCTTAGAGTCCAGTGATTTTGCTGTTAGTTTCATTAGACATCTCAAAATAACAAAGCTTTGGAAACTTAAGAGTTACCTTTGTTCTTTTATTGGAAATTAATAGGAAGTAGATGTGTGGAGGATTAGCTGAAGACAGATCCCAAAGTTAGGGTGATTGAGCAATTAAACGGGGATGGACGTCCCTGTTTGTGTGCCACAGACCATTCCGAGACCCCCAGACCTGTACCAGCCATGAGATCCTAGGTGTCCGTGATTTCGAGTTTTCCTTTGCCAGAAAGTGTAGGTCTCCAAGGGAGCATATACACAGGAACAGACAAGATATAATTCAGTTAACAGAACTGACTAGAACTGAACGAACTAGAACAGAACTAACGGAACTAAGTTAATTTGAAGGAAATGGTAAACGACATTTGAGTCCTCTCTGTGCCAGGTGCCTTTACAAATAGGTCATGTGAACAATTCCATGTGGGTGTATTTTTTTTTTTTTTTTTTTTTTTTTGACCGATGGGGGAAAACGAGCTTAAAAAACACTGAACATGAATCAGTTAACTGGAGGGTGGACCTGGCATGTGAACCCAGGTCTCTGATCTCAAACCCCCTTCTCCGTAAGGCCACTCCATCTTGGGGCACTTTGGAACATGTCCTTCGAGCGTGTGGAGGACCACTTTTTATTCACCAAATGAATTGTCTTGCTCTTTTCTCACCTCACGTGGGAATATTTCAGTGGATAGCAGAGAGGCCAATGCGTGATGTCGCCACGGTTCAAGAGCGGGAGAGCATGAAGCCTCAGAGCTGCATAATTGGTTACTGTATTGGAAAGGCACTGTAAAGGGAAAACAAAACTCCATTATACCTCTCAGGCATCCTGGCTTTGCAGAAAGAGCTCAGCATGGGAGGCTGAGCCACGGATTCTAGTCAATTCCATTTGGTGAGGCCCCAACCCCCTCATTTGGACTGAGAATGCTAGCAGGTCTTTTCCTCTGATTTGTGATTTTACAGGTCTGTCCAAAGTGCTGACTGTAAGACAAAAGGTCCCCCGGTTTCCCTTTCAGAATCATTCTGGAAAGGCCTATCTTGAGATGTCCTGACAGGAGTGGACTTTGCCACAAGAGGGTGGGTCCACAGGGCTTTTTGCAGTGTCCACTGTGGCTGCAGCATTCAGAGGGGCGAACGGCAGCCCACGTCACACAGGAAGGAGAAAGGCCTGGGCCCGGCGCCGAGCCAACATCCAGGTTTGTGCTCGTTTTCTCCGGCCAACTGCTCTCATCTAGGCCTCGGATTTGTCCACAGGATGAAGTCAGGTTTTATCCTCTAAGCCTCTCTCAAGGGTGTCATGACAGCCACTGTCCCCGCCACTCCCATGACTCAAGCTGACATGTGCTCAACAGTCCCAGGGCCCTATGCCCACAGACTCAGGCCTTTGGTTGCACACCCTGTGGGGATGGCCAGCCTGGATTGTCTGCCTTTCTGAGAATAAATTACTTTGACAACACGCGTTGAGTTCTTAAGATGTGCCAAACTTATATAATCACAAATATTCAACCATAAGACATTCTGTAGACTCAGGCCTTTTTTGTTCTAGACATCAAAAATGACCGAACAGTAAGCTGATATGGTGTGTTCAGGCATAAGCACCATATTTTACTAAAATCTTGGGACAGTCCAGCCAGACCCGTTCAGACCTCGAGGTGCCGTGCAATAAATCACATACCTCAGATTCCCCCGAAAGGGTGGCACTTACTGTAATTTGCCTTTTATGAAGTCCTGATTTTTCTAGACACATTTTTTTCTTTCTCCCTTTCAGTTGGTCTTTGTAACATTATCCGTTTTCGGCAGAAATAAGAGGTCTAAATCGAGTGTTTCCTGCAGCAAATGTGTGTGACTGTCACTGTGAAATGTGTGTGAGTGGTCACTGGGGGGCGCCACTCAAACCAGGTCAACACCCATCTAGGAGGCTCTGATACAGAAGAGAGCAGACGTGCTGGTGGTAAGAATTAGCAGTGAAAGAAAGGAAGCACCGAGCCACGGAACTGTTATCTCACACGTACATGTGTGCACTGCGTCACAATTGAAAATGTCTTAGTTTGAGGGTCTGAAAAGTTAAAAAAAAACTCGAAGGTTGTGGGGTGCCTGGGTGGCTCAGTCGTTAAGCGTCTCCCTTCGGCTCAGGTCATGATCCCAGGGTCCTGGGATCGAGTCCCACATCAGGCTCCCTGCTCTGCGGGAAGCCTACTTCTTCCTCTCTCACTCCCCCTGCTTGTGTTCCCTTTCTCGCTCTCTCTGTCAAATAAATAAAATCTTAAAAAAAAAGTTTGAAAGCCACTGCAGGTTATGGTTGTGGAATCAAGTCACAGTGTTTTATGGGAGTGAAAAAGAACTTTCGGTTGCAATGCCCATCTCTTAAAAGTACTGCAGAGTTAGAACACTTAGTAACCAACAGCCACAGTTCATAGTAACTTGAAGAAATCAACATTTTAGAACAGGAACATGAAGCTGCATTCAGAAAACAGGACATAATAAAAACTCCTTCCTAATGGTCAGTCGAGAGGGAAAGAGAAAAGAGGAAGTTAGGGGAGAGCATATAAAGAATAAGAGCCTGGGGAGCCCAAAAGTGCTCTAAAAAATAAACTTCTGTTTTACAAGAGCAAAAGCAAAATTCTTTCCTTCCCAGGTCCCCACCATACTGAACGCTCCCTCCTCCCAGGGGCTGCAGAGGGCGGGCTACTTAGGTTCAAAGCCCCATTTCAGCTTTGCAGCCGCTGCTAAAAGCTAACCTGACTCCCGTTTGAAAAAATGAAACCTCGTCCGTAAGAAGCAAGACTACTCCTTGATGACAGGTTCTTATCCTAAACCCCCTTTGCACATTTCTTATCCTAAACTCCCTTTGCACAGTTCAGTTCTAAATGATAAATGTGTGTATACGCAGCAAATTACCGAAAATCTTCACTAGATGCAGGTGCTTGTTACCACGAACACCATTCTTCAACCTAGTAACTTCAAGCAGTTAGGATACTTGTGTTAAATGAAGAAAGTGACTAAGTCATGCGGTTACCACACATTTTTAGACGTGTGATAAAATGTGAAGTTGAATCCAAGAGTTTGAGCCAATGAAATAAACCTAAGGGAGAAAAAGAAGGTTTCACCACAATGTCACACAGGTGGAAATCAGAGAACTCCAGGGATCTGGTGAAATAATTGGTCAATGGAATATCTGCTGAAATAACCACTAGCTTCTCTAAACTTTTAAACACATTTTAGAATAATTTTAGATTTACAGGCCCATTGCAAGGATTCTCTAGACTTTGCTTCCCTCTTTTGTGGTTAGCTCTGTACATCTGCCCTTCCCTGTTGCTTATCTCACTGTTAATAGTGCTCCAAGAAGGACTGAGTATTTATATATATATATATATATATATATATTTTTTTTTTTTTTTTTTTTTTTTTTTTTTATTTGACAGAGATCACAAGTAGGCAGAGAGGCAGGCACAGAGAGAGGGAGAAGCAGGCTCCCTGCTGAGCAGAGAGCCCGATGCGGGGCTCGATCCCAGGACCCTGAGACCATGACCCGAGCCGAAGGCAGAGGCTTTAATCCACTGAGCCACTCAGGCGCCCCAAGGTCTGAGTATTTACTGAGCATTTACTATGTGCCAAGTTCTGGAGAGGTGCTAATGGGGGAAAGCTTTATCTATCTCCTTGTCCCTTTTCTTGCCCAGTGTTTTCCCCTCCTTTTTCATGCCTTATTGAACTTTTGTGGTATGCTCCACAAAGGGACAAGGAAGGACTATGAGCTGTTTGCTCAGCCCATCTTAGAAATAAGCATTACTGTGGTTATAGCTGAGTGGTAGTATCATGGCAATCTCTTTTCCAATAAGATACGTTACCTTAATCCATTTTTAAAGACATATTTATTTGAGAGAGAGAGAGCAGGGGGAGGGGCAGAGGGAGAGAAGAGAATCTCCAGCAGAGTCCCCGCTGAGCACGGAGCCACCGATGGAGGGCTCGGTCTCAGGGCCCTGAAATCACCCGAGCCAAAATCAAGAGTCAGACGCTTAACCGACTGAGCCACCCAGGCGCCCCCAATAAACTTTTTAAAGCTATGTATGATAATTCGCCATCGATGAGAGAAGGGCCCTTTTCCTTTTCCTCCCTGCATCGTCTTTCAAAGCACGTGTGTTGGATTGAGAAGAGAGCTGGGTGCCAGGCCTGGCCTCCACTGGGGCTCTGGGCAGCCACTGTAATACCACGGACCTCCTTCTGGAGTTTGGGCTCGCTCCGTGACTCTGTGTTCTTTTTAAAACCACATATACGTGCAGGCATACTAATATTTTAAATGTCTCCTTCAAACTTGAGCCCTTTTCCAATCTCCGTTCAGGTTTCCTTCGTATTCCAGATATGTTCTCCTCACAGCTGTTCTCCTAATTCTTTTGGTCATAGTTCTGCACCGAAAATGCTTTTTAGGGCATTCTTGCTGGAGAGTTCCCCCATCCAAATGAACACTCGCCGGATCCCTAGATGAAATCAAATCACAAACAAAAACACAACTGTACCTGCGTGCGTCCCAGTGTAGTACCTCAGTGTCCACGGATCCATGAACTTCAGGGAGGACAGGGTTCACTGGGCTGGAGGCAGGTGCTTTTGTTCTGTCTGGGAGACAAGATGAGCGAGGGGGAGGGAGGCGTGTGCACCAGGAGGCAAAGCAGGCAGCAGCTGGAGATTCCGGCTGGGTCCACTTCAGTTCCGTAGGTGGATCAAATTCTGGGCCTATCTGTGCTTTTGGACACCGATCTGCCATTTTCCTAATTCTGGAAAATTCCTAATGCTGATCCATGACCTTGACCAATGCCAATATAAGATACTCTGACTGTTTTTCTGGCTTCTCTGGAGAAGGTATCCTGTAATGTGATTCCGGTCACATTTTTTTGATCAGTAGATATTATTTAGACTTATTTATATTTCCATTTTGTTCTAAAAAAAGGATTTAAGGCAGTTCGCAGGGAGGGTGTAAAACCATTGGCATTGCTTAAGATTTCAGTTAAGACTGATGATGATGATAAAGGACTTGGTTGATGCAGTTGGGACCAGTCCCCGCCACCCCACCCACATGACAGGCTTGGCCATGCCAGCCGTCAGCCTGTCATCACACAGATTGAATCTCTCTGAAATGATTTAGCAAGTTACTCTTCTAAAATGTCTCCCTTTTGCCTTTCACCATTTGCTGCTTAATTCAACATCTCTGGAACATCTACTGCGTGAGAAGGACCAGGTTAATGGTTATATGAAGAAGACATAATTCTGGCCTTTAATGTACCTGTTACCTAATTCAGAGGCCAGTAAATGATGGCCGGGGGCCTGATCTGCCCTACTGCCTGTTTTCTTTTCTTTTCTTTCTTTTTTTATTAACATATAATGTATTGTTTGCCCCAGGGGTACAGGTTTGTGAATCATCGGTCTTACACAATTCACAGCACTCACCATAGCACATACCCTCCCCAGTGTCCATCACCCAGCCACCCTATCCCCACCCTCCTCCCCTCCAGCAACCCTCAGTTTGTTTCCTGAGATTAAGAGTCTACTGTCTGTTTTCATATGACCCTCCAAGCTAAGAACGGTTTTATGTATTTTTAAGAGGTCAAAAAATCAAAAGAAGAATACTTCATGTCAAGTGAAAATTCAATTCAAAGTGTCTGTAGATAAAGTTTTATTGTAACAGGGGCCACACTCATTTTCTTATGTAAGCACTGTGACACTCTCACATCACAACAGCAGAGCGGAGGAGGTGTGACAGAGACTGTTTGACCTGCAAAGCCTATGGTATTAACTATCTGGTCCTTTACCAAAAAAAAAAGAAAAATTGCCAACCGCTGTTATATTCAACCAATTTAGCTACTGTCCCCTGTATTCTTTCTTGGAACTTGGTTCTCCTGTTCTCCATGCCAGAGTTACAAAGGTCCTGCCCTGAGAGAGAGGTGGAGTCCCCTCTCAGTGAGCAAGAGAGAGACCTTCACAGTGATATCACAGCCCTTAACGGGGACAAGAGTGCGTATTATATATAGTAACCGTCCTCATTCACACTTAGTGCGTTGTGCCTGCCAAGCATTACTCTCAGGATTGTATATGCAGAACCCACTTCATCTTCACTATAACCCTATGAAGGGCTAGAAGAATTTTTAGAAGAGGGTGTAATCATGACTTTTGCTCAGATAGGTAAAACGAACACACATCAAAGATTTCATTAAACTCATTAATTAGTGAGGGAACTTATAAAATGTTTTAACTGGCTCGAAAGGGAGCCCAAAGAGCTTAAACATATACAGAGAATAAGAAATTCTGAAATAAATTTATGAATAGATACAAAAAGGTGTGTATCCTCAAGGCAATCATCAATCACATTCTATCTGACACAGTTCATTTGCATTTCTATGGACAAAAATCGTTTTCATTGGTATTGGTTTGCTACGATTTACAGAGTTGAAAAGAAGCTCAAAAATGAAAGAGGGAGACAACACAGATGAGCAAGCTAATCACTGAGCTTTTCTTTGCCTATTTCAAAGAAGTACAGAATTTAGTACTCCAGGGTCCATAAAATGTATTTTCTATGGACTAAAGATGTTCCTGATGACACTATGTATATTTCCTCTGTTTCCAGACTTCATGGACGCCTTCTAATAATTATCCCCATTTTATAGATGAGGAATCTACAGCAAGTAAACTCGTCCAATGTCCCGAGCTAGCATGTGGCAGAATCAGAGTTAAAACCCAGATGGGCCGGCTCAGCATGTCTATGCCCGGTGCACGACGTGAGTGATGCTCATCGGCACCACAGACCCCCTGGGCAGAACACCTAGAATCTGCACAGTCCCCAGCGGCACTCCCTTCTCTTCCGTTAAAGAAAGCATTGAATGGGATGACTTTATGAGTGACTCAGTCATTACCTAAGCGTGTCCTCGATGAGATAGGCAGGATTGACTTGACTCTCCATTACCTGCCTTTGGGAAAGTCCAATGCCTTCCCCCAAGTTACCGAGCATTCTAGAGGCCTACCTTCTTATGCTGAACTTGGATCTAGCTTCCTTCCTTCCGTGAATTCTTGTTCTTCATTTTGAATCTAATGGCTATTTCTGTATCTCTACTTGCATTGACTCCAAATGCACCCAAGCATCTTTTTAAATCTTCACCAAAGTAATAGCAATAACAATAATAATAATTAAGAAATCTTGTGGAGGGGGGCGCCTGGTTGGCTCAGTTGGTTAGGCGTCTGCCCTCAGCTCAGGTTCATGATCCTGGGGTCCTGGGATCGAGCCACGTATCAGGCTCCCTGCTCAGTGAGGAGTCTGCTTCTCCCTCTCCCTCTAGCATTCCCCCCTCCCCTCCTTTGTGCACTCTCTCACTCACTCTCTCTCAAATAAATAAATAAAATCTTTAAAAAATTCTTGTGGATGTAGAACTACCGCAGAATAGGAACGCAACAACTTAAATTTGCATATGAGACGTGCCCAGTAATATCTTGTACGGATTGAGCACTAATTCTGCTTATTATTACTGCAGTAAACCCCTCCATAAGGAATATTTGGGGCCCCGATTTTTCAATCCCAAATAGGCAGGATTGCATTATTGTGAGGTTAATGATAGGACTGGGGTGAGCTTTGCTAGTTGCCGGCCTGGCATTCCAGAGGTCCAGCTGCGCTCTCTGATTCCATCCTATAGTCTGGCACCAACCACCCAGTGGTGCCTGATTGCTCTGGATTAAATAGTCAGTGGGGCCAGTCTCTGGTCCCATGGTTAGCTGGACTTGCCAGGATGGTGGTGGCAATCTCAGGAATCTCTTGGTTAGATGGTGCCAGGGAGATGGGCTGGGAGAACACCACGGATGCCAAACATTCCTTCTGTCTCTTGAGGCTGTGTCTCCCTTCCCTCACATTCTCCCGTCCCCCAGAGAAAATAAGAACCTTAGGCCAGCACAACACTGTGAGTGTCCTTAATGCTACTGAACTGTGCCCTTAAAAATGAGTAAAATAGTCAATTCTAGGACGCCTGGGTGGCTCAGTCGGTTAAGCGTCTGCCTTCGGCTCAGGTCGTGAGTCATGATCTCAGGGTCCTGGGATTGAGTCCTGCTCAGCGGGGAGCCTGCTTCTCCCCCTCCCTCCCTCTCTGCCCCTCCTCCCTGCACGTGTGCATTCGCATGCACTCTCTCAAATAAATAAATAAAATCTTAAAAGAATAAGAAATTCTATGTTACGTGTATTTTACCACGATTAAAATAAGAACCTTAACCCAACCCTGGTTGAGAATGGGAAATGGGCAGAGGATGGAAGCCAATTCTCTTCTATCTAAATTTGCTTTATTGCAAGGTGCATCACAGTGGGTCTTACAGATGTGAGCCTAAGCGATCTAACTCTAGAGTCCCCATTTTCAGTCATGTGCTCGGGACCACACTACCATTCCGCCTCTCGGTTTACCTATTTTCCCCATTTTCAAGAACAACAACAGCAAGAGGGAGGGGGATTAGATTCCATCCTCTTTATTATGCAGAACAATGCAGCAATTCCTCTATTGGATCTGTCTTTTCAGGCTCTGTTCTTCTTCCTGTCCCCCTTTTTAAAATCTAAATGTCCCCACAAGGTATTTTCCTGAACAAAAATAATTCTCTCCTTCGGAGGGAACCAGCAGTCCTGCAGAGGACTTTTTTTTTTTTTTGAAGTTCAGTATTGAAAGACAACCTTGAATCAACTCTAATTTATATTTTTCAAAACAATCACCTTCCAGCTGTAGCGGCCTAAGGATCAACAGTGGATTATTTGCAACGTAGACAGAGAGACTGAGAAGCGCTGCTCTAATTTTCTAATTTTTCACAAGGGTTCGATTACAAATTGATTTCAAGGTTCAGGAGTAGTGTTTCCACTCTTGTCTCCTCACAACAAATCCTTGTTGGATGCAACCAACTAAAAAGAGCCTCCTCTCCCGAACTTCCTTTCTGGGACTTGGTATCGCCGAATTACCCTAGGATTGGTCAAACAAGTGTTTCTCCAGTGTTCTCCACAGCCCTGGTTTACGACCTTTGCCAGAAAATGTTGGCCACGTAGTGATTCGATGGGAAACAAACCCCAGGAGGCGCCGTGATTCAGCCCCCATGGGGAGAAATTTAGAAAGGAATGCTTTGTTTCCTAAACTTAAGAAGTTATCTGGTCAACCTTCTTGCCTCGTTTTGTTTTGATTTCTTTGCAAAAGTGAGACCCTGAAGGGCCACAGCTGCTATTTGACCCCAAGTGACCACTATAGTTAATTCCTTAAATTAGTGCCTCTGGTTTTAATGGTGCAGAAAAGATCTAAGCTCAAAAAGTCGAGTAAGAGAATTGGCACAGTAAGCCCACATTCGCCGGACTTCAAAATCCTCAGCGTCGCAAGGAGAGACCTATGGTCAGATGAGCAACTTGAAATGCCAGTGGCAATAAAGGAAAATGATTAATCAAAAGCTCCCCATCATGTAACTTATTGATCAAAATGATGTCACTTTCTGCTGATCAGAAAAGATGATTGCCCGGAGATGATCTTGTCCCCCTCCCTTATTTTACAGTTGAGAGACGTGGAGGGCACAGTGACCTGTCCAAGGCCACACAGTAACGTTGTGGCAGCGGTAGGACTACTCCTGAGGTATTCCTTCTGCGAAACCACTTTCCCTTTCTTTCTTTCTTTTTTTTTTGTTCAAAGATTTTATTTATTTATTTGACAAAGAGAGAGAGACAGCAAGAGAGGGAACACAAGCAGGGGAAGTGGGAGAAGGAGAAGCAGGCCCTCCCGCTGAGTAGGGAGCCCGATGCGGGGGCTCGATCCCAGGACCCTGGGATCTTGACCTGAGTCCAAGGCAGACGCTTAACGACTGAGCCACCCAGGCGCCCTCCACTTTCCCTTTCTTAATGACTAGAAGAAAAATAAAAGATGTCTCTCAGTTAAGTGGCTTGTGCTTTTGAAGATTATATTGTAGTTTCTGTGAATGGTATTCCCTGGAGTTGTGACCGGCCCACGTGGCTGTGCATAATGGCCCTGATAAGAGGAAACACGTTTGAAAACTGAGAGATGAAGAGGAAACACGTTCGAAAACTGAGAGATGAAATTAGACAAAGTTTTTGACGGCAACGTTAGAAAGAAAAGGCGTGAGGAGAAGCTACTCTTGTGGGCCTGTTACCAGAGTTGGGTTCTTAGTAGGAGGGCGTGTAATTTGCCTGCTTTTCGGTCTGTGACTGTCAGGCTACTGTAAGGGTCACAGTTAGACAACTGTCCTCTTCCCCCACCCCCACCCCCCGCCCCTGTTTGCTCGGTCTTGGTGCTCATGCTCTGCCTTCGCTCTAAGCCTGTCTTGTTGGTCCTGAGTCACCTTCTCAGGGCAGCTCTGGCCTCCCGCTGACCGTGTCTGGATGGAACAGTGATGGCTCACCCTTCCTGACCTGAGCTGCCTTCATTCATCTTAGTGGACCTCGCTTTGGCTGGCGCCCAGGGGAGATAACCTTGAGAAATGGAAATTCCAGAAAGTTGGGGATATATTTTAACAAACAGCAGAATTAGTTTGAATTTGAGTTGTTGAGAAATGGGGAAGTTGGTGAGAGTCGAGAGAGAGTCAACTTGAGGGTGAAGGGAACAGAGTAGGACTCGGTCTGACTGGACACTTGAAAGAAGTCGCCTTACAATGTGAAAATAATTTGCAGAGGAATGTTTACACAATAACGAATCTAAAGAAAAAACAACTTACACACCGGAATCTAAATGTCACTTGGTTCCCAGAGGGAATGAGCTCAGAAGCTAAAAGGAGAGGGAGCCTCTCCAACTATTAAATGTATTTTTTAAAGTCTCGGTTGGGTTTAAATTGGTTCCAGGAAGAACACAGGCTCTTATCCCAGGGGAGGTATCTGTGCAGAGGCTAATAGAAGGGCCGAGAAGCTCAGCGTTCAGAATGGGGGTGGCTGGTGCAGAGGGCAGAAAGGTCTGCCAGAAATATTCTGTCAATGGTGGTTTCAGCCGATAAATTCAGCCGGATTTTGAGATCAAACATTTGGAACTTGAGAAAGTCCTTCTGGGGGTGCTTTTGTTTATCATACTTTCTTGGCTCTTGGAGTTCACAAAAAGTAGTGTCACTGGAAGAACTTAGAAAATGGGTCCAAGTTTTCGAAGGCACAATCTCAGGAATGGAAAACAGCTCCGTGGTCAGCTTGAGAGGGTCATAAATAACCCCAAGTGGGCAGTCCCAATGAGCACCTCCTGGCAGGGAAGGAAGTGGGAAATACAACAGTCCAGCTGCAGGCAGCTAGCCGGTCACTGGAGGAGAAAGAGGAACCAGGTTTCCTGATTCCCAATCGACTTCTTTTATTATAAACTTGATCCTGTGCTATCGAAGTCAACCTCATGGGTATAAAAATAGCTTCAGAAATGAAGTCGATTGATATACTAAGTGCACAGAGAGAAGCTGAGGTCCTCAGGCACCAGGCACTCGTCACCATCTAAGGCCATCAAATTTAAAGGGAAGGAGAAAGAGGCTGCCCCCAGTCCTGAGAGCAAGGGGGAGCTTGCGGAGGCAAGGGCTGGGGGGGGGCAGGTAGGCCCCTTTTGTGCACCCTATACTTTCAGGAGGCTCCTACTTCCCCTCCCGCAAAACTTCTAACTTCCTCCCCCTCTGCCTATAGTGCTACCTCTAAAGCTCGGTTTGCTTGCCTCTAAACACACCTTTGTCACTGCGCTTTGGGAAAACAAAGGCTGGAGGAGTGCATTTTACTGTGGATGACTTAAGGGCAACACTGGTAATTGCGCCCACCCCTGTCTTCATTCCCTCCCCTCATCTTTACCTGCAACACCGCCCCCCCAACCCCAGTCCCCACAGTGTATCAAAAAGTGCCCAAGGTAAAAGTAAGTACTGCTCCGGTGTATGGTCTGTTACTGCTGAGCCCTAGGCCAGTTGCATTCATTCGACAAACCTTCTCCGAGCTCCTTCTACAGTCCAGAGTGGAATGCTCCATGTTAGGGATTCAAAGGCCAGTCTTGGGCCCTCCATAGCCAGGCGGGACGAGTCAGAGAGCAAAGCTCTAGGACAACAGCTCTGGCGACGAGGGCTCTGAAGGAGGGGTGCCTACTCAGGAGGGGAGAACGGCGGTGGGGAGGCGTGGGGGGGAGGGCATGCTTTGCAGGGGAGAGCCCTTTGGGGAGGACGCGGCAGAGAGGGCACCGGGAAAATCTTGTGCAGAGGGGCGGGTGAGAGTTCGTCTCTGGGAACCGTGGTAGTCGAGGAGTGTCAGGACAGCAAGTTGAAGAGATAGGCAGGGGTCAAACCATGAAGGGTTTGCCAACCAGGCTAAGGCATCCTGGAGTGCGGACCTTGTGCTGGAGGAATTAGGGAACCGTGGAAGGTTTTCAAGCAGGAGAGACTGAGATGATCAGATTTCTGATTTCGAAAAGTCACCTGGGCCGGGTGAGGAGAACAGATTGGTGAAGAGGTGAGCCTGGAGGCAAATTAAATTGGGATCCCCAAATGGTTTCTCGTCAACCTTTGTCCCACTTTAGCAATTTCTAAATTCTAGAGATGGTGGATGCTGGGCAGAGAGGGGGCAGCGATCCCTCTGAGAATCCCACGGAGGGCCTCTCCACTGTTCTCGCCACAGACTCCTAGGACTGTTCTTGAGTCCTCAAGTTCCAGGTGAGAGAACCCGAGACACTTCGAACACACCCTGGCGGCAGTGGTTCTCAAAGTGGGGTTCCCCCATGGCAGCACCATCACAGGAGAGCTGCAGAACATGCCGTCTTGAGCCCCACTCCCTAGCTACTGAATCAGAGACCATGGGGCCCAGCTTCCAGGTCGTCACGAGCTCTCCAGGTGGCTCTGAGGCAAGGCCAACGCGGGACAACCACCACCCTGCGGTAGCACGCATTTCAAGGGGCTACACAGGAGACCGGACCACCAAGCTCAGCAAATCCTCTTCTCGGTTTTTTAAGAGAGAGAGAGAAAATCTCCAGGCCCAGTTCACATCACTCCCAAGCAGGCGACAGACACAGAACTATGATAATCACCATTTATTTAATAAAAACGTAGCAAATGGTTTTGCAAACCTACTATGTGCATTGTACTCTCCGGGCAGAGGGAAGGGTGAATAGAAAAGGTGCAGGGTTCCTGCCCGCAGTAGAATTTTGCCGTCCTCCTCATTACCTTAAAAAAACTTTTAATGCTGATAAGAGTCGCTTATAGGAATCAGTGTATGAGATCCCGTAAGGCTTACTGAGCACCAGTTTTGCACCCAGCTCTGTTCCTTACTGTTCCTGCCCTTGGATGATTTTCTGTCCAGTTGGGTCAGAACTTGAATCATCAGTCACCCACGGTAGCATACGATCCTGTGCTAAATGGGGGTGAGGCTAGGTTGGCTTTGTCCATTTATTTAGGCGGCCTTCTTTCTCACTCTTTTCCCAGAGTCCTGGTTTTCTTCTTTCCCCTTAATTCAGATGAGAGTGATTCCATCCCACAAGACATACCAAGTCAGTCTCCTTTTGTCCTTCTTTGCTCTTACTCCAACAGCAACTTCCCAGGCTGCTCCTCAAAGACCCCAAAGGGATTGCCAGGCCTACCAGCCCTCAAACAGCACCCGAATGAGGCCAGAGTTTCCCAGGAATTTTGACTCACGCTCCCCAGGGCTGCTGAGTCAGGTGGCCCAGGCAGGAGAAGCTGGCTGTCCCTCTGGGCTGTGCAGAAGTTACAATGCTCAGTGGTCAACAGTTCCCAGGAACTCGGGCCTCCTCGGGTTTGTCCCATGGAGGTGGCAGGGAGCAGCCCTTTGGTGCCGCCTCTAAGAACTCTGGTCTTGACCTCTGCAGCACGGGGCCCCCATCCCCTATCTCCCGAGGGAGTTTTTGAGGATATGGCAATTGCTGGATTAGCAGAGAACTCAAGGTGGGAAAGGAAAAGGGCTGTGCTATAAATAAACAGCACTCCTGGATGATGCACTGTCCTCCTCCCCGCTCCCACCCCCAGTCATCCTTGTGACTGTCGGAGCAGAGCTGCCTCAAGCCAGAGGATTAGTGCAATCACAAGGTCACAGTAGATACCCCAGTCCAGAAATACTCCTGGAGAGCTTTAGTCATTGAATAGGGGCCAGGAGGGAACGAAAGAAGAGGCAGGAGGGAGAGAGAGAGCTGGAAGCCTGCTAGGGCTAGCTTGAAAATTTACAGTTAAAAAAAAAAAAAGCAAAAAACCTGGCCTTCCTCCAGAATGTGAGAATTTATAGCGAGAGTGGAGCAGGGAAGGGAGAAGGGCAATTCCCACAAAATACTCTTGGCTTTAGGGTGGTTAGCCTGAACCTCAGAACACAGATCTGTTTCCCCCAAATGTTGGAAAAAGAACCCCAAGAGCTGGAACTACCAGAAGTTGTGGAATCTCTATTAATATAGTCAGCATCAGAATTACTGAAAGTTCAAAGAAGATGAGTTTTTGGCACCTTTGCCGTGGAGAACCTCCGAGAAGCAGAAAGCGAGAGCAAGACTCCTACACTGATAGAGCTGGGAAGTAGGTTAGCATCTAGTCTCCTTGGCTAGGCAGCCATCCAGCAAGATCACTTGTCGGAGGCGCTGAGGGTCCTGGGGACCCTGAGGGATCCTTGGGTCCCTACCCTCCTGGAGGGCTCGCGCACTTCCGAGTGGCACAGGCAGATGGAAACCATGGGGAGGAGTGATGGAGAGATGGAAAGCTCTGTGTGGGAGCCAGTTGCCTCAGCCCCCTGCACCTAAGTTAAGAAGGCCCCAGTGCACTGGTAGCAGTGGCCTGGATGATGATGATGCAGGGAGTGTTCACAAGCTAGAGGGGAGGGCAGAGGGCGGATCAGCCTTACTGGCACTGGCAGAAACGACTTCCAGAGCAGCTTGGATGAATCATCGGGCGGCCAGGCACGCTCAAAACTGGTACATATGGACTAGGGGGGTGGGAGCGCTATCAAAAGCTGAATTGGGGGGTACGAGATTTTTACACCAGGTGTCTAATTCTGTCTTCAGTGACGGAATCTTTGGGTCCCTTTTAAGGGAACCTTTTGAGTGACTTACCTAAAGACAGACTAAGGCTGCACTCATGACAGAAGGCAGGGACCCAAGCTACACAGGGCGATGTGGTTAATATGAGCAGCTAATCAAAAAACAAATGAGCTCATCGGGACGCGGTCACACATTTTATTGACATCAAATGCTATTAACATTTTTGCTTTACTTTTTAAAACCAAGCTTTGGGTTCTTAGTTCCAGAATGAGTGTGTGTTTACAGCTGATGCTCAGAGGACAGATTTGGAACACCACGCGCCCTTGCCCACACTTCCCTTGGAACCTGCTTGGAGATGGGGTGTCGCATTGGGCGCATAAGAGGTCTGACGCATCGTGCCAGCTCCTATCCACGGAGGAGAGATACAGACTTTAATTCCCCCTCGGAGGACACAGGTTACCTCAGCAGAAAATAAGTATTAATAATATTGATTAAATATTAACATTATACTATATTAACATATTAATTCTATTATATAATATATATTTATATTATATATAAATATATATTTAATGTCAGTATTAATATTAATACATATTAAAGAAGATTCCCAGCAATTAAATTGCAATTAAAGAAGCTTCCCAGCAAATGGGAATACAAAAAACTCTGTCCTGTCCTGTCCAGAGGTTCAGAGGTTAAAAGCTAGCTAACAATAGCGACAAAGGACTTTTTGTGTGCGATGGAGCTCTGTGAATATGGACTCGATGTTAGGTGATATTTAATCAATACGAAATGTCTTGCTGGGATCTAAAAAGCTAAAACGCAGTATGTCAGTCAAGCAATAGATATTTAGTATCAGTTTTTTAGGTGCAATGAACTGCCCTGGGCCCTTGCTCTGAAGACACCATACCGTATGTATCAAATTCGACCCCTGACTCAAGAAGTGAATGCAGTGAAGGCTTGGAAAAAAAAATTAAAAGTCAACTGAAACTTTATACCATTAAGTGAGGACATACACTGACGCTGAGCTTCACCGAGAAGCTGCACATAGCTGGCTCTTGAGACCAAATGAAGTCACCACAATTAGGATTTATGGAAAGATGAACCGTCATCATTTGTAGTTTAAGTTTTCAAATCTTGCTTCAGGAACTGGTAATGATGACATCTCATCTGAGCTCCAGCCAGCTGCTCTCTCCTAAGGATGGCTACTTGCGATCCCGGCTCAGGCAACGCGGTCTTCTTGGCAAAGCCGCTGGGTAAGCGGCTGCAGCTGGAGCTGTCTGGGGAGCAGGAGAATGTACTGCCAGTGGGCTTCTTCACCAGGAGCACACTTGCCTTTGGTGTCCAATTATGACTTTTTTCAACGAGAACTCATAAAAAAGTAATTGGTGACAACAGTCCTTCTGACCCCGGACGGCGGCGGGCTCAGAGCACGATCGTCCCATATGTATTTCCCAGGGCTCGGCAAACCTGCCACCCCTTCACTCTTCCAGGTTAGTCTCAAGTCACCTTCTTCTGAGATGCAGGGGCAGAGCAGGCACACAATCCAAATGTGTTCTTAGGACACGGCAGGCACTGGGAATAAGCGGCAGAGAAACTACTTGGAGCACGTGGCAAAGGCATTTCTGGATTCTCTTTACGTTCCTCTGCATGTGGCCCCGCGCATGAGAAGCAGACAAGCTGATAGATGCCACATATTGGCCTTCAACATCAAGGTCAAGAGACCCTGGAAAAAATCCATAGCGGGGACCGCCTGGAACACGCCATCCAGCTCTTGATGATACAGTCCTCTGTAATGTTCTCGTTACGTCTCACATATTAACACATCAATTATCAAATATCAGTTAATGTCTTCTGTAGATATAATCATGCTCTCCCTTCCCCAAACATAGGGAACAAGTTATTTGCTTTTCATTCTCCCCAGCATTCACTCCACGGTGCTGACCATGTCGCAGGGAGGTATAGAGCGAGGAGTCAGTCTCTAACAGTCCCGCGCCCACCAGCTAATGGGTGCCTCGTGCCATCTGTTACTGAGTGAGCTCTACAGATGTGTCAGATGATGTGGCCGCGGCAGTATGCTGAGAGGTGCCTGACACGGAAACAGGTTTCAGAACAGCCTGCACCCCCTAGATATTTGTACCTGCTCAAACTCTTTCCCGGTTCCATCCTTACCAATGAGAATCAACCTTGGGATGCAGCTGATGGCGGGGACACTAATAGCTCAAAGCCAGGTAGATCCGCTGTTAGTCTCATCTGACATTTTCATTAACATTCTTACTGAGCTCCATGCATCTGGGCTCCTACTACTTTGGCAGAACTCTCGTGTGTAATCTAAATATGCACAACGGAGGGAAACTCATTCTCTTTATACAATAAAGTATTCCAAGATCTATGCTAAGCAGTAGGAAATAAGTATGAGTAAGAGAGGCCCATGTGTAAACAGGGAAAGATGCCGACAAACTAAGAAATGCCATTAAGTGATAAAGGACTTAGGCTAGAAGTTTGTCCGAGGCACGCCGAGGACCCACAGGAGGGAATGGTCCATTCTGTTTGGAGGCGGTGATCAGGAAAGATTGCACAGGTGAGGTGACATTTGATCTTTGTCTTGAAAGTTGAGTAGATGCTGGGTTAAGGAACACTGTGCTCAGAAGAGATGAATCATGAGTAAAGACGGTGGTGAAATAGCAAACCCTTTCAGGGGATCCAGAAGTCACATTGCATGGCCAAAGCAAAGGGAATAAGGAGGCACAGGGAGAGATAAGAGTCTTGTGGGGAGGGGAAGTAAGGGGCTAGGGGCAGAGGTGGGAGAAGGAACTAGTTACCATGAGACCCAATTATACTTTTAAAATGATTGCAAAAAGATGAATGATCAGAAGAAACAATCTCTTCATGTCAACGTGTTGTCCCAAGTATGAACTCTTCAGTGTTTCAGATGTGCAATGCTGCTAGTCATATATCCTACCGTGTCCTCATATGATCTCCCCAACCTTATCTCCTACACGTTCCCCCTGCACACTCTGCTCCGGCAACAATAGCCTTCTGGCTAGTCCTTGAACAAGAGAACTCGTGCTCCGCAGGGCCTCTGACTTGTGTTCCCTTTACCTGGAAGCCTCCTCCCCCACATCTTCCATGGCTCACCCCTCAACCTCACTCTGCTCAAATGTCACCTCCTCTATTTTAAGTGTACCTTGGGTCTTTCTTACTCTCTGCTCCTCTCATTCCACTTTACTCGTAGTGCTTGCCACACTCACGTCACTTGTTTCCTTGTTCGTATAAGCTCTACAAAAACAGTCCCCGCTTTCTTCACCGCTGCATCCCGAGCACCTAGAAAAGGCACTTAGTGAATATTTTCTGAGTGAGTTAGTAAGTGCGTGAATAAATTCCATCGAGGAACTTAATGCAAGCTGGTACTTACACTTTCTAGTTCAGGAAGGGCAAGTAGGTTTCATTCTTTTGCCACCTCTGGTCAGCTCATGGAGATGCTTAGAAAGCTGTATTGAGACACCTTGGAGATTCCAATTTAGGTGATGAGAGCCCTGCGGTCCACTCGCAGTGTCCACCATGGGCAACAACTCGGGTTTATCTGGTAGGCTTGGCTAAAGAGACAGCAGCCATCTCAAAAGCATTTAAGGTCAAATGTTCATTTTGAAGAATGAACTTGAAAAATATGACTATGTCCAACAAACAGCAAGACAATGGCCTTGTTTCACATGTCATACTTCTGCTGGACTGCGTTAGTTTACTGCTGGAAGGTTTACTGTTGAAGAGTCTAGATCAAATGTTCGGAAAAGTCAAACATTAATTAATATTTTTAAAAAGGTTTTCTTTATTTTAGCGAGAGAGAGAGACAGTGAGAGAGAACATGAACACAGGGAGGGGAAGAAGGAGAGGGAGAAGCAGACTCCCCACTGAGCAGGGAGCCCAACTCGGGGCTTGATCCCAAACCCTGGGACCACAATCTGAGCCGAAGGCAGACACTTAACTGACTAAACCACACAGGTGCCGCAACATTAATTTATTTTTAAGCAAAATTATTTGATTGCCTCCAAAATTTGGTAGAAATTGTATTGCAGATCATGAGTTTTTACTAATTCTAGGAACTCATTCAAAATTAAAAATTGCAGTAGTCCAGTACATGAGAAAGTCTGGATTTTTAAATATTCAATTGGATTTGGAGCATTAGGTGGGACTCTTGGTTCCAAGCAACAGAAACAACTTAACGTAGCTTAAGGGAAAGGGAGAACTCCATGAGAGCCTTCTAGAACCTCAAATGGAGGTTTTACCTCAAATGGGGGTTTTACTTTCTCAGGTGTTAGCTACCCTAGGGCTTAGTGAACCACTTGCTCAGTAGCTCCTAGAACTCTTACTATTCTGTTTTTTCCTTCCTGAGAGCTTCATTCTCTCAGAGCAACTTTCTCCACCAGCCATAGTTTGGCTCACACCAAGCTTTGACACACAAGAGGATCTGGATTTTTTTCATCCAGCTATAATTTGAAATATCCCAATTAAATTGACTAATTGGCCAGACGTGGGTCACAGATTTATCAACTGAACCAGGTGAGTGAGACACCGTGACGGGTTCAAATGAGAGGAAGTATCCATTGGCAACCAACTGACCACACCAGGAAGGCAGGAGAACATGGCGTCTTCCCTCTGAAACCGGAGTTGGGGAGGAGGGAGAAGGAGCATTTGTGAGGAGAGCTGTGGTGTGGGGAGGCGCCTTCCCAATGGTAAGTTGTGTACTGTCACCAGTTCTCCATAACTTGTGTTTACACAACTGCTTCCCAGATTTCCCTGCCCCCCACCTCTACCCCTCCCAACACTCACCCCAAATGCTCACTGGCTTTTTCCCCCACGTAGTTACCGGCAAGCTTCTCCAAAATGAATGACTTGGATGGAAACAGTATCGTGACGATTTTCTGGAATCACAGGGCTTCACAGTGGGCACAGACTGTGCAGGCCAACGGCGCCTTCCTACCAGAATCACCTGAAGTGAAGTGGGTGGAGGTGCTCTTTTCCTCATGAATTATTCCACCTGCAGTTTGCTTGCACATTATTTGACTTCCCTTTTCACATCTGTTGCCTGGCTCAGCCCTCTGCCACCTGGCGCTGTGTGTTATTCCTCCGTAGTTAACAATGCCGTTGCCATTTGGGCCATCCTCCTCCCGCAGGGCAGCACGGGGCCCCCAGCAGTCCCATCCCTGTGTCCACTTACTTGTAAATGGTCACGATTCCTACAACGTTAGTGCCAGAAGGGCCTGCAGCATCTGGTCCAATCCTTTCATCTTATGCAGGAAGAACTGAGATCAAATGACCACATCTGGCTTTCTCAAGGTCACCCAGTATATTAGTGGCAAAGTGTAGCTAAAGTCTTGCTGTTTTCTAGTTCCTAACCCAGTGATGCATCCAAGAACCGGACAAAGCAACCAGCGAAAAATAGAAGCAGGGATGGTACAGGATACCACTCAAGCAGCGTCTCAGGCTCTTTGGCCAAAACCCCCCACCGGCATCCTGCTGTTTTTATTCTCTTTTAAAATAAATATGTGCCCTTTCCAGTCACGTGCACCGCAGGACCTCTCACCAACACAGGGCAGGCCCCCCTCTCCTTGCTCAGCAGAGAGTTATCAAACCACTATCACGCTCAAGTGGAATGCAAAAACAAAAAACAGAAAACAAACCCCAACCAACCAACCAAACAAACAAAAACCCATTAATTATAGTCCCTACCATCTGAAAGTTTTCAACTGGTTTGGGGAGAAAGGCCGAAAATACTTGATCAGATTTAAGATACAAGGACTGTGTCGGAGAGCAGGACGTAATGTCATCAAACAAAAGAGAACAGACTTCCCAATACTGCCCTTACTCTTGGCATCTGACCGTCATCTTATACAAGAGAAAATGTAATAGAAACTTCCCCACGCTGCATAAAGATGCCCCTGAATCTCCAGTTTACCGGGTAAGTAAATATAATTACTGTGGAAAAGGGAGGGACATCAAGTGCTAAATCTTATCAGAGGAAAGCGGGTTTGGGGAGACTCTACGGACTGGGCTCTGATTTCTGCCCCATTTCGAGAAAGGAAGACACAGACATCATCAGCCCCTCATCTGACATACAAGAAACTGAGATCCCATAGCACGGGAGGGAACTAGGACCGTAACTCAGAATGCCTGTTTTGTCAACTTTCAGATTATCATTATGGAAACAAAAGTTGCCACCATTTAAAAAATCAAATAGTACTACAAGGCTTAAAATAAAAAATAGTGCCTTGCTTCCCTTGCTGCCCTTACCTGAGAGACAATCACTTAGACTTTTAGCCTAAAAGTTTCTCATGCTCTTTACCATCTTATTTCATATATCATGCTTATGTGGCTAGTTCTTGATTTTTCCTTCTATGGACATGTTACTATGGAATATCAGATTTTAGATCTCTTACTCCTCTCCTTTCTGGTTACATAACAATTTTTATCAAATCAATATTAATGTTCACATTAGTATTTATGTCAACTTTGTTCAGAGAAGAGTCATGTGGTACATTGTGATTACTTTTTTTCCTGTATAACTTTTGGTTTTTCCTGGCATTAATAATTGCCTGTTCATTGTTGTTATTGTTGTTTAATTGGTTTTCTATGTATCTGTCATTAATTCATCTTCCAGCTTTCTGATAGAATTATAAAATTCTTTCTAATACATTCAAACACATCAGGTGATCTCCCAGTTTCTTTCTTTTCTTTCTTTCTTTTTTTAATTTGGATGTCTCCATATCCAGCAATCCTCTACCGCTCTGTCTGCCAGCTCTGATATGGACTGCTTTTTCCTTGGGATTGATGCACAACAACTATTCTGAAACTTTCCTTCATCCTGAGATTTCCCTCTACCCCCCTCATGTGTTAGGCCTACATTTTTTCAGGAATCTGGTTTGTATTTTCTAGAGAATGGGTGAATGGGAAGTGAATTTTTGCGACAACGTATGCTTGAAAAAGACCTTTATTCTATCTTCATGTTTAGTTTTACTTTGGTTGAATATAAGGGTCACAGTTGTAAATCATTTTTCATTTTTCAAGGCCTTTTAAAGGCCTTGAGGTCTTTGTCCCTTACTGTCCAGTGCTGTTGTTCAGAGGTCTGGTGCCATTCTGATTCTTTGACTTTTCCGAGTATGACCTGTTTCTTTCTCTCTGAAAGATTTTAGGATCTTCTCTTTCTTTACCCTGAAGTTCTGAAATCTCACTGTGATGTTTTCATTCACTCCGTTGAGTACCCATCGGCCCATTTAATTTGGAAACAAATGTACTTCAGTTCTGGGATTCTATTATGAATTCATTTCTCTGTTTTTTCCTTTTGCAACTCTTATTAAGAAAATATTAAGCCTCTTGGATTTGTATCTAATTGTTTTCATCTTTCCTACTTCCTAATTTTTTTTTGTCTTTCTGTTTTCCTTTCTGGTAGATTTCCTCAATTTATTTTTCACCTCTCCCATTGAATTTTTTTCCTGTCATATTTCTAATCTCCGCGAGTCTTTCTGTTCTCTGAATGCTCTTTCTTTAAAAAGCATCAAAGAACACAGTATCTCTTTTTACTTCAATATGAAAGTATCTTTTTTCTCTCTCCCTGCATTGTCTCTGTTTCTTTCAAGTTTCCCCCCATTTTTCCTTTGTTTGTTTCGGTCTATCTTTGATGTTGGAGGATTCCCTCAAATATTTGATGGTCCTTGATGGTTGGTTCACAGTTATAAGTGAGGCACCAAAAATCTATTTGAAAGTGTTGAGCATATGTGGGAGGTTTGAGGGCAGGTGGGCTGTACCAAAGCCATTGCGCTGTGAGAAAAATAACAGATTCTGTAGAGTTTTTCTCTGGAGCTGGACAGTTTCCCAATGAGATTACTCCTCCACACTCCTGCCTGGTGGTGGGAGGGTGGGAATTGGGGAGGTGTAAGCCTTTTCCAGCATTCTTCCAGCCAAGTTGGATAAGGGAGATGGGGCACAAGTGGTGGCATTACCGTTCAAAATACAAGTTTCAATGAATGTGCCCCTTGTTAGTAAATTGTCTCATTTCCGTCCTCGGTGGATCCTAGATCCTGAGCCTGAGTCTATCTTGTTTAACCTCTCAGTCTTCTTCCTCCTCACACAAGTTTTCAACCAATCTTCCTGTTTTCTGCCCCACCCAAACCGACACCTGCCTTGCCACCCCTTTCAGTGATTCCTGGTCATCTAAGCCCTCAGCCTGTCTAAGGCTTGGAGATGCCAAAGAGCTGGTTTCTTGCTGGCTTCCAGCTCTTGCAAGTCTAGGTTTTTCTGGTATGGTGGCTTAGTTTCCATTTCTCATAGCTTTTGTGTTTCTTAAAGTTTTAAAATTTATAGTTGGTTGTTGATGCTTTCACATTGTCTTTGTCCTTGAACCTTTATGTTCCTTTCCTCCATTTATTGTAGTTTTAGTGAAGGTTTAATAAAATTATGTGTTCAGTAGACCATGCTTAACTGTGATTTCCACGTGTCTGCTTTGAAATCCACTCTTCTAGCTTTCTTCCTTTTCTCCCTGTCCCATTTTCTCTCACTCCTCCTTCCTTCCCTCCCCCCCCTTTCTCTCCTTCCTTCCTCCCTCCCTCCCTTCCTTCCTTCCCTTCTTTCAGAATGCTGTTCTTCCCTCTTTGAAAGGCCTTGGGGAGTCTGCTGTTTTCTGCTTTTTCAAAGTCTTTGAATATAAATAGCACCCTGGACTCTGGCTTTAATCAGAACCCATCACATTTCTGCAGTGGACTTAGAGATAATAACATCCGACAGAATTTGTGCTTCCTAATCTCATCCCTTCGCTGTGGTTGCTGAGAAAACTCCCTTTGGTATTTCTAGGAAATGGACTATTATCATTTCATCCATTTCAAGTCTGGCAATTTATTGTTCATCGCTTGAGTTCCAGAACCTTGTTCAGGGAACATAGGAGAGGGCAAAGAGTATATTTTTGACCAGCAAGAAAAATGGGGCCAGGGTGAGGGTGGGAACAGGTATTAATTACTTGATGAATTAATTAAGAAATATGTATTGAGTGTCAACTATATTACAGGCACCGTCATAGGTAGAGGGGATGTAAAAATGAGTAAGACATTCAGAGTCTGGCGGTAAGACAAATAGGTGAATGAATAGGATATAATGTGATAAGTGCACTTCGTGCTCAACAAACATTAATTCTGTGTCTACCTACCGTATGTCAGGTACTGTACTAGGCACTTTCATTTTATTAATTCCTCACACTATCATTGTGCGTTAGGCATTATTACACCTATTTTACACTAAGGAAACTGCCAAAATAGAGGAATATACAAATAACTATGAAGACAGAGACGTGAGACCTGTCTTTGGTGCCTCTTGGCCAGGCAACCAAGGCTACACCCTCCCAGAGGCTCTGGGGAGCATCGAAAATCTGCCTGCAACTAACTGGGTCTTCAGCCGTAGGCATAAACTATTTTGCTGCTTCCTTCCAACTCCAGCTCCAAGGAAAGTGTCTCCTATAGGACCTGAGGAAGAAAACAAGTTCTACAGGTCATCGGCAATATTTCTGAGCCCTGTCTTCAGCATGGACAAAGTGAGGGAAAAATAAATCATGAAAGCCTTGAACTAAAACTGTCCCAAACCACAGGAAATTCTTAGATGTGAAGTCCTTTTTCTTTCTCTCATTTTTTTCCCCTTTTCTTTTTTTTGTTAGTAACAAACATTCACCAGAGTATTGAGACGCTAGCTCAGGAATGGCCTTGATGACAGCTGATGGGGAAGGTGGGGAGGGAGGAAGGGAGGTCCAGAGAGATTTTTTGAAAAGGCAGTTCAGCTGTGCCCCAGAGGAAAATCAAGGGGATCACGTGGGTGAATTGGGGAGAGGGACACACAGATACACACACACATGCACACACACAAAACTCTCTGAACTTAATCAGTTTTTCAAACTCTGTCTTTGAAACAGGAACTTGCCTCGGGTCTCCTGAACCGAAAAGCACAGATCTTGCCCTCCTCCTGGAACTCACCTTGTCCTTTGGAGCCGTGGGCCTGCAGGAGGTGGCTTCCTCTGGCTGGTGAGAAGCTGGCTCCTTTGTGCAGAGAGCTCTCGTTCTTCCAAAACCAGGGGCCGGGTTAGTGGAGGTTGCAGACCCATGGGGCCTCCCAGTTTGGTTCCTTAAGGATTAGATCGAGGAGGTTCTTTGTGGGGTGGGGGACACCCGGACTCCCATGTATCAAGAAAAGGAAGTGGGGGTGGGGTGCAGACAGAGATTTTGCCAAATTACAGATGGAGCCAACTAGATCCAGAACAATTCCCAAAGGAGGTCCTCCCACGCCCACAGGAAGGCCAAGAAAAAAAAAACTTTGAAATTCAAATTATTTTTGGTGCTTGGGAGATGAGAGGGGAGGGTGAGAAGGCAGCGGTAGTAAATAGGAACAGAAGGGGGAAGAAAAAACGGGAAGGCTTGCTGGTATCTTTCCTAAGGAACAGCTCAGGAGAGCACCAAATAGTA
>CM052899.1:30051364-30161000 GCA_028534135.1 Potos flavus
GAAGTGGAAGGAAAATACAATCACGGAGGAAAGGGAATGATTGAGCATTTCTGTTAAAGAACTTCGTGTTCATTTTGAAAAAGGAACAGTGGTGTCAGTTTATTATGGTACCTAGATTCTATTGGATGCATTAAAAAGGGTGATATAACAGTGTTATTTTAAAACATCTGATGAAAACAGTCTGCAGACTACATCCTCTGCGAGCACTCCAGCCTGTGATGAAAAGTTAGAGACGTCAACTTAAAATGCGTGAAGGGATGCAAGGTCTTCAGCATTTTTTGGGGGGTGTAAGTGAAGAAAAGTGTGCAGATCTCTGCTTTATATATTCTTTTATTAGCATTTCTGTTCCAAATATAGTACTTAGATTTCTAGATCCTTTACAACTTTGCACAATAAAAATTGTAGGCATCATTCTACCTACATTCTACCTACCGAGGTGCCCTAGTCCAAAGTTCTGTGTGCTGCCCATCTCCTCTCAACTGGGTGGCAGTTACAGGGTCATGCACAAGGGCTTAAGTTGGAGAAACCAGAAATAAATCAGCCCCTAGACCTCACGGCTGAACTATTTCGAGAACACGCAGTTCCATTTCGGCGGCCATGATTTGACTCCCGGCATACTCAGTAACATGTAATTAGAAGCTGCATTCAACAGACTTCTACTGTAATGCTTGCTTCTCACCTTCTGAATATGGGGGAGCCACAGCAGCATTTTATCGTAACAAATTGAAATGATCTCACCAACCCTTCTGTGCACCCTGTCATAGGAGAGTGACTCTCTTGAATACCAGCTGAAGTTCTGGAGTTTCTCCAAGTATCAGAAGCCTGCTTTTTAAGGAAGGCAGAAAAATGGATGGAAGGAATCATATGCCCCAATGGCAGAGGAAATGCACACAGGGGAAGCTCTGTCCTAGGGATCGTAGCGATGGAGGGAGGAGAGCGATGCAGCCCTGCTTTCATATCAGAACTAAAAACTAAATGTTAGCTCACCGCAAATTGGGTCCTGACAGCCACAGTATGTGAAAGTGTGCTTAACCAATGTGTGGGCTTTGTTCAGCGAGGGTCAAGAGAGATATGTGGTGCCCCAAGTGATTTTTAAAAATAGATAGTATCTGTTTAAGCACAAAACTCTCATAATATTTTTTTAGCTTAACATTTTTCTCCTTGGTTAAATGTTTTATTTTGAGATAACTGTGGATTCCCAGGCAGTCGTAAGGAATAGTTCAGAGATGGTGTTTCCCCTGGTGGTGGCGTCTTGTAAACCCCCGGTCCTGCTATCACAGCCAGAATATTGACACTGACACAGCTGAGAGTAAGATTTCCATCAGCACTAGGCCCCCTGCCCGGCTGCCCTTTTATAGCCACACCCACTTCCCTCCTATCCCGCACCCTTCTCAACCTCGACAATCATTTACTGGTTCACCATTTCTATAGTGTCGTCATTTCGAGAATGTTCTATAAACGGAATCAATACACAGTACGTAACCTTTGGGGACTGGCTTTTTTCACTCAGCAAACTTTTCTGAATATTCATCCTTGTTGTTGTGTATATCAGTAGCTTGGTCCCTTTTCTTGCCGAATAGTATTCCATGGTAGGGATCTACCACAGTTTAATTATTTACCAGTCGTAGGACAGCTGGGTTGTTTCATTTTTGGCTATTATCAATAAAGGGGCTGTAATCATTCACATATAGGTTTTTGTGTGATCATGTTTTCATTTCTTTTTTTAATTAAAGATTTTATTTATTTATTTGAGAGAGAGAGTGTGCAAGATCATGAGTAGGGGGCAGAGGCAGAGGGAGAATCAGACTCCCCGCTGAACAGGGAGCCCAACACGGGACTCGATCCCAGGACCCTGAGATCATGACCCGAGCCGAAGGCAGACGGTTAACTGACTGAGCTACACAGGCGCCCCTCATGTCTTCTCTCTCTAGGATGAGTGCCTAGGAGTGCAGTTACTGGACCGTATGATAGCCGCATGCTTACTTTTTAAAGAAACTGCCAAACTGTTTTCTAGAGGAGCTGTACCATTTTATATTCCCACGAGCAATGTATCACGATCCAATTTCTCTTCATCCTTACCAGCATATGACATTGTGGTTATTTTTTATTTTTATTTATTTTTATTTTAGCCATTCTGATAGGTGTGTAGTGGTATCTCATTGTGTACAATTTTTTTGTATCTTTTGTATCTTTTTTGTATATTGTCCATTTTTATTGAGATATAATTGACATATAACATTGTATTAGTTTAAAGTGTACGATGGGTGCTTGGGTTAAGCTCTTGATTTTGGCTCAGGTGATGATCGCAGGGTCCTGGGATGGAGCATTGAGCATTGAGCTCCAGGCTCAGCAGGGAGTCTGCTTGAGATTCTCCCCCTCTCTCTGTGCCCCTCCCCCACACCCTGTTGTGAGCATGTGCTTGTGCTCCAAAAAAATAAAAATAAAGAATAAAGAATTTAAAGTGTACAATATAATGATCAAATAAATTGACCAATATAATGATCAAATCAAAATGGTCACCACAATAAATTTAGTTAACGTCCATCACCTCACATAGTTATAACTTTTTTTCTGTGATGAGAACTTTTAAGATCTACTCTTCTGGCAACTTTCAAATATACAGTAGAGTGTTGTTAGCTACAGTCACTATGCTATACATTATATTCCCAGAACTTACTTGTCTTGCAACTGGAAGTTTGCACCTTTTAACCACCTTTACTCATTTCCCACCCACCCCTCCTACTCTGCCTCTGGCAATCGCTAATCTGTTCTCTGTTTCTATGCTTGTTTGATTTTAGATTCCACATATAAGTAAGATCATACAGTATTTGTCTCTCTGTCTGACTTACTTCACTTAGCATAATGCCCCAAGGTCCATTCATGTAGTCACAAATGTCAAGATTTCCCTCGTTTTTAAGGTTGAGTGGTATTCTGTGTGTGTGCGTGAGCGCGCGTGTGTGTATTACATTTCCTTCTGCGATAGCTCATGCAGATATCTCTTTGAAGTAGTGATTTTGCTTCCTTTGGCTGTATACCCAGAAGTGGAATTGCTGGATCAGTTAGTAGTTCCATTTTTAATTTTTTGAGGAATCTCCATACTATTTTTCATAGTGGCTGCCCCAATTTACATCTCCACTAACAGTACACAATATTTCCTTTTGCTCCACATCCTTGCTAACAATTGTTATCTTTTGTCTTTTTGATAATAGCCATTCTGAAAGGTGTGAGGTGACATCTCATTGTTGTTTTAATTACATTTCCCTGCTGATGAATAATGTTGATCATATTTTCATATACCTCTTGGATATTTGTATGTCTTTTTTTGAAAAATGTTTAATTTTTAATCAGATTTTTGGTTTTGCTACCAAGTTGTTTGTATATATACATATATAGATATGCATATATATATGATATTTTATATATATTCTTTATATATTTTGGATATTAGCTCTTTATCAAATATATGATTAGCAAATATGTTCTCACATTCAGTAGGTTGCCATTTCATTTTATTGATTGTTTCCTTTGCTGTGCAAAAGATTTTTAGTTCGATGTAGTCCCATTTGTTTATTTTTGCTTTTGGTTGGAGTCAAATCTAAAAGCATCATTGCCAAGAGTGGTGCCAAGGAGCTTACCCATTATGTTTTCTTCTGGGAGTTTTATGGTTGTAGGTCTTCAGTATTTTTAATTTCTACAATTTTATTTTCACCAACTTTTTATTTGTAAAATCTTTCATTTGGGCATCACATTTTTTTAAAAAAATTTATTATTAAGGAAAAGATACATAATGCACATGACATGATATTCTAAAAAGGTAAAGGAGTGTAAATGAATCCTGTCTTATCCTACCACTGAGCTCAGAGGTGGTCTCTTCCCCACAGGCCACCACTCCTACCAGCAAAACCACATGGAACTTCCACCTAAAATAAAGTCGCCCATCACAGTTCAACCACTCTTTCCTACCCCGAGGTCATCACCAGGAATGACAAAGATTGTCTTTAGCACATATAACCTCTGGGAATTCTTTTCTTTTTCCCCCCCTCTTTTGTTGTCAGCTAATCTATTTACAGATGTAGGAATGAACCGAATAAAATAATTTCCTCCTCCATCCCGCTCCTCCTCCATCTCCGATATCACCTCCATTCCCCAACTGTTTCTAATCTTGTGAGGACAAGGAAACCACATAACAGGACCTTTGGAAATTAGATATTCCATCAGCATCAGTAAGGAAGGCTAAGAAAGTCTCTCCTTAATGAGGGACTTTGGCTACTCAGAGACCCTTTCCCTCTTGCCTTTTGTGTTTGGAATTCCATTCCGGAGATTCAAGTTTCCAGAAGGGTGACCTCTAGATCAGTGCCACAATCCCTGTATGTCTTTTCAGCAAGCCAGGACTGTGACATCTTTTGCCATCAGATGCTGGAGGGTGCATTTGGCTATTTATCCAATTAGAACATTCAGAACATCATTAAGGATTAGGTGTAAGGATAAATTTAGCTCGTTATTATTTAATTACTAAATAGAGGCGTTAGCCTGGACTGGGCTTAATTCTCCAGTCTAGTGTTACACTTAATTTTAATATAGTTTGACAGACATGTGGAGTCATCATACAAATTATGATGAAATTTGAAAGAAGATTCCTGAGCCAATTACCTGTTTCCAATGAGTCATAATGAGTTTCACTAGATCTCAGGATTCAAGTTGGTAATCAGGTTCTGTATATCTTTTCCAGTGGCAGGAATTTTAATGTGAGTGGAAACAAACTGGCTAAAATTTTTTGAAAAATATATCCACAGACTGACAATTTGTGGATAAAGTTAGTTCTAGGTTTTGTTTTATTTTGTTTTTTTAAATCACAAAGGAGCTATGAGATCTCTGAGGGACTTTTAAATTAAAATCTATTTACTTTAAAAATAACATTTTTTTTTCTAATCACAAAATACTGCAGGCTTATTAAGGAACACTTGGAAAATTCAGAAATATAAAAATTTTTAAAGAATCGCCTGTAAACCTAACTCAGATAGTTATGAGTAATAACTTTTTAAGTATATCCTTGCAAAACTGGATGTTTTTATTATTAAACATCCACACACACATTGGTTATCTCTGGGGAGGAGAGCAGTGTCTGGGGGATGTGAGTGGAAGAAATACTTGTTCAATCTTACTCTTTTGCACCTTTTGATCATTGTACTGTGTGTATATTTCCTATTAACAAAATAATGGAAGGACATACATGTATGTCCAAATATCCTTTGTGCTTTTTTGTGGTTTTGTAATAATCAGCTTGGGTTAAGAACTACTGATATAAAAATGAACTCACTTCACCAACTACCACGGGCATCTCTTGCAATAAACTGGACAAAGTTTATTCTAGTTAATGACTTTGACTATATTCACCCACAAGTACTTCCTAACAGCAGCCTCCCCCCCCCCCCTTAGGCTCGTTGCTGAGGAAATGAATTATGTAAGTAGTCTAAGCAACTCTAAAGTTAACTTAGTGCTAAAATATGGTCATGGATCCAAAGCTAAGGAATCTCTCTATTCATTCTCTCTCTCCGATGCCACAGGCCCAGTCCTTCCCATGTAATCACAGGGCATCGCTGGGGATGCAGGAATCCGACCGGCACACTGTACTTATTCAAACTGACGGAAAAACAATGCCATCAGCATGAATCAATAGGAATGGTGCATTTGGCCAGCAGACTGTTATTTCTGGGGACAGGATGTGCACTCAGTTTTGAGGTTTATTCGTGTCAGATTTAGCTGTATAGCAGTATTTTCCAAACTTTGTTACTAGGAAATAATTTTCGGCATGTGTATGTATGCAATGCGTGTATATGTGTATGTGTACGCATGTGTATAAAAATACTACAGACTGGATGGCTTAAACAACAGAAATGTATTTTCTCACAGTTCTGGGGGCTGGAGTCTGCGATGAGTTTGCCAGCATGGTTGGGTTCTGGGGAGAGCTCTCCTCCTGGCTTGCCTGCAAGTGGCCACCTTCTTAGAATTTTTTTTTTTTTTTTTAAGATTTTATTTATTTATTTGACAGAGAGGGAGACAGAGAGAGAGGGAATACAAGCAGGGGGAGTAGGAGAGGGAGCTGAGCTAGGAGCCTGACTCCGGGCTCGATCCCAGGACCCTGATCCCAGGACCCCGGGATCATGACCTGAGCCAAAGGCAGATGCTTAAGGATTGAGCCACCCAGGTGCCTCAGGTGGCCACCTTCTTGCTGTGCATTCACATGGGCTTTCCTTGATGCACACAGACAGAGGGAGAGATCTCTTCCTCTTCTTATACGGTGACCAATCCTCTCAGATTTGGGCCTCACCTTACGACCTCATTTAACCTTAATTACCTCCTAGAAGCCCTATCTCCAAATGCAGTCACGCTGTTAGGTCTTCAGCATATGATTTTTTGGTTGGGGGCATCATCTGGCATATATATATTTATATTTTACAAGTTTGATTCTATATACAGACTTTCAAAAGTTCCACCAAAGTTTTATCTTTTTTGATTTTACCTTATTACTGTCACTTACTGCTATTTCTCTCATCAGATAAAGAGAATTTGCCAGTTTCTTCCGCTCCCCATTTTTCCTATTCTCCAGGTTCTGAGAGTTTCAGCTAAGAGATAACCCTGGGTGTTAGGCAGGGTCACTGAATGAGGATTCAGAACTTGTGGATTCATCTCATGCCTGGCCATGTGATGCCGAGATTGTATCTCTCTCCTTAAAACCTAAATTCTTCCACCTGTAGAAGGAGATTAATAATCTCTAAACCTGTGAGAGGGAAAAGAAGGAATAGTTAATAATTTACCACGCAATGTTAGCTCTTTGTAATAAAAGTTTCAAAATGAAATGCAAAGATCTCAATCCAAAGGTATCATGCTATTTTTTTTTAAGTTTAACAATCTCAACACTCACCACGTGCCTTGAAAACATTAATTCACTCAATCTCAACAACAATGGTAGGAGATAAGTTATCTGTTATCACCACCTTCCCCATTTTATGGAAACACAGAGAAGTAAAATAACTGGTCCATGTCTATGCACCTAATTAGTGACAGTCAGGAGGCAAATCCTGACAGCTTGGTGCTAGAGTCCAGTCACTAAGCCGTCACCATGAAATCACTGCTTATTCACGACGAATTGTGTCACTTCCTTGCTCAAAACCTTCAGAGACTCTTGAAGCCTAAAATAATAAATACAACTCATTAGCTTAGCAGAAAAGACCCTCCAATGACCTTCCTTTCCTATTTTGTTCCCCATGACAATCCTTCATCTACCCTCCCAGGCTCCAACTGAACTGCACTGGCCGCACTTCCCTGAATGGATCCCATGCATTCCTTCCTTTATGTTTTGTCCTTGATGCAGTCTTGCATTGGGAGGCCACCTGTTTTCACACCCCCCCCTTCTACATCTCACCTTTCCTGCAAAGGTCCTCCCAAAGTGCCATCTCCTTTGCACATTTTCTTCTGCGCCTCTCAATCTGAGCTGGTTTGATTTTCCCGCAGAATTGTATCTCTGTCCATCCGTGTGTATGAGTTTCTGGCTGTTATGATAGTTATTTCTGTATATGTTATATTCCCTCCCAGCCTCAAGGATGGGCTCCTTGAGGGCTAATATATGCTTTCTAATAGAGCCTTAAAATTTTTTAAATTAAAAACTTCAACCATTATTGTTTTTCGAAAACCAAATGTAGGCATGCTTACTGCAAAAAATTAAACATTACAGAAATACATCTCTTAGAAAGTGAGCTACACCATTATAACCCCTCCTTCCACACCCTGAGAGAACTGTGGTTAACAGTTTGGCATGTACTCTTCTACTCTTTTTGCATATAATAAAAACGTATAATTTTTATTTACAGAAATAGCATTATACTATGCAGACATCTCTGTGCCTTTTTTCCACTTAAAATGTTTAGTATTTTTCGTATTTTGTATGAAGAGAGATATCTCATTCTTTCTTAACAGCTGCATAGCATAGAGTTGTATGGACGTACCCATAATTACCTATTCAATCCCATGTTGATGAGCACGAGAGTGATTTCCAATTTTTGACGTTATGAACAGCACTGCAGTGAGTATGTGTGTATATATTCCATATGTATACACTGCATATGTGCACATGTGTACTCCATATATACTGTGTATGTCTCCAGATGACTATCTGGAGCACATATCCTTGGATATGAAATTACCAGGTGAGATGAAATGGAGATGCTAAATGATGACAATTATTGAAAATGTGGATGGGAAGGAGCCCTGTGTTATGTCGTTCTGTATCCTTCACAAAGTCAGTGGTTAAGAGGGAGGGTTCCGGCATCAGGCTGCACCAGTTTGTATCTAGGCTTAGTCACTATGCCTTGGTTGTCTTATCTATGAGAACATAATAGTATCTTGCTCCCAGTTAAGACTTAAGTGAGATAATCCACGTAAAACAAGTAGCATTTAGCAAGTACCTGCATAATAAGTAAATGCAAGATACCTGGTGGGAGGAAAAATGGTGATAGGTTCACATAATTGTTGAATGAATAGGATTGAATAGAACAACAGTAATTTGAGTAATCTTCCTGGAAATGGATGGTACTTTGTTATGGAAACCGACTATGAAATGACCAGCTAGTGTTAGGGGTGCAATGGCCTTGGAGCAACTTCTCTCTGTGCGAAATTAACTGGCCTGAACCAGGATCAACCAATGAGCTCTTGAGTCTCACACTTTCCCCAATAGAACTAATGGGCCCTGGCTACTGCCTGGTACCTTATAAAATGGGTATCTTTTAGGAAAGATAACAATGCCTTTGCCCGGAGGGTGCGCTGGTTCCCCACTGAAGGTTATTAGGCTATCTAGTTACGCAGCCGTTAATGCTGAAAATAAATAGAAAGTACACAAATAAATGGCTAGAGTTTAGGCTACTGTCTAGATTCTTGGGTTCTGGGCCAGAAGTCTCCATCTTCATGGAAAGGTTCCTAAACCATTACTAGAATACGAGAATATTCTGGGGCAAGTCAATCCTGGGTTCTAGAACTAACTCTGCCATTAATTATCTGCAAAACCTTGAGCAAATTTTGAACCTCATCTTGCAGACACAATGAGAGGACTGAAATATATGACGTGAAGGGCTCTCCCCCCTTTTTAAAAGATCTTTTAAAAAAGATTTATTTATTTATTTGAGAGAGACAGAGAGAGAGAGAGACAGAGAGAGAACACTCATGAGGGAGCACAGGGAGGAAGGCAGAGGGAGAGAAAATCTCAAGAAGACTTCCTGCTGAATGAGAGCCGGATGTGGGACTTGATCCTATGACCCTGAGATCGTGACCTGAGCTGAAGTCAACAGTTGGATGCTCAACTCAACTGACTGAATCACCCAGGTGTCCTGAAAGGCCCTTTTTTGACATTGCTTTCCGCACAGGTGGTTACATTTTCAGACACCAGAGCTATTTACTGCACTGAAAAAAATGAATGCATAAAATCAGGTAATGGAAGTATTTTCAAAATGTCTAGATCAAAGGGGCTTCACAGCAGGGTGCAGACTCAACTGACACCTGCTCTGTGGCGCCTCCTACAGGAGGGGATAGGGGGAGTCCACCGAGGAAGCACCCTGAAGTCTAGGGATAGGGGAGTGGAATCAGGGCAGAAATTGTAGTCTAACTGGGTCCAGGTCCTGGCCAGGGGCAAATGGGATGGTAAACGGGGCTCGCAGTGAAATATGGGCATCACTCAAAGTGCACTGATGACCCTCTTCCTAGCCCAATGTGTTCTTGCTCCCCTCCAGTAAAATTGTACCCATCTTCTCAGGCTCATTTCAAAGTCCATCTCCTTTTTGATACAAGCTCCCCTCTCCCTCTCCCTCCAGAAGTCTTGTTCCTCTAAAGGCTGACTGCACTTATTCTCTGTGCTATTTTCACGGCACTTCCAAGAGGGATACAAGGCTGCCTCAACCTTCTAGTGACACTTGTATCCTCCTAATGAGACCCAAGGCCTTTGGCTCCCTTCGCTTCCCAGGCATCCAATACAGTAGTGCTCAGGAAATATTTGTGGCTCTGTGAGTGACTCAGGCAGGCCCCATGGGGAGTAGAGTTTTATGGATTTTAATGTGAACCATACCATGAAATCTGAGACTTTTACCTCATTGCTCATCCTGGAGACCATCAGTTCCAGTCAGATTTGCTTGGAGCCAGTGGAATTTTGCTCCTTTTCACGATGAAAGCCATAATCTAATTTTTAAATTAAAACACATTTACGTAACACCTACTTCATGTTCCACAGTAATCTAAACACTACAAATGTTAACTCATTTACTTTTCATAACGACCCAGATAGAAACTGAGGCACAGAAATGTTGTCCTTTGTGTAGCGATCAAAGCTAATGAGTGGCAGAGCTGGGATTCAAACCCAGTCCATCTGGTTCCAGAGAACACGCTCCTTAAGACGCTATGTTGCCTGAAACTTATGAGTGGGAAAAATCTTCATAAGCAGAAAAAAAACTGACGTTGATGTATTTATTTCAAAGGAAATTTTTTTTTCTTGTGTTCCCCTTTCCTTCCTCATGCAAAGCAAATTCTTCTAGAGCAAAGAGCCTTTGTTTCACACCTGAGAGAACTGGTGGCTCAGTTTTGCTTTGGCAATCAAAATGGAAGAGGAAACTTGTGTGGTTTCATCACTGGTGCTTTCGGGGTGTGTGTGGCGCGCAGCGTGTCGTCCTGCTGCCCCCCTCAGTGCTCAAGGTCCCCTACTCCCCAGCTGTGTTTCCTCAGCTCCTGGAGACTTTTTAGCGTGTCTTTCCCCGACAATAGTGGGATTTGGACCAGCCTTTCCATCACTCCCGCACAGCCAGTCCCTGTCCTAGAGTCCCAAGGGTCTTCCTTTGTCTTCCTGTCCCTCAAAGCCTCAAGGCATCTGCGTCAGAGTCCCCAGACACAGCATCTCTCCGTCCTCCATCCCTCGGGTGAATCCACTATGCGTCCCTGTCTCCGAGGTTTTGTGGCTGACTTTATGGATATTTAAATTATGTCCGCACGTGGGAGGCCGGCCTCAGAACCTGACAGACCTGCCATTGATTAACTGTGGGACCCAGGGCAAATTACTTAACGTCTCTGAGTCTCGGTTTCCTCATCGTGAACGGGCTTGATACCCGTACGGTTGCTGTGTGGATCAAATGAGATCATGCAGGGGCTGCACCGGCACGCAGCAATTTTCTTAGGTTCCCCTTGCAATGATTTACTTCATGTATCCTTGTCCGTTCCCAATTTTTTTCCAGCGCACCCTCCTGCCCTGAAAGCAGGAAAGGCGTCTTTGCGTCACACTGAGAAAGTCCCTCTATCCCTCGTTAAAACGTCCGGCGCCAGTGGGCTCTTCTGGCACATTCACGACAACCCCTGAGAATCGTTCCTTCTTCAGACCCCAACCCTGAACTTTCACCCTGCGGCCCTAGAAAGGCCAAGGGCTCACGATCCGAGGGAGGCCCGGCTGAAGTCGCTGGGTGGGGCTCTGGGAAGCAGAAATGGGATTCAAGACGGAGCCCGCGCTCCGGCTCGCCTCCCTCGTTCCAGGATGCCTTCAGCCCCGGGCCCCTTTCCGGCAGCGGACACCTGCTGCCCGGGGCTCGGCGGCGGAGGCGGGCTTCCTCTGCGCAACAGTCTCGGCGGCCCGGGTCCCACCTGCGCGGCCGCCGACGCCGGGGAGGTGGCCCCGGCCCGCGCCTAGCCCGCCGCCAGCAGGGCAGCCTCCCGGGCGGCCCGCCCCCGCCTCCTCCGCGCAGCCCGCGGCGCCCGGCCGCGCCCCCTCCCACCCCGCGGCGCCCCGGCACCCCTCTCCTCCCCCGGCGGGCTCGGCGGAGCATTGTACTCACATCCGGGGCTGGGTTTTGCTTTAATGCGAAACGTAATTAACCCGGAAAAAAGAGCCGAGAGACAAGAGAGAAGGAGGGGTGGGGGTGAGGGGAGAAGAGCGAGAGGAGCGAGAGGCACCGAGAGTTTGGCGGCGAGATAAAGAAATCCCCCGAGAGCGACGGCCCGGCCGGCCGGAGAGGCGCGTCCCACCCCGATGTAACCCACCCTGCCCGAGCCCCGGCCGCCGCACGGCGAGGTAAGTGGGGCGCCCCCGCGGGTCGGGGCGCAGAGGGGCGCGCGGGGGCAGACGAGGCTGGGGAGCAGGGGGAGCAGGGGAGCCCGGGCGGGGGCGCCGAGGGCGCGCAGGCGGGGCCGGGTGCGCCTGCCCTGGCGGCTGACCGCTGACGCCGAAGGGAAAGGTCGCCGCAGCCCCCGGGCGCCTCCTGGAGCCCCCGGGAAATCCCGGAGGGCAGCCCCTCCTCCAGTCTTCTGGAGCGTCCGGGGTGGCCAAGGTCGCCACCGCCAGGGGTCGGGCTGCGGGGGTGGGGCCGCGGGAAGGGGGGGCGGGTTCTGCTGAGCTGCATTTTCTCACGTTTGCAGCGGCGAAACTTCTCTGCGGGTTCTGGCGCTGGAGCACCGGCCTCGCGACGACTGCCCGGGCTGCGGGTAAGGGAGGAGAGCGGAGAACGTCCCAGGCAAGTCCCTTGGGCTCGGATTGGGCCGTGGAGCCTCGTTTTTCTCTTCCTCTATTACCTTACTACGTGACAGGCCTACAGTGCTCCCCTAGGGAAATCCCTTCCTTTCCCTTGGGTCCAGCCCGGGCCCTTGGGGCTTCTGGACCTCCAGGCGAGGGGCGTGACTTGAAGGAAAACTGTCCTAAAACGCAGGTTCGGTGCCAGATTGGGAAAGCACCCTTGAGAGAGCTGTCTGTCTCTCGATCTCACCAACTTCTTCCTCACCTTACACGCTTCCCTTTTCTGCTCTAGTTCTGAAGACTGTTTCTTCATCAAACTAACAAAACAAAAAAAATAAATAAATTAAAAAAACCCCAAAAAACAAAAAAAGGGAGGAGGAAAGGGGCAGAAGAGGCCGTGCAGGAAGGAGAAGTGTACAGGCACCTCCAGAGAGGAGGCGCGGCGGGGGCCACCTCCACTGGGGCCTCACACATCTCCTCCCCCAGGCCAGCCCTCTTCCCCCCCACCCCGCCCCAGCCTTTCGCCTAAAGTTTCCTTCCTTCTTGGTGAGTTTGGGTTCTAGCTGAATCTTCCCCTTCTAGCTCCTTCTCCTGCTCCTCCTCTTTTCTTTCTTTAGGACTCCAAATGGGGTTTTCCAGAGGAGCGTGAGAAGCAGAAAAGAGGGAGGGGAAAAGCCTTCTACCAGGACGCCAGCTGTGGCTCTCAGCCCGCTGAGCGGTGGTTGCACTTGGGCTGAAGTTCCAAAATTGTACTCATGTTCTTAATATATCTAAGTCAGTCCCCTTTCTCCCTCCTTTCTGGGGCTTCATCATTTTTCTTTGTTTGGTGGCAAAGCCTTCAGAAACAGTGAAACCAAGGTTCTGGAAAGAATAGAAGGGTTTGTTTTCTGTTCCACGGGTGCATTCAGTTGACATGTCATGGATAACAAAGATGTGAAAGGCAGTGACGAAGTAAGGCCAGCCTCTGTCTTCAGGGACCTTACATCTCATGGCAGACACAGGCTGTCCACGAGTGCCTCGAACACAGAGTGGATTGCTAAAATAGAGATCTGGCATGCTTTGAGAAACCAGGAGAGGCTTTTTGGAAAGCATCATCATTTCAGCTATTTCTTTTCTCCTTGTGTGCCGCTTGAAAGTAATTGACTTTTGCCATAGCAAAAGTCTAGCTTGTAGTCTAGACTCTATGGCCAGCGTGATGTACGACATCTCCTAGGGGCTAAGCAGGTGTTTGTTAAATGGAGGAATGAATGAATGAATGGCTGCAGGTACATGAATGTTTGCACCTTCCGGATGGAAGGGCAAGGAGCAGTGTGGCAGGACCCCAAGCCTGTAGAAGTTCGGTTCACTGAGCTGGTACACGCGGATTTCCTCTGGATGTTGCCTTTAGACCTTGTCTCCCTTTTGTAAGCCCCATTCTCTACAAAGTGTCTGCGGCACCCCTGGTGGCATTTCAGCTAGTTGACAATGGGCGCCTTGCTCACCTCCCAGATGAGGGTGATCATCTAAGTATTGATTTGCAAACCACCTGCTCCTGGGTAGAGAGTTTGCAAGCCCTTCTTTTCCCTCATTGGTGCTTTCTTCTCTCTTCTGTAAAAGGAAGTAGGGCCTGCATGTCCTATCTTGTCATCCTAGTGAGCCGAACTGCATTGAGCTCTGTATTTTACTAAGGTTAAAATAAATCCTGGGGGCGCCTGGGTGGCTCAGTGGGTTAAAGCCTTTGCCTTTGGCTCAGGTCATGATCTCAGGGTCCTGGGATCAAGCCCCGCATTGGGCTCTTTGCTCAGCAGGGAGCCTGCTTCCCCCTCTCTCTCTGCCTGCCTCTCTGCCTACTTGTGATCTCTCTCTGTGTGTCAAATAAATAAATAAAATCTTAAAAAAAAAAAAATCCTGAAGACATGCAGGTTTTGGTTGGTGCCTACCTATGGAGAAATTCTGCAGAAGTGGGAAGGGAGAAGCATTGGCTCTATCGGTCAAATCCTCATGAACAACCAGCTCTCCTGCTTGCTTGCTGGGTGTTTCCTGAAAGTACTGGAATGCTTTGAAGACCCAGGTGGCAGGAGCACGGTCTTCATGGTGTGCATCTAGCTGGTCCTTCACTGATTTCCTGTGTTCTTCATGAGGCAGGTGGACAGAGGGCTTGGAAAAGAGGGTCTGGGTGCTGGCACGTTGGACTGCCCCACCTCTTCTGTCTTTCTACCCTGAGCAGTTTGAGTTGCCTTACTTTCAGTTTTCCATCTGTCTTAGTGAGCTGGATAGGACTCCTGCAATCTAATCTGTTAGGCTTTGGAAAGGAAGGAAGCAGAGCAAATATTATAGTGTGACAGCCTATGGGGAGAGAAGAATCCTAGCCCTGCCCAGTGTAAGCCCATCACTGAGCCAGGGAATTGGACAGGGTGGGGAGATAGGGCAGCTGAGAGGTGGGAGGGATGAGGTCCCTTCCTTCCTGTTCTTAGGAGGCCTGTGGTTGGTGCAGTGGGACTCTAACTGGAAGACTCCATTGGCCTTTGTTCCGAATCTTGGGTTGCTCTGCCCTCCCATCCCCTGGCCCCTGCTTTTAAGCCCATCCAACCTTTTAGGCTTTATAATTTATCTCCTTTCTGCAGAGGATTGAAAGCTGAATTGGGCTCTTTGACTGTGGAGGGTGCAGAGCTGCTGAGGCAGGAGCTCCTGACATTGCCCAGTGTGGGGCCAAAGGCTTTCAGCTTTGCCCCTGTGGGGTGCCTTTCTGCCCACAGAGGCTGGCCGCTGAGATAAAGAGGGTGGGATGCTAGATCCGCTTGTCTTTTATACTCTTGAGAAACACTACAGTTAAAGGGCAAAGGCCAGGATTCGCTGTGCCATCAGCCAGGACTTACACTTGGCCAGACACTTGCAAAGGGGCGCTCCTGCCTTGGGATGCTTCTGCGGGCAGAGCAGGAGGCGGCGCGGAGTCCCTTCCCTGGTGCCTGATCTGCGTGCCTGGCTTTTATTCACTCTCAGGATAGCCTGGCCAACATGGAGTCCGGGGAGCTCTCAGATTGTTTTTTTTTTTTTTTTTTAAACCTCCTGGAGAATTTCAGAGATGTAAACTATGATGGTTCTTGGAGTAGAGAAAGAGTAGGGGAAGATGATGCCTTTCCTTGTGAGGGATCCCGGTGTTCCAGCCTTTTCTCTTGACGTGTGCTTATTGCTATTTGAGGGGTAGAGATGGCCGTGCGGCTGCCTGCCCTATAAGAAGCACCTTTGTGGTCGTGTTAATGATAATCACATACTCCTTGCTAGGCGCTTCACACACATGCACACACACACGTCGTCACAACATTTCTCCAGTGTTTCCTCTTCGCCAGACCTCCTGTTAAGCACTTTTTACACATTATTTCATTTAATCCTCGCAGCCACCTTTGAAGCAGGTAAAGTGATTCTCTCCACTGTGCACATCCCAGGAGAGTTCAGTGGAGTCTGACTCTAAAACCCATGCTCTTTGATTTCACTCTGCCACATTGGTGGGTCACCGAAATCGGCATGCCCTTTCTATGGTCCTCTTCTTGCAGGAGTTTCGACAAATGCACTCATGCTTGTCGCTGTTACCTGCACCTCCTCCTCGCCACAGCCAGCCCCTCTCCCCACCCCTCCTCCTTAGACAGACACACTTAGTCCACTTACGGTTTCCCCCAGCACTTTGCAAAAGGCAAAGTAGATAGGAGAAACCATGATGTTATCTTTTCAGTTTTCTGCTGCCCGTGTTTCAGCGGTTTAAGTTTTAAATGAAGATCATTGCTCTGGATTCCTGTTAGGAAGCGCTGCAGGGAAATGGAATTCATTGGATCTCCCGATTGGGGTGGGGTGGGGGGGAGGCTGTCACAATTCTGAAAGTGGGAGATCTCAGTGTTTATAGGCTAATTTATAAGCCAGGTGAGGCTGCTCGCCTATGCTTGTGATCGCTGGTGGAGACTTGAGCCAGGGGAAGGCCTTTGTCTCCTATCGGCTCCAACTGCCACATTTTCTGGGACCATAGATGAAGCCGCTGTTAAGAGAGGTCGTGACTGTTTAAAGTATTTTTGTTGCTTTTGGCATCTTTATTGCAGTGGATCGATGTTCAGTTTCTCCAGCCTTTTCCCTGAAATGTGTCCCCTTAAAAGTTCCTTCTTGAGTGTCTTTTGTCCTCCTCTCCAAACTCTAGGGTCCGGTGGGGTCTGGGCTGTCTGTGTCATGGAGGCACCTTTCCTTAACCTCCCCGTTGCTGTAGCTGTTTGCATTCCTCACGCTGCACTTCCGCTGGCAACAAGTTCTCTCTCACATTATTCTCCTGCCTTAAGACTATTTGGAATTTTTCTTATGACACTTTCAAAATGCAGTGATAGTGTTACAGGAGGAAATAGACGCTCCCACACTTTCTAAGTTACGATCTTTGGTCCATTACCAAGGATGTGTTTTGAAATAGCTGTGCCCGTGTCTTGTGGTTTTTACTGGGCCCCTGGCATGGTTGAAACTCCACACTATGTATGTTGCAGATTTAAACATAGGTGAAGCGTGCTCACATAGTCCATGCATATTCTAGCAATAGCTGAGTGACTGCTCTTAACCTCCACACCCCGGTTCCTGTCTGCTGTACTACAGCCCTCTGAGACCTCTGATGTCATTTCCCGATAAACTTTCTCCTGTCGAAGTTTAGCAATTTCCTGTTGGTATCCCTCTCACTCACCAAGGACGCTGTTTTCTCCAGCTTCCAACCTAGCAGGGTAACAAGACTGGAGATGGGTTACTGCACGTCATGCCACAGGTCGAGAAACACCTTCCTGACTTTTTCTGGAGCAAAATCCCTGAAATTCTCTGTCCTGCCGTGGCAAAGTAACGTGAAAGAAAAATCTCCAAATGCAAAAAATGAATTAATTTTTTTCATACTTGAGCCATCAGAGGTTACAGTAGATGGTTTCATAATGGGGCCAGTACCATTTAAGGCTTTATCACTGTGTTATCACTTTCCTTTTTATTTACCTCAAAAGTGTCCTAATGGTCAAGCAGATGAACCTCCCTTAGTTCACTCTATTTTTTCCTGTATCTCCAAACTACACTAGTGCCTGGCTGGCTCAGTCGGTGGGGTGTGTGACTTTTGATCTCGGGGTTGTGAGTTCGACCCCCACGTTGGGTGTAGAGAGGACTTAAAAATAAAATCTTAAAAAAAAAAAAAGACATTAGCGGTGTAATAATTCTAAAGCTTTTCTTTTAAAAAATCTATTTATCCATCTATTCAGCTATTTATTTAAAAAATGCCTGGTCTCCAAAGTTTCAGGAAGGAAAATTCCATGGGGGGTCTCCGTCAGGGTTCCTGCTTCATTTTCCCTGAGTACTGGGCATGGTGTGGCTTAGGCACTATAGCAGTAGAGGAATATAATGATCGACGTGGGTATGAATATTGAGTTGGCCTCCAGGACAGGGGCTCCTCTTATGAAGACTAGAGAGTAAGGAACCAAACCTGCAAGGGAAAGAATGAGCCTATCTAAGAGGATGTTGCAATAAGAAATAAGAAACACAAACCCCACTAGATTGAAGAGTGCCAAAGCCCTCTAGGTAGGTACCTGGCTCTTGGACAATAGTGAAGGGTGGGATGGTACTTTATTAGGTTTAAGACTTTGGGGCACCTGGCTGGCTCAGTTGGTGGAGCATGCAACTCTTGATGTCGGGGTCGCGAGTTCAAGCCCCACCTTGGACGTAGAGCTTTCTTAAAAAAAAAAAAAAAAAGACTTTGAAACACCAAAAAGTCCCAAGAGAGCTGTAATTGAGGCAAGGTTTTGCTTGTTGTGGACTCTGGAGACTTGACAAATTTATTCTCAGCTTCAGAATTTATACACTGGGGTCAGGATGTGTGTGCAGTTAAATAGCTCTCCCACCTGCTGAATAAAGGAACACACATTCTCTGTAGAACATTTGGAAAATTTGGAAAATATACAGAAGCAAATAAAATTCACCCATAACCCATGGTCAATATTTTGGTATCTATATGTCAGTCTTTTTCTATCCAAATATATTTGGAAATAAAAAATAATATTTAGGAGATTGAGATCATATTGTAAGTCATATTATATTTTTAAAAAACTTATGGTATGGTGAGTTTCTCCGTAATTCATTTAAAATTCTCTGAAAACATAGTTTTTTAATGATTGTGTAACATTTCATTATGTAAATGTCCCATAATTTATTTAATTATCCCCTAATCATTGGGACATTCGGGGCATTTCCACCTTGTTGTTATTATGAATTCTATTGGAGTTGCCTTTTTAAAAATTTTAATCTTTATTTGCATCTTCGTTTATTTACTTGGACAGAATCCTAGAAGTACAATTACTGGGTCAAAGGGTATGAACATTTTTAGCTCTCTTGTTATCTGTTTGCCAAATTGCTTTCCACAAAGGTTCATGTTCCCATCCCAGGTGTGTAAGAATCCTAAGACATCTTTCCAAGTAGATGACATTTGTTTCAAGCAGCAATCTTCTCTTTATATTCTTGACCCTCTAGTGCCTCTGTCTCCCACTGGTGCGTGTTCTTTTTCCTCCGGGTCTTGGTCCCAGCTCTCTCTTATATAATTAGCCTGATGAAAATGTCAGTTGCCTCAATTCCTAGGGGAGAGTTGTATTATTTTTTTCCTTGGCTTAAATCTTCTCCAATAATGGAACCTAAGACTTTGAAATGGGCAATCAAGGAGATATTTTGGACAGATACATCCCAGTGCCCTTCACCTCATTCTAAGGTGGGAAGCCCTTGACTCTTCCCATGAGCTTCGTCTGGTTAAATGGCAAATGTTGGCTGGGAATCTTGGTTTAATTGACATTTAATCCATTTTCTGCTGCCGATCAGTGGGTAACTCAATGCAAACTCACTTTTGCTCAGTCTCCCTTTTACCATAAATTAAATATTTAACGTATTTTCAAGTGCAGTACATGCCTAGGAACTATACACTGAAGAAATCTGAATCATATAAAGCTTTCCTCTTTTCTGTTTTACTCTTCATTAAAATACATTCTTCAGTTATTTAGATTATGCGAGGCCACGTTTTGGTTTAGTTTGACGAGTGTGTGTATGTGAGAGAGAGAGAGAACATGTTACTGTATGTGCACATAATTTGATTTGCATTTTACAAGGTCCAGGAAGGAAGATGAAGCAGGAAGCAAATGTGAAAAGATGTTCAGCCTCACTAAGCATCATTATATGTTTAAAACTAGCAACAGTTGAAAACGAGAACATTCAATGTATACAAGATTATAGAGATGGTAACAATATATTGCTGGCTGAGATGTAAATAGACAATGCTTTTAGCAAGCAGTTTTATAATAGGTCTCAAGAATTGTAAAAGATCATTACCTATGATCTAGTCATGTTATTGCTTGGAATTTGCGTATGCTGTTTCCATGTGAAAGAGAAAATAAAGCATGAAAATAAGAATTTACATAACATTATAATAGTGAAAAATGGAATATAATCTGACTGTCTAATCAGAGAGAAATGGTTAAGTAAATTAGAGTAAATGCAGTTCAGTAATGTTATGCAACCATTAAAAGCAATGATTATAAAGACTATGTAGCAACATGAAACATGTTTATGATATAATTTAAAAATTTAAAAAGGCCAATTATGCGGAGAGGGGCATGAAAAAGCATGCAAAAATGAAAACGATTGGCTAGAGTGAAGTTTTAAAAAAATTCCAGAATTGTTATACTGTGATTTCTGCACAGAAAAAAATAGAAAATTCTAAGGAAGTTTGGCAAACTTTGGAAAGAGGGTACTGAGTAGGGTGGACCAAGGTCCTTTCCCGTACAAATCTTTTGTGCTCTTTGTCACCAATGTGTTGTGAAGACTCTGCAGCTACCTGCTAGGAGGTTTCATTACGCTCTTAGGGCAGAGGTGAAGGGGCTCACCTGGGAGGGGATCTGATGCTGCACCCCAGCAAGAACACTCGCCTGGTGTCCCAGGAGATGGGGAGAGAGTCATTGTCAGGGGATGGGGCCTAGGACGTGCATGGGTTGGGGGCAGGTCCTGGGATAGAGCACCCTATGTCACCCTCCACTCAGTAGTTTTACACTGGGGAACTTGGATTAAAATGAAATTTAATATAACAAATGATTTTAAAGAGGATAAAACTATATAATTGGAGGGATGTAGAAAGAATGGTACAAGGCTTTGCCAGGGTCTTAGTAGGGGAGTTCGGGGTGACAGGGAGTATGCGTGCATCCAGGTGTTTCTCTCCCCTTATGACTCAGTTACTAGCACTTCTCTTTCTCCCCTCACTGCCTTGGTGTTGGGGTTGGGCATGGGGTGGCAGAGATCACTGGATTGGGGGGGCCTTTCTAGGAAAAAGATGAGCCAGGGGGACTTGGAGGATGGTGCTGGTAGGCTGAAGAGCAGAGAGAGGGGGTTGGGGGATCGGGAGAAGCAGGCTCCCTGTACCGAAGCTAAGCCTCTGTCTGACAAGGGATGAAAAGTGGGGTCGGAATGAACTGGCGCAGGGTTGGGGGTTAGGACGTCAGGTTTGTGTTTGGTGTGCCATCTTTCGCGTATACTGCTTCTGTGTGGGCTGGCTAGGCATAACAGCATTTCCCTGTGATGCTTGGTTCTCCTGCAGCCCATCCTTCTCCCCTGCCTCCCACATTCTTGATGAGCTCCGTGACTCAGCTGCTTCCCAGGACATCCAAGCAGCTTTTTTTTTTTTTTTCTTCCGGGGCTAGAACCACAGTCAGGAGAAGTAACCAGCATTCTTTTCGTTCTCCTTCATTTTGGCACACACAGATTCTCTCCCACCCATGGATCCATGGAGATGCGAAGCCCCCTCCACAAAAGTAGACTGCTGGGGAATTGTAGACAGTGCCTTCTCTAGCCTGTGACCTGACAGAAAGGCTGGCGCTGATTAATCCTGTAGGCTGAAAAGGGAACATTTGCAAGCCAGCAGTAAGCTGGATGCCATGCTTACAGCTGGGTCTAGAGACAGTCGGCTTGTTTATATGCAATTTATATGCTTTCTCGTAGAGATGTCCCAGGAGTGGCAGCGGTCCTGGAACTTCTGGAAATTCTGTCTCTGTGGCTGGGCTGGCATCAAGGGAATTCACCTGGTTTTCTTGGGGGATGGGTGAGCTCCCTCATCCCAACCGGAGAGCTGTGCATGGGACCAGGCATGGGATGCATGGGACATCCCAGTCTTTCTGCATGGGACCCCGATTTCCCCCCGATTCTCTTGGTGGCAGGGGAGATGCATCATTTCTCAGGGGTATTCTCCTTCCCAACCAACTCCAGGCCTCCTGCCTTCACGTCTTTGACCCAGTGTCTGCTAGAAGACTCTTCTCACCTCTTTTACTTCTCCTTTCCTTCCCTTTAGCTGTGCTGTTTCACCTTCGTCCCGTTTCTCTGCCTGCTGTATTCTTTTGTCCCCATCATTACCTAAGAAGTAGCCATGGGCTCCCTGACCCATGTTCCTTCTGATTGTCCTCTGTCCACATTGGGAATCTGGCCTGATCTTAGCCTGCAATCAAGGATTCATTGTTCACTGGTATCCGTGTGCACGTGTGCGTGTGCGCACACGTGCATGGTGGGAGGCACTTTTTTCTTGGCGCAGCCTCTCCACACTGCCAGGCCCCCATGGAGGTGGAAGAGAACCGACCATGGCACCAGTCGCCACCCTTCGGGAATGTGGGACTGGCCTGCCCTGGGCCTGGACGACTCTGGGTGTGGCATCTTGGTAGCTTACTTGCTGACCCAGCGTTGTGGTGCACGCATGGCCTCAAGCCAGCAGGCTCCCCACTTTGCTTAGGGCTTTGGTGGGCTGGGGTCATAGTGAGTTTTGCTTGTTGAAGCTGAGCAGGGCCCAGCGGTGGGTGTCTGTCCTTGAAAGTCAGAATGTCACGTGGTGTTATCTGACCCTTGTGGGCCCTGGTTCCATCTGTGCACTGTGCTGTGATCCAGGTTGGGTGTAACTGCTGGTTGGAAGGTGCTCATCCTCCTTGGGGAGGAGAATGGAGCCCATGCCCTTTGTTTGGCTCTTCAGAGAGTCAGAGGAAATCACGAGGAGAAAGGAGGCTGGCTTGAAGGTGAAGCTTGTCTCTCATCATCAGAGACCGTCTGGAGTCTGTGGAAATGTTCATTGGTTGGGGCTTTCTTCTGAGCCTTCATCCTTCCACTCATAAATGGCCTTTGGGTAACAGCAAAGTAAAGTAAGTGAAGCTAAGGCTGAGGGATGTGGCCCTCAGATTTAATTTCTTCATGGAGCTGGAGGGTTTGCTCTTGACGACTGAATTCCTGGCAAAGTTTTATGCGAGAATTTGGGTTGGAAGTTAAATCTTCTCTGAGTTTCTTTATGTATAAAATTGGGTTATGGCTTACTTTACAAGGCTTTTGTGAAGGGCAATAATAATATCTTGTGTTTATGAAATGCTTAATATGTGCCAGGCACTTAATTCTCATCAAAATCTTAGGAGGTGTAAGTACCACGATTATCCCCATTTTATAGGTGCAGAAACTGAGGTGTGGAGACATTAAATAGCTTGCAGTCACACACTTACTAAGGGGCTAAAACTGGAATTAGAACCCAGGCCCCTGATCTAGGCTTATTTTCTCTTCATATGTAAAGTCACCTGCGTCTCGGCTCGGCACACAGCGGAGCCTCAGGAAACTTAGCTGAGTATCTGCTCATGCATTTCGTTGGCCGCGTATGGAACAGAATTGATGGAGATTTCCAGGGTCTGGTTGGGGCGGAACATGTGGTGCTCTGGGGAAGGAGGGCCGATGAGAGAGCTAGCCTAGCTTCTCACAGAGGTGAGTCAAGCCAGAGTGAAGTTCCTACAGGTCCTGAGGCTGGGCGCGCTTCACCCCGCTCATCCTTGCCTCCCTTCCTCCTGCCGTGCAGGGTGATGTGAGCAGAGCCCAGGAATGCCTTATGTGGATCGACAGAACCGAATCTGTGGGTTTCTGGACATCGAGGAGAATGAGAACAGCGGCAAGTTTCTGCGGAGGTACTTTATTCTGGACACCCAGGCCAACTGCCTTCTCTGGTACATGGACAACCCCCAGGTGAGAGGGTGCTTGGGAAGGTGGTGGGGTGGGGGTCTGCGTGTCATTGCCTGCGAGGAATGTGGGTGGGATTAGCTTCAATGGCTTCAGCTCCCGTGGGCAGCATCAAACTGGGAGTGAGGAGGGAAAAAACCCCACAACAAACACGTACGCGCACATAGGGAACCATCCCAGATACTAGCTTGAGGAAAAAGAAGCTCATCTCTCCTGACCCTGGGGATCCAGTATCTTCTCTTGCACTCGGGGACTGAACACTTGTGGAAGTCCAGGGGAGGCTGGCCCGGCTGGCTCCGGGCTCCAAGGCATGGCTTGCTTTCTTTCACCAACCTTGTTACGGCTGTGGCCTCGTGGCCACTCCTGTTCTTCCAGTCTGGGGCTCCTCCCTGGCAGAGAATGTGGCCTGGTTCCCTGAGCTGGACACACGTTGGACTGCTTTGGTCTCCTGCATCAGGGAGTCCTAGAATCCTGGGTTGGAGGTGACCTTGGTGGTCACCTGGTTTTGCTTCTTCACGTTACAGATGAGAAACTGAGTCTCAGCCATTGGAAATGACTTCATCAAGGACACGGCCAGAATTAGGTGACTTGCCTAGCATTTTGTGGCAGCCGGGCACAAAGATGGGGGCCCCCTACTTTCTGTTGCTGGGCCTGGGAACCCCTGGAGTTGTCAATGGTATGGGAAAAAGACTTGGTCTCAAGTCCTTTTTTTTTCTGGTGCTGTGAGTGCTGCTGGCTCTTTCCTTCCCATTGCCCTGGAGCAGTTTGGTGGACTGAGGCCCCAAAGATTGGCATGGCCCCTGAACGTCAAGTTCATGGGTCACAGCCATGTTGCAGCCGGGAGGGGCGTGGGACTGAGATCTGGCTCTGGTTGAGAGACTTGGGAGGAGGAAAGTCTGAGTGTCAGGGGATGGATTTGTGCTTTAAGATGTGCAGTGGAAAAAGATTACTGTGAGCCTCTAGGTCATTATCTGGGGACTAACCCTCTAGAGGCCTTTGGCATTTGCCCTCTGGATTTGGTGGCTGAGAGAAAAGAGTATAGCCATAGAAAATATACTCAGGTTAGCTGCCACTAGTCACCTTCTCCAGGAAAGGCTTAACGCTAAATAGCACTGTGCCCCATGCGTCACCCCACATTCTTCATAACCCTTCTGTTGATTTCTTTCATCTGAAGGGCTGGGCTTGCAGGGTGAAACCTACATATGGACACTTACATCCTTGACTTAGCTTGGGATGCTTGCCTCTGATAATGTTTTGGTCTTGGGTTTGTCTCCTGGCCCTACTCTATCATTTTCCCCGCCTTTGCTCTGTACAGGTGCCCACAGCTGGGTCAGCAGATCCACTGTGAGAGGAAGTGGCACTGTTGGAGGAGCTTGGGATCAGGTCTTTGTTGCTGTAGACTTGGCTTCTGGCATGGCAGGGGTGAGCCCCGAGTGACTCACGGTCTCTGGGTCTTATCACTCATTCCCTTTCCCTTTTTCTCCCTTTGTGTACCTTCTCCCACTCACCTGTCATATCAGCCAGGGTAATTCAAAAGTATTTCTCCTTGACTTACTTGCTTACCGCCATGCTTCTGGCTAGGACTGTTCTTAATCCAAATGCACTTGCTTAGGGAATCCTAACTAACTGTTGCCAGCCATCTCCCCTGAGAGCTGTCCCTACTTCACATCCTGGACCCCAGCCCTGGAGTCTTGCTACCAGTGACAGATCGCCCAGGGCCACACTGTCACCATCGCGGATTTCAAAAGTTGCCAGTGGTCGGGATTTCCCTTGCTCTGTCCTGCCCACTGACTTGACTATTCTTTGGTTCTAGAACCTGCACTGACCTTGAATGCTCCTCCATGGGCTGCCTCCCTGGGATCTCTGGGGTCAGCCTCTGCAGCAGGTCCTACCCTGCCTAGGGAGTCTCCTGCCCTTCCCTGCTCACTCAGCTCTCAGGATGCTCTCAGAGCTAGAGCCTTCTTTGAGTTTGGGTCACTGGATAGAATTCGTGGCCACTGCTGGAGAGTCTTTACATTTTCCCTGGAAGCAGAGATTTCCGCTGGCTCGGCCTGTGCGGACAAAAAGCAGTCTTGCTGTAGCAGAGCGGTAGTTTGGAACATTTCAGTCCTTCCATCGTAGGCTTAGCTTTGTTGGGTTAGTGGCCAAATAGACATCCTAGATTTGAGAGTGGCTATTTTTTTAAGGTGTAAAATAGTATTAGTGAACATTTATGACTATGTGGCAAGCACTGTTCGAAAGACCTCACTGGGTTTTCATTTCATTCTGATCAGTCTAATTGGTTAGGTATTGTCCTCATTCTAAATGTGAGGTGGGTGAGGCAGAGAGGGGAAGAATTTGCCCACTGTTACACGAGAAAGTGGCAGAGCTGGGATCCTGATGCTGACAATCTCTGACTCCACTTCCCCTGCCTTTATTGCTGCTTAATGAGACCATCATGTTGCTTAGGAGGCAGGAAAGCTTTTGGAGGTTGTAGTCTCTGATTAAGAAAGAGGGGCTGGAGGACGCTCAGAGCTGGGAGGTCCTGGAGGGTAGGGAGCCCCTCTGGCTTAGGTTTTGATCCACAGAGCCCAGCACTTGGTCGATATGTACTCACTGCATGAATGACACTAAAGGGGGCCAAGTGGAGAGCCTGTCAGAAGGGAGGCCTTTGTAAAATGCAGAGGGCCAGATGTTGCTTTCTGGGGATTGGGCCTCTCTCCTGGGCCTCAGTCGAGTGGAAGATCTTCAGAGGCGGGCAAAGCAGAGTGCCGGGAGTCAGGAGAAGATGGATTGCATTTGAACCCCAGGAGCAAACTGGGGGGGTTGGTCTGTTCCGGAGGAGAGAGACATGGCACTGCATTTGGTCACTGCCCATCTTTTGTAGGGAAAAGGAGACACCCCATATGGCTAGGCTATCTTAGTTAATAGCGGGGATTCTCTCAACCCGCGTCTCCGATCTTGGCCTGTCAAAGCTACTTGGTAGTTGGTGTTTATGGAGCCTGGTTTTACTACCACTCCCGCTGCTACTACTATTACTGTTAACTGCTGGTTATGCTTACTGAGTGCGGAGGGATTTACGTATAGCGTCTCCTGGAGTCCTTCCAATGATCCTGGGATTCAGGGACTATTATCCGCCTGGAAGTACTCTGCAACGCGCAGGAAGTTTGCACCTTTGTTCAAGGTCACTCAGGTGCTAAGTATAGAGCTGGAGGTGGGGCCAGGTCGGTGAGACTCCAGTGTCTGCACTCTTCCCCCTTGTCTGCCTCCTCCTCCTAATGTTTGGGCTCAGCCCTGTGCACGGTCCTGGGGTCCCTGTGGGAGGTGAATTCAGTGAAATCTTTGCCACCAGGAATTCAGGTTTAGTTGGAGAGATGAAAACAACACCCACAACTGCGGTGCTAAAAATCTTAGTGCGTCTTTATAACAAGAGAGCCTATTGTTGAGTTGAACAGCCCAGATGCCGGCTGTTTGGATGAAGAACGGGCTGCCATCTTCCTCTGCGGCTGCCCATCTAAAAAGATGCAGGGCCTCAAGCTGGAGTATCAGATGGAAAGTCCTCGGGTCTGGGAGATAAGAGATCAAGAATCTACCACGAAGTTATTTCGTACATTATTTCGTACATTATCCTCTCTGGGCTATAGGTACTCTAGAAGATTTTTAACATGGCTTTCAGCCCCTCGATTCCTGAAACATTGCTTAACGCATATTTGCTAAATGCATAAATACATCCTGTGAATGTATTTCATTCCTCCAACAGTGAATAGACCAAATCTTTGCCTTCATGGAGCTTATGCTGTAGGGGAGAAGATGGATGAGAAGATGATGAGAAGATGATGAAAAAAAAATGTAGCAGGGAGAGTGGGGGTCCCCCTTCTTAGAGGGGGTGGTGCTAGATCCAGATATGGAAGGATGGGTGAGCTAAATCGTTACCACCAGTGATTTCTATTTGTAGGGCATTTTATAGGTTTAGATGTGTTTTCACTTACAGTATCTCCTTTCATCGTTATGCCCCCTGTCCCAGGCAGAGTGGCAGGGGAAGAGGAGGGTATTTCTGTGGGAGGGAGACGGCAGTCATTTGGGAACAGAGGCAGCACCAAGGAGGAAGGTGAGCTTGCCTTGTCAGAGGGGATTTAAGATCAGATTCTCCAGAAGAAGAATCCCAAGACCAGGAATCAGGTGCCGAGACAAGGATTTGTGCCAAGTTCTTTCTTTTCTTTTCTCCCCCGCCTCCAAGATATTATTTCTTTATTTGAGAGACAGAGCACGAGTGGAGGGAGGGGCAGCCTGATGCGGGGCTCCATCCCAAGACCCCGAGATCATGACCTGAGCCGAAGTCAGATGCTTAACTGACTGAGCCACCCAGGCGCCCCTGTTCCAAGTCTTTTCTTAAGGAAACGTTCTCCTGGAAACTGTCAAGAGAGCTGGGAAGCAGGACAGGGATGCAGAGGAAGCTAGACAATGGTCTGAGCTCAAACAGAAGTTGGCAAACAGTAGGCCTCAGTCCGATGCTGCAGTGGGGCTCGAAGTAAGTTAGGCCTCCAGAGCTGTCCAAGGGAGGTGGGTGTTCATGTGCCCCACTGACGGTCCCTGGTTTTGGCTCTATAAATGGGGCCAAAACAGCTCCCGGAGCCTGAGGGCTGCCCATTGCTCACGGGACGTACAGCCGGTGCACATTAGGTGGTCAGCTTACATGGACCACGTATGGCCCTAGATATCGGGCAGAATTTAGAGTTGATGCGGTAAAGTATGAAATCCAGGTTTTCGATACAGGCAGTCGTGACACCAGACCGATAGGGGATGAAACCCATCAGCTGGAAATAGAAAGTTTCAATATTATTGCTTATGGCCACTGATCTGGGTAACACACTTAAAAATCAATAGACTGAGAATATCAGTGCACAAATAGTTCTTGAATAGAAGCAAACATGGGCTGGACTTCCCTGAAAACATTACTATGATATTATGGCTCCAGCACCTGTATTTTAATTTAATGTTGGTCCCTATCATGAGAGAGGAGATAAAATACCTTAATTAGGCTGCTGTACTTTATTACTGTGACCTACAGAGTGACTGACTATGTTTTAGTTGCCCAGCCACGTTTGTGTTCCACCCTTGTGAGGCCCACTTGGCTAAGCAATTGCAAGACTAAATTATATAGCCCTGGACGAAGGATAAACAGAAGCATGAACGTACAATTGCACTAGATGGTGGTTCTTGTCAAATATACTCTGTAAAGCGAATTTTCTCTCTATGGCCAAAAAGTACTCAGATGCTTTTACTTTCCAAAGGCCATAATGCAAATTATGGATCATGGTAACATTCAGGAAGATGGTATCTTTCCTGGTAACTCTGGGGCCACAGTGAGAGCCCTTTGCTTTTTTTTTTTTTTTTTTTTTTTTTTTTAAATCCGAAAGCAGTTCTTTCATTGAAAGGGGCAAGGAGCTTGAGCTGTGTTGACCAAAAGATAGATATTTGGATATTTTAGTAGAAAGACGACAGAAGCATGGTAGGAATACATAGAACATATAAATAGATGGACACTAGTTTTGTCTTAAAAGCTAGGTGAAAATTGGTATTTTTTTAAATTGTGGGGTTTTTGTCAGAAGCCTCCTTGAGCAAAATTTGGCTGAAATCCGTCGATATTTAAAAGATTTTTGCATGGTAGGCTTCACCCTGTCAAAATGCCAAGGACCAGTAAGATAACTTTAAAAAAAAATAGCCAATATACGTATATGGTACAAAATTCAAAATGTAGGACTGCTGAACTAGTGACAAGTTTCTCTCTCCTAGTCCTGTCCGCCAGCCACATAGTCCCCTAGCCAGAGGCAGCCAACATTACCAGTTTCTTGTGTGTCTGTCCAGAGATGTTCTCTGCATATATAAGCATCATGAGAATTTTCAGATCTTCAGCAATTGTTTGAGCAAGGTGTTTTTCAGTCGTGGATTTTGTGTTATCGGTATATTAACTTTCCATGTAGTCAAATGATTTCAAGGGCCAAGTAGAATCTCTGGCAGGCTTTTGTCCATACTGTCTGTTAGAGGCAGGATCCAGAATTCCTTTGGGAAAAAAATTTCTAAGCAAAGATTTCAAGCGACAGGTCTGTATTTTCTCCATAATGCAAATTATTGGGAATTTTTAAGGGAAATTGTTAAATTGGGAATTTTCTAAGGGAAAATTATTACTCAGTTGATTTTTCTTTTTTAGATTTAAAATTATGTAGGGACTTGTTGAGAATTAACATAAAATACTACAGTAATTTTACGTGTTTTTTTAAAACAATCCTCATCTTCTTTATCACAAGATGGTATTTTGTCTAAATTAAAAGGAAGTGAAAACCAACAGGCACTTTGGGACAATTGTGTTCATAACGCTACTCAGTGTTAAAGTCTAACCAATGAAAGGAGAGGGAAGCTGTGAAATTTAGCCAAGTTTTTACCAATGTAGAACTGTGGTGAAACTGTTTTAAGTTTTCTTAAAATATGCCTTTGGTTTTATAGTTATTAATGTTTTGCTTTGAGATTTCAACCTTCGATGTTTGATATGTTTATTGTATATGTCTTTTTTTAAGTATTTATATAATTCTTTATATACAAAAGAATGACATTTTATTATTCAAATAACGTCTCCAACGCAAAGCAGGCAACCGTACATTTAGGAGGGGGCTGCATATTAGATTTTTGCTCCCATTTTCTTAGTTTGTATCCCTTGCACACAGGACAACTCGATGTGTACTTTAATTAGGGAAACACCCATTTTTTTAGCCTTGTGTCCTCATCTGTGAAACAGGGGTAATGATATTAATTATCTCTATCTCTGACATAGTTGCCGTGAAGATTAAATAAAATAACGTATGTGAAAATGCTTGCAGAAACTCTGGAGTATTACGAGATGTCATTTCCTGACGGCGAGACATTTTTCTTGGGTGTCCCAGAATGTCAGTCGTGATGGTGCGCAGGGAACAGAGAAGAAGGGACAGATCTAGAGGCCACGTGAAGGAAAAAAACGTCAAGCTCGGTGACCGACGGGAAGGTGGAGGAGAGCTGTCAGAGGTCAGTGCCAGGCTGACCAGGAGAGAAGGTGGAGCCGCCGGCAGATACAGGGCAGTGGGGAACGGAGCCGATTCTAGGACGGAGGGGCTGTGACCCTGAGTTTGAGGCAGGTGTGGAGGGGGCTGCCTTGAGCACCGGGGTGAAGGGCTTGGCTTATTGAGTTTAAAGTTTTAGAACCATTTCAGTGGCCAGTACTTGGAGTCTTGGACCCTGAACATGTCCCAGGTATTATCTAGAGCCCTGGTCTTGGACCGTGTCTTGAGGTCACTATCACTAGGACTGGTGGAGGGAATGTGGTGGTCAGGAGACTTACTCATCATGTAGTCCATCCTGGCCGAAGCCGGTGGCGATGTGTGTCAACGGTCAGCAGGGACGAGGCATCCAGATGACAGAAGGCAAGCACTGCACCAGCAAAGTGGTTTATGATGCAGGGTTGACTTTTCTGGAAGGCGAGGGTTAAATGCGTGTCTGACCTAGAGAATGGGGAGAGCAGCCTGGGCATTTCACCCTTCCTCAAGTTACTATCAGGAAGTGGAGCTACAGAATGATGGAGGGGTAGAGATGAGTTTGATACCAGAGCAGCAGGTCAGGCCACTGTCTGGGTCACCTAATGCCTGGGAATAGCTTGGTTACTTTCCTTTTGTTACTCTCCCGTTCTGGGTCAAGGGCTGTAGAATGTGGGGCAGAGGGGATTATGCTCTCCCCTCTGTTCCTATCACACAGCTCTTCCTAGGTGAGTCTTTCTTTTCTGAGAGTCTGTGTCTGGCCTCGGTTTCTGGTGGTTTGAGTTGTGGTTTCGGCCATGGGCCGCCATATTGGCTCATGACCTAGCTGCCATATACAGTCCTTCCTCCCTCTCCCACTCGTTGGCCAGCAGGCTGGTTTTGACTGCCTCGTGTGTTCCGCTAGGCACCCTGGAGGGATATAAGAGAAGGTAAGAAAGCGTCAGCATCTTTCTTTCCCCCCTTCCACTCCAAATCCCTGGTCTTTTGGAGTTTGGCACCCAAGAGCCAGTTTGACCAGTTCCCGCCCTGCCCAGCTTGGGCAACTGCGAAGGGCCTCCTTTGGTGTAACCCTGCTGGTCCTGCTCTTGTATTTACCTTTCATTGATAATCAACTCTTAGATAATGAGCAGGTCCTTGTACATGTGAAGGATTGTCTCTCAGGAGGTGGCATGGCGTAGAGGGAAGGCGCGTGAGATAGGAGAATCAGGAAGGGTTGGGTTTGCATACTGGCCTGACTGCTCACTGCGCGTGTGACCTTGGGCAAGTTGCTTCACCTACTCAGTCGTTAGTTTCTTCATCTGTAAAATGGGATTGTTAGGATTAAGTGACAATGTGTGGAGGAGGACCTAGCAGCCAAGCCTGGTGCAAAATTGACTCTAAATATCCGTCAGTTTCCTTTTTCCTTCTTCAAGCTGTGCTTTGCTGAAGCACGAGATTGGTGGTGGGAGTTACAAGCTCTGTCTTTATTCAGCTCCTTGAGGAAGTCATTTCCCTACTTTGAGCCTTAGAGGACTCATGTGGCAAATGATAAGGGATCACCAGAACCCTTTAGTGGTGTTGCTCTGTGAATTTTTGACTCTGTAGTTAGTCATTTCTGTGCTCCTTATTACTCTCATTAGAAGACGGGAAAGGGAGTAGGAGACACTCCTAGGGTAAAATTTTCTATTTCGACAAGAGATAATGTGGCTTCTGGAAAAAGGCTTACTATGGGAGGTTTCTCACATCTCTGTGTGGGCCTCTCAGCTCCTTCCTTGGTGCTGGAAAAGCATAAACCCTACACTTTCCCCTCATGGGGAGCGGGAGCTTCATTGAGGCCCTTGGTGGCAGAAGAACACTTGAACAAAAAGCAAGGTGTTGGCAGTGTCTTCATAAAAACTGTCAGTCATTTAATGGGAACCTGCTCTGTGCCCTGCATTGTTTCAGAAAATTAAGAATGCTCCTGACTTGCAGACATCCTCACGTCCAATGGCTGCCAGCCACGCGTGGCACTGGAATCCCCTTTCCGTCTCCCTGCCCGCTGCTCTGCCCTGCCCTTCCTCCCTGCTTACTGCTGGTGCAGCAGCCACGGTCACCCTGTGGGCTGCCACTGGGCGTGGCTTTCTCACCAGCTGCAGCATCTCCGTGCAGAGTCAGCAGGACCAGCCCAAGCGTGCAGCGGGGGTCCTCTTAACAGGCAGCTCCCTCGAATCACTGGGGTGCTTGAAAAACATACAGGTGCCCCTGGGCCCTACCCCGGATCAGTGAAAGCCCCGGGAATGAGGCGTGGATATGAGTTTGTTTAAAAATATCTGCAGGTGGTTCCCATAAGCAGCCTTCCCGCCCGCCTGTCTTCACTCCCCATCTGCTCAGATGTTCTCATTTCAGAGGCTTCCTGGGCCTCTCCCCAAGCCCTTGACTCTGTTGTTGTTGGGGCTCGGTCCTTTAATGCCCCCTCCACCCGATTCCTATCCCTCAGGAACCCTGTCTGAGGTCATGGTAACTGCAAAGTCAAGTGACAGCCCAGTTCAAAACATGAACAAGTCTTTCCAAAGAAAGATCGTTTGCCGGTGGTGGATGGGAGGCCTTTGGTACTGAGTGTAGCAGGATTGTAGGGACTGGTTTGGGAACTTAACCAACATGCAAATAGCGTTTTTGCTTAAAAATCGAGAAGTCCAGGGGCGCCTGGGTGGTTCGGTCAGTTAAACGTCCGACTCCTGATTTCTGCTCCGGTCATGATCTCAGGGTCCTGGGATCGATCCCTGCATTGGGCTCTGTGCTCAGCAGGGAGTCTGCTTGGGATTCTCTCTCCTTCTCCCTCTTTCTCCCCACCCCCACTCGTGCACATGTGCTCTCTCTCTCAAAATAAATAAGTCTTTAAAAAATAGTAATAATAAATAAAAATTAAAGAGTCCGCTATGTAGAGGAATAAGATTCTACTCATATCCTCAATATGCTTAAAGTCTAGTAAGAAGAGACTTAATCTCACAGAAAAATACACACCAATACAGAATCGAGGGCTAGATTTTGTCATGTAGATCAGTTGTTCTCAGACTTGGGCTGTGTAGGGATCACTCGGGAACATTTAAAAAATGTGCATGTTCTGACCATGTTCCATTTGACTCTGATTCAGTGTTTTTCGGGTGAGGCCTGAGCCTGGGCCTTTGCAAACACGCTCCCCGGGAGAGTGTGATGTGCACCACAGCTGGAGAAGGATGGGTGTGCAGGGATTCAGAGAGGGGAGAGGCCAGGGACAGACCGCAGCCTGGAGAAGCCTTGTGAAGCTGGATCCTCTTGTCCGGTCCCTGGAGGAGACTGGCCGCATCCTGCAGAGGCCACTTGTCTAGGCTTTGACACCCCGCCCCAGGTGCTGTTTGTTTCTTGGCGTTCCCGGCCTGACCACTGGCTGCCGAGGTCCTCAGCTCAGACGTGCTTGTACATTCTTCCTTGACCAGGAAGTTTCCGCCCGGGGCTGCCACCGTGGCAGCAAGCTGTCACCATGAATCTCCCAGGTCCAGTAACTGGAGTGGACACTGAGCCATCACTCTGGATCAAGGCTCAGGGATCCTGGGGCTGTTTTCTCCTGTCATTCCTCTCCCCCTGGGTGGGGAAGAAGTTCGGGAGGGGGGAACTGCGTTTACAGACACTTGTCATATTTTCCTGGCTTCTCATGGTGGACAGGGAGGTACATGTGAGCCTAGGAGCGGACTGTGGGGTGGGCGGTGGGTGAGGGAGGTGAAGGCGCCCCTGCCCCTCAGGTAACCAGGCAGGAGAACTGCTCCTGTGTTTTTCTGCAGTGGGAGAGCTGAAGGGGGGCGGGGGACCGAGGGTGGAGCAGCCCCGGAGGGCGGAGGGGATGAAGTAGTTGAAATCCGATCGGCTCATATCTGTCATTACGTGTGGGTTAGTGTCCGAATGGTTCCCCAAATCCCACTTCATCACTCATAATTCCAGATAGGGCTCCGGAGACCTTTGGGCTGTGGTTTGGGGTGATGAGAATGAGTTGTGCAACACCAGCCCTGAGACTTGGCCTCTGCATCTTGTAATTAGCGTCGTGGGTCCGGGAGAGGAGTTGCCATGGGCTAGGCTCTCCTTATGGATTTTCATGTAATTCTCACAGCATGCCAATGAAAGAGGGTTTACTGTCCCCCTTTTATAGGCAAAGAAACTTGCCTGCAGTCATAGGGCGATAATGTCACAGCTAGAATCCCGACAGCTCAAGTTTTTAAGATTTTATCGTGCTGCTTCGAGGGCATTGGGTTGAAGTCAGATGACCTGAGCTTTGTAGTTCAAGTTCTGCCTCCAATTATGTGACCTTGGACCAATCCCCTCACTCATAAATCCCCTCGCTTTCCCCCAGTGTCAGACGGGGGCTGGGAGTGGGCCAGGTGCTCAGTGTCCCGCAGAGGCTGGTGGCCGTGTGTGTCCTTGGAGGCAGCCTTACTCTGTGCCAAGCTGTCGGCCCAGAGAGGTTCACATTCTCCTTGGGGCAGTGGTGGTTGCTCAGGGGCCTTTTGGACTGCCTGTAGCTCCTTCGTGGACTCTGATTTAGGGGCGCAGGGCCTCTCTTTCTTTACCGGATAGAGGTGTCCTTAAAAGTGAACAAAATGCAATCACTGTATATTTGAAAAAAATGTGTAAATCAGATCATCCGTATTTGAAATGCTTATCTGGCTAGTCAAAGGCAGCATTTAGATTTATGGCCTCATTTGTTAAAAAAAAAAGGGGGGGTAGGGGTCAACATCCTTTCTGAATTTCTTACTCTACAATTTAAGGGCTCTGAGAATCCTTTTATCGTGGTATCATCCCCATCCATTTTCTCGTGTATAGAAAATTTCACATATTGCATTTGCTTCAAGTGATGTATGTTAATGTAGATAATTGGGCCTAGAAGGGCTCTTTCCTACCATCTAAAATACTTCTTAAGGGCAGTCTCCTGGATGACAGGTCATTTCACTGCTAATCTTTTAGGAAATTTACTAAATTCTCCTTCTCCAAGATTCGTCTCCCTTATTGCTTTGAGAAAACCCCAGGTAACTGGGGGCTTCCAGGTTATTCTCTGAGGCTTCTGCAACCACGTAAGGGGCACCAGGAGCTCTAGACAGGTTTTTAAGGTCCACGGGGGAGTGGATTTTCCTTCCAGTTTATAAATAAGAAACTCCACAGCTGAGGTTTCTCATCTCGTTCATTTCTTTGGTATGCTGTCATCCCTGTGTTTTCATTGCTTCCTTTCCGACAGTGGAGAAATTAGAAAGCCAGAGAGAGGGTTCCAGGACAGAATATTGCCTGACCAGGAGTCTGTGAGTTTCTTGCTGTTTTACTAGAACATTTATTTAGTGTTTTATGGCATCCAGACATCATTCCAGTTGTTTTTCATACTAATCCTGTGAAATAAACTAAACAGCTGTATTTTTTTATTTCTGTATTGTGTGAATTTGTACCCTGTTTATTACAGAAAGAATTTGAGGTGGCATAAAGCAGGACCAAGCCAACAAGGGGACCAGAGCCATCAGGAAAGAAAAAAAAATATAATAGTTAATACTTGTTGAGAGTCATCTATGTACCGGGGACGATTCCAAGTGCCCTTAAATGTATTGACTTATCCTTATGACTGCCTTGTCAGGCAGGTACCGTTAGTATCCCTATTTTTACAGAAAGGAAAACTGAGGCATAGCGGTTAAGGAACTTATTCACTCAAATGGTGGAGCTCACACTTTGAACACACTCCTCTGTAGTAAGTAGGGCCAAGGATAACGTTTGCGTCGACATAGCCACAGTAAGAATTATCACCGTCTTACAGAGGAAAGTGCGCTAAAGAACGTGGGTAAGTGGCTCGTTCAAGGTTGCAGAGCCAGGACTAGAGGCTTGGTCTTCTGTGTCTTAGTGCTGTTTCCAGTGCCTCACATACTTTGCATCACGCTTCTTAAAATGAAAAACATATGTCTTTCAGAACCTGGCAATGGGGGCAGGAGCCGTTGGATCTTTGCAGCTGACCTACATCTCGAAGGTAACGTTCGCCTGGAGCTCAGGGGATTCACATCCTCTAAGTAGGTTTAGTATCTAAACGGGAAATGTCAAATTCTTCGGGCATTAGCATTTGGGTGTGTTGCCTGGGCAGTGAAGTGCTCCCCTGCCCTCCCTTGGGAAGCTTTGCTGCTGACCGGCGCTGGGTGGAGTGAGGTTAGCAGGTTCTTGGAGGGTGAGCCTGAAGCCTCTTACTCCTGGGATGCAGTGGTCAGTGATGCTCCTGGCTCCGCCAAGGCGGCCTAGGTGATGGGGGTAGGAGTCGGGCATGGTCTTTTATCGTCATTGGGGCAAAAAGGAGTACCAGACAACTGCAAAACCCCCAGTGACTGGAAAAGATTCTCCCAAGGGGTGTCGTTCCATAGGAGCAGCTGGGAAAGGGTGGGGGCTGCGCTGGATGATCAGTCCTCTGGACAGGATGACTGTGGAGGGAAGGCTAGGAGAGCCCCGGAAGGCACTCAGTTGTGCCCAGGAACTGTTCAGCAGCCTGATGACTGCTGGAGAGCTTGGCAGGCAGGCTGACAGGCCATCGCCCATCCGGTTAGTGCACATGGGGCAAGAGCAGCCCCTCTTCGGAGCTGAGACCCTGGGGGGTGGGGGCTGCGGGCTGGTTGGTGATGCACACAGAGCTGCCGCCTGGAGCTTCTTTTAGTGGCCCCTCCCTGGAGCGGGCTCCAGTGTGGACCTGTGATGCAGCAGAGATCAAAAAGGCCGGGGATTTAGAGCCTCGCCAGAAGAGGAACTCTTTGTCCAGCGAGAAGAGCCAGGTGGCGCCCAGCCAGCACGAAGTTTCCGGAAGTCCCGCTCTCCCCACGCACCCCTCACTTCGGGCCTCTTGGGGATCTCTGCTTCCTTGCCCACGTTCTCCCACCCTCAGCGGTTGAGACAAGGTGGGGGGACCCTGATCTGAGTGACTACCGGCTCCTTTTCATCATGAGCTTTGGGAACCCTTGTGTCCTCCCGTCGCAGCTGGCCGGGGCGGGTTTGGAAGTGGCAGCCGCTGCAGGGGCTGCAGGCAGGGGCTGGGAACAGAAGCAGAAGACGCAGGGCCGGCTGGGTTTGAGCGGATTAGAGAGAGGAGATAATGACCTCGGGGGAAGGGGGCAGGGCTTAAAGCAAAGCTTTGCTAGCACAGCTGTGGGCAATTTGTGCTTGCCTTGTGGTGAGAGATGTGGCTGCCTCTGGGGCCAGTCGGCCTGAGGCCTGGGCCTTCCCCTCTCCTGTCCAGTCTTGCTGGGGGCTCGTGAGGTCTTTCTCCAGGAGGTCTGGAGGAACAGAATCAAGAGAGGTGGAGCAGAGAACCTCATTATTAGTGAAAAGTCCAAATCTTCTCCGGTTTGAGAGGGTTTGGGAGATTTTTTTTTTTTTTTTTTTTTTTTTGATTGGGGAAGAGTGACTACCATCTCCTGCTGAATCACAATTTATAAATGCAGCTCAGATGAGGGTTTTTAGAATCCTCAGCTTTGGAAGCTGTCTCATTTAGAAAGGATGGACCTGCCTTTTAGCTCTTCTCGGGAGATGCAGGCCTGGGTGGGTGTTTTTGCAAAACCCACAGCTGCCCCAGGGTCAGGTTACATGGAGCCGAGAGCCTTTAACTCCTACCTGACACAGTGCCAGAAAGCAGGGGTTTTCCCAGAAACACATTTAGCGGTGCTGTACTGGCATCAAATTCAGCATTCCAGCTTATTTCTTGTGAACCCCTGGGTAGTCCCTCCCAGCGGAAGGCGTTTCACCGCAGTGTCGACCTGGCTCGTGGTTCACGTGAGGTCTCTGAGCAGGGGTGCTGGTCCGTAGCTCCTTCTTGAGGGCTTGTGTTGGGATGATGAGCGCCTTCAGAAAGGCCAACAGAGATGAAAGTCCTTGACTTGATGTCCTCAGGGGCATTGATGGCAGGAGAACCAGGTTTGGGGCAAACTGGAAAATGATGGAGGGTGGGCTTGGTGCCACCACCTTCCCACCTCGCCTGATGGCTCCTCTCTTCTCCACAGGCAGCCCCAGTGTCCCACCCCTGGCCGTGTCCCGCTCTGTCAGGGCTTTGCCCTCAGTTAGTTATAAGGAAGACCTTCCTAGAACACTGGTTCTTAACCTCTTGTGGTGGTGGTGGGATGGGGGTCAGTGGTGGTCACAGATCCTTTTGAGTGTTGGATGAAGAGCATGATTCCCAGGTAAAGTATGTATGTGTGTACAACACTGGTTTTGCCTGTAATTTCAGGGCTCATTGACCTCCTGAAGCTGGTCCAGAGACCACTGCTTAGAACCCTTCCAGTCATTCTGTGTCGTTGACCACTGCTTCCTCTGCTCTTGATGCCTCTTCATGGGGCAGGGGCACCCCGGACACTGGGGCAGAGCTACCCCAGAGCTGCAAGACGTTACTCTGCTGCTGCTGCTTCTGCCAGAGGGGCCCCAGCTCCATTTCCGGCCAGGGGCAGACAGGATGGGGCAGGCTAGCAGTGCCCTGCCACCGATGAGTTTGCTGCTGCTGTGGTCTGTGTTTGATCTGATAAGAGCAAGTTCCTGAGAGTCTGTTGAGCTGTAGAGTGGCCTTGTGTGCGTCACTCTCTGGTTGACCCGTGCCCATCCTGCCCCTCACATCCTGACCTCCTCTCATTGCTTGCATAACCCAGGACCCACCAGTCAACCACTGCTATGCAGCTACTTAACTGTGGCCACCTCCGGGCAGGCAGATGGTAGCGCTTGGCCGCCCTCCCTGTAGCTGGTCTGTGAGCCATTCTGTTTCAGGATCCTCTGTCTCTTCGCTACATCTGAAGCAGGCTGCACAGTCTGGTCTGATCACCAGAGTGAGGAGGGGTGGAGGCCAGAGAGCTTATACCTCCCAGGGGAGGACGGATTCTGCCGCCACGGTCCCCGGGATATCAGGGGGAGGCCAGAGCTACCTTTCCATGGTAAATGAGGTCCTTCTCCCTGAGGGACACAGCCTAGGTAGATAGGATTTCATTTTCCTCTTTTGCCATTCTGTGATGATAAGAAGGAAACTAGTAATTGCACTCTGGCTCTGCTAATTGGGAAGCTGATCAGAGACACTGAGGGTCTTACTCTTGCTAAACGGCCCACAGGGCAGAACGAGGACTGATGTCTGGTTGATTCAGCAAGGAGCTAGCTGCTTTGCCATGTAATCCTTCTGTGGTTGGGCATAAGGCAAATTATAGGTGTGCATGCATGTAATCTCCAACGTCCCCTGACTGAAAACTGGATAAACCTAGAAAAACAAATGAAAAGCCAGGTGATTGCTTAGGTTCAGTTGTAATAAGCATGCCGGCAGCATTCCCTCAGTATAGGCTGCTAAAAAGTTGTGGTCACCGTGGACCATTTGTCATCCAACTGGTGAAAAGTCTCTGCCAGGGGTGCCTTCTTTGGTCAGGGATAAATGTCGGTTTCTGGGAGAAAGGGGTGAGCCTTCTCATAAGCCAGTGAGGGTCTCAAAGTGCCCAGCTTTCCAAAGCCATTCTAAAGCTTACAGTAGGAAGGGAGCCGTGAGATAGGTGGGTTCTGAGAATCAGGCCACTGTCTGCTGGTCAGAGCTACCCAAACCGAGGGCAGGTCATGCAGGTGTTCTGGGCACAAGGGACCTGCAGGAGGAACGTGGGTGCCGAGGGAAAGAGCCAGAAAATGAGCCACTGACAGAGCAGGACGTCAGACACAAGCAGGATAAAGGCGTATGCTGTGGTTCAGATGGAATCCCAGGACCCAAAACCCAAAAAACAAGGTAGCACAGGGGCCAGAACTTTCGATGTCATGAAGCTCTGGAGAGTGGGTTCTGGGAGTGGGGAAGACATGCCTGAAATCAGGTTGTTAGTGAGGTGGGCTCCCCTTTGCCTGAACGTCTATGGTTTTCAGGACCGTTGAAAGGCTTTCTTGAGGCCCTAAGGCCTCCACCTCACATCATGGTGAACAGAGCAGAATATAACCATATTTCTCCTTAAATAGAATTGGCTATAAAATATTCGAAAGGATTTCAGTCATTTTACTTTTGGAATGATTTGGCTGAGTAACTCGTTTAATTGGTGATTGGCTATATTTCTCGGCAATCGCCTTGCCTATCCAAAGATTCTTGTGAACTAAGAAAATCAAAGCTACTAATTCTTTTCAAATGTAATGAGGTTTTTGTGACTGTTTAACAAAACATTAATGAAGTCAACTTAATGTGTCATCTTGTAGGCACTTAAAATCCTTGTCGAAGAGGTTGATAGAACGTTGTATAGATGTGTAATGATTTATTTATTGATGTTGAGTATGCTATGTTCATTTTGTATGTTGGAGGGCAGGCCTTTTTTTCAGGTCTCATACAAGTAGGAGAAGGCCCTTGCTTGGAAAGAGGACTGAGAGAATGCTGTCCACAGGAGGATTAGGACAATGTGGGAATAGTTCCTAACCTAGGGTCTTGGGGGAAGGTGCCTCCTTACCACCCCCAGGCGTAGTGGTGGAGGCTCATTCCAGGGAGTTCAACTGAACTCCATCAAAGGCAGTCACCTCTTGGGATATGAGGGAATATGATTTGTTTTCCTTTATTCATTCAGCATGTTTGAACCAGAGGGAGGTAGGCTCACCTATGTACATAGTCGGGAGTGTACACGCAAGGGGTGGGGTTGAAGAAATGAGATAAGATAACACAACAGGAGCTATAAAAATATTTCTACTTCCTTCTATTCCCTTCCCTTAAATGCATAGGTATGCTCTGATTCCTTGGGCCGCCTCTTATTTTCAGGGTTAAGCAGTCAGGGTAGATATAAAGAACATTGGCATGCTGCCCGGTCCTTCCTGTGAGCTCTAATTGGAATCTGTGTATTTGTAGCCATCCCACCTTTCTTTTGGAGAACTGTTTAGGGAGGGAGTCAGTGGTTGAGAGAGGAGTGAAATCTTCCTAGTGTGAATGGGTCAAATTCGGATTGTGTGGTTGAAAGAGAATTTCGTTGGATTGGGTGGCTCTCCAAAGTGTTTTTGCAAAGAGGAAGATTAAGGTAGACAGCAAGGTAGTGGTTATCCCTTGAGGGGTGGGGATGGGATTCCATCAGGGAGGGGCACGCAAAAGGCTTCTAAGAAATAGGACTGGCCTATTTCTTAATCTGGAGAGTGAGTACAGGGTTTCCACTTAATTACTATTCTTTAGAATGTTTATATATGTTTTATATACTCTTTTTTGTGTAGAAAGTTTCAGCAAAAAAAAAAAACGCTTTACAACGTACATCTTAGAAACATACTCTTGTTTTATTTTTTATTTGGTTTAGGTGAGCATAGCTACACCGAAGCAGAAACCCAAAACTCCATTTTGCTTTGGTAAGTACTGAGCTGGGGGCTGGGTTTTCTGAACACTCCTGCAACAACTTCCTCTTTGTGTGGAGACAGTCCTGTGATCACATGTGACTTGCCCCCTGCGTGTGTGAGTGACTTCAGTCATGGCGACATGCCTGCGTCTCAAGAGATACCGCTTTCCTTGGTCTCGCTGTGAGGATACTACCGTAAGGTGGAGATACAGGAACTAGTGACGGCCCCGTTTTCCTGACTCCACAGGGCAGGGTCCAGGTATCTCCTGGTAGTTTCTGGGAACCCTCCTCTCAGACGCAGCAGTGGCGTGCTCAGGAAAGCTGGAGACGCGGGGGAGTTGGGGGAACAATAGAAAAGGAGCATCCTGCTGAGTGTCTCGGCATTGCTACATGAGTGCCAGAGTTGAGAGTGATACAGGAAGCAGTCACTCAGTGGATGCCCCTACTCTTTAAATCAAGTAGTTATTTGGTGCCTACTGTGTTCTTGGTAATGTACTAAGTGCCACAAACAGATGATAACAAGTAGCTTCTCTTGTTTATCTGGATGGTTCTGCATGTCAGCTCCGTGAAGCAGGGCTGTCCCCTTGTTTTGTCACTGGTGTGTCCCCAGCACATACAGCAGTTCCTGGGCCATAGTGGGTGCTCAGTAATATTTGTCGGATGAGTGAATGAACTAATGAATTCTCTGTCTGCCCCGCGATGCTCTCCTCCTATAGTTCTGGCTTATTTATGCTAGGGGAATAAAATGGTCACTGAGCTATCTTCTCTCCCAGCTTCAGGTTGGGTCAGACTTCTTTGGTGTTCTTGTTGTCCCATTTCTTTCAAATATCATTGCTAAGCTCAGAAATGACTGTCTCAGATTTTGTGGTTAGCAGATCTAAACAAGATAAGTAATGAACCCAGAAGTAAAATGATTGACCTCATGGAGGGCTCAGAGGAAAGGACAGGTTGAGAATGAGGTCAGGGTCACAGATTTGATCTCAGGCAAGCTTTGTTCCATTTCCTGACCACAGGCAAGACTCCTAAGCGAGGCCAGTTGTGCCAGTGGAAACAAGGAGCACTGGGTCCAAAATTATATATGTACCATCAAGACTCTAAATCTGTTAGCGCCTATAGAAAGCAGTTCAAGCTCGTGTCTTGTTGAGGGCGGACTAGAAGCCTCATCCCTGTACAACAGCACATGAAGGGGGGGTTAAAACATGAACCACAGGTGTTGTTCTCGTGCCTAATGGAATAACTCACACTTTTAAAGAGAGAGCAGCTGCCGCCTGCCGCTTCCCAGATACGCACGCCGCTGACTTTGCACGGTGGCAGATGTCTTCGCTTTGTGCAGTCCTCCACCTTGCTGCTTCAAGCACCTGAGTTTTGTGGCGTCTTTTTGTCCTGCCTGTGTTCTGACCTGGGTTTTTCTCTTTTCTTCCCGCATGACTATTGCAGTCATCAATGCCCTCTCCCAGAGGTATTTTCTTCAAGCTAATGACCAGAAGGATCTGAAGGACTGGGTGGAAGCCCTCAACCAAGCCAGCAAGATCACCGTACGTATGAGTCCTGCTTCTTCTTGGAGGGACTCAGTGCCTTTTTTCAGCATGTGGCCTCTTTGGGGGGGGGGGGAGACGCTCAGCCGACTGCAGGGGCTTTCCCAGGAGCCTGTTGAGACCCAGTTCCCTCTGCCTCTTCTTACACCTTGGCTGACTAACCACAAGTTGAACTGAGAGTTTGAGTTTGAATCAAGTTCAAGGGGAAGTGTATGGAGCGTCCCCTTTGTGCTTCCTGGGAGGGCTCCTGGTCAGTCGTGTTTTGGGTCATTCTGGCACGCTGATTCAGAATGTGATGGGATTGGAAAATGGATTGCTGACTATGAGAAGCAGAGTAAAGGGAAAAGCATATAAAGAGGGAAGTCAGAACATTTTACTGGCTTGGGAGTGGGGCGGGGGGTACTCTTCTTCCTTTAAGAGGTTGCCTGGGGGTCGGTCCAGTCCAACCACCAACCTGTCCTGGAAAAGCCTTCCATTAGAAAGCATCCTTGAGCTGGTTCACTGACTATTCTGTGAATATTCTCATTTTCTTTGACTTGGCTGGTGAACTCCTTTCTTCTTCCTTAGAAATGCAGAAATGGGAAAGGTTAGGAAAGAGGAGAGGGAAAACTTTATGTTTGGAAAAAACTAGACCTTCCGTCGATAATAGGCACACTTGTGGCATGCAAGCCACGGTTTGTATGCTGAGAAGATTGATACTCTTTTTTTTTTTTTTTTTAGATTGCTACTCTTTTAAAATTTATTTTTATTTTAAGTTTTTATTTTAATTCCAGTTAAATTTATTTTTATTTTAAGTTTTTATTTTAATTCCAGTTAGTATACAGCGTTCTATCAGTTTCAGGTGTGCAATACAGCGATTCAGCACTTTCATATATCACCCTCTGCTCATCCTGAGTAGTGCACTCCTTAATCCTCATCACCTGTTTCCCCAGCCCCGCCCTGCCTCCCCTCGGGTAGCCATCAGTTTGTTCTTTATAGTTAAGAGTCTGTTTCTTGATTTGTCTCTCTCATTTTTCCCCCTTCGCTTCTTTGTTTTGTTTCTTAAATGCCATATATGAGTGAAATCATATGGTATTTGTCTTTCTCTGGCTTATTTCCCTTAGCATAATACTCTGTAGCTCCATCCATGTCATTGCAAATGGCAAGATTTCATTCTTTTTTAAAAAATTCTATTATTTTATTTTATTTTATTTTTTTAATATTTTTTATTTATTTGAGAGAGAGAGAACACAAGTGGGGGGCGGGGGAAGAGACAGAGGGAGAGGAGAAGCAGATGTCCTGCTGAGCAGGGAGCCTGACACGGGGCTCGACCCCAGGACCTGGAGATCATGACCTGAGCTGAAGGCAGATGGCCTAACCATCCAAGCACCCAGGTGCCCCAAGATTTCATTCTTTTCTGTGGCTGAGTAATATTACATTATGTGTGTGTGTGTATGTGTGTGTGTGTGTGTATATATATACATATATATACATGTGTGTGTATATATATGTATATATGTATATATATGTATATATATACACACATATGTGTATATACATATTATATATAATATATATAATATATATATCTTTATCCATTCATCGGTCAATAGACACTTGGACTATTTTCATATCTTGGCTATTGTAAATAATGCAGCTATAAACTATAAACATAGGAGTGCATGTATCCCTTTGAATTAGTGTTCTTGTTTCTTTGGGTAAGTACTCAGTAGTTCGATTGCTGGATTGTAGGGTAGGTCTATTTTTAACTTTTTGAGGAACTCGTTTTCCAGAGTGGCTGCACCAGTTTGCATTCCCACTAACAGCGCAAGAGGGTTCCCCTTTCTCCACATCCTCGCCATCACTTGCTGATTCTTGTGTTGTGGATTTTAGCCATTCTGACAGGTGTGAGGCAATATCTCATTGTAGTTTTGATCTGCATTTCCCTGAAGATGAGTGATGGTGAGCATGTTTTCATGTGTCTCTTGGCCATCTGGATGTCTTGTTTGGGGAAATGTCTGCTTGTGTCTTCTGCCCATTTTGTAATTGGAAGGTTGATTTTCTGTATCATACAGTCGGAAATGCTTACATTCTAGTCATTTCTGATAGTAACCATTATGTACTGGGGCAGATCATTCTCCCCAATACCTCAGGGTCTCTGTGAATAAATTGATAGAAGAAATCGGTGCACCTATCCAGCTCTCGTGGTGCCAGACCCAAGCAGAGTACAATTCAGTCATTGAGGCGGTCTCGTTATTTTGACAAACCTTGAGAAACCTAGGAAAAGAGAGAGAACTGAGGGGAGGGAGGGGGATTGCAGCTAACTCACATTCCTCTGCTTGTGCACACGGCTCTAGAGTGCTGATCTTAGTACGGGTTTTCTTTGTTCACGGTGGGGTCTTCACCCTTCTGTGTCTTATACAGTTTTGGAGTTTCTTTCAATGTCTGATCCTTTGCTCTCTTTCAGCCTTGCCTCCTAGTTTTCCTCCTCTGTCCGTGTCTGGTACACTGGGCTACCCAGCCTGTGAGGTTGTGGGGGCCTTTCAACCCTCATAGGGTTGCTCTAAGCAGCAAGTTCCCCCTGCCTCTTTTCTGGCCCATGGAACAGAAGTTAAAAGCCACAGGAGTGGGAAGGAACATGGGGGTGCCCAGAGACTGAGGGGTCCAGAGGCTTGCTGGAATGTCAAAGCCTGCTGCAGGGTCTCCATCGTCTCCAGGATCTCCCTTACTTTCCTTGGGTTGGTCCATACATCTCTTCACTCCTGCCAAAGGTCCGGTGGGATAGAAGGAAGAGGAGGGGCACTCTATCTCCTCATCTGTTTGTGCCCTGGAAGGGTTTACTCCTTTCTCCACTGCCATATCATCCTGTATCTTGGGTCCTTCCTCAGGGAGGCTGGGAAGAGGGAGGATGTGGGGCTGGACACCATATCGATGGCATGCACACTCACTTTAGAGCACCATATATACAAGTGAAGTATCAGGCACTTTGGGGGATACAGAGATGAAAGAACAGATAACGCTTTCACACGTGGTATATTGTTCACCCCCCTGATATCACTCCTGTGAGATAAGTGGTTTTACTGCCATTTTTTTTTAGATGAGAAAAATGGAAATCAGGGTTACCCAAAGTCTAGAGGTGAATAAACGGTAGAGCTGACATTCAAACCCAGGACCCTATGACTTTCAAGACCTAGAAGAGTTTATGAAAATATTTGAAAAGAGCAACCATTGTAAATTATGTTGGATCACACACCACTTTTACGTACTTGGCTTCATTGTAGCTTCATAAAAGAGCCTTAAGTAGGAAGGGCAAGCGGTACGATTCCCATTTATAAACGGGGCAGCGGAAATGCCTAGAGATTAAAGTGACTTGTCCAAGGTCAAGGAGCCAGGATGGATCCAGTGTTTCTGCCCACGGATCACTGTTCATTTTGTGCTAAGGCCGCTGGGTCCTTGTCATTGAAGAAATGGTTGACATGTGGTATTTAAGGAATTGGATTCTCTCAGAGTATTAGTATTCCTATATGAGTTTTGTGGGACTACCAGAGCAAATGGGTGGCTTCTCTCTCTAGGGGAGAATCCTTCCTTGCCTCTTCCAGCTTCTGGTGGCTCCAGGCAGTCCGTGGTGTGCCCTGGCTTGTAGCTGCATTACTCTCATCTCTGCCACCATCATGGTATGGACTGTGTCCCTGTGTCCTCTCTTCTTCTGATAAGGACATCAGTCATTGGCTTCGGGCCCACCCTAAACCAGTATGACTTGATCTTGCTTTAATGACATCTGCAAAGACCCTAGTTCTAAATAAGGTCACATTCTGAGTTTATGGGTGGATAGTTTTAGTGGGACATTATTCCACTTACTACATTTCTCAGAACAGTTGAAAACTGAGCAGTAAAAGTAAAGCACAGCCCCCTACCCCCATTGGATTATTCCTTATTGCAGTTTAGCCATGCCTGGTGGGAAGTAAGATGAGTCCCTGTAATTTTCTTTCTTTCTTTTTTTTTTTTTAAGATTTTTTTAAAGTAATCTCTACACCCAACATGGGGCTTGAACTTACAACCCCATGATTAAGAGTCACATGTTCTACCAGCTGAGCCAGCCAGACGCCCCGTGTCCCTGTAATGTTCATTTCACATTGAAAATGAGATCCATAAGGCTCTTCCCCATCAGACAATACCCCACAGGTGGATGGAAGGGGGCATACCTTGAATTTAGGCCTCTCGTGATATGGCCAAACCAAAAGAATGACCTTGTTTTCAAGTTCTGGGGCATAGTTATTGTTGAGTTTGTCCTCCACCGGCTGATTCAGTCTCAGGAAGCTTTGGAAAGGCTCTGGGCAGACAGTCAGAAACAGCCCACGATACAGGGCCTGACGAGATTCTGAGAGGTAACACAACAGCTAAGCTAACATGAATCCTTTTCTGACCACTGGGAACTCTACACGGCTACTTCCCTCCTCCTTCTTTGCTGGAATTCCTTTAGGTCATTCGGGAGGAGTTTCTGTTGTTCCATGGTGATAATATCACTAAACATCCCAGCAATAATCAACGTCCTCAAAGGGGTCCCATCACACAATAGCGAGGCTCAGGGAAAGAAATGGTAGCATAGGTGGGTAGTGGGATGTTTAACAGTGGAGAGTCAGGCAGTCCTAGTGGAAACTTACTTCTTTTTAATGAGCTTTCATTTATCTCATCTATAAAATGGAGGAGATAATGCCTCCTTCATAAGGATGCTTGAGATGGAGATCATGCCGCAGAGTGTGGCATCTTGCCTGGTGCTGAATGGGGCCCATAGAAGTGGGAACTGCTGTGCGGACAGCTCGAAGGGAAAGAGAAGGTGGATTTCTGGCTGTATCTGGAGAGCTGGTGGGCGGAGTCACCATTGTCTATGTAAATGGAATGCACAGGCCAGGAAGAGGGGTCTTACCTTCTTTCTGGGGCTCCAGTGTCCTCCCGGAGCTCTTCCTCCTTTGAGCAGACATGGAATGGAGTGATCCTTGATCTCGTCCTTGACAGAATTCTCCAAGGGCCCTGACCCGTGAGCTCTCGAAAGGTTTAGATTCTTAGTTCCTTCTGATGCTTGAGGCTGGGGAAGGAGTGAAGATGTGAGCGTTCCTCAGGGAGTCTGCCGACCCACACGGGGGCTGAGTCCATGCAAAGGACAGGCTTCGTGAGGCCGTGGACACCACCCCAGTGGGCACTTAGGGTCTAGTCTCTGTCCAGGTATTAACCATGGCTTTGGGTCGTTGACTTGAATGGCCAGGGCCTCTCCTATTTTCTTGACAAAATGGAAAGATTTCATCGAAATTGCCAGTATAAAGGAGCCAAGTGAGCAAGGAGGAAGGAAAGCAGCATAAATGAGGATAAAGAGCACCTGACTCACGGCCTCAGTGGTGGGGGGCAAGGTAGGGACAGTGGCAGACTGAAGACTGTTCTCCCTCTAAAGAGAGAAACACTGCTTGGCTAGAAGTCTGGATTTTTAGGTGAACTATCCCAAACTTTAAATGTAGATTGAAAAACACACTGCATCAGACCCACAAAACAGTTTGGCCAGAATCTGCCTTCACACCACTGGTTTGCTCTGTGGCCTGTGGCGTCAAAGGAGCCATAAAAATTCTGTGATTCTGTGATTCTGTGATTGTCCGTGGTGCCCTAATTCTGCCAAGGAGAGGAACAAAGATAACTCTTCACAGAGGGCTGTGTTTGTAAATGTTAATACCATTCGTGAAATGTTAATTAAAATATTTCATAATACTTTCCAGGCTTGAACCACATGGGTTTGAACTGCATGGATTTACTTATATGAAGATTTATTACACGACTAGAAGTGTATTTCTCTTCCTTATGATTTTATTATTTTTTTTTTTTAAAGATTTTATTTATTTATTTGACAGAGAGGAAAGAGATCACAAGTAGGCAGAGAGGCAGGCAGAGAGAGAGGGGGAAGCAGGCTCCCTGCTGAGCAGAGAGTCCGACATGGGGCTCGATCCCAGGACCCTGAGATCATGACCTGAGCCGAAGGCAGAGGCTTTAACCCACTGAGCCACCCAGGCGCCCCCCCCCCATATGATTTTCTTAATAACATTTTCTTTTCTGTAGCTTACTTTATCATAAGAATACAGCATATAATACATAGAACATACAAAATATGTGTTAATTTATGATGTATGTTTTCGGTGAGGCTTCTGGTCAATAGTAGACTATTAGTAGTTAAATTCGGGGGAAGTTGAAAGTTATACATGGAGTTTTGGCTGTGTAGGGATCAGGACCCTTACCCCCTGCATTGTTCAAGAGTAATCTGTACTTTCACGTATATATATTTTGTATTTCTGAAGTTTTTAAGTACATGTACCCTGTCATTTGCTAAGCACAGTGACTCTATGACATAAATGCTATTACCCTTTTCATTTTCTACATGGGACAGTTTTGGCCTAGAGAGAGGTTCACCGATATGCTGAAGGTCACTGAGTGAGTTAGTGATGGGTCAGGAGTCGGTACCCCAGGTCCTTGGGCTCCGAAGTTCATGCTCCCTTAATTCTGTACCATAGCCCACATGTATGTCACCTCTTCCCCGGCCTAGTATGCTTTCTCCTCCTTACATCCCTGGCTCCTGTTCATCTCCAGGTTACTGTTCCAGCATCTCCTCTTCTGGAGACCCCCGCTAACCACTCCATTTCAAGTAGTTCCCCTCTATCTGTCTCAGCTCCTGTTTACTTTCTTTACAGCACTCCTTACAGTTTATAATTATTCTGTTTGTTTGGCTCTGCCTTTTTTGTCAGTCTCTGCTGTTAGTATGTCTGTGCCGTGAGGGCAGGACATGTCTGTGTGCTGTTTTATCTTTGGTCAGGGAAGGGCTGGCTCATAGTGGGTGTTCAGTCCCGATGTGTGTGCATATGTGCATATCAAGGCGTCTGCTGGGAGAGTTCCTCATATTCAGCTGTGGGTCAATGGAAGGGCTGGGGAAGAGAGGAGGTCTTACTAGAATTTGGTACGTTAGCTTTTCTTGCCCCTTTCCCAGGGCTTCCCCTGTCCTTTTTCCCTAAGCTGTCTTTCTTTCCAGGTACCCAAAGTTGGGAGCCTGCCCCTGACTACCGAAGTTATAAAAAGCCTACCAGCTCCTCCAGCCCTAGAGAAGAAGCCACAGGTGGCCTACAAGACAGAGATCATCGGAGGGGTGGTGGTGCACACACCCATCAACCAGGTGCTGGGGCCCGGGGCTGCCAGGGGCCAGTGGAGGTATGGGAGCGTCCATAGTGGACCGGTGACGTGCATAGACGAGGCCAGCACAGAGGAAAGGTAGTTGGGGGTGGGGAGCCAGTGCAGATGGGGTAGTCAAGAAAATCCAGGACAGGGGTGGTATGAAGAATAGCAGTGCAGAAATCGAGGCCACCGTATCTTGAGGCCGTGTGGCCAGTGTGGTCCTGCGGACTAGCACTTGTAAGTTGCATGGGAAACGGAGCTGGGGAAGGCAGGAGAGCCTGGAAACAAGCCCACTGTCCCTCCCCCTTTAGGTTGTTTCTCCCCTCTTCTGGCTTGTATTCTCTGTCCTTACCGTCCTCCTGGGTCTGCCCAGCTTCCCCGAGCGTTGTTCTGTGACATCATCCAGTACAGTGCCTGACGGGAGCCCGTGAATGTTTACTTTCTTGTTTATTTCTTCTTTAATTGCCATCATGGGTAAAGAGGCGGGAGAGGATTCACTGGAGAGGGCTGGTTGAGGCATGCGGTTTGGGGAGGAAGGAGGAACGAGGGGAGGTGCTAATCCTGCTGCCTTTTCCTTGTAGAACGGTGGGGATGGGCAGGAAGGGAGTGAGCCCGGGTCCCATGCTATCCTTCGGAGGTCTCAGAGTTATATCCCCACGACGGGCAGCCGTGTTCCCTCCGGCCCCCCCCTCATCAAGAGCGGCTACTGTGTGAAGCAAGGGAATGTGGTGAGTGTCGGTGCTGGGGCTCACTGGGTCCTGGTGACTCCTGGGGGCGGTGGCTGTGGGGGTAGCCTGGGGGAGAGCCGGCTGGCAGGAGGAGCCGCCTTCCTCGGCACTAGCTACCCCCTCAATGACCTCCCAGACCTTCCAAATCGGTGGGAGGTTTGGGACTAAACATTCACCCCTGCATGTTGGAGGCATTGCTCCTGATAGGAAGAAGTCTTTGCGAAGTCTGAATGTGGGTGGCCAGCTTCCTTCTGGCTCCAGCTGGGTACCCAGGAGTGTAGAAGTAGAACATTCTCCGGAAGGCGGGGGCCTCTTCTTAATGTCCTGCTCTTTTTATTTCAGCGGAAGAGCTGGAAACGTCGCTTCTTTGTACTCGATGACTTTACTATCTGCTACTTCAAGTGTGAGCAGGTTTGTAATCGCTTTGGGTCCCTTCTGACAGGTCATGGAAGCAAGAGGCTTGTGAATAATACCCCGGTGTGTGTGTGTGAGGAGAGATGCGGACACACATACAGGCTTAAGAGGTGCCTCCGCATCCCCTCCATCTATCCTGTGTGCACCTCTTTACATCGACATGGCAACATGGTCTAACTTCCTCCCGCCTGCTCTGCAGCGAGCGGCTCTGTGGTCAGAGCCCCAGAGCATCTTCTTAGAATTTTTCCCTCTCCCGATGGCTATTTTGAGACCGTGCCTTGTTTGCAGCCTGGTTGTAGCCAACCATCTCTGCCCAGAGAGGTACATTGGCCAGCTGGTCTGGGTTGTGGCATTATGTGGATGGCCTCACTTATCTGTCTTTACTTGTTTTTTCTACCAGGACCGAGAACCACTGCGCACTATATTTCTCAAGGACGTTCTCAAGACCCATGAGTGTCTGGTCAAATCTGGGTAATCATCTGTGCTGATTGTTTTCTGATCAAAATCCCTCATTTGCCTGCTTAAAACTCCATTTACTACCCTTCTGAGGCTCTGTTCAAGAGCCTTCTTCCTTGTGCATGACGGGGACTGACATCTCTCCACATCCAAACCGATGCAGCTAAGAGACCATACCGGGCCAGCTCATCTTTTCCCACTCCCTTACTCTGGCTCCTGAGGAGAGGGGCGGAGCCTATATAATAATTTTCTGGTTGAGAAAAAGAAAGAATATAGGAACAAAGAAAAGAGTGGTGCTGGGATGCTTCTCAAGTGTTCGAATTAGATGCTCATCGCCTAGGAGGCCGAGGGCTCCGAGTGGGGACTGTGCCCTTAGGTTTCTCACTTACCAGCACTTCTGGTCGAAACCGTGCTGTGTGCCTGTGCTGCTTCCCTGACCTCCTTATGCCTTCTCCTTTTGACAAAGTCCCTCATGTCCCTTTAACACAAGGGTGATTCACAGCAACTCTGTGTGACTCCCTTTGCATATTTCCACTTCCCACTAGGAAATGATTTACCTTCCACGTGCCATTGTGCATGGGATCAGTTTGGGATCTGGGGCTCCGATGCAAGGGCCTTCCCATATGCAGTAGAGATACAGATGCCCTTAGAACTAAACTTTAGAAACGCAAGGATATCTGGGCATCTAGAAATCCCTCTTTTGTCCCTTGATCTGCAAGCTTTTTTTTTTTTTTTAAAGATTTTATTTTTTAATTTGTCAGAGAGAGACAGAGAGAGCACAAGCAGGGGGAGCAGCAGGCAGAGGGAGAAGTAGGCTCCCCGCCCAGCAACGATCCTGATGCGGGACTCGATCCTGGGACCCTGGGATCATGAACTGAGCTGAAGGCAGTCACTTAACTGACTGAGCCACCCAGGCACCCCAATCTGCAGTCTTCAGAGACAGTTCGTGTCTTTCCATCCTATGGATGGCGTGGCGCAAAGCCAGCATCGTCAGGGAGGAGATCGGCAGCAGGCAAACTGTTCTCACGGGGATGGTCTTGTTTGCCGACAAATGTCACATGACCCAAGGAAGCAGGGACTGAACTGGGGCTGTACTGACTCTTGCAGATGACAGTTGCAGAGTAGAGATTAGGGAAGTTCCCAGTGGCAAGTTGTCATCTGTATCAGTGGCCATAGATGGAAGTTCAGAAGTGTGGTTCCAGAGCTTGCTGGGGGCAGAGGAGAGATTGGCCATGACTCATCCTCAGAGATGGTTCCTGCCTCCCCTGACTCCAGAGGGCCCATGAGGACAGGTAGCTGTATGACCATCTGAACATGGTGGGCAGCTTAGCGAGCCCAGACCACGTTCAGTCCCAAGAGCGCTCTGCACTTCACCAGAGTCCCTCGTTGCCAGAGTCGGACTGAATTCTTAGTGAAGGAATTAAGGGAGCTGGAGATCATCAAGGAAGGAAGTCTGCAAGGCTCTGCAGGTTCCAGGCCTCTGAGATGGTGCGGCCTCCCCAGACCTAGTCAGGAAGCTTTAGGGCATCTGTGTAGTCAACCAACATTTGTTAAATTGAGTTAAATCGAATTGAACAGAACTAAATTAGAAGGCAACACGTAGCCTGGGAAGTAGATGTGACAAGGGCGGGGATTTCCTCCCTGCCTGCTTTCGCCTCCTCAGTAGTTGATGACATGAGTGTGCTGTAGGCGTGTGAGTAATTTAAAAAGCTAACACATTTTAGTCAGAAGAAGAGCCATCTCTACTCAGAAAGTAATCATGGTCAGTGAAATGCTTTTCAAGAGGCCGCTATATGCCGTACATTGTAGCAGATTCCTGATATACTTTATACATTGATCTCTGGGGTGACTAGCCTGAGGAGGGAGGTCTTCTCATCTCCATTTTACAGTTGGAGTACAGAGGCTCACAAAGATTTTAAAATATTCCTAAAATACCTTCTCTCTATGTGGAGGTGAGATTTGGCCCCAGGTGCTCCTGACCCCTGTCTTCCTGTCCCTTCCCACGTGGGTTTTTCGTCTCAGGCTCCCCCTCTGCCCGGTGCCCATGTCACGGGCCCAGTGCCTGCCATGTCCTTCCAAGTCTTCATTCCCGAAGCCAACTCTGCCTGTGACCAGTCCTTTTTTGGAATTATTCTCACTCTTGGCATCCAACACACAGTCTAACATCTAATTGTATAGTTTTGCTTTTTTTGGTTCTTTTATTGGGAAGGAATTAGACCTTTTGCTCCTTATGTATTGCCCACAGCACCAGTATACACACAGCAGGCACTTAATGCTGCAAATAATTTTGGGGGGTTTGGGGTTTGTCACGGAGCACCAGCTACTTCTCACTTTCTTCCTTGCAGAAGTCAGGATTCTTCTTCCCAAACTCATACCCAATTTGAAGCATCTTACAGTAGTCTAATCTCTCCGTCCATTTCTCATTAGCTCCCTGTCTCAGCCCAGTACAGGGTGGCACAGAGGGGGAATTTCTTTCTTTTTTTTAAAAGATTTTATTTATTTGAGGGAAAGAGAGCACGTGCTTGCATGTGCGCATGAGTAGGGGGGAGGGGCAGAGGGAGAGGGACAAGCAGACACCCCAGTGAGTGGGGACCCTGACACGGGGCTCAGTCCCAGGATTCCAGGATCATGACCTGAGCCGAAGTCAGATGCTTAACCAACTGAGCCACCCAGCACCCCACAGGGAGGGAATTTTATGAAGCTGATAAGGTGGCTGCTTATGGGGAGGAAGGTTTTGGAAATGAGAGTTGGTTCTCTTAGGAGAGGCAAGCGGTAGTGGAGTAATTAAAAGCATAGACTCTGGAGTCAGACCTGGGTTCAAATCTTTGCTCTGCTGTTTACTAACTTTGGCACCAAGTCATGTAATCTCTCTGAGCCTGGGTTTCGTCATTCCCACAAGGTAGGGAAAATCTTAAGTTCTTTATTGGACTGTTGGATGAAATAACACACACAAAAGCACTCAAAGGACAGATTTGTGGTTGCGGGGGCTGGAGGATGGGCAAAATGGGTGAAAAGGGGTCAAAAGGTACAAACTTCCATTTATAAAATAGATAAGTCCTTGGGATGTAATGAACAGTATGGTAACTATAATTAATAATGCTGTATTGTGCATTCGAAAGTTGCTGGGAGAGTGAACCTTAAAAGTTCTCATCACAAGAAAAAAAGAACTTGTAACTGTGTGGCAGTGAATGTCAGCTAGACCTCTTGTGATCAGTTCATAATCTATACAAATACTGGATCATTATGTTGCATACCTGAAACTAACAAAATGTTACATGTCAAATGTCTCTCTCTATATTTTGATATAAATAGTATCTTATGTAGCAATAAATATATAAAACAAACAATAGGTTAGTTATATTTACCTGTTTATAAAACCAATACAATGTTCACCTGCTTGACTCTGAAAAAAACCACTTAAAGCAGTGCTTTGCACAAAGAACTATGATCTTAGCCCCCTCCACCTAAAACCCCACAGGGCGCGTCGAGGCTTAGTCAGTTAGGTGTCTAAGTCTTGGTTTTGGTGCGGGTCATGATCTCAGGGTGGTGAGATCAAGGCCTGTGTGGAGCCCCACATCGAGCCCTGACTTGGGCTCCCAACTTGGGGGGGGGGCAGTCTGCCTGAGATTTTCTCCCCCTCCCTCTCTCTCTGCTCCTCCCCTGTGCTCTCTCTCTCTCTCAAAAAAATAAATCTTTAAAAAACAATAAAAACACTCCTTCTCCTGTAATTGTAGGTGCTATGGAATGTGGTGGATATTAGGCAGGAGATTTTGGAGGGAAAGGAGTTTATCTTGTTAGAACTGGTGGTGGGGTGTATGTGTGGGGTATCCATGGGGACGGTGAAGCCCCCTGAGAGCCTGTAGGAAGTGAAGTTAGAGGAGACCCCCTCACGTTTTTTGAGGCAGAGACTGGAGGAGGAATGACCTGGAAACCCCCTTTACACGGAGCCTTGACTTAGGATGAACCAAGTGTGCGAGCATACGTGGTAACTTTCTTTCTCTTTGTCTAGTGATCTCTTAATGAGGGACAACCTGTTTGAAATCATAACAAGCTCCAGGACCTTCTACGTACAGGTAAAAAGCTCACTCTGAGAAGACGTTGGTGTTCCGTCTCTGTGAATGGTGTGCTAATAGGTCTCGCCCTTTGCTTTGCTTTCTCTTTTATTTTGTTTGAAGTTTCTAGGTGGTAAATTTAGCCCCCGGCTGTCAGTCTGAGTCCCATTTTATTCTAAACAGGATGTTTGCCAGAAGCTTCCCAACCATAAAATAGTAAGAGCAGGTTGAGCCTCCGAACTGGGGAATGCGAGTTTGTACCAGCTGCTCTCAGCTGCGGGGCGCCAGCTAAGCAGAGAAAAGGAGAACTAGCCAGTGGTTTCACTTCTCCTTTGGAGGGTATTTATAAGCCCCGCCTGTGTGGACGTCTCTGTGTGCGGAAGGACAAAAGCACAGAGGGCCCTGTGCAGGCACCAGGTGCAGAGCCCAGCTGCACAGAGAAAGTCATTGTTGGGGCTCTGACAGTTCAGCCCGCCGGAGCTTCTCCCTCCACCCACGGCTTTGGAGCTCTCCCAGCTCTTTCTCAAATCACAGGAGCGAGAAAGGCAGATCCCCAAGCAGGGCCTAGACTCTCCGAGCCAAGTCCATCCGCGAGGCGGCCTAGCAATCCGCGAGGCGGCCTAGCAATCCGCGGAGCATGCCTTGATCCACGCAGCATCGTGATGACACCTCGTTTCCGGCGTACAGACCGCCGTGCAGGGCGTTGGCTTAGATGTGGGGCTCCCCAGCTGAGGCTTTTCAGGGTTCCCAGTGCTCTTTCTTTGTTCCAAGTGTCAGTCCCCACTAAGTACCATCCCTTCCACAGGGCTCCCCTCCCCCCGTTCTTGGGCAGCTGCTCCATAATCCTGACCCCTCTGAGCTGGTCCTGCCCGCCCCCCTCCCGCCCCCCGGCCAAGCAGACATGCTGTCAGCCTTAACTGGCCGTGGACTCCACTGGGGAAGAGAGAGCGTAAGAGAGCTGTGGATAGCATTGCTGGACCTGGTTCCGCTGTCATTCGGGGACAGAGTTTAAGCTGTGGGTTCAGAAACGTTTCCAGTTCTTGGATTTAACAGACCTACGCAGAGTATCCTTAGAATGCCAGGCATTTTGCCCCATACTGGGGACACTGTTAAACAGAACAGATCCTGAAGCAGAGGGAGAGAGATGGTCAAGTAGACAGGCAATTAAAACAGTGCGATGCGGTGGGGGAGGGAGTGTTGAGTAGATGAATGCTGGGGGATTTTTAGGGCAGTGAAACTATTCCGTAGGATACTTCAGTGGTGGATGCATGAAACAACTTTATAGCGCAAGGTCAGAGTAGAGAGTAGAAACTTTAGTATATGTGAATTTAAAAAATCATTTCGGAGGTCAGATGATTCCAGCATGGCACACAGACGATGACAAAAGAAACTAAATGCATTACAGGTGTGGAACAACCTCACTGAAGGGGCTGAGGGAATAAAAAACAAAAAAGCAAAACCCAAAAAAACCAGTGTGGTTAGTGCTACCATTACAGTGAGCAGTGGTTGTCATGGGAACTCATAAGAAGGGCACCTTCCCCTGTCTCAGGGAGTCAGGGGAGGTTTCTTGAAGGAAGACACATCTAAACCGAGTTAGTTGGGGGAAGAGTGGCCCAGGCTGAGGGAACAGCATGTGTGAAAAAGCCTGGAGAGAAAAGGAGCACAGAGCACATGGAAGGCTCGGACGCCCATACAGAGGGCCCATGCCTTATGGCCTTTGTTAAAGAGCTCGTACTTTACCCTGAAGGTTAGAGCGCCTTGAGGTGGAACCGGGAGAGGGGCCCAATCAGCTCTGCCTTCTAAAAATACCACCTGGGCGAATGATTTGACTTTCAAACCTTGTTTTCCTCATCTGTCAAGTGAGGTGATATCCCTCAACCCGACTGCGTTACTGATGTGCTGCCGGTGAGTGTCCAGGCCCAGTGCGGTATAGACACAGGTGAAGGAGGGTAAGACAGGAGGTAGGGAGAGCCGTCCCTGTCACCGTAATTCGGATCAGGGATGAAGGAAGCGTGAAGTAGGAGGGATGGAGAAAAGTGGACAATTTAAAAGCTATTGAAGAGTATTTTCTAGGACTTGGTTGTGAGTTGGACGTGGGGTGAGGGGAGCCCGGGGAAGTAAGGACACTGCTGGGTGTTTGACCTGGGCCTCGGGGTGCCTAATGGCAGTCGTCACTCAGACTGGACCACAGGAGGAGGGACTGGGGAGTGGAGAGGCAGCCTTCGTGTTGGGGTTGCTGAGTTGTCAGTGTCTGTGGGACATTCGGGTTGACATGTTATGAAGGTCCTCAGAGAGGTGGTGCCTGATACATGGGTGGTACGAAATAAGTATTTGTCAAATGAAAGATTATGCTGGGAAAGAGCACTGGATGAGAGAGAGTGATTTGGGAAACATGAACTCTAACAAAAAAATGTTCAAAACACTTTTGAACAAAGCGTGTGTGCATTTACCAGAAGCTTCTCATCACATCTACCCTCCTTTGCCTTCTGCTCCCACATTCCTGGGATAAAAGAACACTAGCATCACCCCGAAGTAGACAAATGAGTGAATGGATAAGTCTGTTTATAGCCCCTAACTCAAAGAGAACAGAAAACTGAGAAGAATATACAATAAAAATCATTAAGAATATGTATTAATTTATTGTCAGATAGCAACTAAAAATTCATTTATGTTGACACAAGTAATATTTTATGAAAAACAGGTATATTTCTAAAACAAAAAAAAAAGCAACAAGAGTACCATTGTTTTTTACATTTTTGCAAATCTCTTTAATGGCTGGCTTAATAGAGGACAGCAGGATTCTCATATCTGCTCCTGCATTCTGTGGCCATATGTTGTTTTGGTTGAAGAATATGAAGAAAATCTGGCCTCGCACAGATATGTATTTGGAAAAAAGGAATATTTTAATAGCTTTTTCAGATAATTGTGGATATTTTTCTCTGATTCTATATCAAAACTTGACAAATGGTATTTTCTTAATGTTTAGGTGCAATGTGGAATTGGAAGCCAATCTCAATATCCATAAACTTTCATACTCTTACACGAAAATCCACTGGTCAATTTTACACTTTGAATGGATCCTTTTTTACCAGTGCATGATTTTGTAATTGCATGCACTAGTCACTGGGAAAATAGTGGTCCCACTGAGGTATGCAGATCTTCCAAATGTTGACACGTTTTATTATGTAATATCAAAAAATCACGTTTGTTAACATCACCACAAGGCTCATCATCAACAAAGTCGTTAAGTACAGAAAGCTGTCAAGCTTATGGAGGACGAGACCAGATTTTGGAATTCTAATTTTGTTCGAAAGCTCAAAATTCATCATTTGCAAAAAAAAAAAAAATACTTTCATGATTTCGCTTGACTAAACGGACTCCTTTCATTCATTTTTGAGAAAGAGTCCACCATATGCCTAAGTCTGAGTGACTTTGACTGATAGTTCGCCAGTCATTTGTTCCAAGTAAAAATTGTGTTTCATGCAAAAGGTAAAAGCATATGACTACTCCTACAGTTTGGTGCCAGCAGCTTTTGCCACCGTGCCTCAGTGGCATTCTGACCTGTTTCCTAGTGCATGTTGGGTAAATCTGCCTGAAAGAACCACGTATGCTCGGTATCCGGGGAAGCTAGACCAGAGAGCAGGGCAGCTGGAGGCAGAGCAAACAGACTCCTTGGACAGGGCACAGAGGCTTGGGCGACAGAATGGGGCTAGCTTCCAACTGCTGAGGTGTCGTTCATTTATCTTCTGTCACATATGCCTTCTATGTCACACTTACGTATAATTTGAACCCTGGGATGCTACTGTTTGTTGGACACTCAGTTGTGACAGGCACGGTGCTAAGGAGTTTACAGGCAACATACCCTTAATTTCTCAGCAATCTCTGAGGCCATCTCCATTTTACAGTTGAGGAAACAGAGTGTCTGAAGGTAAATTATTTGTTAGCGATCATAAACCTGGTGAATTGTGGAACTGATTAGGAAGGACCTAATTAGGTGCTAAAGCAGGACCTACTCACTTGTGTTGTTAAAAAGCAGCTTGGTATGAAATCAGAGAGGGAGACAAACCATAAGAGACTCTTAATTATAGGAAACAGACTGAGGGTTGCTGGAGGGGAGGTAGGTGAGGGGATGGGGTAATTGGTGATGGACATTCAGGGGGACACGTGATGGAATGAGCACTGGGTGTTCTATAAGACTGGTGAATCACTGACCTCTACCTCAGAAACCAATAATACATTATATGTTAGTTAATTGAATTTAAATAGGAAAAAAAGTATATAAAAAAAATAAAAGCTCGGTGCAGAGCCCAAGATGTAGAGGGTGTGGTCATAGATGATCAGGAGACGATAGCTTGGGGGGGACTAGCTGTCATGGCAGGTGGATCATGGTGACCAAGATCCAGAATCTGGCAGTAATCAGGTATCTAAGCTTGGGGAGTCAGCAGACTTATCAGCCCGTAGATGGTTCTCAGTCCTGGGCGAGGGTTCAAGATGAGATTTCATTCCTTGGAATACAAGGCATGCGGGGTTCACCATTTCCCCATTTCCCAGTCACAGAAGGTCGGGGGTATTAGGTTGGAGGATTTAGTTATTCTAGATGAAAAATGTAGTGCGGGTTGGTTTGGGTAGCTTGGCATAAGCCCAGTTGTCAGAATAAGAGTAGTAATGGGGGGGTATATCAGGATGAGAGTAGTAATAAGAGGGCTCCAATGTGAACTGCAGAGTGTGCAGCTAGAACTCTTTGGATACTTAGTGTTTTAATTTAGACTATAGGGTGAATGACATCACTTAGAACTATGTAGTGCTCAGCCTAGACAATTGGATGTGGCAAGGTGTGTCTAAAGATGGAATAGGGTAGGGATTATTAGCTGTTGGGAAGGGGGGCAGCACAGAGGTGGGGAATAGAATGGAGAAGGAGCATCCTACAAATGTTGGACAGATGCAGCAGACGCCACCGCAGGAGGTACTGGAGGCCTGTTACTGATGACCTCTGGAATTCATTGCTTCAAACCATTGTATCTGTTATGGTTCTGGGTTCATAGTAGGTGCTCAGTAAAAAAAAGCTCATTGGACTACAATAAACCCCAGGCTGCCGTGATTCCTTTTAATATCCTTTGTTCATCTCACCTCAAAAACTGTTCTCAAGGACAGGAACCCTACTTTTTCTTTCCAACCAAGTGTCAGAAACAAGTGCACACACTTAAGCACGCCAGGAAGAGATGAAGGTATGAGTGTGGCACTTCCCTTTTTGTTCTTCTGAATTTTAAGCATCTTTTAGATTTTACATAATTCATCATAGGGTGCGTGGACCCAGCACTGTTTTGCACCTCTGGTTCACCTTTGTGATGTTGTTTTAAGATATTTTTGGATTTTTGACGAAAGCTAAGCCCATGCTTTCCATTAAAGGTAGACATACACATATGCCATATGTTTGCATAGTTTTTAAGATTTTACTGAATTTTTGTTGCCAGTGAATCCCAGTCCTAAAACTACTAATAGAGATTATAATTGTGATCTCAATAAAGTGATAGTCTGTTTCTTCTTATATCACAATATCTGCTTTTCTATTTGAATATCTTATTATTATTTTTTAAAGATTTTACTTATTTATTTGACAGAGAGAGACACAACTAGAGGGGGAACACAAGTAGGAGGAGTGAGAGAGGGAGAAGCAGGCTTCCTGCTGGGCAGGGAGCCCAATGTGGGGCTCGATCCCAGGACACTGGGATCACAACCTGAGCCGAAGGCAGACGCTTAACAAGTGAGTCACCCAGGTGCCCCTTATTATTTTTTAAGTAGGCTCCATGCCCAGTGTGGAGCCCAATGCGGGGCTTGAACTCACGACTGTGAGATCGAGACCTAAGCTCAGATCAAGAGTCGGATGCTTAACCGACTGAGCCACCCAGGCACCCCCCCCCGAATAATATTTTAAAATAACATTTGTTAAACGTTAAAATAATGCTTACTAATGTTTACTATTACTATCCTCCTGGCTGGGTTAACTCTATTAGTTATCTGACAGAAAATGTCCTTAAGCAGGATTAGAGAAATGAGGAAAAAAACATAATTAGTAAACAGTTTCCATCTTTATTAATTACTAAAGGTTTTAAGACAGAGACTTAATTATTTTGCCCATCATATTAGCAAAGACTTAAAAAATTAAAATACTTAATTCTAGCAAGGATACATGTAAAATAATATATTGGTGGCAAGTGAAATCTCTATTTTTGGCCAGAAATCTCTCTGTCCAAATGTAACAAGAGCCTTAAAAGAATGCATATTCTTTAGTAATTTTCCCAGGAGCTGAAGAATGGTAAAAATGAAAAAAAGCTTTGTGCACAAAGGTGTGAATAGCAGCATTACCTATATGATAGGGGAATTGGAAACAATTTAAATGTGTTTTAGAGGATTCTGACTCTTGTGTCTGACTCCCCAGGTGTTAAGTCAGGTGGTCCCTAGTTTCTCTTACTCCTTGCTGGATGGAGACTGGGGTGAAGACCACTAGGCTCGTGGTGTGGCAGGTCCCTGGCGAGATGTATGAGGGTATTGGTGGGGTCCCAAAGAACAGTCAGAGTGGTGGCCTGTGGCTTGTGAGGCAACATTTGACATGGGGTGTTGTGCTTGGGTAGTGGAGGGGGGTAGAAGTAGCTTAATGCCCTGGAAGCTGTCGCCATGGGGATCGTGCAGTCTGTTTCATGAAAATGCCAGACCTCCTGTATGATGTGGGAGATATTTGTCTCTCCCTCAGTTCCCATCTCCATCTCTCCCGGTCTTCTGACATTTCCCCCTACCGAATCAGCTGTCTTCATAGAAGAAAAATCTCTGAGAAACGCTTTTCTACTAGTGGACAATTTAATTACCTCTATCTAATTCAACGCAAAGTAGCCAAATAGGTGATCTTATTTGATTTGGACAATTTGGTCCTTAGGCAGGAATAACCTGCAGTTTGAGTACGAGGAAACAAACAAACAAAAAATCTCAGGGAGAGGCCAGTTAATATATATATGTGTGTGTATATATATATATATATATATAATGTTGGAATTTAAGGCTTCATTCGCATCCCTCGTGTAATAATAACAGCAATAACTAATACTTTCTGTTCAAACTGCTTTACCTAAGTGGGTTCATTGCATTTTCCTAGTGGTTCTACTTGTGGAATAGGCTAGCCCTGAGATTAGTAAAGTAAGTTCTGGAAGAATCTTGGACAGCTCATCCTGTTTATCTTCTTGGACTAGGGATGGATTTGTCTTTTTTTTGGAAAACTGATCACCAGGTTGTCACACAACTGGGAAAAGCCTAGGGGGGCGGGGGGGGCAGAGAATACAGGTGAATTTGCAGCTCTAGCATGTGAGAGCAGTGTTCACCTTGTTGCTATACCCATTTAACCCAGTGTGCTAGGATGTGAAACTGTTTCTTTTCCTTTTCTTTTTAAATATTCCATTTATTTATTTATTTATTTATTTGAGAGAGAGAGAGAGCGTGCGCGAAAAAGCACAAGTGGGGGCGGGGCAGAGGCAGAGGGACAAGCAGACTCCCCTCTGAGCTGGGAACCCCACATAGGGCTTGATCCCAGGACTCTGAGATCATGACCTCAATGGAAGGCAGAGGCTTAACCGACTGAGCCACCCAGGCGCCCCTGAAACCGTTTCTTTTCTAAGTGTCTTCTGCACACACCTAACTAATGAGGGTTTGTTTAGGGTGACAGAAGAGGGTAGGAATGCCAGGTCGAGGATTTAAAAATCTAGTCGTGTTTTATTCTGATACAATGAAACATGAAAGAATCATTTGGGGGTTGGGGAAAGTGAGGGGACTATGTGGAGAATTTTGGGGGCTGGAGTGTGGTATTTACATATACCTTGCATAGGCACACAAATAAACACTTGTGATTTTGGGTAGGACTGTTAGGGGGAAGGCACAGGGGACAGAGAGAGATTACCAAATGGAAACTTCTGGAGGTCAGGGATTTGGTCTTGGTCTCATCTCCGTGCCTGGCCCTTGATGCCACGTGTGATACTGAGTAGGGCCGCAGCAAGCATTTGCTAGGTTCACTTAAACTCAACTGTAAAGCTGGAAGGCCCTGAGAATGCGGAGGGCTGCACCACTGCTGCTTGGCCATTTGATTTTCCTTCCTCTCTTCACAGAGCTGCTGCTGCCCCCTTCTGGGGTTGGTAGGTATTTCTGAGGGATATGCTTTTTAAGGGCTCAGCAGTGTCCTACATGTTGGTAAGCTTGGTGCTCCGAGTCCACCAACTCTCCAGGCCTGGATGGAGTCCAGACAGACCCAGGTCGCTTGTGCTCTGAGGGAAGCCTTGTTCCTGGAGATAATATGTATCTTGGAGGATTTGCAGAGGATTTGGCTTTAGCGGAACTGGAGTTGAAAAAGGGATTATTCTCTTTGGATAGCTATGGTCGAAAGATACCTGCATTGGGAGTCAGGAGAACTGGAATCTAGACCAACTGTAAGCGTTGAGCTTGGCTTTCTGGGCCTCATTTTCCTTTTCTGTAGAAGCCAGTTGTGTTCCAGAGAGGGTGAGGGGCTTCAGGGACGGCCTCTGCCTTACTGCAGAGCAGCTCCGCTTGGGGCTGTTTTATTTATGAGGTGTCAGATATGAGTTTTCAGGAAACAAATGTCCTCAGGAGTCTGAAAGCCACTTGACAACATGATCTCTGGGCTCCTTCCAGCTCTAATGGTATGATTTTATAAACTTAGAGTTGAATCACAGACTTTGCGAGCTGAAATCATAGTGCCCAACATTTCTCCCTAAGTGCTGTGGGTGTTTTGCAGGCGGACAGTCCAGAAGACATGCACAGCTGGATTAAGGAGATTGGGGCAGCTGTCCAGGCCCTCAAGTGCCACCCCAGAGTAAGTCACTTCATTTCTGGTACACGGTCACTGTCAGCTTAAGAGATGGATTCTCTCCGAGGGGGCAGGTTTTATTTGGTGATGCAGCTGAAGCCTCGGGCTGTCTTGTTTGTTTTCTCTTTCTACTGATTTTTATTTTTACACAAAGTTTAATTTTTTTTTTTTTTGGTTGTTGGAAAGAGGTGAGGCAGGGCTGGGTAAAGAGACACAGTCTGTGGAGTGTTCTACACGTCTCCCTGCCAGACAGACCTTGTCACAGCTGGAGTGAACTCTGTTGGTCACACTTGATTTCTGTAGACAAGTGCCTCTGGACCACTGAGGGGGTGATCCTGGGTGGGTGCTCTTCCTGGGGCTGTGGGATAAACGTTGTCAGGAAAGGTCTTATTTTCCTTTTTTTTTTTTCTTCCCTTTTATTTTTGTAGGATATGTCCTTTTCTAGATCCATCTCTTTGACTCGCTCTGGAAGTTCTGGCCTCTCAGGGGGGCCCAACTCTGTCCTGTGCAGGGGGCGGCTACCTGTGGAAGAGAAAAAAGCTCTTTGCAAAGCCCCCTCTGTGGCTTCCTCCTGGCAACCCTGGACCCCTGTCCCTCAGGCCGGGGACAAGCTGCTTCCAGCTGAAGAGACTCCTGGGGACTCTTTGTTCATGTCTCGACTTGGGGAGAGCAGTACTTCTGGGATGTTGCCCAGCTCCCGGATAAGGCACAGGTCGGAGCCCCAGCACCCCAAGGAGAAACCATTTCTGTTCAGCCTTGATGACGAGAGCATACGGACTTCTGATGTGTGATAGGGCACGGTGCCCTGGGAGGGGGGAGGACTCAAGAAAAGGAGGCCATGACTCAGTTTCCCTACGTTTTGGAGGACAGTCAGAGACCCTTTGACACTCATATTCCTGTGGATGCTCTGGGGAAGGGGCCCATCCAGCTGGCCTGTTTTTTTTTTTTTTTTTAAATATCAATACAGTGTATTTAACTTGGAAAATCCCTAGGTTAGACCTGTAGGCACATTCAGTGGAGAGCAGGTTGCCTCTACTTGGACTGCCCTAAGGTCTTCCTGGTGAGAGGAGGTTGGGAGTGCAGTTTCATCCCTAACCAAGTTTTATTTCCTCGTCCTAGTTGTAGTTTCTTCCTTTACTTTCCAGGCCAGGCACAGAATCTTGGGCTAGTCATCTGGTTTATCCAATTGCTGTTTATCGGCTGAGGTCTGACTGTGAAGTTGGAAGGTCATAACTAACCCAGCTGACTTGCCTGGGATACATTCTGAGGGGAGGTGTTAACCCCCCATTCTGGGGGCTGGCAGGTAGCTCTCAGAATGTCTACGAGGGCAGATCCTCCCAGGGGACCACCGTAGGGCAAGAAATAGGTATCTTGTGTAAAGGTATGGGCAAAGATTCCACCTCAGTGTATCGGCCAATTTTGGGAATTATTCTGTTCTTGCCTATGACCCCAAATAATGTCAACGTGAGTGAAAGACCTGCCCCCCAGTTTCTGTGTCAGGCCCTGGGGATGGGTTTATCAGTGTGAAAGGTTATGACTGTTGAGAATAGAGCAAACATTTCCATTGCTATGGTATTATTTGGAAGTTTGGAGGGTTGATAAGTGTAGGATAATTCCCTTGTGTGAGAGATCAGATCTCTATTTTAGAGTGTTAGAATTGCTTTAGAGCAGGTCCTGGGAAAAGATAGACATCCAGATAAACTTCATCCAGATACACTTTTCTGATCCGTGTTTCCAGACAGAAGAAAAGGTCTGTTTCAGCACAGATTTCTTAAATCCTTAACTTCAAAGGTCTCTTCAGTGGGCTGATATTAGTCTAATTTTAAGTGCTGTATATTATATACCCTGGCAGATTTGCTTTCTTTCTACTCTTTCTGTTGCCCTTTGAATGAAGCTTTGTGGACTTGCATGATCAAACCTTGTAACCCGATAAGGCTCCATGTACTTAACAATGAAGAGATACAAGGATAATCTTGAGAGGTATTTATATTTTAGTAAAATAGAAACTCTGCATAGTAACATTGATTTAGAGGCTCTGCATTGCTGACTAGAGATTTCCCAGGTAGAAGAGCATAGATGGCATTTCCCACCCAGATTTTTAGGTGTACTTCCTTTCATTTGACAAAAAGATACTGTTTCCAGGGTCCCTGGGAGAATTTGTCCAACTTATGTGGTAAACTAACTTATCAGGGTTCCCTAAAGGGAGAGAAAAACTAATTCATTTCTGTCTATGCCTTTTATCAGCTAGAACAGTTATTTAACTTTAAATTAAAAATTAATGACTAGAGGAAGATACCGAGAGATGCATTTTTACTTAAGTCAATCCCTTCCACTTCCTTATGTCCAGATCTAATACAGAGACAAAAACGTGTCATCAGAAATCCTTAGGGGCTTGAGGGAAATCGGTGTTCCATCCAGGCAGTGTAATTCCCTTGAAGTCTATGTCATGTTGAGAACTTTTCTTGACTGTACTGCATTGGAGCTGTTTTTCACTTAAATATTTTGGCCTAGTGATTCTGATAGAAAAAAGACATCTAGTACTGAATTTCTCTCTCTCTCTCTTTCCTCTTTTTTGCAGACTCTTGTAGACTTTTGTCCTCAGAAATCTGTGGTTTGAGAGTTAGTTATTTATGGGTGACCAAGGTTACAGCTTCAAGTAGCCTGATAAGTAGGCATTTCACATTCTTAAAGCTCTTTGTCTCTGGTTTTGTCTTTAAATTTTCCTCAAGAAAATTCTTTGGCTAGGTAGGTCAAAGAAAGTATCCAATAAGTAATATTGCACTAACAAAAATAAGTTAGGAACTTTTGAGATCCTTTAAAACATTCCCTAACTCATGAAAGGTGTCATCTTTTGGTGTTTAAGCTGTGAAAATGTACCCATTTTTCTTTTGTTAAATAAACTCTCTGCTAGAATACTTCTGCTAAATTAATTGGTCATTATAGTAAGCTAATATGTTTATTTCAATAGTGTCTGTTTTAAGAATGTGTTAAATTAAACATACTTTTAAGTCTAGATTATATTATTATGATAGAGGGAAAACAAGGACTCTAGTTGGCAAGTACTTGGGAATACCAAATGGGAACATTGTTAACATAGTTCCAACACCAGATAAATAGAATTATCTTCAGTGAAGTCTGTAAGGATTGTCATTTCCAAACCTTATTTCAGAATTCCTTTTGTGTCCATATTTCTTACCTTCTGGTCAATTTCACATCACAACTTTTTAATGTCACTGCATTTGTGAGCCAAAGATAGTGCATTTATAGCAAAAAGCATTTGGCTTTAAATGTGTATGGAACCAGATGGAAAAAATAGGGCAGGGATGCAGTATAGGTTAGTAATTAAATGTATAGACTCTGGAATAAATCTGAGTTAAAAAAAAAAAAAAAAAGAAACCAAAAAAGTACTGCATTTTCTTTGTGGAATAAAAACCTTCTCTGAGTTGTGCTGTTGTCATAAGAGTTTTGAAATGGTCTTGACCCAGTTTGTGTAACATATTACAGGTGGTCTCCCCAATAATTGAACTGTTTACCATCCACTGTTCTTGAGCGCTTAAGGATTTGCTTACTAAAGGTCAGTTGGTGGTTGGTAAACATTGACCTTTTGCATCCTGTGAGACATCATAAACCTACTAAGGTGTAGAGTAGGCTCAGGTCAAAATATTGGAGGTTATACCTTTATTTCTGAGTAGAATGCTGAGCTCACTCACATGAGAAAGAGCAGAGGTAAGGTCCAGCTTTATAGTTCACTTGAAGCAAAAGGTTTTTTTTTTCTTTGCTGAATATAACTGTGCTCTGATATGGGCTAAAAGGATCTAAATAGATTCAGTATTTGAGTGTGCGATTTGATGTTTGTTTTCACTGTTGACCAGTAACACCATTTTGGAAATTGAGTTTCCCAAATGAGCTTTGTTTATGTTTATAAATTTTGAACATGTAAAAAATGACAGTTTAGTAAATCTTTTCTACTACCATCACTTTTTTTTCTTCTTTTTTCTCTACGTTATTGCCTGCAGCAGTCAGTTACAGTCACTCATGCTAAGTAGAATTTGAATAAAGCTAATATTAGCAAAAATATACTATTTGACCTCTCCCCCCACTGCTTATGAAGGTGTGGCATGATTTTGTGTTTTGAACCAGTATGTTTCAGCTGTGAAATGCACTCACTGTAAGCACTGAGCTGAGTGCATGGAAACTGTTATGCTTCTCATTTTATGTGATCTCCTAATTGGTATGTAGCAAAAAATAATTTTCTAAAACTGTTTTGTTGCTTGTTTTGTAATAAAACCATGTGAAATGCTGAAATATGGTGTGTGTTTTCCTCACGCTGACCTTCTTTCTGTGCATGGGTGGGTGATCTCTTTTGTCAGTCTCCCCATTGTTGGTTTACTGGACTTCCTGAGGTAGGTCCCTGCACAGGGCAGGGCTGGGGACCTCTTTTCGTTGGGTGGGGGTGGACCTGGCCCTGTGGCGGGGAAGGGGACATGTGATAGGGGATGAGTGTGTGTGTGTGTGTGTGTGTGTGTGTGTGTGTGTGTGTGTAGAGGTCTGCCAGGCTCTGCCCCTTAAAGCCCGGGGGTGACAGAGGCGGCACCCTAGCCGGGAGAAAGTGTTGCTCATTTTAGAGCAGTTGCCCGTCCAAAGTAAACTGGAGAGTGAAGAAGGAAGGGGGCAGGATGACTAGACCTCTGCTGCAGCCAGCTGTGCTGGGACAACTCCTGCTGTGGCTGCTGCTGCCCCCGCTGCCCGTACCCAGAGTCGAGGCTAGGAGGTCCAGGGCCTTGCTGCCCTGCCCCGCTGTCTGCGAGCCCACGCGCTGCCCCCCGCTGCCCACCTGCTCGGCGGGGTCCAAGCCGGTGCTCGATCGCTGCCGCTGCTGCCGCGTCTGCGCGGCGGCCGAGGGCGAGGCCTGCGGCGGGCCGCTGGGCCGGCGGTGCGCCCCGGGGCTGCAGTGCCGCGCGCCGCGCAGCTCCCCGCGCCTCCGCGGCGCCTGGGTCGGCACGTGCGGCTGCCCGGCGGCGGGGGCGGCGGTGTGCGGCAGCGACGGGCGCACCTATCCCAGCCTGTGCGCGCTGCGCGCCGACAACCGCGCCGCGCGCCTCCGAGGCGCGCTCCCGGCCGTGCCGGTCCTGAAGGGCGACTGTGCGGGTCGAGGTGAGCGCTGGGCCGGCGCGCTCGGGTTGCTCGCAACTCCCGGGACAACGCGCCGCGGTCGCGCGGTTCGCCGCGGGCTCTTCCCGCCTTTGCCTCCGGACTCAACTCCTTGTTCCCAGTTTTCTTTCCTCCTTAGATGTTTCCTCCTTACCAGTTCCCATGTGGCTTCTCCCCACTTGCCTCCCCAAGCCTGTTGAATGTCGTCTTCCCTTTCTTTTCTCTCTCTTTTTTCTTTTCCATCCGGGATAACAGGTCGGGTTCCCTCAAGGCGTATCCTTGTGGGGTGTCGGTGAATACACAGGGGAGGAAGGGAAAGGAGAGAGGAGGAGGAGAGAGCCCGGGGGATTTGGGATATGACGCCTGATCCGGCCAAGCAGCGGGGCGCCCACCGCCCCCAAGAATGGAGCATTTCTTCGCAGGGATCAGGAGTGTAGGCCGGCTCCGGAGCAAGTACAACTTCATCGCGGAGGTGGTGGAGAAGGTGGCGCCATCTGTGGTTCACTTGCAGCTGTTCCGCAGGTAAAGGAGGCAGGAGAAGGCCGCCAGCTACCCCAGCGGACTTGTTTCTCAGCGCCTGCCCGCTCCGGTTCCCTTTACAGGCATCGTTTAGTCATAAAACCCGCTGTGAGGAAATCGCGGCTCCAACAGGTTGAATACTCTGTTCGGGGTGGTTTAGCCAAACAGCGGAAGCGTAGGGGTTGTGACTTCCAAATCTGGGCTACTCCTCTGCACTTACGTGACTGGGGTTTCTCTCTCATCTCGCACGGACAAAATGGAAGGTCAGATGTAAGAGCTAGAGGGCATCTGATGGAGATCTTGCTCAGGCCCCTCGTTTGCCTGGAGGGAAATCCTATGTCACAAGGCTAGTTAGTAGTGGAACCTAAGCTGGAACCAGACTTCTTCAACTCCCTTCCTGCCTGGGTCCTCAATAATGTGGCACCGGGTCCACCTCTGCTCACAGTGGTATGGTTAGGTGAGGCCTCTCTGAAGCAGAGGGTTGCTGCTCTGACCAGCGCTGAAGAAGGAGGGTAGGGGATCATCCCTGGAAAAGATGAGTTGGAATCAGCTCTCAGTCGTGGTTCCTGAGAGATGGCCAGGGTGCTGAACATGCAGAGTCCAGTTATACATGGAGAGAATGAACACACAGACAGGGGATAGTAAAATGTCTGAGAATACTGTGGTGGAGCTGTGTTTGATAAATGAGAGGTTCCGTGTCCCCAGACTGTGATGGATCCCCAGATTTTCCTGCCCTCTGCTTATGCTGTTGTCTTGCTGGGACAGGTCACCTCTTAGCAGCAAGGATATTCCTGCATCCAGTGGCTCTGGGTTCATAGTGTCTGAGGATGGGCTCATTGTTACCAATGCCCACGTCCTTACCAACCAGCAGCGGATCCAGGTGGAGCTCCAGAGTGGGGTCCAGTATGAAGCCACTGTCAAAGACATTGACCATAAATTGGATCTTGCATTGATTAAGATAGAGCCAAATGTGAGTACACAAGGGCCAAATCAGTCTGTACATCTGGGGATTTGCATCAATTTGCTGATATTTTCCTCTTCCCCCCATTCCCACGCCACATCTTTTCTATCTGGTATATGCTCTTTTCTAGTTTCCTTTTTTTCCTGTTTTTCACTCTTTTGTTTTCTTTTATGGCCGTCTGTATATCCCTAACAACTTCTATTAACTATTCAGCCTCCTTCTTCAACAGATGCTGCTTCTGGGAAACTTATTTTTCTGCTTGCCTTAGAATACTAGGAATGATTGCAATGGATTCAGAGCTGCTGAGGAATATTCTGAGGTCCTTGCTACACAAATTCTAGTCTGCGCATGAGCAGCATTAGACATTATCTGAGAATTTTTTTTTAAAAATGCAGTATCTCAGATCCCATCTGGGTCTACTGAGTCAGAATCTGCATTTTAGTAAGATCTCCAGGTAATTCTTGTGCACCTTAAAATTTGAGAAGCACTGCTCTGGGCGATCTCCTTTCTGTTTGTGGTTTAATTTTGACTATACAATTTTGAGCTGGGGGGCGCCTGGGTGGCTCAGTCTTGAAGTGTCTGCCTTTGGCTCAGGTCATGATCTCAGGGTCCTGGGATCGAACCCCACATTAGGCTCCCTGCTTGGTGGGGAGTCTGCTTCTCTCTCTCTGCTCCTCCCCTACTTCTGCCTATTTGCTCTCTTTCACTCTCTCTCTCTCTCTCTCTCTTAAATAAATAAATAATCTTAAAAAAATAAAATTTTGAGTTGGTATAGTGCTAAGTTGCTAATGTCAGTGTATGTTCATCAGCGACTTCACTGGTCATTTAGTTATAGTAATTTCTACAGAGCAATAATTTTAGATTTTAGAGGTGATCCTGATCATCTTACCAAGTGAGAGGTCAGTGGTTGCTAGAATTTGAGGAAGAAGCATCAGGCACTTGTAGAACCTATATGAGTGGGAGGGGAATTCTTGGATTGTAAGTGCTCAAATGATAGAGACCATGTCATATGTGTGTTGTACACAAATACTGGTTGATTCTATTCTTGATTTGTTCTTCACCTCTCTGTCCTTCCCACCTCTCCTGGTTGTGTGCAGACTGACCTTCCTGTGTTGCTGCTGGGAAGGTCCTCTGACCTGCGGGCTGGAGAGTTCGTGGTGGCCTTGGGTAGCCCGTTTTCTCTGCAGAACACAGTGACCGCAGGAATTGTCAGCTCTACACAGCGAGGGAGCAGAGAGCTGGGGCTGAAGAATTCAGACATGGACTATATCCAGACGGATGCCATAATTAATGTAAGTTACTCGGGAGGGCCATCCTCAGCCCATAATGTACTGGCAGGACAGTGAGAAGAACATGTCAGAAGGCCCTCTTTCCCCTTTGGCCTGTTGGGGCTGTCCACAGTTCAGTTAGATCGTCACTGGATGGAATGCCATGTTGTTAGAGTTCAGCCTGTTTGATGTGATCGTCGGCATCCATGATATTGAGCAGTCTCTTGAGGTCTGTCATAGAGGTCACCCCTGCTGTAGAAGGTGGTGGTCCTTCGACTCTTGTCTATTACCTGTACTAGTTTCAGTGTTGGTGATGACAGGGGCTCACCAGAGCTGGCTGCTTTGGGTAAACCTCTTTAGGAACCACGTATAAATGACAAGGAGAAAAGCACTGACGATTTTTTCAAATTCCATCTTCAGCACGGCAATTCTGGGGGCCCTCTGGTGAACTTGGTAAGTGGCCACTTTCCTGGCTGTTTCATGTCTCTTCCCAACTTTCCAGGCCTGATGATGCAGAATCTTGTGTCACTCTTGTGTAGAGATTTGTGGTAAGATGCTTCTTCTATTATTGCATCTTAAGTAAATGGTTAGCCAAGATTTAAGATCTGTGGTGGATTTATCATCATTTACCACATGGCACATGAGCTCATCCAGCTGAGGGTGCCAGGATTTACTTCTGCTTACTGATCTCTTCGCCATGCTTTCTGTTTTCATCGTGTAGTTAACAAAAGCCCAGGGCACTAAATTAAAATATATGTCAGATGACCAACTGTGCTATGTAATGTCTATCCTTGAAGACTGCTGGCTCCTGCATATGAAGAACCATCCCTCATCCCAAAATGCTAACTACATGATGGGGTCTCTTCGGGTTTTTAGTCCTGATAGAGAAAAGCCACAGGGGGAATCCACCACTCTGTCATGTATTTAATTCTCAGATGTTATTCAGCATCTCTAGTGGAAATGTGAGTTTCTAGTTGCTCATATACCTGTGAAAACATAAGAAAGTACAATGCTGTTTGACACACAGTCTGCGATCATGCTGAGTCCCTTCAAGCTGATTGTTTTTGGTTCTTTACACATTATACTTGCTTTTTGGAGGATGAACTAACTTTGTGAAATTACCGAGCACTCTTTTACTCATAGTAATGTTACTCAAGTAATTTTCTTGTGCCTGCTTTCTCTAGTAGTTAATGAGTTTACTAGGGGTGCCTGGGTGGCTCAGTCAGTTAAACATCTGTCTTTGGCTCAGGTCATGATTCCAGAGTCCTGGGATTGAGCCCTGCTCAGTGGGGAGTCTGCTTCTCGCTCTCCTTCTGTATGTGCTCATGCTCTCTTACTTTCTCTCAAAGAAATAAATAAAATCTTTAAAAAAAAAGACAATGAGTTTACTGGACCAGGGGTGACATGCAAATTGTCAGGCCACACTCCAGACCTCCTGATTAATGATATGTGTTTTAATATGATCAGAAGTCTCTTTTTTATCCTTCTCATTACCCAGCAGAGGCTAAAGGGTGATGAAGTGCATGAAGCGGAAAGTGTTTCCCACTTCATAGCTTTGGCCTCTTAGAGCTTTGTTTTCTGAGGTCAATTAGCTAATTCTGAAGAGTTCCACTGAAGTGTTGCTGAAAATCCAACAGCTTTTTGCCTCTTCCATGTTTATTTTTAGTTTCATTTGAGGAGAAAAGGCAAGTACTCCTTGTTCTCTTATCTGTGTAAAATACAAACTGTGGTTCACTTTTAAAATCATTTGACGAAGGAAAAAATGAACTCAAGATTTTAAAAAATGTCAGCAGGGATCTGCACATGGGTAGGTTCCTATAAGGTAATGTCCACTGCTCTGTGGAAGTCCCCTTTCCTCTAGCCCCTCTGTGCTCTGACCCTCAGTGACTAGCTTCACTCCCTCCTCTGCTGGTCCTGGTTTTGTCCTGGTCAGTTTGTACAACTTGGCAACTGAATGATGTCTCCTCCTTTGCCAGGATGGTGACGTGATTGGCATAAATACATTGAAGGTGACTGCGGGAATCTCCTTTGCAATTCCCTCAGATCGAATTCGACAGTTCTTGGCAGAATTCCATGAGCGCCAGTTGAAAGGTAAGGGGAGTTAGGACTTTTTCTTTCCCTCCCGTGTTTGTTTTCCAGGAGCCTTCCATCTGTTCTAGAGACCGCCATTAGGACTGTGTAGAATACTGAGTCACTGGTACCCAGCTCTTATCGCGGTGGTTTGGTGGCAATAGGGGGGAACTGGGCACAAAACCAGGCATGTGTTGTACCCAGAAATACGTGAATTATGGTGGAAAGGGAACCCGTGGGCTGGAGATGGGAGGTGGATGGGAGGAGTGTCCGTGCTAGTGACAAAGGTTCTCTGAAGCGTATTTTCATGGCCGACAGCCTGAAAGGGCAGTTATAATAATAGTAAGGATGTTCCGTGACTTGCTGTCTTTTAAGCTCTGCCAGAAGGAAAGAAGTTTTGTTTTTAGTAACACTCTATAACTTTCCTTTCCAGGAAAGGCTCTTTCACAGAAGAAGTATCTCGGTCTGCGAATGCTGCCTCTCACTATGAAGTAAGCAGGAGTTTCAATATGTCTGGGTTGTTTTTCAGAAGCAAAAGGCAGAGCTGGACGGTCTTAACAGGGAATCTAAAGCATGTGGACTACAGCTGGTTCCTCTTGTGAGTGTAGGGTCCCGTTGTCATGGGGTAGGTATCTGCCCCTGCCTGAATCATTTGTGGTGCATTTCAGTAGCTTCTTTCACTATGGTTATATAGACCTTATAACGTTCAGTGGTTCGGGGCTTTGGTAGAGAACCGGTCCAACCCCAGGGAAGAATAATTGTGACTGGCCTGATGGAATCCTCACTGGCCGCCTGGAGCCTTCGGTAGAACACATAAGAGTACCTATTGAGTTGGAGGCTTCGACCAGGGCTCAGGTGTTGAATTCATTGTTTCTTAACCTTCTGGGAAAACTTTTCTCACTTTTCTTAGCCTTCTTCAAGAGATGAAAAGGCAAGATCCAGATTTCCCTGATGTGAGTTCTGGGGTTTTTGTGTATGAGGTGATTCAAGGAACGGCTGCTGAAAGGTAAGAGCTCAGGCCTTGGCCCATTACCCGGCATGCCATGGTAAATATGTGTCAGATCGAGATGTGCACTGTTCAGTACAGTGACCCTCGCCACACGTGGCTGTTGAACACTGAAGATGTGGCTGGTGTGGCTGAGGAACAGAATCTTATTTAATTTTTTTAAGTAAAAAAAAAAAAAACAGAGGCAAGCTATACAAAAGATTTTTCCATGAAACATACCTTTTGTTTTGGAAGGACGGCCTTTAACTTTAATCACTGCATTGTTTAAGATGTTGTATAGTAGCACAATAAGTGTGTGTTGTTTCTAGAGGAGTTCAAAGACTTATATGAAACAGTCTAAAATGCCTATTAATAATTTAAAAAGTTACATATTAAAATAATACATTAAATAAATATATTATTAAAATGAGCCTCATCCATTTTTAAAGAGATTTCTAAAAATTAAGAAAGTTTTAAAAAATGTGGCTCTCAGAAAATTTAAAATTATGTATGTGGCCTGGCTTATACTTCTGTTGGACAGTGCTGATTTAGACTTGTGTACTTGTGTTTGGAAGGACTTTTTTTGGGAAGGGGATTTTTTTTTAAAAGATTTTGTTTATTTATTTATTTGACAGAGAGAGAGATCACAAGTAGGCAGAGAGGCAGGCAGAGAGAGAAGGGGAAGCAGGCTCCCTACTGAGCAGAGAGCCTGATGCAGGGCTCTGACCCACGACCCTGAGATCATGACCTGAGCCAAAGGCAGAGGCTTTAACCCACTGAGTCACCCAGGCGCCCCGGGAAGGGGATGGTTTTTGTATAGCTCAAGAATTCATGATGAGTTAATAGCATAAGTTTAAATTAATTTTGCTAGGAATTCCCGAATCTACTCTTGATACCTTAGTTATTAAGAATAGGAAGAATTCAGGGGGATAAAGGTTTAAGAACATATTTTAGGTACTTTAGGACACTTTTTTTCTTTCAACTAGAGGCCAGCACTGAATAAGTGAATGTTAATAAAGCAAGTGCTAGAACAGCTCATCGAAGAAGTGCTCCAGCTGATTTTACTCGTTTTTAAACATTTATACTAACTACTGAGGGAAGAGGTGGCTTATCCTATAATTATTCTCCTCGGTCCCTCTCTTATACTTCTTTAGTATACCTCTCTACTACTTTTGTTTCTCAAAGCTCAATTATCTTTTTATATTATGGCAACTGTTTTTACTAGGGGGGGGAAGAAACCATAGGGTACTGTTAATAGCTAAATGTTAGGTCTCATGTTACTAAATTTGGCTTGTCATAGGCTTTTCTAGATTTTCTTGCTTCCTGCCCTCCTCCCACCTCTTTATTTTTATCTTTTGGTTCAAGGCCAAAACTATTTCTTTCAGGTATCCTAGTCCTTGCTACTCAAAATGTGGTCTGTAGACCAGCAGCACTGGCATCACCTGGGGCTTTTTTAGAAATGCAGAATGAAGGGCGCTTGGGTGGCTCAGTTGGTTGAGCCTCAGACAATTCATTTAGACTCAGGTCATGGTCTTGGGTTGTGAGATCCAGCCCCGAGTCGGGGTCCGCACTCAGTGTGGAGTCTGCTTCTCTCTCTGTCTCTCCCCCAGCTCATATGCTCTCTTTCTCTCTGTCAAATAAATAAATGAATCTTAAAAAAAAAAAAAGAAAAAAATGCAGAATGACAGACCCCACTACTGAATCAGAATCTGCATTTTAAACAAGATCTCCAGGTGATTTGGATGAACATTAAAGTGTGGGTCTACTGCTTGCTTGAAGTCACTGATAAACCAGGAATCTATTGATTCTGGCTTCATCCACTTAAATCTAACAATAATAACAATAATTACAGCAATAACAGCTGGCACTTACTAACCACTTACTATATGTCAGGCATCAATTTAGGTGTTTTATATACTTTTTTGAGCCCCTGAAGTCTTATGATATAGGCATTATTTTACAGGAACAGCAGCTTGGGTACAGGGAGGTAATGAACTACTAATAGAAGTGGAGAGCAGGGATGTGGAATTTGGCTTAACTCCTGGATTGTCCTGTTTTATAGCTGCTTCTCTTATTTCTAAGAGGCAGAGTTGAGTGGCAGGAAGATGGGTTTTCATGTTTGAAAGACCCAGGATCAAATCCTACTTTAGTCCCTTCTGAGCTGTGGGACCTGGGATAGGTTATTTATGCTAGCTGAGCCTCACTCCCTCATTTTGGTGCGTAGTTTACATTCCGTAATAACTGGCAGGTTTCTTTCTCTTTTTCTACTCACAGAACTACAATGGATTAAGTTTCTTCTTTGTGCACTGTCCCAGTCTTCCTCCTCAGCTGTCCTTCTTCTAAAGGCTTTCCATACCTTTAGCTTTGCCCTCAAACTTCTCTTCACATCCTCTTGCTTTAAATTTCTATTTTTATTTTTATTATTATTTTTTTAATATTTTATTTATTTATTTGACAAAGAGAGAGATCACAAGTAGGCAGAGAGGCAGGCAGAGAGAGAGGGGGAAGCAGGCTCCCTGCTGAGCTGAGAGCCCGATGCGGGGCTCGATCCCAGGACCCTGAGATCATGACCTGAGCCAAAGGCAGAGGCTTTAACCCACTGAGCCACCCAGGCGCCCCTAAATTTCTATTTTTAAAAAAAAACTAATCCCGGCTGTCTTGGTAATCCTCCCACATCCTTCCTTTGGCTTCCCATTTCTTTAAAATGATGTCTCTTGGAGTCATTTAATTTGATGTCCCTCTTCCAGCCTGTTATTCACTTTAAGAGGAATCATCAGCATGGCTATATATTTTTTGAAGTGTTTCATGTTTGGAGGTGTTTTTTGTTTCTAGAATATATATTCTATGTGAAGCAAATATATTGGAGACAGAATATAATCACAACTTCAGGGAAAAGGAGCCTAGAACTGGAGCCTTAAATATTTAGACTTGGAAGCGTGACTGGGTTTTGACTTACTGGAAGCAGAGCTATCATGCTGTGGGTGGAGATGGGGCAAGTAAGTGGGCTGTCCAGACTGATCAGAGTACAACTGTATGGGGAAAAATATATTGCTTGTGTTCTTCTTTATCTTTGCTGGTAAGACCAGGAGTATGCTTGAGTTTTATAGAGGTCAGAGATTGATAAAAACCCAAAGCTAAATTGCCTATTCCAAACCAAATCCAGTATATGGGAGGAGTAAACTTTTTACATGATTCTGTTAGAAGACTAATTTTATAAAGGCAAATAGGATTGTTGTCCCTAGGTGATTTCCTGGCATGTCTTATAAGAGCCCTCGTATCTGAAAGGATTGAGGCTATTCCTGGTTTCCTGGTTTGTATGTTTAATGGCAGCAAAATAGGGGCGCCTGGGTGGCTCAGTTGGTTAAGTGTCTGCCTTTGGCTCAGGTCATGATCCCAGGGTCCTGGGATCGAGTGCCATGTCGGGGGGGGGGGGGGTGTTTCCTGCTCAGCAGGGAGTCTGCTTCTCTATCTGCCCCTCCCCTGCTTGTGCTCTCTCTCTCAAATAAATAAAATCATTAAAAAAAATGACGGCATGACAATTGTGCCATAAAAGACAGACATTAAATTCTAAATGGGGACAAGTAAAACAGTTTCATGGTCCTTTTTTTCTCCCTCTCCCAGCTCTGGGTTGAGAGACCACGATGTAATTGTCAGCATAAATGGGCAACCTGTTACCACCACAACCGATGTTATTGAAGCTGTTAAGGACAATGATTCCCTTTCCATCATGGTTCGTCGAGGAAGTCAAACTTTGATCCTGACAGTCACACCTGAAATAATCAATTAAGTATCTTACTTTAAAGAGAAATCATCTAACAAAACCAAAGCTATGTTGCCTGGTTTGTACTGAAGATGTGCCAAAGTTAGCAAGTTTTAGGGTCTCTTTCTTAAGAAAAATGAATGCTTTAAAATATACACACACACACACACTTAGGGACCTTTAGATTGGGGTGCTTACTAAAGCAAGTGAAGGACATGGTGCCAGAAGTCTGGGAAGCTGATAACATTTTATTTCAACACAGGAAACAACTGAAAAACAAGCACGGTTTCTAATTTAACGTTGACAGGACACTTGTGGATTTTAAAACTTCTCTGTGGCCACAAACTGGGTATAACACAAATGTGTGTGTACACACACACACACACACACACACACACACAAACAGACCTACCAAATATGAAGAAACAACCTGAATCCAGAGTGCAAAGGAAACTGAATTTTTCCTAACACTGCTTTTCTCAATTAGTTTTCCAGACTGTACCACATATGGCCAGGGTCTGTAGATGGGGAGGATGAGCATCGTTTGTAAGTCAGATTCAAACTGACAACTGCAGATTGTCACAGAGAAATACTAGATTCTCATGATCACCCTGGCAGTGGTCTCCAAAAGCCTTTCAAGTGGGAGAGGGCTTCTTTTATAGGACAGATCCTTCAATAACTTACAGACTTTGACCTTTTTACCCACGGTCATCCTCCTGGCAACATTAGTGATTTTGAGCCTGGAGGCTGCAAAAGTGTTGGTGTTTTTAAAGAAAATAGCTTTTGATGGGGTTTGTGACTATCCTGAAGGCGATTTTTTTTGAAAAGTGTGAGATGAGGCAGGATTTGTGGCTTAGAGTAGTGTCTTATTTTCTTCGGTGAGATTTTAATTTGTTTTCCAGATTTCTCTTACAAGTTAGTATTTTATTTATTTATTTATTTATTTATTTTTAAATATGGCATCTTCTTAAATTCTATGCAAAATTTTGTTTATGTGCATTTTTTCCTGGGAAGGGGGTCTGGTTTCTTCACGACCTCCAACAACTTAAAAAATACTATATGCTTATAGTACAGACATTATGAATAAGAATCTACCAATTATTACTGTTACAAACAAGGTTAAGGTCAATGTGGTAGAGAATTTTCAAGATAGAATAATCTGTTTTAATTTTTACACATTAGCCGACCATTTAATTATATAAGAACAGTAATCATATTAATCAGGGATAATAAAGCTGAAACTTTTAGAAAAGCTGCCTCATAATAATAGAGCATATCCAGTGTTAATTTAACTGTGATTCTTGGTTAAGTCAACTGTTAGGAGACTAAGTTTGGAGTAGTTCTACCTTGATTGTTTCTAGAATTTATCCTGAATATCAGACTCTTAGTTCAACTTGTCTGTAAAGTCCTCCTTTTACTTCATATTTAAGAAGTAAAACTTAACATATTTCAACTTAAACTGCAAAGGATGGGAACTAGGTTTCTCAGAACTTATAATTCAGAACATTTCCTTTTATTGCCAGCGATTTGGGAATGCAAAAGCTCGGCCGTCTCTTTTTCCTGACAATGGAGTCTGGTAGCCCACAGTGAGAACTTCTGGTACCACGCTTATTTTGACGGAATGTGTTCTTTTTGCCCCCATGAATCACATCTTAACTCCACCCAATACTCAGTAATTCTGTCCTTTAAGTAAGAATGGTTTTTTTGTGTGTTTGTTTTTGCCCCAAAGGTATGAGGCTTTTCACCTTACCTAACATAATTGTGAAGAATAATTTTGTATTAGTTGTAGGAGGTATGTTTTACGAGCCTACAACATAGGCTCTCTGAACTCGTAAATAACTAATTTTTAGATAGGACAGCCAAGAGGATAGCTTACCCCAGACATATCTGATTATTGTTAGGCTTTCAAAATATAATTAAAATGAAGACATTATTGTACTGCATATACTGCCTCTAGAGCATAATAATGATTTAACAATAGGAATTATTAGTAGAGTGGTTCATTTCAGATGCCTAGCTTTTAGCAAAACATACAGAATTTTGAGTCTCACTCTACGTACTGAAAATACCAAACAGCATTCCAGGTTGGCAAAATTTATTCCACAATATAAATTCAGAAAGTCAGAATTTCAGGGAGTATTAAAATCCATGGCCATTTTACTTCTGCTGAAGATTTTCACTGGTTCAGCTTCAGATCTCCTCTGCATGAAGATTCAGGGTCACAAAAGGCACCTAAAAATATTCACTTTGCTCATCTTGTCGGGTCCACTTGCTCCAAAGTATTGAAGATACAGCAATGTATAGAAATACAGTATGGAATCCCCTCTGTAACTTATAAGTTAGTCACTATCCTTTATATTTTATATGTGAGGAAAGGTACACACTTGATTCCCAAACACTGTTTGCTTGTCATTTCTAGTCTGCAAGATAAAATTTGGGTTGAAAACCCAGAGTCCAAAGAAATCTTCCTAACCATACCCATTCCCTCTGAAGAGGGAAAGTAATGGTCAGGTCTGATATCAAGGAAGAGTTTTGAGCCTGTAGAGATGAATTCAGAAGACATGCCTCTCTAGGCCACGACAACAGCTCTTTTTAGTAAACAGTGCACCAATTGCTGCCATCACTTGGCATCAGCCCTCCAGTAATAAGCAAAATAAGGTCAACAAACCACCAAATCCCAAGTCCTCCAAGTGTCAACAGCTTCCCCACTGCTGTGCCAGTGTGTCCCAGACAGAAACGGTCCACTCCGAAACATCCCAGGAAGAAGGAGTACAGTAAAGTGGTTATGAAGTAGTGTCCCGTATATCTAGACAGAAGGAATGAAGAGGAAAATGTTTACCACATGCAAATGAACACTTAAGGACTAATGAATTTAACAGAAGTGAAAGGATGGTGTAGCAGTCCCTCTGTGGCCTCTTATCCTCCCCAAAAAGAAAATCTCTACTTGGCCTAGGCTCTCAAAAGAGTACTACCTAGGACATAAAGGAACAAATACGGAACTGAACTGGACAAGAGATAATCAAGCACATTTGCTCTGTAGGCATCCTGGGAGGAGTAGAGTCTGTACTTCTGAATGCAGTTCTCTAAGGAAATGTCATTGTCTTTCCTCAGATGAACACTGATCTCTGTGTACCCTTCTGTTGTTTTGTGGCAACTAAAAATAAGGTTTCTTCAAAAGGGACTTGGGTCTTATATACTGATGACAGTCAATTGCAATTGCTCTAATATCATCACTAAACACCACAGACTCTCCATTAGCAACTGATATAAATACATTCTGTGTCTTCCAGCAAAATTTACAGAAATTACCCTAATTTTTTAAGATAAACTTATTTTCCTTAGATAAAACTTATTTGTGGAAAGAGATCCACACTTGTCATAATAAAACCTTTATTCCTCTGGGATGCCTGGGTGGCTCAGTAGGTTAAGTGTCTGCCTTCTGCTCAGGTCTTGATCCCAGGGTCCTGGGATGGAGTCCTGCATCAGGCTCCCTGCTCAGTGGGGAGCCTGCTTCTCCCTCCACCTGCACTCTCTCTCTGACAAAGAAATAAATAAAATGTTTGAAAAGAAAAAAAAAGAATAAAACCTTTATTCCTCAAATATTAAGGCTATTTTTATAGGATTTATGTCTATGATAGGAATTTTGGAGCTAGATCATCTGGGTCCAACTCCTTTATTTTGTAGGAGAGGGACAGAGTCTCTGGGCTTCCACAGGCACTTAGCTAGTTGATGAAAGAGACATTTAGAACTTATGGCCTCTGGTCTCATAAGTCCAGTGTCCTTTCTGTTTATAACCACATCACCCCTGTCCATGGATTATGCATAGTAATCATGTTGCCCCTTTAACACTTAAAAGAAAAAGTCATGTCACGAGATGACAAGGAAAATAGCTCCAGCTCTATCCAAGTACCAACTATCCATTCAAAGTAACACTTACTTTATACAAGGTTTATTCTCCCGTAGGAAGGTCCTAGGACTGGCACACTCAATCCCATCGAGGGCCCGGCACTGGACAGAAGTGTGTTCCACGTCACTGTAGGCCTGCCCACCAAACTGTGGCATACCAACCAAAACAAAACAAAACAACCCAAACTTACCAAAGCAAGTTACACAAAATAGATTTCTATATTCATTAATGAGAGGTGACTCAGGACAATAATTATACTGACAAAGTTGGGGTAAAGCTGTGTTCAAGAGCAAGGACGTTAGGGGCGCCTGGGTGGCCAAGTGGGTTGAGCCTCTGCCTTCGGCTCAGGTCATGATCTCAGGGTCTTGGGATCGAGCCCGCATCGGGCTCTCTGCTCAGTGGAGAGCCTGCTTCCCCCTCTCCCTCTGCCTGACTCTCTGCGTACTTGTGATCTCTCTGTCAAATAATTAAATAAAACCTAAAAAAAAAAAAAGAGCAAGGAATTTAGTGATTCAAGTGATTTTAAATTATTCCATCCTAATTGTATGTTGTTTTATATAAACTGTTTTTCTTCGTGACTAGCTTCTTTTATATAGTGAAAAAATTTATAATCATTTCATTAAATGCCATTTAGAATAGATGGACACAATGTTTTAATTATCCTATATTTACAGGAAAGAGCACATTATTGAGCATTTGGGAATGCGTATTTAAAAAGTCAATATGTATTAGAAGTTTGTTCTCTATATATTGTAAATGAACATAACTAGGAAAAGACCTCAGAATATCATCTGACTCAGAACTTTTTTTTGAATGTGTGATTATCATATATCTATAGTACATTTTTGTGTAAGTTTAAATTTCAGCAAAAAATTTCAGAACAGGACCTCTTACCATTTATGTAACTGAATTACAGAGAAAAACTAAATAGCAGAGAAAGCACAGCTGTACATTCTCCACTGGCACCTTATTAAGTACTATTATTTTCACTGGTGCATTCCTTAAAGGGAAGGGTGCTGGAAATCATACCTCCCCTGGCTGGGATTCAGGTGCCTGAGTACTGGTCCTCTAGGACTTCTGGAGAAAATGGCAGTTTGGCCTGACAGGATCAACTCAGTTTTTAATTACAATGGGCAAAAGTAGGGGCACCTGGGTGGCTCATTTGGTTGAGCATTTGACTCTTAATTTCGGCTTCAGGTCGTGGTCTTGGGGTCATGGGATTGAGCCCTATGTCCAGGCTCTGCGCTCAGCAGGAGTCTGCTTGAGATTCTCTCCCTCTCCCTCTGTCCCCTTTTCCCCTCCTTGCTCTCTCAAATGAATAAATAAATCTTAAAAAAAAAAAAAAGGGCAAAAGTAAGTGATCTCTATACAATGCTAACTCAAACCTTCAAAACCTTCATTAATAATTATCAACAGATCAAAATCTCATTGTATTGAAAATATTTCTTTACACATGGCTGCAGTAAGAGTTGCCTTTTTGGTCTTATACTTTCAGGTTTATTCCTCTGTCTCTCATTTAGTACAAACCATGTTTTCCCATAACTCTCTTATACCTGACTGAATCTTGACTTGCATTTTGCAGCATGATGAGGAGGTACATGAACTTCACTGGTTTAGGGGAGACTAACTAGGATGGAACTGAATGGTTTTCTTCCATCCCAAGAAGCCATTGTTACCAAAGGCTTCTCCTTGAATACTATAACCTCCTACAAAGGCACTTACTGATAGACGCCATCTATTTCCTAAGAACATGGTGGAAACTGCTTGCCTTGTGAAAAGAAAGATCATTGGCAAAAAGAGCTCTGCCCCAAATGCATGTGTAACAAAGATGCAGCTCAATCCATTATTGGTTTTAGAAAGTGCATAAGCCTTTCTTTTGTTCTTTTAGGAAAGTGCACGCTTGAAGGATAATGAGGAGGTGACATAATAGCTTTAAATCAGCCAATCTCAGCCCAAAGAACCAAAGACAGGTTGGTCTGTGCACCTGGGTAGTTTTGGCACAGACACTCCTTCTTGAGGAAACGAAATGTCTTGTTTAGTCACTGACGCTGGCCATGTTGGAAATTTCCAGTAAGTCATTCTAATGAAGTCTATAGAAAGGTAACTTCATACCCCTTATACGTTTTTGTAATAGCATTTGGCCAGTACTATTTCTCTATGGAAGAGTTTGCTTATAAAACAAAATAAAAACCCACCTTGAGACAACCATAACCGAGTTCCTGGGACGCAGTTGCATTTCCGACATGATCCACTGGGTCGTCACATTCTATAAATTCATCAGGTCTGTAAATCACCAGTAAGATCATGACCATCATTCTCATATGGTTTTTGCAAATGGCTGTTTACATGTATATAATCAAAACAGGCAAGAGACATTTCTTCAAGTTTTCTAGGGTTTAATTCTGACTGATCCCCAAGGCAAGAGAGGCTGTCAGATTGAAGAACAGTAGGTCAAATAGACAGCCATCCAAATGATCCTTTTATTGGGAAGGGGAGTGTTTCTGGTCCTATTTCTACATGGATTCTACTTCTCCCATGGCTTTCTCCCTTTCCTAGGCAAGGAGCTACAAGGCAATGGGAGCAAAATTGAAGCCAAAGGACTCCTAGTTCTCTTTGCATTTCCCAAACGCCTTTTCTCATTGACTAAAAAGAGATGTTAAAAATGACTTGGTTCTGCATCGGTTAGGATATTGCTTTTTAAAAAGAAAGTGCCTCGTAGGCAAGGACAAGTAATTTACTCTATTTGTGCCTCATAATTAGCACCTACGATGGATTCTCCTTCGTTAAAGGGAGCAGGATAGAGAAGGCACAACCTCGTACCCTTCTTCCGGAGACTATATGATGTCACTCCTCCCTAGTTCTCCTCTTTCGGGATCCCAAAGGATCTGCCACCGACACACAAGGTTTTCCCCTGCATGGGTGAGAGGAGTGAGAAACCTGTCATGAAATTTACCTCGCGCGTGTTGACTACCAGGTCCTCAGGTGGAGAGGGTCTGGAAAAAAAAAAAGCAGCCTCCCTTCCCCCACCCCAACACCCATATATCCCTGGCCCCATCTCCATCTCCGCCTCGACGACTGGGTAGCTTACAGGTAAGAGCAAAGGATGACTGGAGAGTGGGGGTCGCCATATTCCCAGCTCGGAGCGCCGGCGGAGCCCTCCGGGTGGGCGGCGCCAACGGATGTGAGCTCGGGTTCGGCGGTAGCGTTGTGCGAGTGGCTCCGAGACACACAGTGCAGCAGAAGTAGATTCCCCAGCAGCAAAGCCGCCTGGCCGCACAAAAGTAAGTAACTCACCGGGCAACCACCCAGCACCATCTTCCCGGGCCCAGTGGCTGAGACCCGAACTCAACCACAAAGCCGAGCCGGCACATCCGACCCCAGCAAGCCGGGCCTGGTTAGGCCTTTCCGCGGAGCCGCACTCCTCGCCACCAAAAAGCCAATGGGCGCGCAGCTCGACGCTCCGCCCAACTCCCGCAAACCAGTCTGAAAAGGCTGCGCAAGTGGGCGGGGCTGCCCTTCATTTTTGCTCCTCAATTCCGCTTCTGGGTCTCGCTCTCCGCCTTCTTTTCCTCCTAGGGCTTCCTTCAATCAGGTTCTTCTACGCCCAAAGTAGGCGGGCCTTGGAGCAGAGAGGGCGGGGCGTGACGGACAGTGGGCGGGGCAGCGAGTGTGAAGGGGCGGGGCAGACTAGCGAGGGTTTTAGCGGCCGGGACAGAAATTCCTTCTCCCGCCGGCGACTGGATTTTTCTCTACGTCAGCGTAGGGAGCGCGATGTCGGGAGCGAGCTCGGACAAGAGCCGAGTTGCGTCAGTGCCGAGCGCGTGTTCGTCCCGGGCGCGCGCATCCCGGTCAGCTCTGGGGCCCCGGCAGGGCTGGGAAATGATGGAGCAGGCGGAGGCAGAGGCGACCGAGTGTTGAGTGGAACCTGCGGATTCTGCCGCGATGGGATCGGGCGCGGGCTCGCCCTTTCGGGTCTTCCGGCTCCAGTGGCTGCTGTTGTTTGGCTTGGTGGGCCCAGTTCTCGGTGGGGCTCGGCCAGGTGGGTGTCCGCCCCCCAGGGACCTCTGAGATTTCTGTTTCCTTGGGCTGGGACGCTCCGAGTTACCCTGTGGTTCCTGGGAGCGGAGGGGCCTGGCTGGGGACTGGACCTGGGGTCGGGAGGCGGAGCCGCTCCAGCTGTGTGTGGAGAGTGCTCGGACCCGAGGCTCGGGGTCTGGTGCCCCAATCCCTTCTGGGCAGTGTTCTGCCTGGTCCCTTTTCCTCCGTCTCCGGCTTGGCAGAGCCTTTTGCAGTGCGCCCCACCCCCATCTCGCTCATAACTGGGTCCCCTCCAGACTCTCTTGGGACTTCGCTGGGACTGACTCTGACCTCAGGGAGTCGGCTGAAAAGCCTTAGAGTCTGAGTGCGCGCCGAGGGTGTGTTCTTGTTTAAACTGCTTTGAGAAATGGAGCTTGGTTTTGCTTGTAGAGTTAATGTCACTTGGAAAGAGACCGGGAGATGGAACTTTCGCTCCAGGTTATCGTAATTTGAAATTTTGACGTTCATTTTAAGAGCGGAGTCTCTAGTATGTCCACCAAACTAGATTTATTGATGGAATAAAGGGGGGTTGCTCATTTGTCTTGGGCCATTTCGTTGTTATAGTAAAAGTACTTATTTTTAGAAGCGAAGTGCTATGTTTCTATAGCCAAATAGTCTTCTATCTGCATTTTTACTGGGTTCGTAATGTCTTAAATCCGTAAAAATAATCCCTGCTCTGCTTAAGTCACCGGATTATGGTAAGAATTAAATCGCTTATGTGAGATTGCTTTTGAATTGTGAAACTTCCCTTGAATATGTAAGGTATTTATACGTTATGCCCAAACGTAGTGGAAACAAATTGCTAACACTCTAGCTTCTTTCTGGAAACGGCTTCGTTTGTTTTGGCTCTTGCATTAAATTATTGTTTGCATGGTTCTTATTTTCTTTATTAGCCGTTAAGTATGATGGAGAATGAGGGTTTTTACTAAAGGTTGCTTTGAGAGTTGCTCAAAGGTGATGATGGAAGGTTTCAATGTAGGACTGCTGACCTTCAGGAAACTAATTACATTTTTTTGTACCTTTTTTTTTTTTTTGGCAAGTAAGTAAATTTGCCTCGTAGTCGGGATTCTGAAGCTCTAAATACTGAAACTTCATTGAATGGGAAGACACCATATCTTTTCTGGTTAACACTGGTTTTGCTGTGCTTTTCATAGATGGTTAACATTTACCAATCTATAAGGTGAAGTATAGTATATACATTTGGAGTTTTAGTAATCCATGGTTGTCTGTTTGCAAATATAAATAAGACTATATTTTTAATGTTAGTGTATGTATTATTGGATACTTGCATATAGACGAATGGAAGATCCTTATGTTTTTTTTTTTTTTTAATTTTAAGATTTTATTTATTTGAGAGAGAGAGCATGAAAGACCATGGGGAGTGGGCAGAGAGAGAGGGAGAAGCAGACTCCATGCAGAGCCGGGAGTCTGACTCAGGACTGGATCCCAGAACACCCCAGCTGAAGTCAGATGCTTAACAGACTGAGCCACCCACGCACCCCTAGAATATCCTTATAGGTTTTAACAGTGGTTTTAACAGTTTATGGCCAATCTTTCATTTAAGTGTGGTCATGCTTTCAAAATTTAGTCAACATTTATGGAGTTCCTGTAAGACACCATGCTTAATGCTTATGGAAGGGCAAAGGGTGACCAAATGTGCTGTCTTTCTGGGAGATGTATAAAACCTTGGAGGAGGTTTATAGTATAAGTGGTATTTGAACTCATCTACATTAGGGAATGTTCAAGTCAAAGGATATGTGTGCTTTCTAAGAAGAAAGGGTTTTTGCAAGAGTATGGAGGGATAAAAGAACATGACTTGTTAGGGAATGAAGAGAATGTCTGCAGGTGGTCTACATGAAAGGGAGGCAAGGAAGAAACTAAGGTAGGTTGGTACCAGTTGGGGAGAGCTCTCCATTCCACGGTAAGAGATTTGGACTTTACCCTATAGGAAGTTCTTTGGGCAAGAAAGTTTTTCAAAGATGTAACATAACTAGTCTCGTGATTAAGGTAACTGGCAAAGCAGTGGAGGACAGAATACAGGAGGGAGAGACTGGAGGCTGGGAGAGACCAGTTGAGAGGCTTTTATAATAGTGAGCAATGAGTCAACTCATGTTTCTCTAGGGGAATGTTCCTCCAAAATCAGCTGACTAAATTTTTGCAATACAGGATGTTTAAAACATGCACTGAAACATTTTCTGTTAATGAGGAGGAATTTGAGGACTCAGTAAGTAACACCCACACATTAGTGACACTAGAAGTTAAATAGGTTTTGGTAGGATCTTTACTACCATTTACAATGCTGTGTCAATGAGGAACTGCAGTATAAATTCCAAAGGGCTGAGACTTACAGTAAGCTTAAAAAACAAAAAACTGAGGCTGACAAAGGTAACTTTATATCTTTGTGAAAAAGTAACAAAGGGAATTGGGTGTGAAACCTTTTCCAGTTTTCTCTTTTAAGGTAGTAATTATGATGCAGACCTAGAATTTTTTTTTTTTTTAAGAGTAGCATTCTAAAGACATTGAGTTTTAAAGATTACTCATGGTGAATCACTATAAAACAAACTACATAGTAAGAGCTTAAGTCCATACTCATTTTTTTTTTTTTTAAAGATTTTATTTATTTATTTGACAGAGAGAGATCACAAGTAGGCAGAGAGGCAGGCAGAGAGGGGGGGAGAAGCAGGTTCCCTGCTGAGCAGAGAGCCCGATGTGGGGCTTGATCCCAGGACCCTAGGATCATGACCTGAGCTGAAGGCAGAGGCTTTAACCCACTGAGCCACCCAGGCGCCCCAAGTCCATACTCATTTTGTTTTGGGTGCCAGCAAATTATTTGAATTTGTTATCTTTGTGTTTTTGCTGTATGGGATAATGCAGTCTTTTAAATTTCAAGGTAGTTTTGCTTTCCAACTTTTAAGTAAAAAAGAAAACATTTGTAATTAAAATATATACAAAAAAAGTTGCTGGGTTCAAGACAATTTTCAAAAAGCATTTTAAATTTTATCTCACCAAAGTTGACTTTATATTTATTTTTTGTTAAAAATCCTGGTTTATTATAGAATTTCCCTGAAGTTGCAAGCTCTAAGTAACTGAAAGCTTTTTCTTGGAATATGCACAACCTCAGATACATGACATAGATAGCCTCCTGATATTTTTTTCCCTTTGATATGTAGTGTATCTCAGAGTCTTGGAGTTATGTTATCCTTTGAATCAGTGCTATAGGACTGCCTCATAAGTAGACCTAGTCCTCTTGGTATCACTTTGAACTGTACAATCTTTTTTGTATGTTGAGAGGTTATTCTAGTTTATTTCTCATTTTATGACATTGTTATTTTAGTCAAATCATTTTTTCTGAAGTGATCATGTGTGAGATACTCCTTGAATGAGACCTTTTAAGAATGAGGTAGGAAACCTGAGAAGTTCACTTAATTTGGTCAGTTTTTAAGTATGCAATTGTTTTTATGTTCATGTTTATCTTAACATAAGAATTAGAGTATTTTAGTTTATAAGGAGTAAACATGATGCCACCGCCAGACATTTGTTATACTGTAGGGCAGTATATGGAAAATGCCTATTTCCCATTGACACATTTTTCTTTTAATGAGATTTTTCATGGTTTTACTCATTTTAGGAGGTTTTTCCCCCTTCCTTTTATAGTACTCCTTAGAACCCTTATGCAAGTAGACCCCCGGAGAGCCTGCTCCATTGGCTTCACTGATACATTAGAATTCTTTGTGAATGGAAGCTCTGATCCCAGGTACCTGAGAGGGATGGCTAAGCAGTCTATAGCAGAGCCATACGATGAAATAGAGCATTGACGTTAAAATGACAAATGTGTGGACCACATGGATTTCTGGAGAATTGGCATAAAAGATACTCATCATAAAAATAAAGCTTAATTCAGGTTGTACATGATAATTAACAATTAGGAGATCTATTACGAATGACCGTAAAGATAAGAAGGCATTTACTCAACATGTAGTCATCAAATACTTACTGTACCAGAGCAGGAAACACATGATCCATAAATTATGTTGTCCTTATAAGGTATCGTCCTTTGTCTCAAGAAACTGAAAAATCCTTGCTAGAGGAACTTAAGTTCTCGAGGGCATTAAATCTTATAAGTGGTTGGTGGTTTTCCCATAGGGGCACTTAAAAACAAACAGCAAAAGCTCTGTTTCTTTTTAAATGTGAAGATGGATAAATGTAAAAAAAAATTATCACTCAAAAAATGTAAGAAGGTAGGACATAGCAATTGAAATTATAATTATTTTTGAATATAGTTATTAATATATGATATACGTTTATTTGAGGCTGATCTTGTGAATGAAATGGAAACATGTGGCTCAAAGTAACAGGGTTTTATGGATTTAATTACAATAATTTCTCTTTTAAAATAATTCAGGCAACAAAATTATTTTACTCATGCTCTGTGTGGAACTCAGGTTTATCTTCTATATAGAGTGAAAGTATTTAAAGTATATAGATTGGCTGTTTGTTTACATAATAGGCAGGAAGGAAAGGAGAAAAGCCTATGACTGAGAGTTCACATTTGTTTGCTTTGCAATTAAGTAGAATTCTTTTAACTTGTTTCCCTCTACTACAATTACTATTATGAAACATAGACTTTCTTCAAAACACAGTTCATAAAAAGATCTAAGGAGTTAGAGGAATAAAGAAGTGCAACTAACACCCTTCCCTTTTTTTCACTAAGTTGAAGACTTTAAGTTTCATGTTTCAGCTCTTATTTTTATCTCCAGCCCATGTTTCCTAGTAATGTGATTTTTGACGGTGTGCTTATTCCTTCAAATTCTAAAGTAACGAACTTGTATCCTCTGCTAGTTGATCATATTAAGATTTTTATTTTCATTGTGAACTATACCCTTATAGTGGTTTTCAGCTGGGGGCAGTTTTGCCCCCGGAAGGCATCTGGGGGATATTTTTAGTCGTCACACTGATGGTTCTTCTGGCATCTAGTAGATAGAGGCCATGAATGCTACTAAACATCCTACGTTGCACAAGGCAGCCCCCCACAGCAAAGAATTTTCTGGCCCCAGATGTCAGCAGTGCTGAGGCTGAAGCTTAATACAAATAATGTGCATGCACTTCCTTTATAGTAACATGGGAAACATGTTATTTTGGTTCCCATGAGAAGGTTGTTACTATTTGGGATTTAAAAAAAAAAGGGAATTTGGGAAAAAATATGTACATTTCTTATGATGTTTTGGAACTCCTTATGGCGCTCAGAAAGATCCTTGGATTTTAAAACTGAGAAGTCAGTATTGGAATAACAGTTCTACATACAGAAGTTATTTTTGGGTGCTATAATTCTGAGAGTCTTATTAAGAATAAGTGATTAATTGTGGTGGTGTTTTTTTTCCAGACAAGAATAATGCTTTAAAATGAGAAGGACAGAAAGTGTTGTATTTTATTTTTCTATATTGGATTGTTACTCTTTGCTAACAGTCTCACAGAAAGGTCCATAGTTTCAGACCTGATATTATAAAGTCATTTAACCTGTTTCAAATTGAAAGCTCTTTAAATATCTGCCTGCCCAATTGTAGTTCTCTTTTCTGAAACATTTCTTTTTCTCTGTGATGTTTCTTCTGAGTTGTGATGAAAAAAAACTTGAGTTGGATATTGTTTAGCTTCTAGTGTTAATAGTTCCCTGAACCTGTTAGCATATATGTCATTGCCTGTAAAGATTTACTTAAAAAAGTTTCTAGTTTGAAATAACACTAGAGTCAGAGGAAGTTGCAAATAAATGTACACAATGATTTACTTTTTGTCACGCAGAGTGTCTAATTTATTACCTGCTAAAAGAATTTTATTCCTGCCAACTATTTGCACCACTGAGACAGAACAGGAACTTGCAGAAAAACTCTGGCCCCCTCAGAGCACCAATGGCAATAACCCATTTCTCTAGTCCAGCTTGCAGGTGGCTGTATGTGATCAGGAAGCCAGAAGCCACAAGCTGGAAACAAGCTCCAGGACCCAATTTACAACAGGTGTGCTCCTACAAAAACCAGACCAGTCAGAGCCACATGGACCCCAGCCCTGACTTTTTGCTGACTTTTCTCCCCAATATAATGCTAAATATTATGCTCAGAGGTGGAAACTTAACATGCAAATGAAACATACCATGTATGAAGCATGGTTTGTCAACTGTGCCCATGGGCCCAACTTCTTGTATTTCTGCACCCCTACATACTTAGATGTCACTCCTTTTCCACCTCAGCTGTTTTAAAAACTTTCCCTGGCTGTTGTTCAGGGAGCTGGCCCAAGGACACTTTGCTTTGTGCTATCTGCCTTTTGCTCCAGCAGAAGCCCGTGATAAAAGCCTTGCTTGAAAATTCCTGTTCGGCTTCTTATCAGTTTCTATTGCCCGCAGAGCCTGAATCTGGTTCTGTAACATCAGCACTTTCCCAGTGCTTGTTCTAGTAGTTGAACAGATTGTGATGATCTAGCATGAAATTAAGGTAATATTGAAACTTGTATTTTTAGGAATTTGAAAACAACAAAGGTCATTGAAAGATTTATTCTGGGTGGGGAAGTAGTCCTGTACCTCAGTTAATGTAGGATTAAGGATATTTTTATCTAGTGATCTGAAACCTGCATCTATGAAGGCCATGGATTTCTTTTGACATGGTTCCCCATTAATACCTCCAAATATCTGAATGATATTTTGTTATAATATGTCATAAATATGCCTTGGATTAGCCTGTGGTCACTTTTGTGAGTATTGAAGTCCATTTCTGGTGTTTTCATGTAATGACTTGAAGCCATCTTGAGATAGCATAATATGCCATAGTGTAAAGACATAAGGGGTTTAAAGTTGGGTAAAGAGTTTGAAAACTATTAATATGATATGTATTGTATTGGATAGGATACAGTTTGTTTTCCTGTTGTATCTTTTATTTTTATTTTTTAAGGACTTATTTATTTAACAGAGAGAGAGAGAGATCACAAGTAGGCAGAGAGGCAGGCAGAGAGAGAGGGGGAAGCAGGCTCCCTGCTGAGCAGAGAGCCCGATGCGGGGGCTCGGTCCCAGTATCCTGAGATCATGACCTGAGCCGAAGGCAGAGGCTTTAACCCACTGAGCCACCCAGGCACCCCACCTGTCGTATCTTTTAAAATCCCAAACTAGACAAGATTATAGACTTTTCTTTTAAGATTTTATTTATTTATTTGACAGAGAGAGACAGCGAGAGAGGGAACATAATCAGGGGGAGTAGGAGAGGGAGAAGCAGGCTTTCCGCTGAGCAGGGAGCCCAATGTGGGACTCCATCCCAGGACCCTGGGATCATGACCTGAGCCGAAGGCAGACGCTTAACGACTGAGCCACCCAGGCGCCCCAATATAGACATTTTTATATACAATGATATCTCGGAGAAAGTTAGCTGTAAATGCTTCATTTTAATATGTATTTGAGAAATCTGAGGAGTGTAAAACTTAATGAGTGAATGAGCACCCAGGTTGGATCCAAAGGAGGTGAGTTGGGAGTAGGGAAACCAGGTAAGAAGGAACAGTCTTGTAGGTGTGAGGTTAGTAAGGCTGTTAAAAAGGAAGGAGCTTTGGGCGATGCTAGATAATCAGTACTTTAAATGGATTATGCCTTTTTATTGAACAAATACTCTTTTTTTACCCCTTATAATTTTGAAAGTAATACAGGGATTGCAAATTACGCATTATAAAAACAAATTCAAACCATACAGACATGGAGGGGTGCAGGAAATAAGTCCCAAGTCCTTATCTCAATGCTCCATATCTCTCTATGTCTGTATATATGTAAACCACATTCAGTATGAGGAGACTTAAGACTAGCATACACAAACAGAAAGACTGAGGGAAGAACAGACACATTTTTCACTCAGTGTGTCAATATATGAAATAACTAAGTGGAATTTCTTTCACAAATAAATGCCCAAGAGGGTGGGGGGAAGAAAGGACTTCCATAATTAAAGAGCCTTATAAATGTATGGACTTCTTTGGATCCTAACTCAACAAATCAATGGAAAAAAACAAAATCTGAAACAATCAGGGAAATTTTGATGATCCTGAAAAATTATCGTTAATTTTTTTTATGTGTAATAACCATATTGTGGATAAGGTTTCTTTCTAGAGTTCTTATGTGTCTTAGAGATTCATTCAGAATATTTACAGACAGAATTATATGATGTCTAGGAATTTGTATCAAAATAGTGTGTGTTTGAGGTAGGAGATACATACGAAATTATATCGAAGTTGGGTGATTGGTACATGTGAGTTCATTATTCTCTCTGCTGTTACGTATATTGAAAATTTTCTATGATAAAATAATTTTTTAAAGTAGTTACCTGTAGGGAGTGGGATGAAGAGAGAGACTTTTCGTTTTAATCAACTGCAGTATAGCATTCACGAAATATTATATCTCGTATATATGAGACTATAAAATGTTATAAGTAAACATGTAAATATCATAAGTAAATGTACCAAACTTGTTTGAAGGACTTGTCAAAATGGACTAGATCCACTGAATGAAAAATGTCTGTTCCTCCCTCAGTCTTTCTGTTTGTGTATGCTAGTCTTAAGCCTCCTCATACTGAATGTGGTTTAGATATATACAGACATACAGAGATATGGAATTTTCATCCACTGTCTTTAAGTGGTGACCATCTACTTCATCAAGTTCACTGAAAAAATTGACATGCCATCAGCAAAGATCCTGGAAGAAGATATTGTGTTGGGTATATTGAGAGACATTGTATCAGAATCCAACAAGGGATGTCTTACCAAGGGATTTCCTTGGGCAATTTTGATTATACTCAATTTTTGCTCTAGTGATGACTTTGGAACCTAAGCTTCACTTAGTTATGATTCCACTGTGCAGTAAACTGAACAGAATTGGAATTGGGAGTAAGACTGCATGATTGTTTTGAGTACTTCATTGTTAATAAATTTTATCAGAAGTGAGTTTTTGTTTTTAGGACACATTAATGGCAGTAATATAATTTGAGATAATTGCTACATTGTTAAGTGTCTATTTATTAGAGTTAACTGATCAGGCATTGAAAGTAACTTTTCCCTCTAATTGTCTTTGTCTGTTTCATAAGTATTTCAATACCATATCAGGGAATATCATTCATGTTGGGTGAGGGTGAAAAACGGGAGATGAGTTAATGGTGCTAGGCTCCAGATGCCTTTCCTCCATTTCCCTGCCAAAGCACTTTTATTTTTCTTGTGTGTATACCTTAAGATTTCGTTTAAGAAAAAGGGTTAATAAGTTTTTTTTTTTTAAGATTTTATTTGTTTGACAGAGAGAGACACAACGAGAGGGAACACAAGTAGGGGGAGTGGGAGAAGGAGAAGCAGGCTCCCTGTAGAGCCGGGAGCCCGATGTGGGCCTCAATCCCAGGACCCTGGGATCATAACCTGAGCTGAAGGCAGATGCTTAACGACTGAGCCACCCAGGTGCCCGGGGTTAATAAGGTTTATAGCAAAAAATTGTTTGAAAATGATTGCTGTATATACACTATGAAGACTTACACCCTTTTAAAGGAAATATATTTTTCCCCTTCATACTTGTCAAGTATATTGCTATTTTTTGTGTGAAATACACATGCACACACATATATATGAATGTCACATGATTTTTCTGTGATTCAAACGTTCAGCTTTTGATTTACATTACATTTTGGCACCATTTAGTTTTTCACATTTACTTGTTATATAATATTTATTATTCCTTTTCCTGTAGGTTTTCAGCAGACTGCACATCTCTCTTCTTATGAAATTATAACTCCTTGGAGATTAACTAGAGAACGAAGAGAAGCCCCTAGGCCCTATTCAAAACAGGCAAGTTACCTCTTGAGAAGCATGTATGTGTTTAAATTTTACTTTTTTTAAAAAAAAAAGACAGCGTGTTATTTGCAGCAGGGATTGATTCAGGGAGAAGTGTTGCCCAGTAAACAGTGCACCACCATACATATGGCACTGATATCCATTGGCCATTATTCTAGTAAAAGCAATATATTGTAAAAGCAATATATTGATCCTTAGTAGCTTTTTTTTTTTTTTAAGGACAAATGGTCAACTTGAAACATAACAGAATGAAATAATTAAATAAAATTCTATGACCAGGGTAGAATGTGGATTATATAGTTTTCTAATAAGCCTTTTCTCACAGGTGATGGTTACAGTGGCCTTTTCATAATAATAAGAATCTCTCTTAGTTTGTGATAGGTAGAATAAGTCATACTGTATCTTCACAGACTCTGGAGAATAGTAGTATGTTACGTGTATCTATTTCATATATGGGAATGTTCACTTACAAGTGAGTTTTATCTCCGTATCAGAAGAAACATTACCGTGCTGTTAACGGGGTAATCAGTGCACAAAAATTATTTTTTATACTATTTTCTCCTACTGTAAAGTTCGGAAATAATAAGTTTGGAATTTAATTGATTTTGCAAACTCTTTAACTTTAGAAAAGTATCATCTAACTTTATTATAATTTAACAGTAACAGTTGATGAAGAATAGAGTTTAGCTTATTATGTCTGAATCTCTGGTATATTCATAAGTAGAAGGCAGCTCATACATTGTGCAGGGACTGGGCCTTGTAAAAAGAACACGAGTTTAGAGTCAGGAGCGTTTAGTTTTAGGCTGCCCGCCGAGTACTACCTCTAGTTGCGTAGGTCATTCAACTCTAGTTCTTCTCTGTTAAGTAAGGAATAAATGGCCCTACGATTTATAATTCTTCCTTTGTTTTGTTTTGAACTGGACGTTCTGCCATTTGATTATCTTTTGCCTTAGGATAGAATTAATGTGTACCTGCTTCATTATTTTTCTCCTTTTCTTCACTTTTTAGCACAGGGACTATGCTTTCCACTTTATTGTGTCTCTGATTTCTAGATCAGTACTGCACACATAGGTACTTGTGATCATAATAAATGTCATTCATATGCCCTGATAAGTATTTGGAGAAGTAGAAGCACTGTTTGGGCACTGGAGATACGGCAGTGAACCAGACAGACACAATTCATGTTCTTATGGAGTTTCCATTCTGGTAGGATGGGTGGGGAGGAGATAGTAAACAAAGAAATAATATAGATTAATAATGTCGATTACTTAAGGTGGTAATATGTGCTCTTGAGAAAATTATACCAGGAAGGTGGATAGTGAGTGCTGGAAGTGAAGGTACGGGTGGGGTAAGACGGTTTGTAATTTTTAATAGGGCAGCCTGGGAAAGCCTTACTGAGAAGTTGACCCTTGAGTAAAGACCAGAAGCAGGGGAATGAGCAAGCCAGGCAGATACTTGGGGAAGCAATACACTGTCGCAAAACAATTCTCAGACTCTTCAGAATTTTTCTGACAGTAGGACAGTGGTGATTTTATATCATATGATTGGCCAAGAGCAGAAACAATAGAACAGCACACGCCAGCACTGTGACAGTGGAAGGAGGTTGGAATTCTTGTTGTTTCTTACTTCCTTTTGTTTTATTTTTAGTTTTGATTCTTTTCTTATTAATATACAGTGTTATATTAGTGTCAGGTGTACAGTTTAATGACTTATTAATTCTATACATGACTCAGTGCTCACCATGGTAAGTGAAGTCTGTCACCGAACAAAATCACTACCATCTTACTGACTATATTCTCTATGCTGTACTTTTCATCTCCGTTGTCTTATTTATTTTGTGGCTGGAAGTTTGTACCTAGGAGCTTGGTATTTTTGATGCCTAAGTTGAGATTGAGGTAGGCCACAGGCTCCCACTCACGTTGTAGAAGTAGAGTGCCAGGAGCTGTAACTTGGTCTAGGCCCTAGAAGTGGGTTGTTGGTGAGCCCTAGGAGAGGGGATTGTGCTATTTCTTGGCAAAACGTCAACTTAGAGCCTAAAACAGTAAGGAAAATAAGAGGACACTTCTGATAATATTATTTGTTGAGTCCCTCTTTGACTTTTCTCTTTGGTCAAAGAGTTAAAGCAAAGTGGAATCTCATGGTTCTAGCTATCACAGTAAGTGCTTCTGATGGTTGAACTGGTGAGTTGCTGGGGAAGTTGTTTGAGGTAGAGAAGAGGGGTCCCTGAACTTGAGGATGTGTAAGTGCAGGTTACCTTATCTCAGTTCAGCGGCTCAGATGCTGTCAATTGTAAGGCACACTGTTGTTTAATAGACCACTAGTTACGAAAGAAACAGAGGTCTGCCAGTTCAACTGCTGTGCCTTTGTATGATGCATCCTGATTTCAGAGATGTTCATTTGAGGGGGAAAAAGTGGGTTTTAGAAGTGATGAAATGCGGTAAGCTGTGTGAAGACATAGAATCATGAGTGTATGAGTTTCAACTTTTGGGTAACTAGAACTAGAGATAATCCCTGAGACTAAGAAATTCATTTTACTTGAACAAAAGGGAAGAACTACTTTACATTGTAGGTAATACATGGCCAGACTTAACAGAAATAATTTCTGAAGTTATAGCTGAATTATAAATGAATTTAAGGAAAGTTTAGATGGACATGCAAGTGATTTCCCACAATAGATTATTAAAGGAAGGTAGGGATGATCAGAGTATCTTTTTATTATTTAAGAGCAATTATAAGGTTCTGTAAAACAATTTCAGTTGGTGCCAGATTATTTTAATTCAGGATGGAATTTCCAGTCTTATAAATACCTGTTGTTGGAAAGTGATTTATAAGATGGTGTTTTATTGTTTTTTTTGTTTTTTCCCTGTGCATTTAGGTGTCTTATATCATTCAAGCTGAAGGAAAAGAGCGTATTATTCACTTGGAAAGGAACAAGTAAGAAATTTAATTTACTTTGGCTTTCTGGTTTAAAAAATAGTATTTTTTTAAAGATAGTGTATTTTAAATAGTATATTTAAATAGTCCATTAGTTAGATGTTGTTTAGAAGATTGATAAAAGGTGAAAATAACAAGAGTAGTAGTGTGGAAAAAGCCGTACTATTTTTGGTTTCCGTTGACGTTAGAGTAAGGGAAAATAAATTTAAATTAAAGCCAAAGAAAGTTGTATTTCAGGAGAAAACTTTTTAGTTGTGATTGGCCCAAGGAACAACTGAGCAGGGGTAAAGAAGTCTTTAATAGTTACATCAGTCTGGTAGTGCTGCCATAACAAAATACCACAGACTTAAAAAAAAAAAAAAAAAAGGAACTTTATTTTCTCACAGTTCTGGAGACCAGAAGTCCAAGATCAAGAGGCCAGCTGGGCTGGTGTCTGGAGAGGGCTCTCCCCTTGAGTTGCAGATGGACATCTTCTCATGCTGCACTCATGTGGCCTCCTTGGTATGGGTGGTGGGGGTTAGGGGAAGGAGCAAGCTCTCTGGTGTCTCTTGTAATAGGCACACCAATCCTGTCAGTTCAGGACCTTACTCTTATGACCTTATTTAACCATAATTACTTCCTTAGTCGCTCCATTTCCAAATACAGCCACAGTGGCTGTGAGGCTTCAACATACGAATTTTTCTGCAGGGGTTGAGAGTGGGGAGAGGGGAGGGACACAAATATTTAGGACACAAGAGTAGTCTCTCACCTCTCCCTTTTAATCCCTTCTCCACATTTTTTTTATGTTTTCATCTGATCCCACTTTGGTAATCTGTTTTCTTTGACTGCCTTTTTGAAATGCCAAGTTTTTAACCATGCTGAGTCACCCACTTTCCTGTGGTCTATCTCTCCCTTTTCCTTTTTCTTTCTTTCTTTTTAAAAAAGATTTATTTATTTGAGAGAGAGAGAGGACACAAATGTGAGGGGCAGAGGGAGAAGGAGAGAGAATCTTAAGCAGACTCCCCACTGAGCATGGAGCCCGATGTGGGGCTCGATCTCATGACTCTGAGATCACAGCCTGAGCCGAAGCCAAGAGTCAGACACTTAACTGACTGTGCCACCCAGCCGCCCCCGTTTCCCTTTTCTTATGTAGCAAAACTTCCAGTATCTTTAGTGAGAAATCCTAGAAAAAAAGTTGCCTAATAAGCCCATCTACAGTGAGGTGTGAATGAGGGAATGTAAAGTATTTCTGTCTGAGGAAGTGCTGCTCAAAGCATAGTCCTGAAACGTCTCAGCAGCCCCTGAGAGTTTGTCAAATGCGAATTCACCAGACTAACCCTAGAATGAACCAGAATTTTGGGAGGTATCATAGCAATTTGTGTTTTAACAAGCTTTCTAGATGCGTTTTGTACATCAAGTTTGAGTAAGACTTTTAATCTATAAGAGGATATTAATCCAAAGGGTTTGAGTCCCCCTAGCAGAATTTCAGGCAGTGCAACAGATATCGTCCCACAGACTTTCTGAAGCCTTCTACTTTATTTGATGGACATTAACATTTATTGAACATTTTCTATGTTCCAGGCACTGTATTAGGTACTTTTAGGTATATTCTTTATTTAATTCTCACAAAACTCCTGAAGGATCTTGCTTGACTCTAATGTAATGATGTCAATATGTAAAAAAAAATCTAAAGGCCTAAATATTTTCTTCTGTTCCTTTCTGTAGGAGATGTAAATTAATTAAAATTATATCAGTAAAATAATACAGTTGACCTTTGAACAACATGGATTTGAACCAATGGGTCGACTTATATGTGGATTCTACATACAATACTGTAGATGAATTTTCTCTTATGACCTTTCTTTCTTTCTTTTTTTTTTTTGAGAGATCGAGAGACAGAGAAAGAGAGAAAGAGAGTGCTGGCATGGGGTAGGGAGAGGGGCAGAGGAGAAAGGAGAGAGATAGTCTTAAGCAGGTTCCATGCCCAGTATGGGGCCCACTGTGGGGCCTGATCTCCCAACCCTGAGATCATGACCTGAGCTAAAATCCAGAATTGGATGCTTAACTAACTGAGCCACCCAAGCGCCCCCCTTTTTTTCCCTGAGAGAGAGAGGAGGGGAGGGGCAGAGGGAGAGAGAGAATCTTAAGCAGGTTCCATGCCTGGCATGGAGTCCGACTCAGGGCTCAATCTCAGGGATCATGACCTGAGCTGAAATCAAGAGTCCGACTCTTAACTGACTGAGCCACCCAGGTGCCCCCTTATGATTTCCTTGACAACATTTTCTTTGGCTTACTTTATTGAAAGAATACAATATACAATACATATAATGTGTAAAATACATGTTAATTGACCACTTACATTATCAATAAGGCTTCTGGTCAACAGTGGGCTGTTAGTAGTTAAGTTTTTGGGGAGTCAAAAATTTTATTTGGGTTTTTGACTGCCTGGGGTGTCAGTGCACTGAAGTCCTGTGTTGTTTAAGGGTCAACTATAGTTCCTTATGTTTATATAGTTTTCATCTTATAAAGTATTTTCATAACCTCTATCTCATTTATCATATTGTTACAACAACCTAAGTGTTGAGCAGTGTCTGTTGTCCTCATTTTATGCATAAGAATATTAAGGTTCAGACAAGTTCCTTGACTTGCTCAAACATAGTTTGTAAGAGTTCAAGCTGGGGTACAAATCCAAGTCATTTGACCAGAAGTCTAGTGATCTATACATGTATGTTATGTCTGCTGTATATTACTATGCTTCTTGATTTGGTGGCAAATGGTACTTTTCCAGGCATTTGTAAGAGTTGTTAGGCCTTTGAATATCTTTGAAAGGTGGTCATCAAAGCTAGTGATCACTAATGAAAAACAGAGTAGATAGTCTATAATAAAATGGCTCAGATGCATTCTTTGTAGTAATAGGGAAATTATGAAATTCAATAGAGGAGTGACTGTATTCTAGTAAATGCATATTTTTTCCTTCCATTGCCTCTAGAATAGTGGTCTTAACTCTTTTTGGGTCTCAAATCGCTTAAGAGTTTGGTTAAAGCCATGAACCCTTCTTGTGGAGGAGGGTACATAATTACTTACATGGAGTATTTGGCAGGGACCGGGGGTTATGGGAAATAAGAGATCACATCTTTCTGTGCATGTGCGGAAAGATTTAGAAATGAAATGGAAGGGTAAGTTAAATAAGAGGTCAAATGTCACTTTTTTTATTGATAAGGGCTGGGGTGGTGGATTTAGCTTAGAATGAAAGCCTGATGGACCTACTAATCCTGAACCCGAGCATCAGGCAGAGTTAGTCATTCATGTCAGGGCTACTTAGTGGCCACTCTCCTTCTGGAGAAGCGTAGTGGAATTTGCTCTCACTGGGTAGGCAGTGACTTGAGAGCAAAGCAAACTGTCTCCAGTTTATTCTTTTCAGATTCACCACTAGATGGAGGATGTGTGTGTGTGTTTGTGTGTGTGCGTGTTGGGAAGAGAGAGAAGAGGAGACAGTGCAGTGATGAACAGGGCTGAGTAATCGAAAGGACTGAAGATGCCACAGGCTACTCTCAAGCTCACTCAGGGGGACTTTAATAAAGGTGAATGATACGGTGCTTTGGGACAAAGAAAGTGCAGATAATCATCAAGGGGATTGAAAACTTTATGTAAATCCCAGATGTGCTTTGTCTTCAGACTACAAACCTGTGAGATAAGTGCGTGGCATCTTACTTACAGGGGAGCCCAAGCAATGTTTACACAAGGGGTCTTTTATACTACTCTGGTCATGTAGCCAAAGTCAGGCTGTGTAACTGATTAAACTGCACGCAAACCATCAATCTCTCCATCTTTAAACAGTATAGGCAAGCTGGGCCTGGCTGCCTCTGGGGGAGTTGGGAACTTTAAATGGCACATTATAAATCACTAGCTAGCACGTTGCCTCCCTGACTTGTCCATAAGCCCTGGAGATAAGCATGGAGCTGCTCTGGTTCTGCTGCAAATGACAGATTCTTTGCTTGACCAAACTTCAGTCAGGCTGCTAGACCTTCTGGGTGTATCAGTGTACTTCCTTGTAAAATCCAGTTTTGGCAAGAACCCTACTAAGTCAATTTAGCAAGAACCACTAACCCCCTTGCCCTCGATTTCTGATCATTCTGGACATGTGATCAGGTTCCTCATCCTTTAGCACTCCTCAGGTGATGTCCGATCACAGTGTCCTGTTTTCAGCAAGTATCTGTTAGGTTGCTCTAGCTAGAACCCCCCTCACCCCTGACGTTTCCTGTTAGTAGTTTCCTATCCATTGCCACCCTGCTCCTTGGCTACAAATTCCCACTTGCCAATGCTGTATTTGCAGTTGATCCTTCTCTCTCTCCTCCACTGTGAAATCCTTTTGAATTGGTCCCTACACTTAGTGCCGTGGTCCTGAATAAAGTCTGCCTTACGGTCTTTAAAAGTGTCATTGGATATATTATTTTTCTTTGACAGTCATTGTGCGATGACTCAGATAGGATTAGATTCATCATTGGACCCCCCCAGATCTCTCACCCAGGGCCCTAAGTATGCACCTTTGAAGGCTCTGTCTTCATTCCTGGCTGATTGATCGGGAGTTATTGGTGATTCATTGGTGAGTCCAACTCCTGAACTATTTGTTCTGGACAAATGTCCATTGAAGCTGGTAAGGATAGATTTTGATTTTTAAGATTTTTTTTTTGGTGATTTTTAAGATTTTGATTATACTCTTTGAAGCTGCGTTAGAGTCCCAGGCTTTTTTTGCAAGGTACCTGCTGGGCTGGAAGGTCTTCCTGGCTCCTTGTTCTGAGTGGGGATTATTCCATGACTTCCGGGGCTGGAAGCTTCTTCCTCCTGGCTCTCTGTGAGGTCTCTCTCTTTTCTCTGTTGCATCCCGCTTCTCCCAGGGGAACTTCTCAGTCAACCTAAACCCCTTTTCCCAAACTCCTGCTGACTTTCTGCTGGGCCTGCTTCCTTTCTTATTGGCGTGATTTTGCTAAGGGTAATTTGGAACTTCATTGTCCTCTTTGGGAAACTTGAGATCTCTCCAACTTGACTCCCTATACCTCTCCCTTTCTGCTGATTCTGCTCCTCCTTCCTCCTCTTACCACCTTCAGTCTTCCCTCTAGTTTCTTTGAATCCTTTGAGATGTACCTCTTCAAGCTCCTGCCATCTCCATCCCTCTGTCCACCCCTCTTGACTTTTCCCTTTCCACTTCAGCCTTCAGCTTTCTACAGCCCCTGGAATTGTAGACGCCCTAGCCTCCATTGGTCCTCTCAAGGGAGTCAGGTACCCGGAAAGCAACTCTCTGAGGCTCAGAAGAGGAAAAAAAAAAAAAAACAAAACGGCTATTTGTAAATAGAGTTGGACAATTTGTCCACTTACTGACTTTGGAAATGTCCAGACAGCACTTAGATGTTTTTTCAGTCACTCATCTAAAATTTAGTCCATTGCCTTCATAAGATTACATATCACAGCAAAAAAAATCTTAAAAATTTCCATAGTTATTGGTAGATAGGTCACCTTACCTTGGTACATTTGCCACAAACACAATTTGGATGAAAATACAAAGGAGGGATAAACCAGTGAGATTGCATTAATGTTTTACTGACTCATGGCTAAAATTCTGGAATGGAAGCTATAAGATCTCTATTTGTGTGTGTATATGTTTATATATATGTGTGTTATAGATGTGTTGTAGTTTCCTACCTCTGGATGGTGTTACCAAAGTAATTTATAAAATCCCTTAAAAGAGGGGTGCCTGGGTGGCTCAGTTGGTTAAGTGTCCAGTTGGTGATTTTGACTCAGGTCATGATCTTGTGGGTGGTGAGATTGAGCCCTGTGTGGAGCTCCGCCCTCAGTAGGGAGTCTGCTTGAGATTCTCTCCCTCTGCCCCACCCCCCCACTTTTGATGTGTGTGCATGCTCGCTCTCTCTCAGATAAATAAATATATCTTTTAAAAAAATAAAATAAAATCCCTTAAAGGAGTTCTATTCAGATTGGCTTAGAGACTAATGAACACTTATATAAATTTTTTTAAAACTCAGAAATATAGAAACTAATCCAAGTCTTTTTTTTTTTTTTTAAGTTCACATGATTTGGGATAATCTTTTGTAAATAAAGCTAACTTTAAAATTATTGATAAAATTCTTGATAAACTCTGACAACTTCAGAGTTGTCAGCATTAAATATGTAATGGAGATACAAAGTTTTTTTTCTACCTATGTTTACTAGTCAAACAAACTTATGTTATTTCTGCTAGATGTTTAAGATTATAAACTATAAATCTAACATAAAAATAAAATGTATAATAAAAAGGAATTGCTTAGTGTGTGTTAAGCGCAGCAGTTAAAAAAGACGAAGGAAAAATCATATGAATAACTTTGTAGGTTCTGTAGGTTGTTTGCCTCCGTGCTTTTTTTTTTTTTTTTTTTTTTTTTTGGATACTTGCTTGACTTGTCAACAGGAAAAAATAACTTAAGATGATGGATGGCTAACTTTGTTTAGTTAATGTCTTATGAAATTTTCATGAGTAATTCAAACATAGTTGTTAAGTTCAAGTAAATTAAATAGATATAGATGGGATAAAAGTTTATAAATGAACTTCTCAATCATCATTCTGTTTTATAATAGGTCTCCTTAAAAATAGTTTCAAAAACCTTTTCATAACTTTAAATGTTCAAGCTATATACAGAGTTAATGATGGATATTTATTGGCTGTCTAGATCTCATTTCCAAATTAGAGAAAATATTGAAACAGTAATTGATGAATGTTAATTTTATATACTTTTGGCATCTCATTTTTAATATGGAATAGAAAAGTTAAGTATACTTGACTCTGTGAATAAACATGATAAAGTTGCGCTATGAAAAAGACACATGTCTCTAGGAATTATGAAATGATAATACTCTTAAATTTGCTACATTATGTTAGTATGTGAGTTTGCAGTTGCCTGCTTCCTACTTTTCACTGAAAAATTGAGTTTCTGATGGTTAATAATATAGTCAATATATGTAAATGAAACCACTAGGAATAATAAGGGTAAAGAAAAATAACTATATAAAAAAGGAAGTAATATATATTTTTGATAAAGAAAGGTATGAAGGACATGTTTTTGTTAAGGGGAAAAGAGTAATTTTTGTAAAGTAGAAGGATTGGTTGTTCCAGAATGCTAAAGAAGAAAAGAGTAGGATGAAAACTGAATGGATATAAGAAAAATTTCTTACAAGATTTAAGGAAAAGGAACCTTGGAAAAAGAATCTGCAGCTGCCCAAGATTGGATGGATTTATTTGTAGGGTTTTTATATATTTATTTATTTTAATTTTTAAGAATTTGCCTTAGTACTAATAGCACACTGATGTCAAACCATTATTTGGTTTTCTGTCTGTGTTAAAACAACAACTTTTTTTAGATTATTTGTTTGCTCTTAATAAGAAATTGTAAAAAAGGTTGTTTTTCTTTACCTTTTAAGTAATATGCCTGGGAAAACAAGATTTTGTGTTTTAAAATAATTTCTTGTGCTTCATATTATGTCAGTCAGTTCTTTGAAAACCAGGTGTTCTCAATAGTAAGAGGCTAAGAATTTTTGTAACTAGGTAGTTTTCTGTATTTGCCTCTGAGATCTTTGAATTGTTACTTTGGTTAAATGGATAACTAAGCATTGTTTCCCAGTGACCTGTGATCCTGTTTAGTCAGATGGTCTAACCCTCTGACCTTTGTGACAGCTTCTCCAAGCTCTAAGAGGAGTCTTTTTGTTAGCCTTAACAGGAGTCATTTTGACCTCAGATTAACTTTGAGACTTCCTAGATGACCCCTGGAAAATCTCATAGTTCTTGTCTCTCTCCTTATAAAAAGAGACATGTTTAACTAATTAGGCTTATTTAATATGTTAAATTATGTGGGAAGCATTGTCAAATAAGTGATGATTGTACATACAATACAGGTATGTGTTGTATTTGTTCATAGAAATTGTATGATGTTCATAGAAATTTGTCAATACCTTTATTGTTGACTTACTATCTTAAATCATTGTATGGCACAGAAATAACAAAATGTCCTTGTCAATAGCATTGTGGTGGACTCTCATCAGGTCTTTAACCTCAACAATTTTAAAATGTTTTGTCACTCACAGTTACAATTTTACTATGATTCTTCTCTAGAAGTGTTTATAACCAGCTATCGGTTAGAATGCTCCTTGATAGCATCACTTGAAAACTTTCAGACCTTGCCATTGGATTGTGTAAGAATTTCCAGAGTTTATACGCCAACAATGAATCTTGGAACATCAAAAACTAATGACATACTGTATGGTGACTAACATAACATAAAAAAAAAGAATTTCCAGAATTAACGAAGAAACTGGTGGATTCATTAAAACTTGCTAACCCAGGATTAAGTAGAACAAGACTTAATTATATGGGCCTGAATGAACTGATGAAGATGATTATAATTTTTTTGGTAACTTTTTGTTTGAAACATTGCTGGTTCTTTTTTTTCCCCCAAATTTAAGGAAGACATTTTCTATTTTCTTAAGCTAAGTGTAACTTATAGCAATTTGTACTTTATACCTTTGTAAACAGAACCAAAGCACTGATCTTTCCTTCCTACCTGAGCCCTCTAGAAATTGGAAGCTCTTAGAGAGTATTCTTATTTTCACGGCAGTATAGTTATTTATGTACGTTCAGTGAGAATCTGTTCTTCTTGTCCCAGAATGCAATTGGAAACCTTAGTTATATCACCAAGGTTTTTTGTCTGGAATGTCATATTTGAGAATGATATGCATCAGATCAGATATGGCCAGACAGCTTTAAGGAACAAAGATTGACTTTAGGGAGCCAATGTTTATAAACCACACCCCTTGGAAAAACCAGCCTCTATCTGACTGACAGGGTTTCCTGCCTTAAAGGTGAATAAGGAAGGTCATTTCTGGCAGGTCCAGGAACCTCAAGGTATTTTGAGAACCTTGAGAAGAGAAGAATTCTCCTATATCTGTAAGCACCACAGGCAAAAAAAATCTAGTGGTAGGTTCTTCATGTGGCTTCCCAGCCCTTAGAGGCTTTTAAAAGTCCAATCTAAGATTCCTTTTGAAATGTTCCCTCAAATCAAACTCAAAC
>CM052899.1:30161100-30186675 GCA_028534135.1 Potos flavus
CCCCCCCCCCCCCCCCCCCCCGCATAAAGATTTATTTATTTATTTATTTTAGAGAGGTAGAGTGAGCGTGTGTGAGCAGGGGAGGGGCAGAGGGAAAGAGAATCTCAAGCAGACCGCACTGAGCGTGGAGCTGGACATGGGTCTTGATCTCAAGACCCTGAGATCACGACCTGAACCGAAACCAAGAGTTAGAGGCTCAACCGACTGAGCCACCCAGGCGCCCCTCATATTGCCAGTTTTTACCAAATCCTGAAATCTTCCAGTGTCCTCCAATAGCTGGCTACAACTCTCCAAATTAACATGTCCAGTTTTTCTCCCTTCCGACTTGGAATCATTGAGAATGAAGACCACCCTTTTCCTGAAGCTCTGCAAGCCGTAGCTGGACAAATTGATATAAACTCCAAAAAAAAAAAAAAAAAAATTTTACCACAACAGATCACGTATGGGCAACCTTCCTGTCCCCTGCTGTATGGCCCATTCAGAAAGTTCACCAGGACGCCTGATGCCATCACCAGAGACATTCAGACTGCCAACCAGAAATTTGTTGGATGGCCAACGCCATCCTCTACCATGCTTCAAGAACTTCAAATCTAAAAACTTTGCTGCTCACTGGACTTAGAAACTGGGTTTCTAACTATTAGTCTTTGTTTTTCTTTTATTTTCATAGCAACTGTCCTCATTAAATGTCTGACTGCTAGCAGCATCCAGCAAATGTCCTTTACTATCAAGTTCCAATAGATGATTCAGCTGATCCTTAATGAATAAAAGTCATCCAGACAGAAAAAGAGATTTATATTGTTGAGAGGAAAGAAGGATGTCTCTTCTTTTCTTGAACAAGAGGGGAGACTGACAAACAGTCTTTGCCTGACCAAACTTCAGCCAGGCTGTTGAACCTTCTAGGTGCATTGGTGCACTTCCCTGTAAAGTCTGGTTTTAGTAAGAACTCCTCCCCGCCTACCCCATTTCTGATCCCTCTGGCCATGTGGTCACATTTCTCATCTTTTACCACCCTCCTGGTGATTTCCGATCACTCTGGCCTGTCTTCAGTGAGAATCTGTTAGGTTAGTTTAGCCACACTGCCCCTCAGTGCTGATATTTCCAGTTAGTAATTTTCTGTCCACTGATCCCTGATAACCTGACCCTTGGCTATAAATTCCCAGTTGCCTATGCCCAACTTCTCTGGAGTTGATCCTTAGCACCCCCTCACTGTAAAATGCCATTGCGGTGGTTCCCATACCTGTCACAGTGGAGCTGAATAAAGTCTGCCTTACCATCTTTAACAAGTGTCACTGAATAGTTTTTTCTTTAATGAAGATAATCCCATCTTTACATGTATGGTTTACAGTACCGAGTTCCCTTAACTCGCAAGGGAGCTTCAGGAATCCACAGTAATTGTTTCCTCCAACTGACACAGATTTTGCCTCTATACTTACCAGGTTAAAGTAGCGAGTGCTTCTTGTTTATATAGGACTTTTAGGAAAGAGTAAAAACACTTACTGTATCTTCTGAAAATATGATATACTATATAAACTTATTTGTACCTTTCCTATGAGATGTATCAGAAAAATTTAAAGACATTGCTTATGTTTTTGCAACCAGAGTTTTATGACCAGTAGAACAAATGTGCAGCCCTGCATTCTTTATGAGAAAGCAATGCACACGATTTTAGATTTAAGTCTATTCATGAGCTTTTTGTTTTATAGTAGCTCCCTCTTTAAATAATAATTTGTCAGGTAAAAGTTTTTATTTCTACTTATCTCTCCTAGGAGTGCTGCCTTATGAGCTGTGTTCTTAGTTGTATGTAGATTAAAATAATTTTAAATGATGTGTCTTATTCCTCTTCCAGTGACCTTTTGCCCCAAGATTTTGTAGTTTATACCTACAATAAGGAAGGGGCTCTGATCTCTGACTATCCTGATGTACAGGTAATATATATTTCCTCTTGATCTTATAGCAAATTTAAAATAATTATAATTTTAAAATGAGTTCTGTTCACATATGCAAGACTGTATATTGCAGTCACCAAGGGCCACTCTTGACATTATAATACAGGGAGTTGTCCCGGGAAGGGGGTGGGTAGGGGGTGCCTTTACACGGACTGGACTGTGGTTTACAGTTCTCCAGGTACTCGGTAGTCAAGTGTTGTTGTTTTTGTTTTTTTTTTTAAAAGTCCAGGAAAAGAATCTTCTATTTAATGGTAACCCTTACTGCTTATGAAGGGGAACGTTTGCTATATTTTAACGTATATTTAAAAATTTTTATTTACTGAAAGTTAGTATCTTTGAAAGCACATCTTACTTCCTTATTAAACCATTTAACTTGCCGTTAGTTCTTAGTAAAGAACAAACATTTGTATGTCCTAAGTTTTTACTAAAAACAGTTCTTTTCTCAAGAAATGTGGCCCATTTTGCATCAGAGAACGGAGTATTCCTGAGGAAGAACTGGCCGGGAATACTTGAAACCATTGGCAGTTGCCGAATTTGGCTTTATATGTTATTAAATTAGAGCGTAAACATTTCTAGTGTCATTTGGGAAGAGTGTTCTATGGTCCTTTTTGGCAGTTAGGTATTCTATATTTTTTTCTTTTGCATTAGTGCCCATGAGAAGTCTTTGTTCCGATTAAACGTGTTATTTTTCTCCTGAGCTTTGTAATGTTTGGCTAGGTTGAATTATTCATGTTAGTTATGCACTTCTGCAGCACTCTTCCAATAAATAGAAGGCAAACCTTTATTTTAGATTCATTACTAGTGCTTAAAGAAATAAGGATATGCTGACGTAGTCTTACTCTCTTCTGGTTCATTTTCTGATTCCTTTATCTTAGTGTCTTATTTGTCCGTTGTTTAATAGCAAACTAGTAGAGCCGCTTAAACATATATGACAGCATAAACCAGATCACAAATAACCAACCCATGCATTTGTTCATCTAACTATTCAATTATTTATCCAGAGATTACTATGCCATGAAGCCAAAGACCACGCAATTTAAGCCACTTGACAAAAGCAGTGATTGTAAAGGTTTTGTTTTTTTTTTCTTCCACCTTGGGAGAAGTTTCTTGGTGTAGATTTTGGAGATATACACTGTTTGGACTTAATCCTGAGTCTGCCATTTATTTGCCGGTTACGTTACTTTAACTTGTCTGTACCTTACTATCTGCACCTTAAAATGGGAGTAATAATTACAACTTTAAGGAGTTACTTGAAGGCTTAAATGAGTTAATACCTTTTTTAAAAATTGAGGTGTAGTTGACATACAATATTATATTTGTTTTAGGTGTCCAACATAGTGATTCAACATTTATATACATTGTGACATAATCACCATGACAAATCTAGCTCCCATCTGTCACCATATGAAGTTGTTACATATTATTAATTCTGTTCCTTATGCTGTACATTGTATCTCCATTAAATGACTTAATACTTGTAAGGTACTTAGAACAGATAGCCTGACCATTTTTAACTCAATAAATATTATTTGTTATTATTGAAAATATATATACTTAAAACTGTTAAAAATAGGTTTCAGTCATAGAAATTTATGCAGCTGTTATCTTCAAGTAGTATTATGGAATTGTGCTTTCCTGGGTGATTGAAGAATATAAACTAAGAGAGATGAAGTCTTTTACTTATTTCTTGGTTATTGAATATTATTCAGGTAGGTGAAGGTATGTCTATAGATTTGAGATACCAGTTAAAACTTTGGTACTGGGATTTTTCGGCATATGGCTAGATTGCCAGATATCATAGTGACATTACTTTTGTTCATAAAATACAATGAAATTACACTGAGAAAATTTAAATGCTTTCCCTTATGATCTATTATTTAAGATAAAAGTAATTTGTAAAGCTTTTAGGTGTCTTTTATCATCAGTGTCTTTCACAAAGGCCATTTTTCACAAAAAACCTAAGCTTTAATAACCACATTATACAGGTTGTTGTGTGAAGTAAAACTCCAAATTACTATGTGTTAAAACTTTGGGGTATCTTGCAAATGCATCAGCCAATGTCTTAGCTAATTTCCCTAATTAATTAATGGTCTTTGTTTCATCTGAAAACTATATTGACCTCAAGCCCAGGCTTGCTGGGCTGTGGCTGGGTGTTTTTCTGTCAGAGTTCTTTGTGTTTCTCTCCCTAGTTGAGTTTTTTGCTTATAGTTAGCATGTTTCTAAAACTGTGGCATTTGTACCTTTACTGTAATCACGCAGTTTAATTAGATGTTTTATAAACTTATGAAATATGATTCGTTGTTTTTTTAAAGTGTATCGAAGGCTTTGGAAAGATTAAATAAAACCGAGTCATTTAAAAAATACCATCGAGTTGATAGATTCAGTGACCAAGTGCTGGATTTCAGTCATGTCAAATAAGAGAGCTTCTACTATAATTGAAACTAGAAACATTTAATTTTGGAGTGCCATGAGTTACAAGTATTATTATGTCATAAGTGCTACTTCATTGGTAATAGTAGAAGGTATTTATTTTCCTCTAGTGAGAAAAAGGCAATATCAGAGCTAGACTTAACACAAAGGACTGGAAAGAAAAACATGAGTGGTTGTGAACTGCCCCACATTAGAAAAAATTGTAAAATGTTGAAATTGAGCCTGTATTTTTTGCATAGAATTGTTTGTTTGTTTATTTATTTAAATTTTCACCACTTTAGACTTAGAGGAAACATTGCATGAATAATATAAAACATTAATGCATCCCCTTCACCTACATTTTACTTCATTTGCTTTATTCTTTCTTCTCTCTCTTTTTTTTTTTCTGAACCTTTTAGAGTATATTGCCCACATGGTATCCCTTTACCTTTAAACACTATCGTGTAAATTCCCCAAAAAACAAGGAATTCTTTTATGTAATCAAGTACAGTTTTCAAAATTAGGAAGTTAACATTGAAGCAATATTATTATCTAATTTACAGATCTTATTGATACATATTTTTTGGGTCCATCATCCTAGTAATGTACTTTATGGCAAAAGAAAATCCAAGTTCATGTGTTGCATTCAGTGGTCATGTCTCTGTAGTCTCCTTCAATCTGGAAATCCTTTGTCTTCCCTTATATTTCATGACACTGGCATTTTTGAGAAGTATGGGCCACCTTTTGTAGAATGTCCTGCAATTTGAGATTGATGTTTGCTCATGATCAGATTCAGGTTATGCATTTTTGGCAGGAATACCGCCAGAGTGATACCGAGTGGTCCTCAGTGTATCCTGTTAAGAAGCATGTGCTGTGGTTAGTGTTGTTGCTGATAGTGTTAACTTTGATCATTTAGTTAGGGAATTGCCTGCCAGGTTTCTCCTTCTGTACAGTTAATTTTTTTTTTCCTTTTTAATGAATATTATGGTTAGATATTTTGAGACTAATATAAATAACCTGTTACTTCTTAAATTTTTACCCACTACTGTTAGTATTTAATATTTGCCTGAATTAATGGTTATTATGATGGTGGTTAAAATGGTGATTTACTAATTTCATTAGTGCCTCTCTATGCATTAATGCTTTCTGCAAGGAAAAGTTTTCCTTTCTTAATTATTTATATCAGTGTAGACTCATGGATTCTTACTTTTTCATGAGTGAGATTGAAAATCTTCATATATGTGAGGGCATTTTTGTGTTCTTTTGTGAATTGCCTCTTCATGTCTTTTGCCCTGTTTTCTACTTTTTTTTTGTTGTTGTTGCTGTTCCTCTAAGAAAAACTTTTTTTTTTTTTTAAATTGAGGTATAATTGACATACATTATACTGCATTAGTTTCAGGTAATGATTTGATATTTGTATATGTTGTGAAATGATCGCCTCTAAATCTCATTAATATCTTATCATAAATAGTTAAAAAAATTTTTGTGTGTGTGATAAGAACTTTTAAGATTAATCTTTTAGCAACTTTCATATATGCAGTAGAGCATTATTAACTATAGTTGCTATGCTGTCTTTAATCTAATTTTGTGTTAATTTTTATGTATGGTGTAAGATAGTGGTCCAGTTTCATTCTTTTCTATCCAGTTTTCTCAATGCCATTTATTGAAGAGACTGGTAGATTCTTGGCTCCTTTGTCAGATTTTAATTGACCACATAGGTGTGGGTTTACTTCTGCGTTCTCTGTTCTGTTCCATTGACCTGTGTATCTGTTTTTATGCCAACACCATACTATTTTGATTTCCATAGCTTTGTAATATTGTTTGAAATCACGGAGCATTATACCTCTAGCTTTGTTTTTCTTTCTCAAGAAGAGAAAGAAGTGTCTTTATTCTATGTGGTGTTTTTGTGGTTCCAGACAAATTTTAGATTTTTTTGTTCCATTTCTGTAAAAAAATGCCCTTGGAATTTTGATAGGGATTGCATTGAATCTGTAGATTGCTTTGGTTAGTCTAGGCATTTTAACAATATTTGTTCTTCCAATCTATGATCGTGGATTATCTTTCTGCTTATTTGTATCTTCTTCAATTTCTTTCATTAATGCCTTACCATTTTCTGTGTATAGGTCTTTTCTTCTTGGTTAAATTTATATCTGGGTATTTTATTCTTTTTGATGCAATTGTAAATGGGATTGTTTTCTTAATTTTTCCTTTTGCTAGTTCATTATCAGTGTATATAACACAACAGATTTCTGTATATTGATTTTGTTTCCTGCAACTTTACTGAATTCATTTATTTGTTGTAACAGTTTTTTGGTGGAGTCTTTAGGGTTTTCTATATAAAATATTATGTAATCTGCAAATAGTGACAGTTTTACTTATTCTTCTCCTCTATTGAGTTTTTAATCTTTCCCCTTCAATGTTCAAGAGTTCTTTATAGTTAGTGATATTAGTCTTGTATCTGTGATACAACTTACAGATATTTTTTTCCAAACCTGTGTATTGTATTTGATTTGTTTTTTGGTGTTTCTTTCCACGTAGATGTTTGAAAAACTTTTTATGTAGTAAAAATTATCATTTTTTTTCTTTTATTGCATATATATTTTGAGTGATAGTTAGCCTTTCTCTATACCCAGGAATTCACCCATATTTTCTTCTAGTTCTTGTATGGTTTTTATTTTATATGTTTAGATTCTTGATTCATTTAGATTTTATTCTTATGTATGGTGAGCGAGGTATGGATCTAATTTTATCCTTTTCCAAATGTCTAACCAGTGGACTGAGCACCATTTATTATAAAAATCCTTGCCCCAGTTCTATATATACTTTGGTCTATTTCAAGTCCCCAGATTCTGTTCCACTGGTGGTTCTCTCAGTTCACCACCAGTACCATACTATTTTAATTAAGGCCTTGTGATATGTCTGATAGGGCTAGTCTCCCCAACAACCCCCTCCCCCGTGACCTTAGCTTTTTTTTAGTGCTTTGAAATTGTTTTAAGAGGAGAAAGTCTCATCGTATAGTAAAAAAAAATCTGATATTAGTGATAATATGTTTGTATTTCCAATGGTCAATTTGTTGTTCAAAATTAAGGACAAAGCCTCTTTTTATTTTTCAAGATGGCTAAATGTAAAACTAATAATAATATAATTAATGTAAATATAAGAAGAAAAGAAAATCATGTGGTCAAAATTACTTTTTTGCCACATACTCATTTTTCTTCCTCCTTGGCATCATTAGCTTGTCACAATATCCCTTTCTGTGTTAGATGTCAATTGGCTGCTGTTGCTTCCTGGATTGACTGTGATCTAAGATGTTAAACATGACATAATGCTTTCTTGTTCTGCGTCTAGGCGTAAAGGTTATTGGGGTAGAGCTGCTTGTACTTAGTATCTTCTGGAATTCTGCCTAAACATTTGTATGCTTATGGAGTGTTAATAGTCCAAAGAATGCCATGTGATATTATAAGATGCCAGTGATATAAACAGAATTGTTCATTTACTGACCTGAAATAATTTTGTTAGCTCTGTAATTTCTATGATGAATTATAGCCTTGTAACAGTATTTGAAGATAATACAGTTTTTATCGTTTAGAATCATTGTCATTATCGGGGCTATGTGGAGGGAGTTTATAATTCATCCATTGCTCTTAGCGACTGTTTCGGACTCAGGTAAGCAATTTTCTATGTCATTTTTCTTTTCTTTCTTTTCTTTCTTATCCTTTTACCTATCTCTGTTTCTAAATCAAGTCATTTGGAGGGACTTAACAAAATTAGATTTTACTTTGGTATTGTGGAAGGTCTTTAGAGAGATGTATCAGGTATCATTCTTGACATGTTTATTTAAGAAAATACTACAGTTGGTGAGTTTCAATATCTAAAGAGAAAATTTCATTGATTTGAGACTGCTAAGTAATTTTGCTATTTAGAAAAAGCATACTTTAAATTTCTGTAGCACTATATAAAATTTTCACCTATATGCTTTCGTTTAGGTGTCATAATGCCTGTGAAAAGGGGCTCACTATCTCCATATTTAGGTGATGAGCAAACTGAGGTTCAGAGAAATTGTACCACGTATCGAGTAAAATGATAATAATATTAAAATTACATTTATTGAAGGCCTGGCAATATGATGCTGTTCTGGTTCATTGGTTACGTGACTGATTGAACTAATAAATATTATTTTAATTCTCAAACCAGCTGTATAAGATGGCTATAATTATCTCCATTTAAGTAATAACACAGAGCGGTTACTGTGTGCCAGGCCATGTTCTAAGTATTTTGCTCTTATTTAATGATTTAGTTTTCAGAACAACCCCATGTAGAATAAAGTAAGGTAGAGGTTAAGTCATTGCCGAAGAGTCCCACAGCTGGAGGGAAACATTTGGGATTCAAATGCTGGTTCTCTGGCTCCAGACTCCATACTTTTAGCCACTGTTCCGAATTGCCTTCCATTATACAACAGCAGTCACTTGGAGAGGTTAACTGACTTTTAGGGAGCGATGTTAGTAGATAGCAGTCTTGAGTTTTAAATTTACATCTGCGTGATTCTAAAACCTAGTATTTTTCTCTATACCGTGCTACCCTTTCTTATACATGTTAAGACCTAGGATTTGAATTCAGGTTTTCTGATTCCTTTTCCTGTGTGTTATTTTCTCTATTCTTAAAAATTGTGTACGTGTAACGTGACACTTAGAGGATTGCTGCATATAGAGAATGTGAGTTACGGGATTGAACCCCTGCAAAACAGCTCTCATTTTGAGCACATCTTTTATCGAATGGATGATGTCCACAAAGAGCCTCTGAAATGTGGGGTTTCCAACAAGGATTTAGAGACAGAAACCACAAACTATGAAGAGGAAGAGCCTCCTAGCATCACTCAGCTACTTCGAGTAAGGAAATATATTTCTTCTTGGCTCGGACTAAAGTGTTAAAAAATCATGTATTTATGCATTAAACCACTACTTATCATTGTTATGTTTTTGCCAACTATGTGCCAGACATTTGACAGTTCCTGCCACCAAGTCGAATGCAGTCAAGCTTGTATGTGTTTTAGAAATCGGCTTAAATCTTAAATGAAACTTATATTTCTTTTTATCACTGCTGCATAATAGTCCATTATATTGTCTTCCAGAGAGCAGTACAGTTTTTTATTAAGATATATTTTACACAAACAAGAATAGTGATTTCTGAGCCCTAGATCGGAGAAAGAGAGAGCAATTGAGACTTAGTACTTTATTTATTTTGTCAAATTCTGTACTTTATATATGAATTTCTAAAAATCACAGAACTAGTCATTTTTCGAAGCGGCAACCTTGTCCTCACTTCTGCTCTGGGTTATTATATTCTTGTAATAGTATAATTATTATATTCATTTTCCACTCTCAACTTAGTAATGGGGTTTCCCATTAGAGTGTGTGTGAGTATGTGTAGTTTTGATATTAGAAAATCAGTAACTCTGCTTTGGAAATGTGAATACCTCATATTGTTGTTAACTAGAATTTTTCTCAGGCTAGTACAGAGAGCAGATGGCACTTTTTAAGGAAAAAACATTTTTGGCTTTATTGATCTGTGTAAAGTAAAATAATTTTATCATGTTCTTAGCAGACCTGAAATAAGAGATTAGAAATGAGGGTAGGGTCACTACCTATGAAAAAGATGTAGTTTTTTTTTTTTTTTAACATGTAGTCTTATAAATTTTATTTTATTTTTTTTTTCCCTTTATGATGTTTGTGTTTTTGACAGAGAAGAAGAGCGGTCCTGCCACAGACCCGCTACGTGGAGCTGTTCATTGTCGTAGACAAGGAAAGGGTAGGATTGGTGACAGTTTTTCTTCTTTTTCATGAAAAGCAGATGAGAAGTGAGCATCCTATGAAGGAAACATAAAATATATTTGTATTGCTTTTCTTATATGTAATTTAAAAACTAAAATGGCTTTTTTCCTTTAAATATGCTTGATGTTCATAACCCCATCAGAAGCTGAATGTAGCAAATGAGCGTACCTCTAACTATTTTTTACTGGTGACCTCCCCCCCAATTTTTATGGTTAAAAAAAATCCCTTATTGTGCATAGGTTGGAAACAAACAAGCTGTATTTATTAACAGATAGAAATATATTCAGATTTGTTAATTATAGGTTAATTATAGGTTCATTACCCTCAAGTGGTAGAAGGAAAAAACACAGGGAGTGTGACCAAGCATGAATTTTGCACCTGATAATGGATAAAAAGTTTCTGGAGAATGTTTGGACAAGTCAAAAATAGAAATTTGAAATGTTTTTATTTATTACAGATAGATGTCATGTACTGGTGGAAAATGGTTCAAAATAAGAATGATTCCATTTTAATCAAACCTTATCAGATATATTAAATTTTTTGTTTAGGAGAATCACGATAAAATGCCTGACTGATAAAAGATCTGATATGTTCTCTATGATCTGATATATTAATGCTCTTATCTTAGAGCAAAACCATACATTCTTTTTAAAATTTTTTCATTAGTTATTTAGTTGGTTGTATTAAAATATTGTTAAAATAGACATTTAGATTTAGCTAGGTCTTGAGTCATATCAACTGTTTGTTGTAATATAGTTAAACTTTTAAATATCTATTTTGTCTACATATGTCTGTTGGTGAACATTGGTTAATCTCTCATTATTTAGCCCAGAGTTTAGAAATTGTTTATTGGTAATGTCTTTAGCCTAAGGGAATAAAGGCCCAGGAAATCTGTTAGATTGTTTTTATCCCTTTGTGCATTTTGATTGTTTTAAACACTACCTTTATAAACTGTTTGAAAACAGTTTTGCATTAAAATGAATAAAAAGAACATTAAAGAGAATTCATTTTAAAATTATGCTAATTTGGAGCAAATAAAGACTTCACTATGTTTTTCTTATTATTCATTTTACACTTGAACCTGTTTTTCTTATTCCTATTTATCACTGAAATGTATCCTTTGAACCTGTTTTTCTTTTTCCTATTTATCACTGAAATGTATCCTTTAGAGTTCTTAATTCGAAAGGCAGGTGAATGTCTAAATGCCTCCATTTTTAGTGCAGAGGAAATATTTGGGATTCTTATCTTCATTATAACAGATTTTAGAAATTTTTTTTGTAAATGACTTTGGTGAAAATGATTTTCCTTTCTTGCTTTTCAGTATGACGTGATGGGAAGAAATCAGACTGCAGTGAGAGAGGAGATGATCCGTTTAGCAAACTACTTGGATAGTGTGAGTTGTGTTATGTGTATTAACTGGGATTATTCTAGCCTTTTTATAGTCTCAGAACAGAATTTAAAAATTATCTCATTTTGCATTCTGATTATCCTAGGGACTCAGTCTTTCACGGTTCTGTTTTCTAGTTTATTTTGTAACTTTTTTTTATGTTTAAAAGGAATGTATAATCGTAGAAAGACTTTGAGACAAGTAAGAGATTTCATATTAGCATCTGTTTTATCCTCAGTGTAGAAAGGGTAAGGAACTTTGGCATTTATGAAAAGATCTTTGAATTTTTACTCAATCTTACTTTGATGAAGGCTGCCTCCTATTCTGAAACCGTGATACGACAGCGTGTATTTGTGTGTGTGTGTGAGAGAGAGAGAGAGAGAGAGAGAGAGAGAGAGAATGAGAGGGAGAGCAAGAGGGAGGGAGGGAGAGAGAAGTTTCATTTGAGAATTTGTAGTTCATTCACCCAGTGGGAGATATTGAAGAATTAGATGCATGTTCTTATAAGATAAGTTCATCTATAAGGTATTTCCCTAATGTGAATATTAAGCATAATAATAATGATGAGGACAGTAGTGTTCTATTGAGCATTTATAATATGCTAGAAACTGAGCGAAGTGCTTTACATTTATTGTCATTTATTCCTCACAGTATCTCTATGAAATAAAAATGAGTTCCATAGTGCACTATCTGAAACCTTTGGGGTATGTGTAATTAGAATTTTAGGTAAAGGTTAGAAAGGTAATATGATTCACTATGTATTGCATAACACTTCTAACAGAATCTTCTGGTAGCTCTTTGTAATCAAACTCACTAATATTCCTGTAGTGAAATGTATGAATATTTACATTAGGTGAGATACATACAGACCATAAATAGATTTGCATTAGTTTAGGGCAATATAATTTTTGGTTTGTCAGATTTTGGAATAGAACATGAAACGATTTTAAACTATTATTTTTATTTTGTGGATGAGGATATGGAGACCCTTAAGAGGTTAGAGTCTCATTATATTGAATGAAATATATTTTTTGGAAGGAGGAGTTCTGTTTTTATTTTAAGTAGTTGTGTTCCTTATAAGTTAAAAGATATTCTCTTGGGGTGCCTGGGTGGCTCAGTGGGTTAAAGCCTCTGCCTTCGGCTCAGGTCGTGATCTCAGGGTCCTGGGATTGAGCCCCACACTCCGCCTGCCTCTCTGCCTACTTGTGATCTCTCTCCTCTCTGTCGAATAAATAAGTAAAATCTTAAAAAAAAAAAGTTAAAAGATATTCGCATATTCTTTAATATATTTTATATACTTTTATTTCTGTTTTCTTCCTAGATGTATATTATGTTGAATATTCGAATTGTGCTAGTTGGACTAGAGATTTGGACAGATGAAAACAAGATCAACATAATTGGAGGTGCTGGTGATGTGTTGGGGAACTTTGTACAGTGGCGGGAAAAGTTTCTCATAACACGTCGGAGACATGACAGTGCACAGCTCGTTCTGTAAGCAATTTAAAAAAAGTGCTGTTAATGAAATGATCAATAACTTTTGCTTATTTTTTTTATTAGAATCATGTTTTCTTAAGGTTTTTGAGCATTCTTCTGAATAAGGAGAGCTTTGTATGATATACCTCACGACAAGTCACAGTATGATAATGAGACTTCCCTTCTGTGTTGGATCCCCTGTCACCCCTGGCACCTTTATTTCATGTCCTTCCTCTTTCTTGGGTTTTACTTCCTCAGCCTTGGTATGGCATGTTTTCTAGTTTCTTCTTGTGAAAGAATATACAGAAAGAAAAAATTTTGACCTCTTGTAAGTCAGAAATTGTGCTTCACAGTCTCAGAATAGAATGTAAAAGTTACACTGGTGTGACCTCTGAGTAACTCAGTTTTTCAGGGGTTTGTCTTGTAACTTTTTCGATTATTTGGCTGTGTGTAAAATTCGAGGCATGAAGTCTTTTTCCTTCAGAATTTTGAAGGCATGGCTCTGTTGTCTTTTGACTTCCAGTGTTATTGTTGAGAAGCCTTAACCCTTTCTGATTCCTGATCCTTTGTGGGTTTGTTTGTTTTCCTCCTTCTCTGGAAACCTGTAGGATCTTCTCTTGGTTCCCAGGTTTCTGAATTGTCCTGATGATATGCTTTAATGTAGGTCTTTCATCATTCATTGTGTTGTGTTCTTAGTGGGTAACTTCAGTCTTGAAACTGATGTCCTGCAGTTTTAGGAATTTTTTTCTAATTATTTTGTAGATGATTTGATTCTCTTTATTTTTGTTTGTCATTCTTTCTGGGGTTCCTTTTATTTGGTTGGCCATTGAGTTTCTTGTGTTTGTCTTCTTATTTTATTATCTTTCATCTCCTTTCTTTTTGTCTTTTTGTTCTACCTTCTGGGATATTTCCTTAAATTTCTCTTCTAAGCTTTCTTTTTTTTTTTCTTTTCTTTTTTCTTCTTCTAAGCTTTCTATTGAGTTTTTTATTTCTGCAATCTTATTTTTAATGTTCTGTAAATCTTTTTGTCCCCTTTAATATTTTTATATAATCAAGTTCTCATTTCATGGATATAATAATTTTTTTACTCTCTTTGGGATCTTATCGATAGATGTTTTAAAAATTTTCTTCTTTTACGTAGCATTTTCATGATACCATAATAAAACCTAAACTTACATAAATCACTTAATACAAATACAGTCCAAAACTTACACCAAGATCCTCATTTAAAACTATTTAAAACATTTTATGCTTCTTAAAAGTTTTCTGGTTTGAGGGATGCAGTTTTGAAGGCCTTAGCCTGCTGCAGCCTCCTTTGCCTGGCAAAGCAGTAAAGCTATTCTTACTCTTTATCCTCCCCCCGGCCAATGCCCTGCTCCCCAAAAAGTCTTCTAACTTGATAGGCTGGCTTTTTGCAGAAAAATGTTCTAATTTACATATTTTTGCTTCTCTCAGTGTTGATGGTACCTAAAACTCATAATTTTTTTCTGAGGAAAATTTCCTTTGTGTTGGAGTTATTAATGTAATCATTCATAATTCCTGGCTTGCTAAAATGTAACACGGAGACCACTGGGGGCAGGGAAGATTTCGGAGAAGGGCCCAAGCCCTTGGGATGATGAGGCCTGTGTGACCTTTCTGCCGCAGGAATGCCGCGCTTGGGGAGTTCCCCAAAGCTTTCTTAGCCCAAACAGCCGTCCTGTGATCTAAGAGATGTATGCGTTGTCCTCTAGGCAATGTTTAGCAGAACTCATAGAACACGCAGAGTAGCATATCGTGTCTTTCCCATAAACAGATCCTCCTAGTTCCAGCAAGACCCCTTGTCACACATCACATGCTTGAGAAAGAGTGATAAAGATTTATGATTATCCTGAAGGACCAATAAAGGCGAGAGCAAAGAAGAGCAAAAGGTCTTTGTCTCTGAGTGTTGACCCCCTTGCTTTCTCCTCTCTTTCACAGCAGAGTTTGGAGTAATCTTTCATTTGTCCGTACAGGGAGTGCTGCCCATTCCCCGCACTCTTGATTTTCTTTTGTTTTCTTTTGTTATGTGAATTAATTAAAACAAGGCAGTGAAAATGCCAAAGTGGATTTTTATAGCCCTGTAATCACAAAGGCTTGGTCCTGACCTTTTTACTAATTTTTAGTGAAATAGCTCCTGTAAGTGTCCTGCTAGTGAGCATGCCTTCTAGTTCACAAAGGGCCAGAAGGGACAGGCAGCTAGCACATTTCTCATGCCTTGCCCAACCAAACCTACCAAGCTGTCTTGTCTTTTCTGTCTGGTATCCATCTATCATGTGGAGGCATTTCCCAAATGTCTGTCTAATGATCCCTGGCTGTGTTTTTTTTAAGAATGGGGTGTTAAAGAGCCTTTTGGAAGCATTGAGTACATGTGTAGGGCCTGGGGACTATGGCATTAAGTAGAGGGTGATCTGCCTAAAGTATTTCCTTGGCAATCCCCTTATGGCAGTATTTCTGGTCCTCTTCTCTTTGCTGGTCAGATGCTCCAGAGAAAGATTTATTCATTCATTTATAATATATTTATTAGGTGTATACCCTAGGCACTGGGGATAGCAATGAATAAAGAAGACAAAAATTCTGTATTTTTAAAATGTTTTAAACTTTTAAGCAGGTTTATTGAGGTGTAATGGATGAAGATTAAGCTGCACATATTTAAAGTGTACATTTGGATGAGTTTTGACATATGTGTATAGCCATGAAACTATCACCATGATCAAGATAACAAACATATCCATTCCCTTCAGGCCCCATTGTAATCCAGTCTCCTCTCCCCTCCAAAAAAAAAAGTTCCTTCCCCAAGCAACCACTAATCTTTTTTCTGTTAATGTGGGTTAATTTCCATTTTCTAGAATTTTCTGTAAGGGAACTCATACAGTTGTACTGTATTTGTCCAGATGAAAATTTTTGCCTTCATGGAGTCCATATTCTGGTAGAGGAGATTAGCCATAAATGAGATAAATAAATGTGTATAATATATTAAATACTAATAAGTGGTAAAGAGGAAAAATAGAGCAGGGAGGGTAGAAGTAAAAGTATAGGAAGAGTGTAACTATATTATGGTGGTGAGCATTTCATGATGTATGTAATTATCCAATTACTATATTGTACACCTGAAATTAATATATCAATGATTTCAATTAAAAAAACGAGAAAATGAAGATGTATTGGTCTGCGATGAATTGGAAATTAAAGAAAAAATTACTGGCCCTTCCCTCTAGATAGTTTGAAAAGCACTGCCTGAGATGATGCATAGGGTTGAATTCTCCATCTCCTTGCCTTTGGTTTAGCCACCGAAGGACAAGGGCGGGCATCTGCCTTTCTCATCTGAAGGAGTTGCCTGCCTTGGCATGCTAGTGGAGACTGGTACAGAAAGAACCATCATGAGCTTGGGCATGTCACGTGCCTCTGTCATCTATAAATTTGTGATAACAGAACTAGATATACAACACAGTGTCTTGGGTTCTAATTTTCTCTCATCATGTGAAGGAATAGGTACCTCATTTTCCTGTAGCTGCATGTCTCCCAGAAGGTTAAGGTTACAACCAGTGAAGCTCATATTCTGACTCAGAGTCCAAGAAATGTTTGAAGAAACTTAGTAGCCACAGTTTTTGTTGTACTGTAGGCTCAGCTCCTCATGACCTGAAGACAGATTTCTTATCTTGCATTTCTCCCTAATTAGAATGTGCTTCCCTGGCTACAGGGGAGAAAGGACCAGGATGGTATAGCCATTGAGGGTGGTAAGTGTGGAATCAGATAGCATTATGTCAGACCACAGCTTGGTGACCTAATAGCTGAAGATACAACTTCCCAGAGTCTCAGTTTCTTAATCTGTTCAATGGCCCAATAGTTTTTATGTAGTAGGATTCAGGATCAAATGAGATTATTTTTGTAAAGCGCTTGTGAAGGCTTATAGAACATTTTAAGTACATTGTGTTTTTATTATTATGCTTTTCTATCCAATAAATACTGGAGCACCTGCCAAGAAAAAAAGAATTGGAGGAGTCAGGTTGGCATGGGAAGGCATCAAAGAGAAGACTTACGAGTCAAGACTTGAAGGAAGTGAGGGAATGAGTTAGGAGTATTCACTGGGCAAAAGAGTTCCAGGTGGAGAAATAGGTCTTGAGATACAGGTGGGTTGGGATGATTGTCGGGGAACCATATGGAGGCCATTGTGGTTCTTATGTTCCCTGTGCTCCCTGCTGTGCAGCCTCCTGGGTGCATTATGTTCATTGAGTGTGATACCTGTCTCTCCTCATTAGAATTTTTGAATGAATAAATATAATGCATTTTAGGAAGATTTTTCATCTAGAGGGTAGGAAAAAAAAACTTGGTGTGGTGTCTAAAACATATCTTCATGTGTCTGAGAAATGCCTTTGTGATATTAATCTCGTTCTCTGAGAATAAAAAAGAAATAAGACTTTATTGTATTCTTATTTTAAAATGTCAATCATCTTTGCCATTTTTCTCCCAGTTTTTGTAGGTTCTACCAGCCCAATGAAATAAGAGCAGTGTGTTCCTTTCACCCCTCCCAAATACATTTTCTAACTTTGACCTTGTATTCTCATTTAGGAAGAAAGGTTTTGGTGGGACTGCAGGAATGGCATTTGTGGGAACAGTATGTTCAAGGAGCCACGCAGGCGGGATTAATGTGGTAGGTTTTTGTTCTTGAAATTTAACTTTGGATGTTTGCGTTAGAACAGTGTCAAGCATTTGATCGTATACTTCCTCCCCTAGTCCTTAAAACAATATTTTGGGTAGAAGTGGTAGACGTGTTCTTTCTTTAGAGACTGGATTAAGTTTTCTAATATTACGTGTTTATTAGCTCCTCACTTTTTATGGACAAGGAAGTTGAAACCGCCTTTAAGAAAATTAAATTAGAATCATGACTCTGTTTTCCCATAAATAATTGCGAATAACTTAATAGTGCTTAAGTAATTGGTTGGTTGCTTAAAGGATCTATCTCCAAGTCATATCAGTTTCCTAGTGAAATGTATAAAGACAGATGTTGGATGCTTGATTTATCATAAAGACTGTCACCATTGTAGTAATTAATTTCCTTTTGTGGAAAAAATAATAAGCATATCCTTTTTGTTCAGAAATCTAATTAATACTTTCCTGTGTTTGGGCAGTTTGGGCAAATCACAGTGGAGACGTTTGCATCCATTGTTGCTCATGAGTTGGGTCATAACCTTGGAATGAATCATGATGATGGCAGAGATTGTTTTTGTGGAGCAAAGAGCTGCATCATGAATTCAGGAGCATCGTGAGTAACTGAATTCTTTCTTCTTGTTCTTCTTAACATGATATCATAGATCGGTGTTTCTTAAACTCTGTGATATTCTCATGTCTATGTTGAAAAATTATTCTTGGCTCTTCTGAAATTAATTACATGATACACCAATGAGAAGTCTGTTTTTTAATTAAGTAAATGATTCCAGAGAACTTTAAGAAAGAAACATTTGTGTAGGCACAGGTATGTAGCTACACCCTTGTGTAAATTGACACATCAAAAGTATAAGAACATGGAAAAATTTACATCTGAATTAGGAATTAATTAGGAAAGAGTTTCTATTAGATGTAGTGCAGGTTAGACTAGATTGAAAGACTATAGGAAGCATTTATTCATAAATCCCTTCTTGAGAAAGTGCTTCACTGTCACTGTAAATAGAAGAAATCTTGACATAGTCCTACTAACATCTCTACTTTTATAAATAAAAGTGAGAGGCAAGACAAAGAGGAGGAGAAAGAAGAGTTAACATTTAGTGAATGTTATTTATGTATTAGCAGTGTTTTAAGCACTTAAAATGCATTAATCTTTAATGCTCAGCAACCTAATGAGATGTGGATATCTCCAGTTAAGGATAAAAAAGGTGAGGTTACACATCAAAAGTAAATGGTGAAGCTGGGATTTGAAGTCAAGAAGTCTGGGTCCAGAGCCTGTAATCTTATAACCCCTTCCTTTGTCAGGGCTCAAAAGAATTATAGTAGAGGGTCTACCAGTGAACACCGCCACTGAGTCGTTGGGCTTCTTTTTGGTGTGGATTTATCATAAGGGAAAATGTTCCTTCCTAGTTTAGTAGGTAGTAGTGTTGAGTAGAGAGCTAGACATACAGAATACATATGTGAGTAGAAGCTGAGCTAGAGAAAAAAATTAGAAGTGGAAGATGTTCATCTTTTCCAAGCACAGATGAAGATTTCATGTGGGGAATAGCTGCAGCCCCAAGTATTCATTTCCTTTCCTACTTCCCTCAAGTTCCTGGGGTGTGGAAAGAATAATAAAAACTGCTGTTAGCCAGCGCTTTATCTTCAGATCTGAAAGTACAGTTCTAATTAAATCATGGTGTAAAGGAAAGCTCTCAAGCAGAATTTGCTGCAGGATTTACCAGTTTGAGCAAATACTAGACCGAAAAATAGATATGAAGAATTAGAACAGTGTTCATGAAAAAACTATACTTAATGAAAAAAGTAATTATATTCACAAGAAAAGTCATATGTTTGTAAAAGATTTCCTGTAGGAGAGAAGTAAATTTAGCATTTGCTTTGGCTGGGAGTGAAGTTGCGGAAGACATGAATTCAGGGAACAAGAAATGAATAATCAACCGTGAGATAAGACAGGAGACTAAGATGAAAATGGTGGCATGCAGAGTTAGAAAAGGAATGTCCTGAAACAGTGCTGTAGTGGAATTTAAAGTGGCATAAGAAGCAATGAAGAATGGACATTACTTTATTCATTCACTCATCAAGTATTTATTTATTCATTTTTTAATCTTATTTTTTAAAGTTTTATTTATTTGAGAGAGAGAGAGGGTGGACATGTGCGAGCAAGCGAGGGGCAGGGGCACGGGGAGATAGTGAGAGAAACTTAAGCAGACTGTGCTGAGCACTGAGCCTGACTCAGGGTTCGATCTCAAGACCCTGAGATCATGACCTGAGCTGAAAGCCAAGAGTCAGATGCTTAACCAACTGCGCCACCTAGGTGCCCCTTATCAAGTGTTTATTGAATGCTGACTCGGTGCTAGACTTTGTTTTAGGCACTTGCCATATCTCAGTGAATTAGATAAAGACATGCCCTTAATGGAGTTTACATTTTATTGGGGGAAGACAAGCTAGTAATGTAATAAATATATCAATAACATAGAACATTAGAAGGTGATAAATGCTATAAAAAATAAAATAGAGCAGGATTGGAAGATTGGGAGGGCCAGAAGTGGTGGTGGTGGTGATGGTAGAGGTCAGGTTGCAGTTTTAAATTCGTACTGTCAGGGTAAGCTCCTTTGAGGTTACAGACATTAGACTAACTACTTGAAGGAGATGAGTAGAAAGCTGTGTGGATATCTGCAGGAAGAGCCAAGTATGAAGGAAGAAGTAGGGTTAGGATAGACTTTTTTTCAAGATGGAAGAAATTACAGCAGGTTTGTATGCTAATAGGACTAATTTAGTAGAGGGGTAAAATTGATGATCTAGAACAAAGAGGGGAACATTGCTATAGTTGACCTTGAGTGGGTGAGAGGACATGGGATCTGGGGCACAAGTGGAGGGTTTTGTTCAAATGGAGCTCAGGGTATCTGTACTAATAGGAATAAGTGGATGTAGCTGCTGGTAGATGGATAGACATAGTGGTGGGGAGTCTGTGGTTCCATTTTGCCAGTGACGTAGGAAGTGTGTTCATCAGCTGAAAGGTTAGGAGGGGAGAGCTGTTGGGGATTTCAGGAGATAAGAGAAGGTATGAAATAGTTGTGTGGTAGAATGGGAGCATAAATGGAGTAGAGTATGTTTCCTGGGCCATTCTAAAGGATCACTTGAGATTCACAGTCATGAATTTTAAGTGATATTAGTTTGTGGTTGTGTGTTTTTGTGCAGCTGCATTAAATGGCATAGGTACATAAGAGAGTTGATGTTAACCATGTCGTAGGTAGGCCAAATACAACGAAGTAAGAGAGGTGCAAAGAAGTCAGATCTGTTTGCAAAGGAGTTGTTATGGTGATGGACCATGACATTGAAGCTGGATAAGGCTTAGGAAAGGCAGGACATCAAAGGGATAAGGGAAGTGAAAAGGGAAAACACCCGATGTCCGGTGGGATTAAAGTTGTATTGGAGTATAAAGATGTACCTGGGGAGAGTAAGATGGGTAAAGTTGAGATTATAAATTATAGTAATGGTAAAATGTACATTAAAAGCATGGCAATGAGTGATTGAATGGTGGAGGATTAGATCATTGGAGGAGAGGAGTTCACGCCATGGAGAGCCCAAGGGATTAATAGGATTATTTACCTGTATATTGAAATCAGCAAAAATTAAGCAAGAATAGTGTTGGAGTGACAATGTTGGTGAGAAGGACATGAGAGGGAGTAACTCAGGGGTTGGTATATTAGTAATAAAGATAGTGGGTAGTTTAATTTTATGAGATTCAGAGCTGGGGAGATTTTAGGAAGGAGAGAGAATGAATGGCTTAGAAGCAATCTGGAGGAAGAAGACTGACTCTATGTCTAGTTGTATGACGGTTCTGGGAAAAAGCTGCTGCCCCTTGAGAAGGTTCTAGTGGAAGCTGTGAAATCTGGGAATAGCTGAATTTCAAGTAGAGCTTGACAGTGAAAGTTACTTTCAGAGAAGAGGTTGAGGATATCAGAGTTTTGCTGATGGTGGACCATGAATTCCAGGTGCCTAGTCAGGGAACAGGAAGGAGATAAGGGCCTAACAGAGAGCTACAGCTTCCTGTGGTGATAAATGTAAATAGGGTTAAAGAACTGAAGGAGATTTGACTCGGGAGACTCAAGGCAGGGAGTGGTGCTGCAGCTGCCTGTGTTAGGAAATGGAGTGGGAGGGGTGTGTGTGTGTGTGTGGTGTTTGGGATTCCCTCTTAAACAGTGGGTCCAGGAGTCCTAATTTATCTCAGTCCTAGAATGGGAACTCATTTTGGCCCTGGTTGGGTATCTCCTCCTTAATGCCTGTTCAAAAAAGATCTGCGAGTCAATCTTGATAAGCTTTCCCAGATTGCAGGAGGAAAGGACAGAGATTAAAAGTTAGAAAGATGGAATAGATGTTGTGAAAAGAAGGGTTTTTGGACTATTGGATTTAGTGGAGGGGCAACGAGAACAAATGGAACTTGAAAGAAAATATATAATACTAAAAAAAGTAAAAACAACTGAGTAGGGAGGTATAAAATCACAGAAAATTGGAGAAATAGATGTCTAACTGCATTTTAAATTGTCATAATAATGACCTCAAGATAGAATTGAAAACAGGATACACATTTCTAATTCACAAGGACAATTTTTTTTTTTTTTTTTTTAAATAGGCTCCACACCCAATGTAGGTCTTGAACTCATTACCCTGTGATTAAGTGTCACATGCTCTACTGAGTGAGCCAGGCAGCCTCCCCAGGACAAAAAATTTTTAGAGAAAATATGCAACACAGAAAAAAAAAAAGCCCAAAAGAACATTTGTTAAGGCGTTACAAAATACAAAGTATAAGATACAATAATTTAAGGCCAAATAATACACTTTCGACACATTTATGTGGAATGCTTCTCAGACTAGGTCTCAAACCACTATAATTGAATGTTTTATCTAGGAAACATACCTGAGACAAAGAGACTCCAAATAAGGCAAAACTGATCACTTTTCATTTGTGAGATGTACAATCATTAATGAAAATTTATCATAATCGTTGATATTTATTAATATCAACATAACATAAAAAGCATGTCAAGGGAAAATGAGCACATATCTTAGAGGAAATTTTAAAACATCTTTCTTAATCATTAACATTATATAAACAAAGCATGTACGATTATAGAGGTTAAATATTAATATGGTTGATTTAATAGATAAAAATGTAACTCTGTGTACAAACAGAACATATATCTTCATTTCAGGTGTTCAGGAATCTCCACAAAAATTGACCCTATAGAAGGAAAGGAAGGGTGAATTGGGGGAAATCAGAGTGGGAGATGAACCATGAGAGACTGTGGACTCAGAAACAAACTGAGGGTTTTGGAGGGGAGGGGGGTGGGGGGAATGGATGAGCCTGGTGGTGGGTATTAAGGAGGGCATGTATTGCTTGGAGCACTGTGTGTGGTGCATAAACAATGAATCTTGGAACACTGAAAAAATAAAATTAAATTAAAAAAAGAAACTCACCCTATATTTTGCCAAAAGACTTAAATAATTTAGAAAAGAAGCAGAAACAGAACAGGTCTCATTCTTTGGCCACGATGTGGTAAAACTAGATATTAATAACAAAAACCCTAAATGAGTTGGTAATTTAAAAACAGTCTCCTAAGTAAATCTTGTATCAGAGACCTAAAGGCTAAAGTAATTATGAAATATTTTGAGTAAAATGGTTTTATAAATATTACATTTAAAACTTACTGCATATTAAAACTTCAGCATGAATACAAGATGATCTCGAATATAAGGTGATCTACCATTTTCCCCATGAAAACAGGCAAGAAGTTTTGGGGACTGGCTTAAGTATGTAACCTGGTAGGGATGTAGAAGTTGTAAAGGGAGATAACTGTTATGGGATTGTGGAGAGAAATAACTATAGCTGTAGGAGAGACTGACCATTTAGGAGTTGAAGTAGAGGGAAACTGCCAATATCAGGTGACCTATTACAGTGGGACCCAGAGGAATAATGAGTTATTCTCCTACAAACTTCTCATCTTGCCAGTGTCTCTTATTGGCCATGTTTCATTGGATGCAGTTTGTATAGGTCAACCTCCTATGCAAAGAAGGTGGAGAAAGATGGGGATAAGATTGGAGGGGAAGGGGCTCCTGGGTGGCTCAGTGGGTTGAGGCCTCTGCCTTCGGCTCGGGTCATGATTTCAGAGTCCTGGGATCGAGCCCCACATCGGGCTCTCTGCTCAGCGGGGAGCCTGCTTCCCCCTCTCTCTCTGCCTGCCTCTCTGCCTGCTTGTGGTCTCTCTCTCTCTCTGTCAAATAAATAAATAAAATCTTAAAAAAAAAAAAGATTGGAGGGAAACCATAAAATATTGGGCATACGCGATACTGTCAGTACTATTAGTTTATTTTGGCTTGGATTTTCTAGCTAGTGCAATGAATAAGAAAAAGATTTAGGAATAAATATTTGAAAAGAGGGAAAAATGATATTAATATGATTGTCTAGTTTTGAAAAGCAAGGGCATCAATTAAATAGTATTAGAAATACAGTTATAAAATAAGTAGATTTCCAATAGACCAGTTTTAACTATTTTGAAAAAATGTGAGAAAAAAACCATATTTGCCAAAAATTCTGAAACCTTGGGATCAACTTAATAGGAAATATGCAGCACTTGTTTAAAAAACACAGAGAAGTTTACTGAAAGTCAGAATATGTAATTTGAATAAAGGCAGTGTTCTTTTATGGAGAGACTAAATATTGGAAATGTATCTGTCTTTATCAAATTAACTCATAAATTTAATATAATTCTAATCAAATTCCAGATATGTATATATTTCTTTCATTTTAGAACTTGACAGAAATAAATTTAAAGTCAGTTTGAAAGAGTAATTTTGCAATAGTAGTGAAGAAAATATTGAAAAAGAAGACCCTTAAAGAAGGCTCTTTGGTATGAACTATATGTTTGGGAACTGTAAAATATTAACTTAAATGCATAATAAACATATGAACAGTCTCATGATAGAAACCTCAGAAATAGTAAAAATGACTTTTTTTTTAAGGTGGGATTATTCAGTAAATGAGGCTGAGATAATTTGTTAAGAATTTGGGAAAAAATTGGGGTGCCTGGGTGACTCAGTGGGTTAAAGCCTCTGCCTTTGGCTCAGGTCATGATCTCAGGGTCCTGGGATCAAGCCCCGCATTGGGCTCTCTGCTTGGCAGGGAGCCTGCTTCCCCCTCTCTCTCTGCCTGCCTCTCTGCCTACTTGTGATCTCTCTCTCTCTGTCAAATAAATAAATAAAATCTTAAAAAAAAAAAGAAGAATTTGGGAAAAAATTACCATACATCATACATTAAAATAAATTCCAAATATATAATGAAATAGAAGAAAATATGACTCAATAGATATAATCTTGGATAAAGAAAGGTTTTTCTAAACATAAACCTTTCCTGTGCCCTCCCAACTCCAAAACTGTAAAGTACAAAGCAGTCTATAGATTTGAAGAGTTCTGTATGTAAAAAAACAATTCAAGCAGTGAAACGGCAAATAGCAAAAATACTATTTGAAACATCTGAGACAAGGTTTTTGGTTTTTGCTTTTTTTAAAAATAAAAATATCATAAATTTACAGATGAGTAAAGGATAGGATCAGGTAGCTCATAATACAAGAAATAAATATAAAAGATCAGTAAATTTGTGAAACTTATTCTCTACATCACTAAACAAAGAAACGTAAATCAAAACAATGAAATAGCATGTTTTTAACCTATGAAACCAGGGTATGTAAGTCACTGGACCATTCTCATATACTTCTGGTACGAAGAGAATTGGTACAGGTTTCCTGTGGAACAAATTGGTTATTTGTGTTCAAAACCTTACAAGATACATTTTTTTTTT
>CM052899.1:30187175-30202332 GCA_028534135.1 Potos flavus
GAAGAGGGTTCCCCTTTCTCCACATCTTCTCCAACTTTTGTTGTTTACTGTCTTGTTGATTTTGGCCATTCTACCTGGTGTGAGGTGGTATCTCAGTGTGGTTTTGATTTGAATCTCCCTGATGGCTAATGATGATGAACATTTTTTCATGTGTCTGTAATCCATTTGTATGTCTTCTTTGGAGAAGTGTCTGTTCATGTCTTCTGCCCGTTTTTTGACGTGATTATCTGTTTGTTGAGTGTTGAGTTTGAGGAGTTCTTTATAGATCTTGGATATCAGCCCTTTGTCTGTAGTGTCATTTGTGAATATCTTCTCCCATTCCGTGGGTTGCCTCTTTGTTTGTTGACTGTTTCCTTTGCTGTACGGAAGCTTTTTATCTTGATGAAGTCCCAAAAGTTCATTTTCACTTTTGTTTCCTTTGCTTTTGGAGATGTGTCTTGAAAGAAGTTGCTGTGGCTAATGTCAAAGAGGTTATTGCCTATGTTCTCCTCTAGGATTTTGTGGGTTCCTCCCTCACGTTGAGGTCTTTCATCCATTTTGAGTTTATCTTTGTGTATGGTGTAAGAGAATGGTCAAGTTTCATTCTTCTATACATAGCTGTCCAATTTTCCCTGCACCATTTATTGAAGAGACTGAATGACTTCCTCATCTTTCTTAACAGAACCAGATGCCCTCTTGTAGGTGTTCTTACTGCTGTGTACTTTTCCCCCCTTAATCTTAGTCAATTTATTTTGTTCTAATTCTTTAACAAATAGTTATTAATATACAGTGTATTTCACAGAATATTTAGAATATACCTTTCTTGATACATAAAACAGAGTAGATGGAGGGGAAATAAAAAAATCAAGAAAGTGTTTCAAAAGGGGATATGAACATGACTTTTGATATCTATCTTGTATAGTTTTAAAAGTAGTTGCAGATATAAGTTCTCTTGCATTTATATAGTGCTTTTTGGAGGGAAGTGCTTTTGGAGGGGAGTCTTAATAAATTTTTAGTATTTTTAATTTTATGGGAAGGTTTTATGTCCAAACCACTGCCCTGGTAAGAACAATCATTTAAACATGATATTATTTTAGAATAAGATAGAGAGTTTAAGGGATAATTTTCCATGTAAAAAGATCAAATACAAAACCAGTTCTAAGCATAGAATTTTCATGATTCTTTTATTGTGTTTAGAAGACCCAGGAGGGCTCTGTCCTGCACTTTGGGGAGATGGGACCCATCTTGGTTAACATAATTTGTCTAAATTAAGATGAGAAAAGTAGAAACATGAATGTTGAAGGAAGGATGAACTGGTTAAAAAAATTGTATGCTGCTTTTTCATTGAATTTGATACGTTGTGTCTTTATCATTCAGTTCGTAATATTTTTAAATTTATATTGTGGTTTCTTCTGTGACCCTTGGTTTATTGAAAGTATGTTGCTTAATTTCCAGATATTTGGGAGTGTTCTGGTTATCTGATTGTTTTTGGTTTCTAGTTTAATTCCATTGAGACCATCTGTATGACTTTAATTCTTTGCAGTTTCCTGAGATGTGAATCATTGCCTAGCATAATGGCCTGTTTTGGTGAACATCTATGTACAAGTGAAAAAAAAGTGTAGAGTTATTGGATTATGTTATTCTATAAGTATCAAATTATCAGTCTTATTCAAATTTCCTATATGTTTGGGTTGTATGTGTGTGTTTTATGTTCGTCCTTAAATTTCTGAGAGATGTTAAGATCTTCAGCTATGATTATAAAGTCGTCCATTTTTCTTTTTAGTTCTATGAATTTTTTTGCTGTATATCTTTTCATTTGTGTTATTTAGTGCTTATGTAACTAGATGCGTCCACATTTAGGATGATTATGTCTCCCAGATGAGTCGACCCTTTTATTATTCCCAGATTTTCTTCTTTATGTTTGGAATATTATTTTGTAACATTTTTCAGTTTCATTGTTTATGTGACTATTTGGTGGTCACCCTTCATCGGTCAACTGTAAAGTTTAGTGACATGTTTTATCTTCTGTGTTTAGCATAATATTTGGCATATAAAAGTACCTATTAAATATTCGTTGAATAAATGCGGGAACCAATGATATAGCTAGTGGGTGGAGAATTAGTGTAACTAATTGAATGAACTGAGCTAAAACCTTGGGATAAGTGGATTAATGCAGACTTGGAGAGAGCTTGCTAGACATATCTGATCCTTGTCTTTAGCCTGGTTCTGTTCCCATGATTTTATGAGTAGCTTAATGAAATGATAGAAACTACACTTAGGAAACTTATAAATTACTGCATAGGTGATTTGAAAAACACTTTATAATAGTAATATACTATTAATGTAGTCATTAGGGATACACATCTGAAGTCAGACTCTTTGGGTTTGAATACTGCTTCAGCGAGTTTAGATCTCTGAGACATTGGAGAAGTTGCTTCACTTTTCTCCTCTGTATTTTGTTTTTCTGTAAAATGGGGATAATAATGGTACCTATTTCCAGTTGTTGTTTTGAAGACTGAATGCATTGATGGATGCCTGGTTCATTGTAGAACTCATCATTTTCATTGTTGTCATCGTTGCTATCATTATAATCATCCTCATCACAGAAAATATATAAAATCTAGAAAAAGACATCTATGGTCCTATTATCCAGAGATACTTCCTTAAATTTTTGTTATTATTTGCTTCTTATGTGTATGTATTCATAAACATACATTTGTGCATCATACATGTATGTACACACATATGTGTACTCAGAGATCCATATCTATATGTTTAAACAAAGTTACATAGTATCGTTTATGCTATTTTATAAATTCATGTATTTACTTTCCACTGTATGAAGAGCATTTATAGGATGTACCAGCTTCTTTTAATCATTTACTTATTTTAGAAATTCAAGTTGTTTCTGGTAAATTGCTATTTTAAATAGGGTTGTGATATATACAGTTTAAGTATTTGTTTATTTCTCTGCTTTTTTCTTTTTTTTTTTTTTAAAGATTTTATTTATTTGACAGAGAGAGAGAGATCACAGGTAGGCAGAGAGGCAGGCAGAGAAAGAGGAGAAGCAGGCTCCCTGCTGAGCACAGAGCCCGATGTGGGGCTCGATCCCAGGACCCTGAGATCATGACCTGAGCCGAAGGCAGAGGCTTTAACCCACTGAGCCACCCAGGCGCCCCTCTGCTTATTTTCTTAATAGATTTTTCTCAGAAAGTATGGATAAATTTTAAGGCTCCTCATGGTTACTTCCAAATTGACCTTCAAAACATTTAATCAATATATGTTTCTGCTGTCCCCTCACCAATGCCGAGTGTTATCTTAAAAAATACAGTTGATCTTTGAACAACATGGGGTTTAGAGGTGGTGACTTCCCATGCAGTGAAAAATTCACTTATAACTTTCAGCTCCCCCAAAACTTAACTACTAATAGCCTACTATTGGCAAGAAACCTTGCTGATAACAAGATAGTTGATTAGCACATTATTTGGCATGTTACATGTATTATAAACTCTATTCTTACAATAAGGTAGGCTAGAGAAAAGAAAATGTTATTAAGAAAACCATAGGGAAGAGAAAATATGTTTATAGTCCTGTAAAAAAATCCATGTGTTAAGCGGACCTGTGCAGTTCAGACCTGTGTTGTTTTGGGGTTATCTGGAGTTTTCCAATTTGTTATATCAAATAGATATTTCCTTTTTATTTTAAATGAATTTGTAAATAATTATTTAAGCTTGTTGTTCAAAAGCTGTTTAAAGGGATATAGAGAAAAATTCTGGCTTCCACTCTTATCCTCTTTCCCTGTTCCCACCCGAACAGGTATGTGTTCTTTTAGGTTTTTGTGTTTTTCCAGAGTCTTTATGCAGATGCACAATTTTATTCCCCATTGTCTTCCACCTCCCCCTCATGCATAGTGCAGACACTGTTGTGCAGATCGCGTTGTTGTGTGAAAGAGCTGTCTTGTCTTTCAGTATATAAAATGGTGTCTCTTTTAAAAGTTTTTAAATGACAAATTTCAATTATACAGAGGAATAGAAGGAATAGTATGATGAAACCCATATATCCTAGATTAAAACATTGTTAATATTTTATATTTACTTTGTCTAGACTTTGCCGAACCATTTTTAAGTAAATTATAGGCATTAAGATATTTTACTCCTAAATTCTTTAGTATTCATCTCCAACATATAAGGCCATTCACAAGAGCAGTTTCATACCTACCAAAATTAACAATTTCCAAATATCATGTAATACCTGGTCAATATTAAGTTTCTCCAGTTGTCCTTAAGTTGTGTTTCATAGTTGTTTTTTTTTCCACATTAGGATCTGTCAAGGATCATACATTGCATTTAGTTGTCATGTCACTTAAGTCACTTTTAATCTAAAATAGTATTCTTCATTTATTTTTTTCTGTTCAGTGATAGTGCCATAAGGAAATAACTGGGCCAGTGGTCTTTTAGAATGGCCCATGTTCTGGATTTGTTAGTTTCTTCTTAGTGTTGCTTAACTTGTGTCTCTATCCCCTGATTTCTCTATAAATTAGAAGTTAAATCTAAAGTCTTAATTAGATTCAGGTTAAACATTTTAGGGAAGAATACTTCATAACTGGTACATTATGTCCAGGAGGCAAATAATTCTGGGTTATTCATTTTATTAGTGATACTAAGTGGCCATGACCGGATCTTGCAACTATAGAGTTATGTTTTGCCCATTACAGCTATCAGATAATAATATGTGGAGAAGTGATGATTTTATACTACATGAATAGCCAGTTTCTCACCAATGTTTCAGCTTGCAGTTTTAGCATGCATTGATGATCTTTGCCAGAAGCAATTATTCTACTGAGGCTTGCAGTAGAATTTTCCTTTATAATATAACAGTGAACATCTCTTAGCTTTGTTGGCTGCTTGCATTCCTTATCTTATGAATTGCCTTTTTTGTATCTTTGCTAATCTTTTCTGTGGACATGGTTATTTTTTTTTCTTATTGATTTGTAATGGCTTTTTAATATGTCACCAACACTACACATGAAACCCTAGGTATATCATAGCAACATGAATTTTGGTAGGCTCCAGCAGATGTTAACTTAGGTCTGCTTTATGCTATGTTTTGTTTTAGAGGTTTTCCTATCTAATTTCAACCAACTATGTTGAGATAGACATTATTATTTATCTCTTGTTTTTCAGATGAAGGAACTGAAGCTCAGAAAGTGTAAGCACTTTATTCAAGTTAACTAGTGAATAAATGGTGACATAAGAATAAATGTAAAGTTAAGACAAAATTACTAACTCTTGAGTGCAGGACGGAGGGAAGAGGAGACTTAACAGTATATGCAAAAAGTGAATAGGGGTTTTAGCTAGTGATCAGTTCAAGGGCATCAGTAGTGTAATGTAGTTACCATAAAAGATGCTAAGTTACCATGGCCACTTAGTATCACTAATAAAATGAATAACCTGTGTGCCTCAGTAGGTTGGGCTTCTGCCTTCTGCTCAGGTCATGATCCCAGGGTCCTGGGATCAAGTCCCGCATCGGGCTCCTTGCTTAGTGGGGAGTCTGCTTCTCTCTCTGTCCCTCCTCCTGCTTGTGCACTCTCTCTCTCTCAAATAAATAAATAAAATCTTTAAAAAAAAAAGCTACTGTAATCTTGGGGTTAATAGTAGTACAGTATCTAAAATAAAGGAAATGTGAGGTCCATTTTGCTCTTTGCTTGTCAGGCTGTAATTGAAATTTCATGCTCTACTTTGAGTACTGTGCTTCAAGAGGCAGTGAGACAAACTGGAACATATTTAGAGGGGAACTTCCTTGTTCCATGAGAAATGATTGTAGGATATTGCTCTGTTGAAGTAAGTATTTAGGAACTACATGGTAATTGTCCTAAAATAGCTGCCATGTGGAAGAAGGAAAAGACATTAGCTGTGTGATCTCATGTGGAAGGTCAATGACAAAAAGTTATGAGATAGATTTTAACTCAAGAAGTAAAATAGTTTTATGAATCTAGAATAAAAAATTTTTTTTAAAGATTTTATTTATTTATTTGACAGAGAGATCACAAGTAGGCAGAGAGGCAGGCAGAGAGAGAGGAGGGGGAAGCAGGCTCCCCGCTGAGCAGAGAGCCCGACGCAGGGCTCGATCCCAGGACCCTGAGATCATGACCTGAGCCGAAGGCAGAGGTTTTAACCCACTGAGCCACCCAGGCGCCCCTAGAATAAAAATTTTTAGGGAGTGGTAAGTTAGAGGAATAGGTGAATTAGAGGAAAATAATATCCTATATCACTTGACAGCAATACCATAAAGGAAATTCAAGTGTAGGGTAGGTGCTTGGATCACAAGACAGCCAAGTAGAAGATTTCAATATAGCATCATAAGAGTTGATGGTAGTGGTATTTAGTGTGTTATGAAAGGTTATAGGAAGGACATTTAGCTAACACAACCTTGGTAATAGGAATTATAGTCAGGCAAGCGTTCATAATGCTTGTTGTAACGCTGAATCAGTGAATTAGTGAATTAATGAATTGAATCTTAAAGTAAATAACTAGGAGTTAATATAAGCCAAGGAGTGTGGAGTCTTTTCTTAGTTATTTTACAATACAGAATCTAATTTTCTCCTATAACTCTTTAAGAAGTCACAATTGAACTTTGGTATAGTCTTATTATTTTCTATTTGAAAGAGTTTGTAAAATTATATTTATAAACAACTTTTTCCTTAGACTTTTTTGAGCTCTAGACAGACAGTAAAGAGAGATTAGGTGTGGGGAAAGAAGGAGCATGAGCACCACCTGGTACCCTACTAATCTCCATCTTAGCATCCACTTATCTCTGCCACATTTGAAGAGAACTGCTTTGATGTCTTTGCTCTCATATACTTTCTCTGTTGAGATTCCCTTCAGCTAAATACCAATAAACTTTCCTTATGTATCCAAATATATAATTTTCCTTTTGTATCTAGAGTGGGTGCATTTCGTTTTCATTCTTCCTCTATCTTTATAGGAATGCATTGTGTGGAAAGCTTCAGTGTGAGAATGTACAAGACATGCCTGTATTTGGAATCGTTCCTGCTATTATTCAGACTCCCAGTAAAGGCACCAAATGTTGGGGTGTGGATTTCCAGCTAGGATCAGATGTTCCAGATCCTGGGATGGTGAATGAAGGCACAAGATGTGATGACGGAAAGGTAATCAAAATGATTTTTCTCTTTATGAAGTAAAATTAAAAAAATTAAAAAACCTTTATACAAAGTAAGTAGTTGTTCTTTTCCGATTTATAAAAGAAATCTGTGTTTATTATAGAGATTTTAGAAAATACAAAGCCACCAAGGACAAAATTAAGAATGATTGTTATTATTCTACTTTACAGATTTCACTGGCAGTCATGTAGTATAGCCCCTGGTCTGTGTTGCAATATACTGTGCCTATTTCTTTCTCTGATCAATGAGCTATAATTTATTAGCCAGTCTGCTGTTATGGGGGCACTTAGGTGATTGCCAGGATTGTGTGGGTGTGTATGCTTGTGTGTCTGTGTACTAGAAATGTCATAGTGCACATCTGCCCACGCTCCCTGCTACCCTGATCACTGTGGTTTGGATCAGATATGAGTCAAGAATTAGCCAGCTCCTCACTTCCTACTAGTGGTTTCTATATGAGAATATGAGCTAGGCCAAATTCCTTCTTGGAGGGAATATATATTAAGAAAGATAATTAGGAGTATTGCAGAAACTAAGAATTCTTTAGCGATGCCATGAATTAAGAGCAGGGCTAGAAGAGTTATGGCAAACTTCAGTCATACAGAAGAGATGTAGGGGAGCAGGAATGTTGAGCAAGTTGAAGAAAACAACTTAGAGGAGAGTAGAAAAGGAGGAGGGGGAGAGAACGTAACTGACTAATAACATGACACGCGAAAAAGACAGGTGAACTTGCAAGTTACCTCAATGTCTACAGAGTTTTCAGTACCAATTCTGTCATTTCCTTCTTACAAAAGACCCTTATATTTTTGTGCCTGTCTTTGCCACTATAAAATTTCAGTTGCTGTAGTTACTATAAACAGTACTGAGGCAAATAGCTTTATAAATAAAACTTCCAGAATATTATGATTGTTTTCTGAGGTTAAACTACTATAATGGGGTATGCATGCCTTTTTTTTTTTTTTTTTTTAAGATATATTTATTTGTTTGAGAGAGATACCGTGAAAGGTAGGGGCAGAGGCAGAGGGAGAGGGAGAGAGAATCTCAAGCAGACTCCTCACTGAGTGTGGAGCCTGACAGGGGTTCCATCCCACAACCCTGAGATCATGATCTCAGCTGAAATCCAGAGTCAGATGCTCAACCCACTGAGCCACCCAGGAGCCCTGGGTGTGCATACTTTCAAGGTTTTAGTTAGAGTCTTGCCAGATTTCTCTTTAGAAAAGTGTTTAATAGTTTACCTTCCAACCAGTTTTCAGTGGGAAGTGTTTTAATTCTTCATACCATCGTTAAGATTAGCTATCATTTTAAAGCTTTCATTGGTGGTTTCCTTTTTATTATACTCTTTCTTTCTAGTGATGTCAAATTTTTTTGTCTCTATATATTTATTCCTTCTTTTGTGATTTGCCTTGGTGATATTCTTTGTTCACTTAAAAAATTGGTCTGTTTTCTTACTGATTTTAAAGAATTTTTGTTAATTTATGTCATATATAATAAATGTTATTTATATAACATATATATAATATATATAAATATATATAATATTTTGCCTGGTTTATTTCTTGCCTCTTCTTTCTTTAGTTTTTAGTAATTTCTTTGCTGTATTTGAATTTTTATGTATTCAAATCTGTTTTTCCTTTCCTTTATGGTTTCTAACTTTACTTAAATATTTTATAAGACCTTTCTCAGTATAGTATCAGATCACTATTTTCTGGTATTTTCTAGTAGATTTTGTTTTTTTATTTAATTCCCCTTTGGGGGAATGTAGAATATATTCAGTGTGAGGTTGGTATTCTTCCTCCCCCCCCTTTTATCATTTATTCATTCAGAAATCATTACTGTGTGCTGAGTTCTAATGTCATTTTCTTCAGAATGGTTTATTATTTGCCTTAACTTCATTTATAATCTCTTTCCTTTAGTTTGAAATCTTATTTAAATTACCTATTAAATTAGTATATATTCAAGGCTTCATTTCTGTCTTTTTCTCTTCATGCCTATTGATATTTCTAACTACTCATGTGTTTGTACTGCCTTATTTCAGTTTTTATTGGTTTTATAATATGTTTTTAATATCAGGTCACGCAAATGCCCATTCATTCTTTTTTCCTACTTTTCTTGGCTATTTTTATTCATTTATCATTCCAGATGAACTTGAGGTAATTTTTGTTGGGGTACAAAAAAATTAAAAATGTAACTAAAAAGCTCTTTTTATTTTGGTTGGGGTGACATTAAATTTATAAACTTATAATGGGGAAAAGTGACATCATTACATTATTGAGTCTTCTGATAGGTGAGCATGGTATGTGTCTCTATTTTTGATGGGTCTTTTAAAGATTCAGTCATTCAGATGAAAAGATTCATCTTTTAAAGATTCAGTCAAGTTTTTCTGTTTTTTTGTTTGTTTTATTGCTGGGTATATATTTATTGCTATTATGAATAGGCCCCTTTTCTATTTTCTAATTTGTTATGTTACAATTTCTAATTGGTTTTATAGACAAGAAAAGCTATTTTGTGTATTTTTGACTAGGTATTATTGATATTCAGAAAAAAATTTGTTTTTTATATGTTTATTTTGTTTCCAGCCATATACTTAGTGTCACATATTTCTATTGTTAATTATATTAGAATTTTCTAGGTAAACAATCATCATCTATAAATGATGAAATGTTCATTTCCTTTCTGATATTTATAATTCAGATTTATTTTGGATATATATATTGGAGAGATATATTGGATAGATATATTGGATAATATATTATATTTGCAATTTGTAATTGCAGTAGTAGCACTTCCAGAATAATTTCAAATACTGATAGTGTACATCTTTGTCTTGACCATCTTGGGATGGGAATGCATCTAGCCTTTCAAGGTTCATGTATGATTTTGGCTAATAGCTTGGGGTAGATAGTATTTTTCCTTTAGTGAAGTATCCTTTTAGACCTATTTAATAATAATTAAAAAAAAAGAATAGATTTTCTATTTTATGAGTAGTTTTTGATATTAACAATATTAAATATTTTAAAAATATTAGATACTATTAAAATAATCATTATTTGCTTTTGACCTACTGATGTGTGCTGGGTTATCTCAATAAATTCCCTAACATTAAATTATCTTTACATTCCTGGAGCACACACTGGTAACATTAAATTTTTCTTTAGATATATTCCTGGATTAGTTTAATTTTGTATTTCTGTAACTGCATACTTTTGATGTTTTTTGAATTTATGAAATTTTACTCTGTGGATTATAGTCGGTACTCTTAGGTCTCACAAAAACTCAGATAAGATTGAATTAAAGCATAACAGGAAATTAATTGATTTAAACCAAAGAGTCATATAAAGAGCTTTGGAACCCAGAATCTCAAATAATGTTCCTGTGATTCTTTCTAAATTTTTCATCTTTGCTTCTCCCTTGTTGGCTCCTGGCCCCTCTCCTGCCCTCTCCTGCCCTAGCTTTATTGAGATATAATTGACATATAACATGGTATAAGTTTAAGGTGTAATCAGTGTGATGATTTGATACATGTATTTATTGTAAAATGATTACCATAGTAATCTATTACTTCACATAAATATATTTTCTTTGTTTTTTGTTTTTTTGGGGTTTTTTTTGGTGGCAAGAACATTTAATATTTACTCTCTTGGCAACTTTCAAGGATATAATATTGTTAACTATAATCGCTATGTTGAACATTAGATACCCAGAATTTACTTATCTTATAACTGGAAGTTTGTGCCATTGGACCAACATCTCATTTCACCCACTCCCCAACCTCTGGAAACCACCATTCTACTCCCTGTTTCTGAGTATGACTTTTTTTTTTTTTAAGATTCTACATGTAAGTGAGATCATATGATATTTGTCTTTCTTTATCAGACATACTTCACTTAGAATAATGCCCTCAAGGTCTATGCATCTTATTGCAAGTGGCAGGATTGGTTGATCAGGAGTGTGTTGTTTACTTGTATGTATGTATGTATTTCTTTATTTATTTGTAAAGATTTTATTTATTCTTTGACAGAAAGAGAGAGCAAAAGAAGGTGGGGCTGCAGGGAGAGGGAGAAGCAGGCTCCCGCTGATCAGGGAGCCCAATTTGGGTCTTGATCCCAGGATTCTGGGATCATGACCTGAGCCAAAGGCAGACACTTAAGCAACTGAGCCAGCCAGGTACCCCTATTGTTTACTTGCTACATTTTTGTGAATTTTCCATTTTCTTCCTGTCAGTAATTTCTGATTTCATACCATTGTGGTTGGAAAAGATTCTAGATATGATTTCAGTCTTCTTAAATTTGTTAAGTCTTGCTTTGGGGCCTGACATAAGTTGTATCCTGTAGAATGTTCTGTATGTGCTTGAGAAGAGTATGTATTCTGCTGCTGTTGCATGGGCTGTTCTGTTTATGTTTGTTGATCCATTTTGGTCTATGAAGTTCTTTAGGTCTGCTGTTTCCTTATTAAATTTCTGTCTGTATGATCTATCCAATGTTGAAAGTAGGGTATTGAAGTCCACTACTATTATTGTATTGCTATCTATTTCTCCCTTCAGGTTTGTTATTATTTGCTTTAAATATTTAGGTGCTCCAGTGTAGGGTGCATACATACCTAAAATTGTTATATCCTCATGATGAATTGATTCCTTTATCCCCATTTCATTACCTTTGTCTCTTGCAACCAGTTTTGACTTAAAGTCAATTATATGTGATATAAGTATAGCCATTTACATGGACTATCTTTTTCTGTCCCTTCACTTTCAACCCGTGCACCCTTACCACTAATGTGAGCCTTTCTTAGGCCACATATTGTTGGATCTTGCTTTTTTTTTTTTTTTTAATTTATTCAGCTACTTTGTGTCTTTTGATTGGGAATTTGGTTCATTTATATTTAATTATTGATAGGTATTGATTGCCATTTCATTGTTGACTGTTTTTCAGTTCTTTTGTTCCTTTCTTCCTATCTTCCTTTGTGATTTATTTTTTTGTAGTGTGTACTTTAATTCTTTTCTCTTTATCTTTTGCATGTCTACTATATTTCTTCCTTTGTGGTTATCATGAGGCTTATATAAAGCATTTTGTAGGTAATTTATTTTAAGCTAATAATAACTTACCTTTAATTGCATGCACAAGCTCTACACTTTTATTTCTCTCATATTTTAAACCATTGATATCATACCTTGCATCTTGTTATATTGTACATCCATTAATAAGTTATTTTTATTTTTTAAGGTTTTTTTTTTTTTAAAGATTTTATTTATTTATTTGACAGAGAGAAAGAGATCACAAGTAGGCAGAGATGCAGGCAGAGACAGAGGGGGAAGCAGGCTCCCTCATGAGCAGAGAGCCCGATGTGGGGCTTGATCCCAGGACCCTGAGATCATGACCTGAGCCAAAGGCAGAGGCTTAACCCACTGAGCCACCCAGGCGCCCCTATTTTTTTTAAGTTTTATACTAGAGATAAAGTGATTTACACATCACCATTATAGTATTAAGGTATTCTGAATTTGACTATGTATTTCCTTTTACCGTGAGTTTTATGGTTTTATATGTTTTCATATTATGAGTGTCCTTTCATTTCAACTTGAAGAATTCTCTTTAACATTTCTTGCAAGGCAGGGCTAGTAGTGATGAACTCTTTTATCGTTTGTCTGGGAATGTCTTTAACTCTCCTTTGTTTCTGAAGGACAGTTTTGCCAGGCATAGTATTCTTGGTTGGCAGTTTTTTGTTGTTGTTGTCCAGCACATTGGCTATATCATTCCCCTTTGTTCTGGCTTGCAAGGTTTCTTTAAAGACATCCATTAATAGCCATACGGGGGTTCCTTTTATGTGATGAGTCTTGCTGCTTTCTTTCCCTTCTTTCAAAATTCTCTCCTTGTTTTTGTCTTTTAACATTTGACTATAATGTGTCTCAAAGTAATTTTTGGGTTGATCTTTCGTGGCGTTCTTTGAGCTTCCTGTACCTGAATGTCCTTATTCTACCAACATTTCAGCACATTTCAACTATTATTTCTTTAAATAAACTTTCTACCACTTTCTTCTTCAGGGACCCCTATAATATGAATGTTCATTTAATGGTGTCCCTTAGTTCACATAGGTTTTCTTTACTCTTTTTCATTCTTTTTTCTTTTTGTTTCTCTATCTGGCTAATTTCTTTTCTTTTCTTCTTCTTTTTTTTTTTTTAAGATTCTATTTGAGAGCGAGAGAGAGAGAGAGAGTGAGCTTGTGCACAAGCATGACAAAGGGCAAAGGGAGGGGGAGAAACAAACTCCCTGTTGATCAGGGATCCTGATGTGGGGCTTGATCCCAGGACTCTGGGATCACGACCTAAGCTGAAGGCAGATGCTTAACTGACTGAGCCACAAGGTACCCCCCTAACTGATTAATTTCAAACAGTCTGTGTTTGAGTTTGCTGATTATTTCTTCTGGATGAGAAAATCTGTTCTGGAAGCTCTCCATTAAATTTTCTGTTTTGTTCCTTTTTATGGTTTCTACTTCTTTATTAAGCTCATTCTGTTCATTCATTGTTTTTCTGATTTTGTTTAGAAGTCTGTATTCTCTTTTATTTCATTCACTTTCTTTATGATGATTGTTTTGCATTCTTTGTCAGGTAACCTATAGATTATCATTTTTTTGAGGTCATTTATTAGCACTTATTAGTTTCTTTTGGTGAGGTCATATTCCCCTGGTTCTTCCACATAGTATTACATTAGTGGATGTGTATTTGAAGGAACAAATACTTCTTCTGGTCTTTACATAGATTGGCTTCATGAGGTAAAGCCCTCCTGTTTATTTTCTGTGTTGATGGGATTACCTCTGGAATATTAGTTGGGCTGGATTGGGACTGGTTACAACTCCACAGTGGGGTCTGTGGTTGGGGGGCTTGCTATCAGGGGCATTGGTGGGCATAGATGCTGACTGGTCCCTGAGTGGATTGAATTGCCTTCAGTACCTTGTTCAGTAAGTAGGGTGGCTCTAAGACAAGGGTCTGCTTCAGAGTCCACAGCTGGGTCTTTAGACACCAGGCCTATTACCAGATGCATGGACTGGTATGGCTCCCATTAGGGAACAACCTGAGAAGATTGCTGTCTGTTCACTGGATGGGTCTCTGAGTGGCCAGGACTGCTCTCTGACTGGTGGGAGGGACTGGAGCAGAATATAGGGGTAGTTCAGCATCTCTTGATTTGCAGATGTGGGCATCTGCTTTGGGTCCCTATGCTGGCAGGACAGCTTGTGGACTAAGGCTTGGAGGTACTGAAACTGAGTACAGATGCCTTTCAGAATCTTTGGGAATGCAGGAGGTGGGTGCCTTGGTTGGGGGATCTGGTGGTGTGGCTATGATGGGGCTGGAGCCAAGTTTAAGGCCTTGAGGCTTTCTGGGGTTTCATCTGAGAGTGTCTCATTTTGGATCCCTGTGCCAATAAGTGTATTCGCAGACTGTGGTTGTTCGGGATTAGAGCCAAGTATACAGTCCTTTTAGAAATGCTGGGAAGGTTGACAAGAGTGTCTCCCACTGGGACCTGGACCCTTCGGACTACTAGAAGACTGTGGCTGTGAAGAAACTAGAGCTGCTTATAGGGCCCTTTCAGAATCTCAAAGGGCACAGATGGGAGTTTCTCCTGCCTGGTCCCTGTGCCAACAGGCGTGTACAAGGAGAGTGGCTGGGAGGGGACTGGAGTTGAGTATAGGGCCCTTTAAGATTCTATAATCTAAGTTTGACAGGTTTATCTCCAGGGGCTCCCAAACTGTGGCCAACAGGGGCTAAAGCCAGTTCATGGACCACTTCAGGATCCACAGCTGGGACTGAGGTCTGTATACCTATTATTTTTCCCCATTGGTAGTAAAGTTCAGTCACCCCAGCCAGCACGGTAACTCCCTTTGCGTGTTCATTCAGAGGCATGAGGAGTGTAAAATGGCTGGGTGTAAGTCTTATCTTCTAGCTCAGTAGAATCATTATTGTGTCTCCTGATGGAAGCATTCCTCTTGGAACTAAGACCTCTAGGCTAGCAGGAACAT
>CM052899.1:30202832-30249182 GCA_028534135.1 Potos flavus
CTACAGGGATGCCCCTCACAAATTTATTTCTCACATTTACGGTGAAAGTTGTGTCTGCTGGACCCTTCCAGAATGAGTGAATGGGTCTAAAATGGCAAACCCATTCTTAACATTACAACCTTCCCTAAGCCTTTGAACCATTTCTTCTGCCTTTAACCAAGACACGTCTAGCATTTCCAACTTGCTCAGCATGGGCTAACTTCTGGTCCATGTTTCAGCTGATTAACCAACAAACTGTTAAAGCTCTTTCTAAATCCCGGACCTGCAGCATTAAATGCAGAATCTCTACTTAGTAAGTGCCTTGATAAATTTGGCCTGATCCAACTTTATGTTCCTTCTGCCTTTATCCCACACCCTTAATATCCATTCTGACACATGTTGTGTGATGATAAATTAGAAGACTCAAGTAGTTCTTTTGGTATATAGTACACCTCCTCACAGGTCACACTTTTAGGGGCCTGCTGAGACTTGAGTCTAGCGATAGGTCTAAAAGAGAAAAGGGCTGGTGGGGATGATTCCTGTGGAGAATAAGCATTGTCTTGCAGGACAGCTTCCTCATAGTAGGCCATTACAATTTCCTCAGGCAATGCAGTGCTAATCCTTTTTCTTGGGAGTGAAAAGGCCTTTTCTGTTGAGGGTAAGGAGACTGCTTCCAGTAGCAAGAAGGACTCATCAGTATTTAGGGGCTAAAAGATTCAGATTAGACTTTTGTTCATTTGACCTAGAACTTTTCTTCTTATACAGACATCAGGGTCTTCCCACACATCCCCATTCCAACTTTCAGGATCACCTTCTATCCCCCTAATGCCCCCACTTTAATGGTGGATACGCTGCAAAGCTGGGAGGTCCAACTTGTGTTATAATCTCACCAGTTGAAGGATGAAATCTGGGGTTGATTTTCAGAGGTCTCAGCCCTGTGACTACAAAAGATTAGGGTCTCCTTCAGGTTATTTTTGTTGTATTTGACCTGAGAGTTCAAGTTTCTGAGCTTATTATTTTTATCCTCTACTTTGTCTAGTGACATTAGGAGTAGCCATTAATCTCATATTTGTTTTGAGAGAAATGTTTGAAAATATCATATGCACAATTACCCAGATCCTTGATTCTTATAAGTTGATTAGGAATAACCAGTGGTGATATTTTGCATATCTTCCTGCCAGATCATGCCGTGGACTCTCAGTACTCTACTATTACAAATAAAGCCATTAACATCTTTAAATGTAGTCAGGTAAGAGAGCCAATTCCAGAAGCCCAGGCACCAATACAGAAAACTCATCCTTAAAAACTATTCTTCTAGAACCACTCTTGGTATCTGCATTAGTCAGGGTTTTCCAGAGAAACAGAACCAATAGGAAGTGTGTGTGTGTGTGTGTGTGTGTGTGTGTGTGTGTGTGTGTGTGTATAATTCATTCATTTATTATAAGGAATTGACTTATATAATTATGGAGTCTGATAAGGGCCAGATTTGCATTTTGCAAGCTGGAGATCCAGGAGAGATGATGGTACGGTTCCAGCCTGAGTCTAAAGGCCTTAGAACCAGGATTGCTGGTGACAGTTCTAGTCTGGAAGCCAGCAGTCTCAATAGCTAGGAAGAGCCAATGTTTTAGTTCAGGTCAGGAGGAAGATAAAATCAGCCTTAGACTGAAGACAAGCAGGCAGGAGTAATTCTTACTCAGGGGCGGGTCAGACTTTTTGTTCTATTCCGTCCATCAGCTGATTGGACGAGGCCCATCCATGTTAGGAAAGCAATCTATTTTACTCAGTCTATTAATTTAAGTGTTAAACTGACCGAAAAAGCACCCTCACAGAAACACTCAAAATAATGTTTGACCACAGAGCTGAGACTCTGTCCTGTACAGGTGATAACCATCACAGTTACTACAAATTAATGAAGTTCCAAGTAAAAATATTTATTGGGAAAACGTGGTGGATCATAATATTCGTTTATCTTCTTTATTTGCCAAAACCTCTCAAAATAGAAAGGAATAAATAGGGAATAAATCTTGAAGTGTGAAATATATGAGATTTCAACAGTAGATAAAGATTTTAACCAGTTTTGAAAAACTGAAAGAGGAGAGAAGATAATAGACAGTAGTGGAATCCACAGCTTCCAGTGCAAACTGATGGGATGTGAACAAGAAGACTCTCTTAGCCTGGCAGAACCCTAAACACATTGGTTTGCAGCTCAGATTTGGAAAAACTGATTATAGATGAGAGTGGGGTGAAGCATGAAACTGAATATAGAATTACTTTTAGTCTAATCATGGAGAGGCTAGCTGGTTGTCCTATCTGCTCGCTTCTCCTATCTGGTCATCAAAGCATCAGCAAGCGGTTGCCTATTCCTCCAGGTTGGAGGTGAGACAGTAGGACTTCTGATATATAGTTGGCTATCCTCTGTGAGATGCCTTTCTCCCTATCCTACTGCTAGTATTCTGTTCCCCTTCTTGCACATGTAACTGAAGTATAGATGGGTTGTTACATAAAATTGGATAATTTTCAGAGGAAGCTGAGCAGAAAGACTGAGACAGAAAAATGAGAGAGCCTGAGAGGATTAATTATGAAAAATGAAAAGCCTGAGAGGATTAATTAAAGATTTTTAAATCCAACTAATTTAAATCTTCGGAGAAAGAAAATAGAAAAAGTGGACAATTGTGAAATTACAGAGCACTTGTCGAAAAAAAAATCCTGATAGCTTCCAGAGATTTAAAAAACAAACAAAAACAAAACAAAACAAAAACCAAAAACAAACAAAAGCAAAAATAGGTCACAAATAAAGGAATGAGATTGAAAACTGAATTCTGGAAGACAGGGGAGCAATACTTTCATGTTTCTGAAAACCTATAATTCTGCCAAAGTATCAGTCAAGTGAGCAGGCAGAATAAAAACAATTCAGACATTCAAAAGGCTCAGTAAATTGATCTTTTATTTATCTTTTCTTAGGAAATCATTTAATGTACTTTTCCAGCAAATGAGGAAGTAACCCAAAAAGAGAAAGAAATTATAATCTAGGACACAGAAGAATGTCAAAGAGAAATTCTAAGATAATAGCTGTGTACCAGGCCAGAGAATAATCAGTTCATTTGGAGCAAGGGGTCCCTAAAGGAAGGTTTCTAGAGAAAGAGGGAACTCGAAAGAGGAAATGACATGATAGCCATTTTTTTTTTTTTTTGGTCGGGGTTTGAATATTGATACGACAGAGGCCGATTGTGTAACAAGAAAGGCAAGTGTTTGCTATAGTGAAAACAAAAGCTGTATAAGAAAGAAAATACACTCTTAATACTTAGCTTTGAAATCAACAATGTTTTAATTGTTGGCAAGGAATACTTATTCCCCGCTTCATTGTGTCCTTGCGGAGGAACTTCAACATTTGGGTTTTCAGTGGCTTCAGCAACATGACTGAATAAGAGGTTCCTCATTTGTGTCCCCACCCCTCCAACTCCACCTCAACAATAACAATTTGGTATCCATTCATGGACAAAAGTGCCTTTGTGGGAGCTGTGGGATCTAGCATCATATATCAAGGGAGAAGGGAGGAGCTTTGTCCACTGTGTGTTAGGTAGTAGGCATAAAGACCTTGGTGCTGGCTGTGGACCCTGCAGTGGCCTCTTTCTGGCTCTAATCCTTCTGGACTGCAGTCTGTAAGTCCCTGAAAACACAGTCTTAGCCAATCACCCACAGATGAGAGAACCTTTGTAGAAGTCCAGGTTTCCAACAGAGAAGTTCCAGCACAGTGTTGGAACGAAATATGTGAGTTTAGACACATTAGAGAGGGTAAGAGGAACAGTTTGGCTTTACGTGCATCACCCCTCTCCCAAGATGGCACAGCTTACGGGCCAGATAAATCTTTTCAGCCTTCGGTTTCTCCCATGAGGGGAAATGAGAGTGGTGAGTGAGCGAGCACCTGGCTTTCCCAGCTGTGCAGGACCTATTCACTCTCACCTCATCCAGAGTACTGACTTGTGAGCTGCATGACTGAAAGGGGGGGATAAGAAGCTGGGAGAGTGGCACATTACTCTTGGAGGACGTTAAAGGGGTGTGATCTGAGAGTCCTATGTACCATTTAGGAAGATTGAAATCATACCAAGCAAGTATCTTTTCTGACCACACTGATGTGAAACTAGGAATCATCAACAAGAGAAAAACTCAAAAATTCACAAATATGTAGAAATTAAATAGCACATTCCTGAACAACCAGTGGTATACCAAAAATATCTTGAAACAAACAAGATATAGAGACAACAACCTAAAACTTAAGGGATGCAGCAAAAGCAGTTCTGAGATGAAAGTTTATAGCAATAAACACCTACATTAAGAAAAATGAAAGATCTCAAACAACGTAACTTTATACCTCAAGGAAATAGAAAATGAGTAAACTAAGCCCAGAGGAAATAACAAAGATCATGATAATAATAAAGATAAATGAAATACAGACCAGAAAAATAATAGAAAAGATCAAAGAAATAAGAGCTGGTTTCTTGAAAATACAAACAAAATTGACAAACCTTTAGTTAGGCTAAGAAAAAAGAAGACTCAAAAAATAAAATAAAAAATAAAGAGAGGAGACATTACAACTGATACCACAGTAGAACAAAAGTTCTTAAGAGTCTAGTATGGACAGTTATATGCCAACAAATTGGATAACCTAGAAAAAACAGATAAATTTCTAGACATACAGCCTGCCAGGACTAAATCATGATGAAATAGAAAATCTGAATAGGCCAATAACACAAAAGGAGATTGAATCAGCAATCAACAGTCTTCCAACATAGAAAAGCCCAGAACCAGATGGTTTAACTAGTGAGTTCCACCAAACATATAAAGAAGAATTAATGCCAGTCTTTCTTAATCTCTTCAAAAGATTGAAGAGAACACTCTTGAACTCATTTTACAAGGTCAGCATTACCCTGATGCCAAATAAAGACACTGCAAAAAAAAGGAAAGTTACAGTCCAATGTGTTGGATGAATATAGATGCATAAATTGTCAACAAAATACTAGCAAACTGAATTCTACACATTAAAAAGATAATACACCATGATCAAGTGGTATTTATCCCTGGAATGCAAAGATGGTTCAATATAAGCCAATATATAAATATGATACACCATATTAATAAAATGAAATAAAAAATCATGATCCTCTCATATGCAGAAAAGGCTTTTGACAAAATACAACATACTCTCTTGATAAAAAACTTTCAACAAATTGGATATAGGAGGAATGTATCTCTACATAATAAAGGCCATATCTACAAAAGGTAAACCCATAGCTTACATCATACTTAGTCGTAAAAGGTTGACAGCTTTTCACCTAGGATCAGAAATAATACAAGGATGTCCACTCTTACTACTCTTATTCAACATAGGACTGGAAGTCTTACCCAGAGCTTCTGGGCAAGAAAAAGCGGTAAGAGTCATCCAAATCAGAATAGAAAAAGTGACATTGTTTTTGTTTGATATGATATGATACCATCTTTTAAATAAAAAGTTCTAGAGACTTCCAAAAAAAACTGTTAAAACTAATCTGTGAATTTGGTTAAGTTGTAGGATACAAGGTCAACATACAGGAATGAGTTGCATGTGTATACACTAACAGTGAACTAACTTAAAAAGAAATAAAGGAAACCATCCCATTCACAATAGCTTCCAAAAAAAAAGTGCTTATGAATAAATTTAAGAAAGGAGATGAAAGATGTGTTCACTGAAAACCATAAGACTGTGATGAAAAAAATTGAAAAAGATGCAAATAAATGGTAAGGTATCCTATGCTCATGGGTGGAAAGAATTAGTATTGTTAAAATGTCCATACTATCCAAAGCCATCTGTAGATTCAATGCAATCCAAAGGTATTTTTCACAAAAATAGAACAAACAATCTTAAAAGTTGAATGGAACCATAGAGACCCCAAATAGCCAAAGAGAAAGAAGACCAAAGCTGGAAGCATGCAATTCCTGATTTAAACTGTATTACAAAGCTATAGTAATCAAAGCAGTATAGTGCTGGCATAAAAAGAGACACACAGATCAATGGAATTGAATCAAGAGCCAAGAAAGAACCCTGCATGTATGATCAACTAGTATTTGACAAGGCTACTCAACAAGACCACTCAGTGAGGAAAGGATAATTTTTTTCAATAAGTGGTACTGGGAAAACTGGGTATTCATATGCTATTGAATATTCAATAATATTGGACCCTATCTTATACCACTTACAAAAATAACTCAAGATGGAGTAAGTCTTAAACATAAGACCTGAAACTGTAAAAGTCCTAGAAGAACACGCAGGAACAAACCTCCTTGACATTGGTCTTGGAAATGATTTTTTTTTTATATGACCTCAAAAGCACAAGCAACAAAAGCAAAAATAATTAAATGGGACTATATAAAATTAAAAAGCCTCTGCACTCACTGCAAAAGAAATAGTCAAAAAAGTGAAAAGGCAACCTTTGGGATGGGAGAAAATATTTGCAAATCATATATCTGATAAGGAGTTAATATCCAAAATATCTAAGGAATTCATATAACTCAATAGCAAAAAAGCAATCCAACTTAAAAAAAATGTGCAAAGGATCTGAATAGACGTTTTTATAAAAACAACAAATGGCCAACAGGTACATGAAGAAATGTTCAACATCACTAATCATTAGGGAAATGCACGTCAAAATCACAATGAGGTATTACCTCATCCTTGTTATATAGCTCTCATCAAATGTCAAGAGATAACTGTTCATGAGGGTAGGGGGAAAATGGAACTCTTGTGCATCATTGGTGGGAATGTAAATTGGTACAGTCACTGTAGAAAATAGTACGGAATTTCCTCAAAAAATGAAAAATAGATCTACCATATGATCCAGCAATTCCACTTCTGGGTGTATATCCAAGGGAAATAAAAACAGGATTTTGAGGAGATCTTTGTACTCCTATGTTTATTGTAGCATTATTTACAATAGCCAGGATAACCTAAGTGGCCATCAGCTGATGAATGGGTAAAGAAGATGTGACACACACACACACACACACACACACACACACACACACACACACAGAGGAATATTATTCAGCCACGAGAAAGAAGGAAATCCTGCCACTTGTGACAAGATGGATGTATCTTTAGGGTGTTATGCTAAGTGAAAAAAGTCAGATGGAGAAAGACAAATACTGTATGAACTTACTTATGTGTGGAATTTAAAAAGCTGAACTAATAGAAACTGAAAATAGAATGGCGATTGCCAGGGACTCAAGGTAGGGAGGTGGTGGAAATGGGAAGATGTTAGTGAAAGGGTATAAATTTCCAGCTTAAAGATGAATAAATTCTGGGAATCTAATATTCAGCATTTTGATCATAGTTAACAACACTGTATTATATACTTGAAAGTACTAAGAGTATATCTTAAATGTTCTCACTACAAAAAAGAAATGGTAATTATGTGGAGCGACGCAGGTATTAACCAACCCTACTGTGGCACTCATTTCTCAGAATACAAGTTTCTTAAATCACTCTGTTATATAACTTAAAGTCATACAATATTATACATCAATTAGATCTCAGTAAAGCTGGAAAAAAACCAATAATGCTCTCAGTCTCAGTGTGTTCCTTTTTCACACCCTCTTTCACTCATTGATGTAATTAATGAGTTTGGGAGAAGACACTGGGCATGGGTGCCTCAGCCCCTTCTGTCTTCTCTTTTCAGATCTACCTGCCTGCAGAGAGGGTACATTCTGGTCTGCTCTCTGAGCCATGCAGTAAAATTAGTAGGGCACGCTCTGCTTCTGTGGGGGGAGGCCTGTGGTTGTCCAGAGCAACCTGTGATTAGGCAGGTAAGTTTGATTTTGGAGGTGCAGTATTAGGAAGCCCGTTTTGCTGTTTGCTTTAGTTATGTTAAATGCCTTATTGAAAATAAAGATGATACTTTAATTTCCAGTTGTCAGCCTCCCCTGTTTTTTTTTTTCACCTAGTTCTGAACTTGCTCAAGGAATAGTGATGTGTAATGTACTGATGAGACAATATCCCAGTATTTGTGGTGTAAATATGAAGCAATATTTGAGAAGATGAAGGAGAGGCATTTGGGTTCGTGTTAAAAAGCTGAATTCTTACCTATCATAATAGGCATGAGTTGATGTCTAGAATAGGTAAATCAAGAAATAGCATAAAGTAAGTCATGAAGATGAAAAGTACAACTTAGGGAATATAATCAATAATATTGTAATAACTTTGCATGATGACCGATGGTAACTATACTTATCTGGGTGATTTGTAACATATATAATTGTCGAGTCACTATGTTGTACACTTGAAACTAATATTTTATGAATATGTATACTTCAATTAAAAAAAGACTGGAAACTACCTGCCCCCCTGCTGCCCCACCAAAAAAAAAAAGAAATAGTATACTAATTTAAAATAGGAAGGGAATTATCAGAAAAAAAGGTAGTTGCTTCCAGACTGCTGGACTGGCAGAGTAGATGGAAATGGGTCATGGAGTTGTTTCATCCTACACACTTTCAGCACTATTTGATTTTTAGCCATGTGCAATGTATTTTGCTTAAAGAAATTAAATGAAAAAACGGAGGTAAACTGGTACACTGTTCTTCAGAAGTCAGTTTAGAAGTGTTCTTTCAGCTTGATTGAGAATAGTACAGCAATGACATTTAGAAACTTTTGCTGTCATTCATAGGCTGAGTGTTTCTCTGGTGGGAAAAATTTATGACAGTGGTGATTCAGTTTATTGGAATGCTTGTTTACTTAAAAATGTATGTGTTACCAAAGTTACGAGATTTTTCTCTGAACCAATTGCTATATCAGAAAGTGCATGATTGCCTGGTTTGAAAATCATAACCAACAAAACATGCCTTTTTCCCTTTCCCAAAATGTAAGAAAGAGATGGCAAACAGATTTCCTGACTATGAAAATGACTCTGCTTTGGAAATTGGGCACGCTTTGGTGGCTGTAAAAGCTATCAGGTGTTCATGTCAGATTTGGTGCTTGGTTAATATCTTTGGTCATTTCTAGGAATGAAACATCCATGTTTAATAAGTTGACTCTATTAACTCTTGGATAAATATCCCAACTGCATTTGAAGAGTGTATTCTCGCTAATAACGTATAGTGTTTGATAATTATATTTTCAGATCTTTCATATTCTTATTTGTTCTCAATGTGTTCAAGATTTAGAGAAAGGAATATAAAAGTCTCATAGTAGCTTTCTGTTTTCATTTCCCCCCTGTATAACACTTTTTGCACTAAGAATGCTGAATCTATGTTTGTGGCAGAGTTTGTCGACTATTACATTTTAGTTGTGAGTTACATCTTTTATTGGTTTAAAATGTCCCTTTGGTATATCTTCATGGTTTTGTCTTAAATTTTACCTTAACTGATACTATCTTACTTTCTTTATATTTAAGTTTGTCTAATAGAAGTTTGTCCAACTCTTTTCGGAGTCGTTTTGTTTTAAGCATGAACTTTATGAATACCATATAATTACTTACTATTTCATGGCCCAATCTAAGTTTTTTCTTCTTTTGGAAAAAAATTTTTAAAGATTATGGGAAGGGGAGCCTTGGTCACTCAGATGGTTAAGCGTCTGCCTTCCACTCAGGTCATAATTTCCAGGTCCTAGGATTGAGCCCGTGTCCTGTCAAGCTCCCGACTCAGTGGGGAGTCTGCTTGTCCCTCTCCCTCTGCTTGTGCTCTCTCTGTCTCTCAAATGAATAAATAAAATCTTAAAAAAAAAAAAAGATTATGGGAAGATCATATTTTCATTGTTAAAAAATTCAAAAATACCGGGGAGAACAAAAAATAAAGGTCCCTTGCTGATACCCTACTAATTTTCCCTCTTTTGAAACTCATTTCCTACGGGTAACTACTGTTAACACTATGTTTTATATCTGTCCAGTTCTCTTTCTGGGCATTTACAAGTGGACATATTCCCCACCACCCCATTAGACTTTGGGGTGAGGCTTTAAATAATGTTCTGAAATGTTTTTACTTAATAGCACAGTGCAAAGAGCCTTCATGTCATATATGGAAATCTACTTCATTCCATTATAGATACATCTTGACTTACCCACATTGCAGAAGTTTATACTGTATGTAGTTGGTTTGTTGGTTGACTTTACCAGCACTGAACACTCTTCTATATTTAATCTCATCTATTTTTTAAAAAAATATTTATTTGAGAGAGAGAGAGAGAGCATGAGTAGGGGGAAGGGGTAGAGGGAGAAGCAGACTCCCCACTGAGCAAGTAGCCTGACGTGGGGTTCGATCCTAGGACCTTGGGATCATGACCTGAGCTGAAGGCAGATGCTTAACCAACTGAGCCACCCAGGCACCCCTAATTTCATCTACTTTTGTAAGTACTTTTGTAGGATAGATTTCCTGGAATAGATTTTTAAACTAAGGGATATATGCATTTAAAATTTGGTAGATGGGACGCCTGGGTGGCTCAGTTGGTTGAGCGGCTGCCTTCGGCTCAGGTCATGATCCCAGGGTCCTGGGATCGAGTCCCACATCGGGCTCCTTGCTCAGCAGGGAGCCTGCTTCTCCCTCTGCCTCTGCCTGCCACTCTGCCTGCTTGTACTCTCTCTCTGACAAATAAATAAATAAAATCTTAAAAAAAAAAAAAAAAAAAAATTTGGTAGAAACTGTCAATTTACTTTTCAACAAGATGGTAATAATTTATATTCCACTAATTGTATATGAGAGTGTCTTATTTTTGATAATGTGTGTTATCAATCTTTTTAATTTTTGACATCCTGATTGACGAAAAGCTGCATTATTATTTTAGTTTGCATTTCTGTTCTTGACCATCTTTTCATATCTTTATTAGCTCTGTGTATCTTTTTTTTTTAAAGATTATTTATTTATTTATTTATTTGACAGAGAGAGACACAGTGAGAGAGGGAACACAAGCAGGGGGAGTGGGAGAGGGAGAAGCAGGCCTCTCGCTGAACAGGGAGCCTGATGTGGGACTCGATCCCAGGACCCTGGGATCATGACCTGAGCTGAAGGCAGACGCTTAACGACTGAGCCACCCAGGCGCCCTCTGTGTATCTTTTTTTGTTAAGTCAGTATTTATATGGTTCTGTTTTTCCGTTGGCTTATTTTATTATCATTTTTAAGGGCTCTTCATATATAGAGAATATTAATAGTCAGTGATATCTACTTTTTATACTTTAGCATTTGCCTTTGCTACAAAGAAATTTTAAAATATCATGAAATTATTTCACTTCTGTCTGTTTTGCCTGAGTTTCATGTTATGCTTAGAAAAGCTTTTTGTATTCTAGTAAAATATAAAAATTCTCCTATGTTTTCTTTTTGTAATTTTACAGTTTTGCTGCGCTTTGATTTTTATAGGCACAGTTTAATATATTAACATTTCATTCTATTCCCATGATCTTACTTAATGCTGTTTTAAAATGTTTTCTGAATATTTCCTGCTTTATCTTCCCCTCTTGTTATATTGCACAAATTGTGTTTGAGTGTGTGTGTGTGTATGAGTTCAGCATGGAGGTTATATAGCTTTTTCTTTCTGTTATACTACTTGTTTTTTTTTTTAATAGCAATAACACATTAATTTATTTTCCCCAGTCATGTCAGGAAGAAAAATAGTATTTGCTGATTTCTCCCATGTAAGATGTATCACTATTACTTCCAAACCCCCACAAACTATTGTTTTGTTGAAAAAATACTGGTTTTAAATTCTGGGTGATTCCTAACATATATAGGTATATTTTAAGTGCTTTTTTCTTTTTGTGTCTTATTTAAAAATTTTTTCTTTTTGTGTTGTATGACTGTGTCAACAACATTCATGTACAAGGGTAACAAATGGTTGGTATATGTACCTATGCTTATATACTGATGGAACAAAACACCAAACATTTTCTTTCTTTTTTTTTTTTTAAGATTTTATTTATTTATTCGACAGAGAGAGAGAGAGAGAGAGCGAGAGCGAGTGCACAAGCAGGGAGAATGGGAGGCAGAGGGAGAGGGAGAAGTGGGTTCCCGCTGAGCAGGGAGCCTGATGTCGGGCTCAATCCCAGGACCTGAGCCGAAGGCAGGCGCTTAACCGACTGAGCCACCTAGGCACCCCAACACCAAACATTTTCTATAGTGGTAAAATAGGATAGGTTGGATCCTGTCCTTTCTGGTCTTTACCAAAGGCTGGGGGCCTTTGAACAGGCTGACAGTACACACACACACACACACACACACACACACACACACACACTAAATATTTTATTTGAAGTCAATTTAGTTCACATATAGTATAATATTTGTTTCAAGCTTTATATATTCAGCATATATTTAGGGGAGGAGCTAAACATTAAGTGGGAAAAGAAATGGAAAAAGAGAACTCTTCAGCTCCATTTTTTATTATGCTAGGTAGTTCAGCTTTGGCTCCAAAGTCACATCCTGAAATCAGTAAGCAAGAAGTCCTAAAATTAACTTCATCTGCCTTCCTTCACTTGTGGTTGGTGGTGGTGGTGGAGGCTGGGTAGTGTTGGAGAGGATGGTCTCACTTTACCCCTTCAAGCAATATATCAGGGTATTCCTTCCAGTTTGGTCCTACCCATTCCACAAAGTAAACAATGCCAGTCAGAACACTCTTTTCTACTAAGAACTAGGAAGTTCTGTTCCCTAAAGTAAGTCTGCCAGATATTAACACATTTCATCTTATTTCCGTGACCTTATTTAATGCTTCAATCATCCATGTCAGTCAGTTATTGAAAGAAAAGTCTCCTTTTAGCTGACTAGAGAAGCTATTGGTAAATATCTCCTCTAAAGCTCATACAGGTATGAAAAAAGAATTTGGAAAACTTTATTCAGAGAAATGGGTGAGTGGAGGACAAGGGAAGAGTGACTTATTACTGTGGAGTCTTCTGTACTTCTGTACTCTGTACTTTAAAAATTTCTAATCATATGAATATATTTCTTATTCAAAAATTAACTGAAAGTTATTGGAGAATTTGGGGGATCCTCTGACTCTGCAATAATGTTGAAACCTATGTGTTTTTAGAATAATAAAGGTATTTGTTGATACTGGTATCTTTATATCATTAGAGCATTTAAACATTCTGATTTTGTGTAGTTGTTTGCTTAATAAAATTTTAAAATAGCGCTCCATAACCTTTAAGAAAAGTTAGTCTTTTTTCCTCACATCCCTAAAGATAAGTTTTTCATAAGTTTTTTCTGGAAAACTGGAAAATTTCTAGTAAGTTTTTAGCTGATTCCTTTAGGTCTGTAATATTTTTCTCATGTAATGATACTTTTTATATCTCTTTCAATATTTAGGACTCATTTGTGTTTCATATCTCAGAATTTCTAGAACTATATAAGATAATAATGACTAACTTTCAGTAGTGCTTTTTTAATAGAAATGCCTCTATTCATCATTAATCATGATACTGGAAGATAGGTTTTATCTTATCAACAAGGTAAACTTTTATTCTTATTTTAGAAGAATTTTAAAAATTAAATTGAGTTAAATGTTATGGAATACTGTTTTGATATCTTGTAATAATGACAATTTATGTGAGGTATTATGGTAATAGTTTTCCTATCATTGAGCCTTTCTTATAATAGTGATATCAACTCTGTCTGGTTACTTTTGATTTGAAAAAGTCCATTTGTGAATATTTTACTTAGGGTTTTCGCATCTATGTTTGTATGGAAGGATAGATTATAATTCTATCATTGTTTTTGGCCTTTTTGTCATCCTTGTCTTTTTTGATAGTTCTATGTTAATTTCACTTATTTTTCTTACATTTTCATATATATAATATGTTAGCAATTCCTTGAAAGTTTAAAAGAATTCAGCATGAAATAATCTGTGCCTAGCTCTTTTCTCCTGGGCACTTGATTAATGTGTTCAATTTTTCCTTATTCATTGGTTCATTTTTTTTCAGATTTGTAGAAACTTCCAATGTGTAAATGCTTCTGTTCTGAATTATGACTGTGATATTCAGAAAAAGTGTCATGGACATGGGGTAGGTAATATTCTCTTTTGGTTTGTTCATGAAGTAGCCTTGAATCATGAGAATTCCCAATGAGAGAATGAGGATTAGGTGAGACTTCCCCAGATTTTTAGATACGGGGGAATTTAGATCTGACAAATGTTTCATTCTTAAAAAGAGTGTCTGTGGATTTGCATGAATTGAGTACTTTTTCTTGGTTTCTTTTCTTGAGTTTATGATGCAGAGCAGTATTCACAATTAACCAAAGTGGTTTTTTGATTATTTTGAAGGTATGTAATAGCAATAAGAATTGTCACTGTGAAAATGGCTGGGCTCCCCCAAATTGTGAGACTAAAGGATACGGAGGAAGTGTGGACAGTGGACCTACATACAATGGCAAGTAATACGGAAGAAAATTAGTTGATCGCCCCGTGGCCCATGTCAGAAATTGGGCATCCTTCTACTTCTCCCTCATTTCCCACATTGGTTATACACTAAATATGTTGATTCCGCCTCCTGAATTTCTTATGAAAGTTCTATTTTTTTAATCCCTATTAATTACCTTCAATTTCTTGCCTAGATTTACATGATAGCCTCTTAGCTAGGCTCCCTCTTGCTTCCTATAATCCATGTTCCATACTACAATACAGAATTTTAGTGTTTCTCTTCAGCAATCGTTTTGATTATGCCATTGTCCTGCTTCGAATTTAGTGCTTCTACATTGCTATTGGAATGAGGTCCAGAAATCCTTAACATGCCTTAAATACCCTGTATGATTTGCCCCTGGATTAACTTTCCAGTCTCTTTTCACTATGCTTAAGACATTATAACTTCCGGGGCGCCTGTGTGGCTCAGTTGGTTGGGGTCTGGCTCTTGATTTTGGCTTAAGTCATGATCTCAGGGCTGTGGGATTAAGCCCCGTACCCAGTTCTGGGCTCAGCAGGGAGTCTGAGATTCTCTCTCTCCCTCTCCCGTTTCTCCCATGTGTGCACATGGGTGCGTGCTCGCTTGCTTGCTCGCTCTCAGTTAAATAAATAAATCTTAAAAAAAGACATTGTAACTTCTTTTATTTCCTCTAATAGGCTACTACTCTCTTACCTCTGGTCTTCATACAATATTATATTCACATTGTGGAAATTTGGGCTAATGGCTACTCAGATTTCAGTTTATACCTTATTTTCTTGAAAGTTTTCCCTGACTGCCTAAATCTGAATTAATATGCCCCTTCTATTTGTTCTCCTTTTATTGTAAGCACTATCACGTACTATAGTAATTACTTATTTACTTTTTTTCCCTGATAGACTGTGAATGAGCTCCTTGTTCACCAGTATCTTCCTAATGAGAATATATGTTTGCTTTCTCTTGGGTAAATACTAAGAAGAATGGTTGGCTCATAGAGTATGTTTGTGTTTCACATTTTAAGAAACTGCCAAACTGTTTTCCAAAGTGGTTGTACCACTTTATATTCTCTACAGCTGTGTAGGAGGGTTCTAATTTTTCCACATCCTCCCAACAATTGATATGGTCAGTCTTTTTAATTTTAGCCATTCTAGAATGCAGATGAATGATATTTCTCTAATTCCTAATGATGTTGAGCATTTTTTGTGTGCTTATTTGCCACCCACATATCATAAGTGATGTGTCTGTTCAAATCATTTTGTCCAGTTTTTAGTTAGGTTGTCTTCTTGAGTTCTTTATTCTGGATACCTTTATGTCCTTTATGACATACGTGCTTTGTAAATATTTTCTCCCAGTCTGCTTACTTTGAGTTCCATTTGTTGTTCTTTTTCTAGTTTCTGAAGGTAGAAGATGAGGTGATTGCTCTTTTCTAATATAGGTGTTGTAGTGCTCTCAGTTTTCTTCTAAAACTGCTTTTTTGTTTCTTGTTTTTGTTGTAAAACTGCTTTTTTTAACATTATATACCAATTTTGGTATGTAGTGCTTTTGTTTTAATTCAGCTCAAAATAATTTCTAATACATTTTTATTTTTTTCTTTGACTCATGAGTTATTTAAAAATGCTTTGCTTTGTTTTGAAGTATCTGAGGGATTTTCCAGATATCTTAGTGTTACTGACTTCCCATTTATTATACTGTAGTCAGGGGACATAATTTATATGACTTCAGTACTTTGTACTTGTACTTGTACTTGTACAAGTACCTTGTACTTGTACAATGACTTTGTACTTGCAGTACAAAGTACTTCAGTACTTTGAAACTTGTATTATGGCCCAGATTATGGTTTATCTCATTAAAAGGTTCTATGTACACTTGAGAAGAATGCGTATTCTGCTATAATTGGTTAGAGTGTTTTATAAATAATTACTTCATCTTAATCGACAGATGTTTAAGTTTTAGATCTCCTTACTAATTTCTGTATACTTGTTCTGTCAGTTAATTGAGAGAGGAATATTGCAATCTCTGGTGTTATTCTAACTCCTGACTTGCCTGTTTGTCCTTGCAGATCTGTCAGTTTTTGTCGTATGTACTGTGAAGCTCTATTCTGTTGATAAATTGACCCCTTTATCATTATGAAGTAGCTCTGTTTATAGCTGGTAATATTCTGTGCTGTGCAATTAGGAATTAATATAGCTACTTCAGATTTCTTTTGATTAGTTAGCATGAGAAATCCTTTCTCATTCTTCACTTTTATTCAGTTTTGTCTTTATATTTATTTATTTATTTATATATTTTATTTTATTTTTTTAGAATGAGAGAAAGCAAGAGCGTGTGTGTGAGTGGGGGCAAGGAGGGAGGGGCAGAGAGAGAGAGGGAGAGAAAGAATCCTAAGTAACCTCCATGCTCAGTGCAGAGGCTTGTGAGTCTTTATATTGAAAGTGGATTTCTAGTGGGTAGGATATAGTTTGGTCTTGTTTTGTTTTGTTTTGTTTTAAGTAGGCTCCACTCCCAGCATGAGGCTTGAACTCACAACCCTGAGATCAAATGTTGCACATACTACAGACTGAGCCAGCCAGGCACCTCTTGGATTTGTTCTTTTAGTCAGTCTGCCAGTCTTTGCATTTTAATTGACTTGTTTTGACCACTTACATTTAATTTGATTAGTGATGTTTGGGTTTAAATCAGTCATATTGATATTTTTCTATCACAGTCTCTCTTCATATGATATTTTACCACTTCACTTGGCTTCTTCCATTTCTCTTCTGGCTTCTGTGCTATTGTCGTCATACTTCTACATGTGTTATAAACCCTACCATACATTGTTATTATTTTTGCTTTAAACAGTTGGTTATCTTTTAAATTTCTTTTTCTTTTTTTTTAAAGATTTTTTATTTGACAGAGAGAGAGAGAGAGAACATGCAGAGGATGCCGCAGGCAGAGGGAGAGGGAGAAGCAGACTCTCTGCTGAATAGGGAGCCCGATGCAGGGTTCAATCCCAGGACCCTAGGATCATGACCTGAACTGAAGGCAGACGCCTAACCAACTGAGCCACCCTGGCACCCCTTTTAAATTGATTTAAATGATAGAAAAGGTCTTTATATTTACCCACATAGTTACCATTTCTGATGCTCTTAATATTTGTGTGTAAAATTATATTTCCATCTGGTATCACTGAATTTTTGCTTGAAGGACTTATTTTCACATTTCTTATAATGTAGGTCTGCCAGTTGCTGATACTTTTAGTTTTTGTGTATTTTTTTTTTTAGGATTATATTTATTTATTTGAGAGACAGAGAGAATGAGCAGGGGGAAGACCAGAAGGAAAGGGATAAGCAGACTCTTTGCTGAGTGCAGAGCCCAACACGGGGCTCCATCTCATGACCCTGAGATCATGACCTGAGCTGAAAGCAAGAGTCGGACCCTCACTGACTGAGCTACCCAGCACCCCTAGTTTTTGTGTATCTTAAAAAGTTTTTATTTTGCTTCCTTCTTGAATGATAACTGGGTAAAGAATTTAAGGGTGACAGTCTGCGTCTACCTCCCGGAGACTGTACTCTACCCCCCGCATTTTCTTCTTCAAAGATGGTTTTCCATTGTCTTCTGGCTGGTATTGCTTTTCCTGAGGAATGAGCCATCATCTTTTCTTTTTTGATCTTTTGTTTTTTAGGTATCTTTTTTACTCTGCTTGCTTAAAAGATTTTCTCTTTATCCCTGGTTTTTAGTGTTTGATTATAATGTGCCTTGGTGTGCTTGGGACTTGTTGGCCTTTTTGGGAAGACTGTGGTCATTATTTCTTCAAATATTTTTTCTGTCTTTCTTCTTCTCCTTCAGGACTCCAACTGCATGGATATTTGGCTACTTGGAGTTTTTTCACATCTCACTGATTTGCTTTGATTTTTTTTTTTAATTCTTTATTTTCTGTTTTAAATTTTGAATAGCTTCTATTGTTATTCTTAAAGTTCACTCTTACTCTTTGATGTCTGATCTGCCATTAATTCCATCCAGTGTGTTTTTTATCATAGACATTGTAGGTTTTATTTCTATAAGTTCCTTTTTTTTTTTTATATCTTTAATGTCTCTACGTAGCATGTTTGATCTTTATTCTAGCTTCTTAAACATGTGGAATACAGTTAGCATAACTTCTAGTGTCTTTGTCTACTAATTCTATCATCTTTAGCTTTTCTTAGTTTTGACTGATTGATTTTTCTCCTCATTTTGGGTCATATGTTTCTTCTTTGCATGTCCTGTGATTTTTTCCCGTCCACTGGATGCTAGAAACTGAATTTTGTCTTGCTGTATACTCGATTTTGGGATTTCTGTTGATGAGCTTTGTTCTCGTGTGCTTATGTTACTTGGACATTGATCTTTTTGGGTCTTGCTTTTAAGGTCTATTAGAGAGGATCTGAACATTTAGTCTAGTGCTGATTTTACCCCATTACTGAGGCAAAAAGGCTTCTGTTTATTCTACTAGTGCCATACTGATTATGAAGTTTTCTGCTATGAATGGTAGGAATAGGCACTCTTCCTCATCCTGTGTGATCCGTGGGATTTGTTCCCACTAATCCTTTCAGAGGATTCTTTCTCTGGTTTCAGGTGGTTTCTTTATATGCAAACATTGCTCAGTACCCCGCTGAATATTTGAGAGGAACCCTCTGCAGATCTTTCAAGTTATGTCAGTGTATCTCTCCCTTCTAGTTCTTTGCTCGGTGAACTCTAGTTGCCTTGGCCTCCTCAGACAACCAGTTCTATCTCCTCAATTCAAGGAGTCTACTGAGCTTTGCCTTGGGTTCCCTCACCTCTCATTATGATCTGTTAACTTTCCCTAGGCAGCAAACAGGGACAAGTGTAAAGCTTGCCTTACTTCTGTCTCTCAGGGATTGCTTTTCTTTTTTTTTTTTTTTTAAAGATTTTATTTACTTATTTGAGAGAGAGAATGAGAGAGAGAAAGAGAGCACGAGAAGAGGGACAGTCAGAAGGAGAAGCAGGCTTCCTGCCAAGCAGGGTACTTTTACAAACTTAAAATTATGTGAACAACTTTACAGTTTATCACTGCTGTTTATAATTACTATATCCTTTCCTTTTCTAAAGAACATGGAATAGATCGAATAAATGTGAATTAATAAATTATTAAAATTTATAATATAAGTCTTAAGACCCAGAAGCCATAAAAAATAAGATTCATAAATTCAACTACCTAAGAATAATAAACTTATGCATGAAGAAGAGCATTGTGCCGTAAGACAAATGACAAAATAGGGAAAATACTTCCTACTCATATCAAAGACAAAGCTAATTTTTTAATATATAAAGAGCTTTTCGAAACTGAGAAGAAAGGAAACAATAGTCCAATAGAAAATAGACTGAGCAGAAAAAAGAAATACAGTATTTCCTTACACATGAACAGTTGCTCACCTCATAGTATAAAAAAGAATATAAATTAAAATTATATGAGATACAGTTTTTCACCTATTAGGTTGGCAAAATGCAGAAGTTTGACTCTATGGGTGAGGCTATGTGGAATTCTTGTATATTGCTGGCTGGCATGCTAAATTGTAACCACCACTGTGGTGGATAATTTGATACTACTTTAAAAAATGATGAATGCATTTACTCTCTGATATAACAGTTCTACTTCTGCAAAATTATTCTATACATATACCTGCGCCAGTATGATATTCCATATGTACAAATTTACTTATTACAGCATTGTTTTAGAATAGCAAAAGATTGGAAAAATAAAAGTATCAGTAGGGTACTAGTTAAATAAACTATAGGATGTCCTTGTAATGGAGTTTTGTAGAGTTGAATAGAAAATGAGGTGGTCCTCTATGTATGGTTTGAGAAGATATATAGATAAGTGATAAAAAATGATGTGCTGAATAGTGCTTATGATATGCTAACTTGTGTATAAGAAAGAGTTGGCAATAAAAGCATACTTTATTTTTTTGCTTTTATTTGCATGGAGAAATAGTATATATAAGATTGTATAAGAAACTAATGAAAGTGGTTATCTAACGGGAAGGCAAAAATGAAGTAGGTAGGGTTGAGGTATGAGCAAGGCTTCTCAATGTATTCAATTTCTGTCAGTTTGACTTTTGAACAATGTGAAAATTAATGTAAAACATTTATAAGCACTTAATATGTCTTAGTTAATATGCATTAACTTCAATTTAATGATCATTAATATAATTTTTTTTTCTCTAGAAAAGAATACTGCATTGAGAGATGGACTTCTGGTATTCTTCTTTGCAATTGTTCCCCTTATCGTATTGGCTGCTTTTGTCTTCATCAAGAGAGATCGACTATGGAAAAGCTACTTCCGAAAGAAGAGATCACAAACATACGCGTACTTAGTTTTTTTTCTTTTAAATTCATATTAAATAAAATAATTATTAATGATGATAGTCATATCATAGGGGTTGGTTTAAAAATTGGGTTCTAAGAGTTAGCTGGGATTAAAGGATAGTGGTGACTCAGCCATCTCTGATAATCGTGAGGGAAAGGATTATAAGCTACTGAAAATAGCCCTCAGGGTTCATGTTGTTTGGCATTGATTTCTGATACTGGGGTAAATATAATTTTGGGCTACAACTTCTTAATTGGGCTTTTTAATTCGAGATTAAAATATGGGATAAAGGTAAAAAATGTAAACGTCACAAAATTTTCTTCCATGTCTATTTGAGTATCAGTTCTCACAGAGGAAGAGTGTTTCAAATACTGAAAGCATATTTTGAGAATTACAAGTTTTTAAGAAATAAGTTTTGGTGGAAGGAAGGGCTATCAAAATTCAGGCACATGACATTTCTGGTCTCTGTGTCAGACTCTTGTACGACTGTCTCTCAACCATCACTTAAAATGTGTTGGCGTTAGAATACAACATATATTAGCATAGCCTTGTAATCAGATCCTAAGTTCAAATTTGAGCTTGTCATTTGCTAGAATTATGAACTGGAATAATAAATAAAATTCTCTGAGCTTTGGTTTACTTCCTCTGAAATAGGAATAATATAACCTGTCTGTTAGGGTTGATGTGAGGATTAAATGGGAAAATTCTAACAAAGTCCATAGCACATTGCTGGTACAATGTAATTACTTAAAAACTTGTTTTTATTATGATAAAAAACTAGTTTTTTATGATAGTGATTTCCTACTTAGTCTATAATATTTTGCTAGGGTATCCTGATGTTAGCTTTAATTTTTAATATATTCTAAAACAGGTTTATCTTCCTATTCTTTCTTTCTCTTACTTCCTATCATACCCAAACTGACCAATCCATAGATAATTCTCCAATCTGCATCTCTGAAATTTTAGTTCCATACCCATAGCTCTCTCCTAGATATCTTTACTGAGCTGACTTGCTGTCACCTCAGCACGTCTAAAATTTAGTTGCTTTCTTTCCAACCAGCTTCTTTGCTCCTGTTGGGCTTCCTCATTTTTAGAATGACTACTTCATGTTTTGTGTATTCAGCCTTAGAATGTGCATTTACTCTTTGATTTTTAGGAAGACCTGAGGAGAAAAGTTTGGAAACACTAGCCTAATTGGCCAAATTTTATGGTTCCTTAGAATTTCAGGTTATTTAATTGTAAAATGGGGTTAATAAAACTTTCTAGTACTGTAAAGATGAAAAATGTGTGAAAGCTGTTAAAAATGCCATAAAGATTTTAAGCTGTCATTGTGACCGCCATTACCACCACTACGAACATCATTATTCTATATCTGAGAAAATGCAAGGTATGTGTAATATGTCACGTGGAAATGATCTAATCTTACTGTAGCTCAGAAGTAATTGTCTCTTTCAGGTCAGATGGCAAAAACCAAGTGGAAGCTTCTAGACAGCCAGTGAGTGTTCCTCGACATGTTTCTTCAGTGACTCCTCCCAGGGAAGTTGTAAGTTTAAAACAAAAAATATTTTTTTTATTATATTATGGTATTACATTGCTAAAAATTTAAAAAATGATTGTTACATGGATATAGAAATAAGCATAGATGATTTGTGAAGAAGCGTGATTTCCAAGTGTGGGCTCTGGATTAATGAAAACAATACCAGTAGGGTCCCTGGCTCAGAGGTGTCGAGAGAAGCTATCTAGACATTGAGAATGCTTTGCTCTGAAACCAAGATTGGGAAATGATGTGGGATCTCTCCTGTCACTGTTGTTTTCTTTGTCTGCTGTCTTTCTCTTTTCAATGCCTGGCTTCCCTAGGGCGTGCGGCTGAGCCCTTGGAATAGGCGTAATTGTCTCAGCATTGGAACCAGTAATCACTGTTCCTTTGAGTGTATTAGGGAATACTGGGATAATAATATCCTTTTTCTTTTTTTTTTTTGTATGCATGTGTCCCTAAGAAATATATAGTATTACTTCAGCTGTTTTTAAACTTTATGTTTTGTTTGCTATTTCATGCATCTCTCTGCAACCTGCTTTTTTCTTTATTATTGCTTTGTGATTTAGCCCTCTTAATACCTGTAGCCCTCATTCATTCATTTTCACTTTTGATGTTATGTTACTTAAAATCCACACAATTTTAAAATCCATTTTACTATTAGCAGATTCCAGTTTTTTGTACCTACAAACAAGAAAACTACAAATTAAGAATTCCATTCCTCATTCATGTTTTAAATACTAAGTAGATCACACGTGGCCACTGACTACTGTATTGAAAAGCATAGATACAGAATATTTCCATCAATGCAGATAATTTTATTAGAGAGCACTGATCTAGAGGAATGTAGGAATTAAAATGCTGGGCTGAAAGATATGTAACTATTTACTGGAAATTGCCAAATTGATTTCCAAAGAGATTGTATCATCAGTGGAATATGTTCATTCCTGTTGATCTCCATCCTTGTCAACACTTGATATTGTCAGACTTTTAAAGTCTTTCCAATTATGTGGAGTTAAAGTCACTAGATATCCTTCCTCATGTTTTATTACAGAGTATGTGTGTGTGTGTATGTGTATATATATATACACGCAATCTCCCTATCCTACTCCCTTTTCCTTTTTAAAAAAGAAACAAAAAATTGTTATGCCATTTTCCCCCTTAAACATATATGTTGGAGAATTTTCCATAGTACTACATATACAGGGTGCTCACATGTGAAAGTTAGAAATTACATATATGTTCTTCATCCTTGTTATATTTTTTCCTTTTTTATTGTGATAAAGTAAATATGCCATAAAATTTGGCATTTTAACCATTTTTGGGAATACAATTCAGTGACATTAATTATATTCACAATATTGTACAATCATCACTGCTATCTATTCCTGAAACCTTTTAATCAGAAACTCTATACCCAAAGCAATGACTCCCATTTCCCCCCCAACCCCTAGCAACCACTGTTCTACTTTCTTTTTGAGATATAATTGACATACATTTATTAGTTTCAGGTGTTCAACATAATGATTCAATATTTGTGTACATTGTGAAATGATTGATCACCACAGAAAGTCTAGTTAATATCTGTTACTCCACATAATTCTATTATCCTTTTTAAGATCTATTTTCTTAGCAATTTTCAAATATACATTACAATATGATTAACTATAGTCACCATACTGTACATTACATTTCCGTGACTTTTATTTTGTAATTTACATTTGTAAATTATTTTGTAATTATTTTGTAAATAATTTTGGAAGTTTGTACCTTTTGACCTCCTTCACCCAATGTCACCCAACCCCACTCCCACCTCTGGCAACCACCAATCTGTTCTCTGTATGTATGAGTTTGATGTTTTGTTTGTGGTTTTTTTTTTTAAGATTCTACATATAAGTGAGGTCATACAGTATTTGTCTTTCTGTCTGACTTAGTATATTGCCTTCAAGGTTGACCCATGTTGTTGAAAATGGCAAGATTTCCTTCTTTCTTATGTCTGAATAGTATTTTATTTTATTGCTATATATATCTCACATTCTGTTTATCCATTCATCCATCAGCAGAAACTTAGGTTGCTTCTATGTCTTGGCCGTTATAAATAATGTAGCAGTGAAAATGGGGGTGCAGATAGCTTTTGGAGTTAGTGTTTTTATTTTCTTTGGATAAATACCAAGAAGTGGAATTACTAGATCATATGGTATTTCTATTTTTTAGTCAGATTGTTACTTCGTTAGTGAGTTATAGGAGTTCTTTATTTTTAGATTTTAGATATTAACCTGTTGTTAGATGTATGATTTGCAAATATTTTCTCCCATTCAGTAGGTTGCCTTTTTATTTTGTTGATTGTTCTCTTTGCTGAGCAGAAGCTTTTGAGTTTGACATAGTCTCTACTTGTTTATTTTTGCTTTTGGTATCTAATCTAGAAAACCATCTCCAAGACCCATGTCACTGCTTATGTTCTCTTCGGGATTTTGTGGTTTCAGATCTTACATTCAAATCTTTAATCCATTTTGAGTTAATGTTTGTGTATGATGTAAGGTAGTGGTCCAGTTTCATTCTTTTGCATGTGGCTGTCCAATTTTCGAAGTATGGTTTATTAAAGAGACTGTTCTTTTCCCATGGTATATTCTTGGCTCCTTTGTTGTATATTAATTGATCATGTATGTGTGGGTTTATTTCTGGGCTCTCTTTTCTGTTCCATCACCATGTGTGTCTGTTTTTCTGCTAATGCTATATTGTTTTGATAACTGTAGTTTTACAATATAGTTTGAAATCAGGAAGCGTGATGCCTCCTGCACTGTTTTTCTTTCTCAAGATTGCTTTGACTATGCAGGGTCTTTTTCTACTTTCTATGAATTTGCCTATTCTAGGTACCTCTTACTAGTGGAATCATGAGATATTTGTTCTTTTGTGTCTGACTTATTTCATATAATAGTGTCTTCAAGTTTAATCCCTACAGTAGTGTATGTGGGAACTTTATTTCTTCTTATGGCTTACATATTACATAATTACTTTCTGTATATACAACATTTTGTTTATTCATTCTTCCATTAATGGGCACTTGGGTTGTTTCTACCTATTGGCTAATGTGAATAGTGAATAGTGTTGCCATGAACATGTATGTACATGTACTTGTTTGAGTACCTATTTTTTCTTTTCTCTTTTTTTCTTTTTTTTTTTTTTTTTGAGTACCTATTTTTCAATTCTTTTGGGTGTATACCTAAGAGTGGAACTGATATCTTATGTCGTTATTCTATATTTAACTTTTCGAGGAACCACGAAATGGTTTCCACAGTGGCTACACCATTTTACATTTCTACCATGAGTGTTCTGATTTCTTCCCATTTTTGTCAACACTTGTTATTTTCTGTTTTTGCTTTGTTTTAAAAATTTTATTATAGCCATCTCGGTGGATGTTAAATGGTACCTTGTTGTGGTTTTGATTTACATTTCCTTAAGGATTAGTGATGTTGAGTATCTTTTCATGTGTTTATTAACCATTTATATCTCTAGTCTGGGGAAATGTGTATTCAAGTTCATTGCTCATTTTTTTTGTTTGTCTTTTTGTTGTTGAGTTTTAGGTCTTTATATGGTCTGGATATTAACACTTTATCAGATATATGATTTGTATATATTTTCTTCCATTCTGTAGTTTGTCTTTTCACTTTGTTGATAATGTACTTTGATGCACAAGAGTTTTTAATTTTTATGAAGTCCAGTTTATCTGTTTTTTCTTTTATTGCTTGTGCTTTTGGTGTTATCTCTAACAATCCATTGTCAGATCCAAGGACATGAAGATTTACTTGTGTGTTTTAAAAGTTTTATAATTTTAGTTCTTATATTTCAGTCTTTGATCCATTTTGAGTAATTTTTGTATATGGTATGAAATAGGGGTTCAACTTCTTTCTTTTGCATGTAGAAATTCACTTGCCCTGGCTTTATTTGTTGAAGAGACTATTCTTTCTTCATTGAATGGACTTAGAATCAATTGTGGAAAATCAATTGGCCACAGATGTATAGGTTTCTTTCTTTTCCCTCAATTCTATTCATTTGGGCTCTATTTCCATCCTTAAGGCAGTTCTACTATTTTGATTATTGTGGGGTTGTAACGAGTTTTGACATTGCAAAGTGTGAGTCCACCAACTTTTGCCTTCTTTTCAAGCTTGTTTTGTTTTTTAAGGCCCCTTTGATTCCAAATGATTTGAGAATCTACTTTTCCATTTCTTCAAAAAAGGCTGTTAGAATTTTGATAGGGGTTCTGTTGAATCTACAGATCACTTTGGGTTATACTGACATATTCTGACAGTATTAAGTCTTTGAATCCATGAACACTGGTTGTCTTTCCATTTATTTAGGTCTACTTTAATTTCTTTCAGCAGTGTTTTGTAATTTTCAGTATCCAAGTCTTTGACCTTCTTGGTTAAGTTTATTCCTAGGTGTTCTATTCTTTTGGATGCTATTGTAAATGGAACTGCTTTCTTAATTTCCTTTCTGGATTTTTCATTGCTGGTGTATAGAAACAAAATCAATTTTTGCGTGTCCATGTTACATCCTGCATCTCTGTTGAATTCATTTGTTAGCTCTATTAGCTTTCTTGTGGACCCTTCATGATTTTTTGTTTATATAGGATCATGTTATCTGTGAATGGAGATATTTGTGCTTCTTTCCAAATTGGATGTCTTTTATTTTCTTTTTTCCTCCAGTTGTTTTGGCTAGATCTTCCAGTACTATGTTGCATAGTGGTGGTAAAAGCAAGCATCCTTGTATGCCTGATTTTGGGGGAAAAGCTTTCAGTTTCCTTGACATATTTAAATATTTCCCCAAGTTCTTCCAGTGACATTTTTCATGTTGATTATGAGAAGTCCTTAAAGCAGTTCCTGATAGCTATTTTTAAAAGGCTTTCAGCTGTTGGTAGTTAAGTATGAGATTGGGAAAGACCATTTCTCATCTCAAATCCATTTTTTAAATATTAATACAGCAAAATCAGCTTTTTTTGTTTAATATTTATATCTTTTTACATGTAACTTTTCTTTTTATGTTGTCTCTTATAAACAGAATGCCTTATTTTATAATTTTTGAAAAATATTTGTCTTTTAACTAGGGACTTTATGTTGAGTGCAATTATTAATATAGTTTTTCTATATTATTTTTATGATCTCATTGTTTTCCTGTTTCTTCTGTTTTCTCCCCACACCACAAAGCCTCTTCTATTTTTTTGGACTGATTTAGTTTCTTCCTTGCCCCATTTCATTTTTCTCCTCTGCTTGTCTTTTAGATACATTGTTAGATAAATTAGATTCAAATCTATTGATCATTTATGATAGTTTCTTGTAACTTCATTATATTTTTAAAAGCACTCATTTCTTTAAACATACAAAAATACCTACTTTTTGTGATTCATCTGATCATTTTAATGTGTGCAGTCTTGGTTCTGTTGTTTGTTATTTCTACTGATTCTTGCAGTGGCTTGTTTGCTATTGTGCTTTGTGATACTGATTGTAAACTGGCATTCTTTTGAATTAAATGGGAGAATTATTTCAGTCTTGAATTACAGTGAGTTCCTGCAGAGAGTGTGTGTATTTCTCTTGGTCACTTGCCTGGGGGCATGCTCAATCTTCTATGCTTTTAAATGAAAATTTTCGTTGGTGTTTCTTTGTGTCACACAAGTGTTAGGAAATCTGGCTCCCCAAACCTTCGTGAGGATGGGTGTTTGGTTAGAAATTCCCCAGGGAGATGATTTTCTTTTATTCCCCTTCTACCAGTACCAGGGTCTGTTTAGGCAGTTTCTCCACTGTTCTTTGGGACAGGTGTTTCTTTATTAAGTTAATCCAGTGAGGATATTGCCTGTCAGGAGTCTAAGGTTTATATTTGGTCTTAAATTCAGCATTCCATCCAACTCAGGCTTCAGGTTTTTTCTTCTAGGTCTATTACCCGAAAACATATAATGTAGCCCACCAAGGATGGAAGATATTCATGGGACAAATGCTGTTACATAATCTGGACTCTTTCATACTTTCTTATTGTTTTTGGTCTTTAAGATGTTTCTTATTCCCTAGTAACTCATTCAAGCATTAAAAAAAATATCTATTACTATTTTAACCAGCATTTTAGCTCTCTCTACTTGGAACATTTTAGTCCACTGTTTGTGAGTAACAATCATGTATCCCATGCTTTTAATAACTGTATACCAGGCCATCTTATGGATTTGTCACAAATTTAAAAACCAATTGTTTCAAATCTTGTTACCACATAAAAATGTAGCATCAAGGATCCTTCTATATATGTCGTTGCATGTATGTAAAAGTATATGTCAGATAAATTCCAAGACATAGAGTTTAACTATCCTTTTAAAACACTGCTTCTATGGATTGGTGGAAAAGGGAATGAGACATTTTCTTGTGTTCCTTCTCCATTTTTATAGTATAAGCAAATATTCTTTGGGGCAAAAAAATAGACTACCTATTCTACAGCAGGACCCCGAGAACGTTCAAGCTCTTCTCCAACACTGTGCATATTCTTTTTTTTTTTTTGAGATAGAAGGAGAGAGCATGCAAGCGGGGGGGAGGGGCAGAGAGAGAATTTTAAGTAGACTCCATGCCCAGCACTCAAATTCATGACCCTGAGATCATGACCTGAACTGAAATCAAGAGTTGGATGCTTAACCTATTGAGCCACCCAGGCGCCCTACACTGGGCATATTCTGCCACTCAAATAGCTTTAGGAAATAACAGCAGATAGCAGACAACATCTTGGTCAAGATCACATCATCGGTGAGTTAGTAATTCCATCTGATCCTCCCTAACTTCTCCTAATGTAATGTGATATGTGAAAAATATTCTTAATTTTACTTTCTTATTTATTATACACTCTCATTTTATTATAAAAGTTCTTTCAATTATCTTGTCAGAGAAGGAATATCATGAATCCCAAAATTAAGGGTTGTAAATTAGGAGTGTTTACAATACTAATTAGGTAACAAACAGGTTTGGCAATATATTTTTGGAAGATTTTATTTAAAATATGTTGATAGTGGCGCCTGGGTGGCTCATTCATTTGAGTGTCTGGCTCTTGGTTTCAGCTCAGGTCATGATCTCAGGGTCGGGGGATTGAACCCCGCACCGGGCTCCATGCTCAGCATGGAACCTGCTTGAAATTCTCTCTCTCCCTCTGCACCTCCCCTCGCACACACTCACTCTCTCTCTCTTTCTCTCTCTCAAATAAATAAATCTTTAAAAAAATATGTATATATATATTGGTATAGGAAATATGTTATCTTTAACTAATGTAGTTGATTAGAACCAAGATTATAAATAGTATTATTGAATTAAAAAAATATAGCCTTAAAAGAATTAAGTATTCCACATTCAGTGACAAAATATTTTTAAATGTCAGCATTGTAAATCATCTATTTATTGATTTAAAATATATTGATCACTTTATGTATAGAAAACATATTTATGAGTGCATTGTGGTAATAACTGTTTTTTCCTTTTTAGCCTATATATGCAAACAGATTTCCAGTACCAACTTATGCAGCCAAGCAGCCTCAGCAGTTCCCATCAAGGTCTGAAGTGAATTCACTTAGATTACTTAACCAGAATAAAACCCAGGGTTAATGTCTAATATTTGCCCTTTGTATTTAATTTAGCACAGGGTATTTCTTGCCAACAGTTTAGATAGAACACAATTTTTAGAAAAGCTTTTAAGAACCTTTTATGTAAGTTTTGTCAACATGCAATTTTAAAGAGGCCTGAGCAAGAAAAGCAAATGGTGGGTGCTGCAACCTTTGGTGTACCTAAGATTCAGAAGCAAGGGCCTTTAAAATGCCCAGCAATGGCACACCAGATGGGTTAGACCAGCCTTCCTTTTAGGAACAGCTAGAAAAGCTAGACAATGTAAGAAAATACACTCCTGAGAGAACTACCAAGGAAATGAGGAGGAAGTGTGGGGCCCAGGAGAGGGAGGCAGTCCAGACATAATCCCACCTTTTGGGGAATACTTTTCTGTCCTGGATGTGTCTACCAATTCTGAACGTGAGAATTGAGAGGCTAGGAAGCTGAGGAGAGCTTGCAACAAATTCACAGGGCTGAGGGAACAAAAACTGGGGCCCCGCCAAGGAGGAGGTATCCTGGCAATTATCCCAGGCACTGTGTTGGTACCCAGCGTTAAGGATAAACTAGATCCTGGGGCACCTGGGTGGCTCAGTGGGTTAAAGCCTCTGCCTTTGGCTCAGGTCATGATCTCAGGGTCCTGGGATCGAGCCCCGCATCGGGCTCTCTGCTCGGCGGGGAGCCTGCTTTCCCCCTCTCTCTCTGCCTCCTCTCTGTCTACTTGTGTTCTCTCTCTCTGTCAAATAAATAAATAAAATCTTTAAAAAAAAAAAAAGGATAAACTAGATCCTTAACTTATTTCAACAATTTTTTATTTTTGGCCCCAGTCGAAAGAGGAGACCTACAAGAAAAGAAAATGTGACTAAAACAAGAAAAGCCACAGATGACAGAAACAAACTCAGAGGGTAATCCAGTGAGGAGCATTATCAGACAAAGACTTTAAAATGACTAATTATTATGTCATTGAGTTAATAGTTAAGATTGAGACTTTCAGCACAGAACTACAAACTTTAATGAAAGAATCATATGTGAATTCTAAAACTGAAAAAAAGCACTGAAATCTTTCACTTCTCAGGGGATGGGCTTAAAATCAGTAAGGAGGAACATTAATTACGATATTTTGCAATTTATAAGGTGCCTCTTACCCTTCTCACTCCCCAAAATCCTTCAAATTGCAACTGAATTGCAACACTAAGGAGTGTCCTCCTGTATAATCTTTATTATGTAATAAGAGTGCATGGAAATCCAGCTGCGCGTCAAGAGAGGATTATATAAACTGTGAGACAGATATTCACCAGGTAATGTTCTGGTGTGTTAGTGGAGTAGAGGAATACTAGAATTGGATGAAGGGGGTGAGGAGGGGTATAGTACGTTAAGGACAGGTATAGAAGTCATAGCAGGTTTGATTCTCAGAATAGATATTAGTTTTGAGAGTTGGAATTTCAGCTTTATTTACGTACATGGAGCTAGTGACCTCACTTGTCTTTTACAGTTTTCTATTCAATCTCATATGCTATTCCTTTTAAAAATATATAAACCAGAACCTTCATATAATATTTTCGATTAGAGAATACCATTACTCTATTATGGTAGTTACTCCATTTTAGATGCTGATTGCATTCTTGCATATAAGATGAATAATCTCAGAATATAATGTACTCTTAAGAATTGTCAGAAGTGTTAAAGATGGTCTTACATTGGGCTTATAATGAAGTAGTATTATTCAGTTGAAACACATGATTAACTATCTTTTTTCCCCTCACAGGCCACCTCCACCACAACTGAAAGTATCATCTCAGGGAAATTTAATTCCTGCTCGTCCTGCACCTGCACCTCCTTTATATAGTTCCCTCACTTGATTTTTTTTTTTTTTTACCTTTACTTTTGCAGACATCTTCAGGGAACTGAGCTAATCTTTTTTTTTTTTCCTGATATTTTCTTGAAAAGCCTTTCTTCCTGCTGCAACTATGAATGAAAACAAAATACCACAAAACAAACTTTGCTAACACAGAAAAACAAATTGAGTAGTGGGAATCGAGAAATATAAGAAATGCAGTAAAGCCCGGGCATTTAGAATAACATTTCCATTTCCACCACTGAATAAGTCTTGTTCAGTCATTCTGTGAGGTTAATGCACCAAACATGGATTATGTTAAACATGGTATTGTAATGATTCTTAAATTAAGTTTTGTCATTAAGTGCTTAAATGTAATTCTGAATTTTGACCTTAGTTGCCATTAATGTAGTTTCTGGTTGAACATGTGATTATCTAATACCTGTGAAAACTAATTAGCTGTCAGTATTATCTAATATTTTTCATCTTGCACGGACTAATAATCATCATATGCTAGAATCTTGTCTATCTCATGCACTACACAAATAAAGGAATATTCTGTCTTCAGAAGAATGCGCAAAACCCACAATTTATATATCATCATCTTATTTTGAGAGTACAAAGTATACTAAAAGTGTGTATGTGTGTATTCACACACAGTTATTGTCTTCCATTTTTATGATCATTCTATGGATAAATGATTCCATGGATTCTAGGGATAATAGAGTCTATGGGCCTATCTATGGATAATGAATATTAGAAAAGTTAATTTAATACTAGAATTTCTATTATGAATCATGTTAAAGCATGGCATTCTTTTACAATGGCATTATTTTAAATAAATTAAACTTTAAGGTACGGAGTATTTAATAGAACTAATCAGATATGCTGTTGAAACCTGTCTGTAACAAAGCAGGAGCTCTTTAATATCTTCAGTCAAATTGAGATCATAAAACCACTTGAGAATTTCACGAGCACTTTAAGTTTAAAATCTGAAACTTCAAAGCTTGCTATTAATATAATTTAGAATGTTTACATTTACTAAGGTGTGCTGGATCATGTCTCTGTTGTAACTAATGTTTTCAAAGAAGTTAGGCTGGAGAAAAGAAGTTAGAAAAGGTTTTTCTTAAATAAAAGCAAAAAAACTAGTGAGGTGTGTAGGAGTTATTATTCCAGCTGTGTAAAAAATGAATTTTTAGTTCGGAAAAAATGATATGGATGGTGAAATTTTAAAAACTCAAAAAATTTTCATAACCTTTCATAATAAAATTTAATAATAGGTTTATTAACTGAATTTCATTAGTTTTTCAAAAATTTTTGTTTGTGTATATATACATATACAGATATAACATTTGCAATAAATAAAAGACTTGAAATTCTGTTTTGTGTCGCCCAGTAACTTCCTAAATATCTAGCTTTTTATAACCTTATTAATTAAAACATCATACTAGTTCTAGATAAAACTACTAGTCAAACTTTTACAGATATTATCTCACTGATTTTCAGACTTCTGCCAAATTGTGCACAGTGGCTTTTTTATTATTAAAGGAAAACATTAGTTTTGAAGAAGACAGATACTTCAATTCTTTGAAAATGATACATTATTTTAACAATTTGGTATATACTAAAAATTACATATAAGATGTGGGTGGACAAATATTCAGGGGCCAGGCAGTCCATAAAGAGGACAATAGGATATAGAAATATAGGGAAAATTTGTACTTCAGTGTATGCATTGTCTGGAGTTTAGACAGAGAACTAGAAGAGAACTCACCTTTCCTGGCTATAGGATTCTATCACTGTAGATAACTGAAAGCGATGCAAAGTAATTCTTGTCCATAGACATGAAAATTCTGCCCAGCAGAGGTTCAGTTGACATCCCTCCCTATTTTGCCTCCAATGGCACATTTATTTGAATATTCCTGATCTTTGGATTCTCCTTTGAACTGGCTGTAATACCTCACCACTTTACTCATTAATGAAGTAAACACAGTCTTTAATGTGTGTTCCTTTTTAAAAAAAGTGTAAACAATCCCAAATGATTCTTCATTTCAGTTTAAATCTCTGAATGAATTCATATAAGACTAAAATGTTTGTGTCTTTCTCTCATATAGTCTCAATTTTTGCAACTGTAATTTGTATCACCGAAATCTTGGTTATATTTTAACTATATAACTGAAAACCTTTCTCAGAATTAGATAAATCCTTGGATTTTTGAATATTTAGAAAGTTTTTTTAAAAGACTTTGATCAGGCTGAACTTCATTTACTTTTGTATATACGTTTTACATGTTTTGTATGCTTTTCACTTAGGTTTTCCTTGATTTATTCTGGATTGCTGTTAAAACCTTGGCCATAGGTGTCACTTCAAATTTTGCAAATATTAAAGGGCTTCTATGCTGTCTGCTAAAGACATTTTAATAATTAGATCAATTATATGTGACTTTGATATCACTGTTTGACTATATGTTCACAAAATTACCTTGCTCAGGATATTGCATTTTTCCTTTCTTTCAAGCAGATGCCTGGGTCTCTAACCATATAGTTAAGCACAGTCCAGGTTTTCTAAGCACAAATCAGATTTTATTAAATTCCATAAATGTTTACTGAAACTCTACCATCTTGCAGCTATTATTAGGCACTGTGATATATAAGTTCTGGATGGTACATCTAACTCCTGTTATGGAGAGAACTATATAAACAAGTAAGAATATTATAAAGTCTACTCTATTAAAGATTTAAACAGGAAAGGTTGAAGAGAAACAATAAATAAACCAGGATTTCATTCAAAATACCACTAATTTACAAGTTTAAGTACTTACTGTAGTTGTTTTTCTAATACTACGAAGCTAGATAAAACCAGCTTTTGACTCAACCACTGCCTAGAAACAGTGTTAGTCTAGCATTGGCTGTTCTATTGGGATACAAGCTGGGTGTAGATTTTTGTTGCCTTGCTTTTGCTCATGCTAATTCTTTTTAGGTTTAGATGGTCCTGTTGAATTCTATGCATCAGTAATACTGCATCACAACTGTTTAGATCTGGTGATTCCCTAAAAGTGAGCTTTCCTGTGTTCCCATCCAGCCTTTCAGTTTCTGTGCCTGCCTTACTTTTAATTAGTATGATCTATTAATTCATTCTTTGGGATTTCAAAAGAATTAAAAGATAGTGCATATACTGGAGACTGGAGGTGAGGGAGGAGGCATTGCAGTCCCAGGGAATAAGGCAATGTTTATTCAGGAAAGACCAGAAGTCAGAGTGGCCAAAGGATTGGGGTAGGAGAAAATAGGTGTCAGCTTGCGCTTGGAATTTAGAAATTTTTTCTGCTGGAACATACGTACTGGAACTCTGGGTGATAATCTTCTCCATCTCATTCACTACATAAATGGATAAGTATTCACAGTACTGAGAAGGTCTTGAACAAGAGAATGATATCACATGAATCCTAGCCAAGGGCTTGTGAAGAACCAGATTGGAGGAAAAGTAGACACAGCGTGATTACACAGTGCATTTGAGAAGTAGGTATGGGGGAGAAAAAAACCACGGCCTATTCTTTTCAAAGATATAAAAATCTCACTTTTCCCTTTTTTGGAATCTTTTTCACACACCTGGCTTTTTTTTTTTTTTAATTTTTAGAAACCCAGCTTTAGTAAATAATGAGTGTGTGCGTACATATAGTTTTAAATTCAGAAAGTATTGCACGATCGTCTTTTAAAACATCTGGAAGCGTGTGCTACAAGACAGCCTACAATAAATGCGTTAGTTCTTTCAGGTCGGTCAACACAAAGCGCAAGGTTGGTGGGGGACCGCGACTGAGACGGCAGGGGTGGCTGGATAAACCCACATAAAGCGCGGGCTCTCGGTCGGGCACGCGGGATTTAGGCTGGGGACAAGGTGGGCGCACCCTGCAGGCGACGAGCATCCGCCGCGCGGCTGGGCGCAGCGACCTCGCGAGACCTCCGCCCCACGAGCGCGCGCGGGTGAGCGGCGGCCGCGGCGTCTTCCGAACGCTCGCAACTGTCGCCGGCTCAGTTCACTCTCGGAGCCCAGGAGCTACGCCATGCTCCGCCTCCTGCTGCTGCTGGCTGGGCTCGGTGGCTTGCTGGCATCAGGACCCGGTAAGGCCGCGGAGACCCTGTTACACGGGGTCTGGGCTGGCGAAGGTTTTTCTTTTCCTTCTTTCAAGGAGTACCTGCTTCCGTCAAATGGTGGCCCAACGCGATTGAAATCTCCGCGGTAGCCTGGAAACCCGGCCTTTCGGGGGCGCTCTGTGTGATTGAGAAGTGACTCCCTAGAGGGGAAGATAACTTTAATGAGCCTAAGGACAAATCTCTTTTTGGAATCTGGGGCGGGGGTAGCCGTTTTTGTAGGTCTTTCGTGCACTTCACACAACTGCCCCAACGTTTCTTGCACTCAGAAGCACCCCAGAAGCTTCTTGAACTCCACTCAAAATCCAAACAAAAACGAAAACAAAAGCCGTACTCTTCTTACATACCATTTGTTCCAATATAACTTGTCTGGCATATCTACGGGAATACTTTGTCCTGCAGTCAAGGGACGGGGCGGGGGGGGGGGGAGATTCAATGTCTGCTATGGACAGACTGTGACAAAGGTACATTATGGCAGGATATAAAGAACAGTGTAAAGAAGCCTCAAAATTTTAAAATATATTAGGGGTGGTTTAGATGCAAGCAAACGTTTTAGATATGTTCTTATTTTTCTTCCCTTTTTATACACTGTTCTGATTCTTGCCATCCTGTGTCAATGTCAGTACGTGGAGTGTCTTTTTTCCACCATCTGCATCGTTTCCTTGTTTGGAGGTACCACAGTTTATTTAGCCAGTTCTCTCATTAATGGACTTTTGGATTGTTACGTCTTTTTGCTATTACATGTTGTGTTAGTGACCTTGAGCTGCCATAACAAAATACCCTAGACTGGGTGGCTTCAACGACAGAAATTTATTTTCTCACAGTTCTGAAGATAGGAAGTCTGAGCCCAGGATGCCATCATGGTGGGGGGTCTGGTGAGGTCTTTTCTCCCGGCTAATAGACTATTGCTTTCTTGCTGTGTACTAAGATGGCCTCTTTGTGTGGGGAGAGAGCGCAAACTCTCTCTTCTTACAAGGGCACTAATCCCATCCTGAGAGATCCACCTTCAGGGCCACTCTTAGACCTAATTACCTTCCAAAGGTCCCATTTCTAAATAACATCACATTGGGGTTAGGACTTCAACATGAAATTCTGGGGGGACACAAGCCTTCACCCTAACACACAATATTTTAAAGCAGTGGTTTGCAAACTTTTTGGAATTTTTCTTTACACATTACCAATTACAGAAATTCTCAAAGAGCTTTTGCTTAGATTTTGTTTATATCTGTTAATATTTGTCATTTTGGAAATTAATATAGAAATTTAAGAATTTTTGTTGATTTATTTAAAAATGACAGTAACAGATCTATTATATGTAACATAAGTTACACATTTAAAAAATAACTATTTTCTGAAACAAGAAGAATTTAGAACACTGGCATGATTTTAGATTTTTGTAAATCTCTTTAATGTCTGGCTTAATAGACGATAGCTAGATTCTCATATCTATTTCTGCATTGAATCTGTTGCTATGTTTTATTTGAAGTATATGAAGAAAATCCAGTTGGAAAAGGGAGGAGCATTTTAATAGCCTTTTCAGATAATTACCAGTATTCTTTGGATACTACATTAATACTTGACAAATAGTAAAAGTCAGTTACAATATGGTGTCTAAAAAATATCATTGAGCTTTTCAAAATATGTTCTATTAAGAATTCATGGGATCTTGAACTTTGGATTTTTTACTCATGAGGTTTTTTTTTTAATGCAATACCTTTGCTTTTTAATTTTTAATTTTAAATTATAGTAAAATGCACATAACATAAAATAAAATTTATCACCTTAACAATTTTTAAAAAATGAATACTTTTTTTTTAGAGTGTTTTAGGTTCATGGCAAAATTAAGAGGAAGGTACTGAGATTTCCCATACATGCCATCCTTACATATACACCCCCTCTGCTACTGACATCCCACACATTTGGTACTTTGTTAAAATCGATGATCCCACAGTGACACATTATTATCACCCAGAGTCCATAGTTTACCTTAGGATTCACTCTGCCTGTGTACATTCTTTGAGTCTGACAAATGTATCATGGCATGTATCAACTATTGTGGTATATAGAGTTGTTTCAGTGTCCTAAAAATCCTGTGCTCGGCCTGTTTATCCTTCCCTCTCCCAACAACACTGACTTTTTTCTGTCTCTGTAGTTTTGCTTTTTCCAGAATGTCATATAGTTGGAATCATTCAGATTTTTTTTCACTTAGAAATATACATTTAAGGTTCCTCCATGTCTTTTCATGGCTTGATATCTTACTTCTTTTTAGGATTGAGTATTATTTCATTATCTAGATGTACCAGTTTATCCATTCCCCTACCGAAGGATATCTTGGTTGCGTGCAAGTTTTGGCAGTTATGGATAAAGCTGTTAGAAACATCTATGTGCAGGTTTTTGGTTTGGACAAAAGTTTTCAACTCCTTTATGTAAATACCAAGGGGTGGGAATTGTTGAATATTGTAAGAGTATGTTTAGTTTTGTAAGAAATTGCCAAGCTATCTTCCACAGTGGTTATATCATTTTGCATTCCCACCAATGAAGGAGAGTTCCTGTTGCCTCCCATCTTTCCCAGCATTAGGTGTAGTCAGTGTTAGGGATTTTGGTTATTTTAATGGGTATGTAATGGTATCTCATTTTAATTTGCAATTATCTAGTGACATACGATATAAATCATCTTTTCATCTTCTTATATGCCATCTCTCTTTTTATTTTTTTTTTTTTGATGAGGTGTCTGTTCAGGTATTTTGTCCATTTTTAGATTGGGTTCTTCATTTTCTTATTGCTGAGTTTTAAGAGTTCTGTGTATATTTTGGATTAGCAGTCTTTTTTTAGATATGCCTTTTGCAAATATTTTCTCCTAGTCTGTGGTCTGTGACTTGTCTTATTTTCTTGACATTGTCTTTTGCAGAGCGGAAGTTTTTCATTTTAATGTGGTATAGCTTATCATTTGTTTCTTCATGCATTATGGGTGTTTTATCTAAAAAATTATTGCCATACCTAATCATAATTTGCATTTTACATTCAGGTCTGTGATCCACTTGGGGTTGATTTTTGTGAAGTATGTGAAGTCTGTGACAGATTTTTTTTTTTTTTTTTTGCATGTGGAAATTCACTTGTCCTAACACCCTTTGTTGAAAAGGCTATCTGCTCTATTGTATTGCCTTTGCTCTTACATCAAAGATCAGTTGACTATATTTATGTAGGCTTTTTTTCTGGGCTTTTTATTCTGTTTGATTGATCTATTTGTTTATTCTTTCACACCGGTACCACATTTTGACTACTGTAGCTTTATAGCAAGTCATTTAGTCAGATTATGGCAGTCTTTAACTTTATTCTTCTCCTTCAGTATTTAATTTGCTATTCTGGGTCTTTTGCCTCTCCATATAAACTTTAGAATAAATGAGTTAATGGGATTTTGATTAAGATGGTAATGAATCTATAAAGTCAAGTTCAGAAGAACTAGCATTTTGACAGTGTTGAGTTGTACTCTCCATGAACATGGACTAATCTAAGTCATTTTTTTGGATGCTCATATAAATGACATTGTATTTTAAGTTTCAAATTCTACTTGTTCGTTGCTGGTGTGTAGGAGAGTGATTAACTTTTATTTATTAGCCTGGTTTCCTGCAAACTTGATATCTTAACCATTTTTAAATGTATACAGGTCAGTAGTGTTAAGTACATCCACATTATTGTGTAACCAGTCTCTAGAGCCTTTTTATCATGCAAAATGGAAGTACTATACCCATTATACAATAACTTATAAATTGTGATAAAATATACATAACATAAAATTTACCATTTTGACCATTTTTTCACTGATTTTTATAGTTTATTGCTTTTTTTTTTAGTTTATTGCTTTTTAAGTAGAAATTAATTGAGGAAAATATTTATATTCAGTTTCCCCTTTATTTTTGTAGATTTTTTCTAGCTTTATCAGTGAATTTTATACTTTCCTATGTTTTTGTGTTATTAATTAGTATCCTTTTATTTCAGCATGAAGAGCTCTCTTTAACATTTCTTGTGAGGCTGGTCTAGTAATGGTGAACTCCTTTAGCTTTTTTTTGTCTAGTCTGCTGTTGAGCCCCTCTACTGAAATTTATTTTTTATTTATTTATTTATTTTATTATTTTATTTATTAATTTATTGTATTTTTCAGCTCTATGATTTCTGTTTGGTACTCATTTTAACCATTTTTAAGTGTACAGTTTAATGGCATAAAGTACATTCACATTGTTGCGCAGCCATCACCACTATCCATCTCTAGAATTTTTTTCCTCTTCCCAAGCTGAAACTCAGTACCCATTGTACACTAAATTCTCATTCCCCTCTCCCTCAGCTCATAGAAACCACCGTTCTACTTTATGTCTCTGTGGATTTAACTATAGTCAGTACCTCATATAACTGGAATTGTGGAGTATTTTTCTTCTTGTTACTGGTTTATTTCACTTAGCGTGACTCCCTCAATATTTAGCTATGTTGTAGCACATGTCAGAATTTTCTCCTTTTTAAAGCTGAGTAATATTCTATTGTGTGGAATATAAATGGATAAATACATATTTCATTTTGTTTATCTACTCATTTGTAGATGGTTATTTGGCTTGCATCTTTTTTGGGATATTGTGAATAATGCTGCCATGAACACATACGGGCATGTACTTGTTTGAGTCCCTGTTTTCAATTCTTTTGCATAAATATTCAGAAGAGGAGTTGCTGAATCATAGGGTAATTCTATTTTTAATTTTTTTTGAGGAACTGTCACACTGTTTTTCATAGTGACTACAAAATTTACATTCCTACCAGCAGCGTACAGAGGTTCCAAATTTCCACATTCTTTCCAAAACATGTTATTTTTATTTTTATTTTATTTTTTTATGATTATAGTCTTCCTAGTGGATATATCATGGTATCTCCTTTTGGCTATGATTTGCATTCTCCCAATGATTAGTGATGTTGAGCATCTTTTCATGTGCTTATTGACCATTTGTGTATCTTTGGAGAAATGAGTGTTCAAGTCTGTTTTTAAAATTGGTTGTTGTTTTTGTTGTCAAGCTGTGAGAGTTCTTTTTATATTCTGGATGCTAGACCTATTTCAGAGAAATGATTTACAAATATCTTTTCTCATTCAGTAGGCTGTTTTTATTTTCTTGTGAGTGTCCTTTGATTCACAAAAGTTTTTAATTTTGATGAAATCTAATACATGTATTTTTTTCTTATGTTGCTTGTGCTTTTGGTGTCATATCTTAAGAATCTATTGCCAAATCTATAATCATGAAGATTTATTCTTATCTTTTCTTCTAAGGATTTTATTGTTTTATCTCCTAAATTTATGTTGTTGATCCATTTTAAGTTAATTTTTTATATGGTGTAAGGTAGAGTTCCAACTTCATTCATTTGCATTCATTCTGGTTTCTTTTTATTAACTGTATCCTGCTTCTGTTTATTCCTAATAATGCTTTTGCCCCATTGAAGTCTATTTATGCTAATATTAACATAGCTACATCAACTTTCCTTTGGCTAATATTTGCTGTAAATATATATTTTCCTTCCTTTTTTTGTGGCGCATTCCTTAGTGCTCACCGAGTATCCACCTTTTGCCTACATTTCTTGGCCTTTTCCCAAACTATCTCTTGCTCATGAGGTTAAGAAGAAATGATGTGTGCAATTTTTGGATCAAGGCAATTAAGAGTTGGTCTCCTTCTTCCATCTGTCTTTTCTGATGCCACAGTCATCTTTGAAGTCATGAGCTGAGTTTATGGTGTTACCAGTTGGAGGGAACCTCGATCTTTGAGTCACTACTTCAATGAGAGCTCCTGGTGACCCTCATCAGACTTTACATGAAAAACAAATAAACTTTTATTATTTTAAGTCACCAAGACTTCAGTATTTTATTTATTACCATTCCATAGCCTGGTCAGCCTAAGTTGACTAATATAGAAATTGGAAACTTTAAGTGGTGTGCTGTCATAGCAAACTTAAAATAGATGTCTTTGACTGACCAGCTGGTCAATGAATGGTGGGTAATGGATAGTAGACGACAAAAAATTGAAACCATAAGAGACTCTTAATCTCAGGAAACAAACTGAGGGTTGCTGGAGGGGAGGAGGGTGGGAAGGATGGGGTGGCTGGGTGGTGGACCTTGGGGAGGGTATGTGCTATGGTGAGTGCTGTGAATTGTGTAAGACACATGAATCACAGACCTGTACCCCTGCAACAAATAATACATTATATGTTAATAAAAAAATTGAAACCAACTGGAAGTTACAAAACATTTGATAAAGTTATATTTCATAAAGTTATAGTAAACTGTATGATTGATTGCATTCTACAGAAGTTAGATAACAGAATGTTATCTTTCTGCAGTGGAGGTCAGTTTAATTACCCAGGTTTGGCAAAGTGTTAAGAGAAGGAGATAATCTCAGCAAACAGTTGGCCAGTTTGCAAAAAGAAATGATAGGGAATTAAAAAAAAAAAAAAAGAAATGATAGAGAATAAATCCAGAAATTCGGGGCCTTCCAGGATTTTAAAAGGTGATTCCAGCTTTGCAACAGTTAAGAAATGGAATTTAAAAATGTTTGAACACCAGTGCGTCAGTAAAACTCAATTAGATAAAATTACTCAGGGCAGAGCTCTAATTAAGGGTAATGGACATACATTTTTCTAAATAGACTCAAGGCTGCCATTATTAAGTTGAAAGAGGGAGAGAGAGAGAAAGAGACATGAGAGGGGAGGAAGGGAGAAATGAGAGTTAGGCAAAGAAATTATAGAAGGAAGGAAGATATTTGGAAATTATTTGTCTGAAAGGGGCCAAGTATCCAAAATATAAAAGACACAGAAATAAAGCAGATTTGAAAATTATGACTTTAAAAAGTTTTGTACGTGTATTACTTATATTGAAAGCAACTAGATGAGAAACTACTAAGTTTTTGAAGGTAGTGTATTAGCAAAGGAATTTCAAACTCAGATTTAAAAAGCTTTTGACTATTTAAGAATTAAAATAGCACTTGGGCCCTGAAATTTCCAGATGCAGGTGGTGAACTGGAAAAGCCATTCAGCTCTCAAGGAAGGTATATTTGTATTTAAATCTATTATGGTATTTTACGCTTTCTGTGTATTATGCTTTTTATATGAGAACATTTAAAAAAATCTCATTTCCTGTCTTACGTGTTTTGTATTTCTAATGGTAATGTAACAAAGTCCAAAATTAAGAATATAACGTCTTCCAAAAAAGACAATGACTGTAGAAAGGTGTCAGACACCACCCTCATCTTCTTACATATTATTGTTATTTAGTATTTAGTGCCATTTTTATTTATTGTTTCTGAAATTAGTCATCATCTCTATTACTGTTTACTCAGTCAGGTTTGCTTAGATTTATCCCCTGTTTACTGCTTTCTTTGCTTACTTTGTTTCTAGCACTTCTTCCTTTCTTAGCTTTTTTGTAAGAATTCTGAGTGACAAAATGTCTGCTGTTTACTTGAAAATATATTTATTTCTCCCTCACTCTCGAATGACAATTTAGCTTGGTATGGAACTTCAGGCTGACAGTTATTTTTCCAATAGTACTTTGAAGATATCACTCCATTGCTATTTGGCCTCTACTTTTTTTTTTAATTTTAATTATGGAAATTTCAAATAAATGCAAAAGTAGAGGAGTATAAAGAACCCACTTTGAATAGTTATAAACTCCTGGCCAGTTCTTTTTCTTTTTGTGTTCCTCACCATTTCCTCTGTTCCATTATTTGGAGCAAATTACAGATATATCATTTCATCTCTAAATATTCCAATATGTATTGCTAAATGACAAAAAGATACTTTTGAAATATAACCACAGTATTGTGATCACAGCTTAAAAATGAACAATTTCTTGTATCATCCAAATTCCAGTCAGTTCAAATTTTATTTCATTTTTAAATTTGTAATTAATTTTTAAAAAAAAATTTATTTATTTGAGAGAGAGAAGGAGAGAGCACAAGGAGGGTGTAGGGGGAGAGGGAGAAGCGGACTTCCCACTGAGTAGGAAGCCTGATGCAGGACTGGATCCTAGGACCCTGAGATCATGACCTGAGTCGAATGCACACTTAACTGATTGAGCCACACAGGTGCCTCAAATTTTATTTTTTTTAAACTGAAGTATATGTGACACATAACATCCTAGTAGTTTCAGGTGTGCATCGTAGTGATTCAATGTTTATATACACTACAAAATGTTCTCCACAATAAGTCTTGTTACCATCAAATTTATTACAATATGATTGACTATATTCCCTATGCTGTACATTACATCGCCATGACTTAATTATTTTATAACTGGAAGTTTGTACCTCTTAATATCCTTCATCTGTTTCCCCCCAGTCACTCCATCCTGTCCCCCTCTGTTAATGAACAGTTTGTTACCTCTATCTAGGAGTCTTTCTGTTTTGTTTGTTCTTTTGTTTTGTTTTGCTTTAGATTCCACATACAAGTGAAATCATGTGGTATTTATCTTTCTCCATCTGACATATTTCACTTAGCATGATACCCTCTAGGTCCATCTATGTTGTTACAATGTCAAGATTTCCTTTTTTTAGTGCTGAGTAATGTTCCATTATATATATTTGTGTATATATGTGTATATATATATATATATATATATATATATATATATATATATATATGACATTTTCTTTAGCCATTCAACCATTGATGGGTACTTTGGTTGCTTCCATATCTTACCTATTGTAAATTATGCTGCAGTGAACATAAGGGTGCATATATCTTTTCGAATTGGTGTTTGTGTTTTCTTTGGCAGAATACCCAGAAATGGAATCACTGCATCATCTGGTAGCTCCTTTTTTCTTTTTTTGAGGACCTCCATACTGTTTTCCATAGTGGCTACACTAATTTACATTCCCACCAACAGTGTACAAGGGTTTCCTTTTCTCCACAGCCTTGCCAACACTGACTTTTTTTTGTCTTTTTGATAATCAGTCTGACAGGTGTGAAATGATGTCTCACTGTAGTTTTGATTTGCATTTCCCCGATGATTAATAAGGTTAAACATCTTTTCATGGGCCTGTTGGCCATCTGTATGTTTTCTTTGGAGTAATGTGTATTTAAGTCCTCTGCCCATTTCTGAATTGGGTTGTTCATTTGGGGTGTTTTAGATATTAAATTGTGTAAGTTCTCTATATATTTTGGATATTAACCCTTTATCAGATGTATGATTTACAAATATCTACTTCCATTCAATAGCTTGCCTTTTCATTTTGTTAATGATTTCCTTTGCTGTACAAGTTTTTTTTAGTTTGATGTAATCCCATTATTTATTTATTTTTGCCCTTCCTTGAAGAGACTCATCCGAAAAGAATATTGCTAAGACTGATGTCAAAGATCTTACTGCCTATTTTTTCTTGTAGGGGTTAGTAGTTATCCGTTTATATATTCAAATTTTTAATCCATTTTGAATTTATATTTGTGTATGGTGTGAGATAGTGGTCCAGTTTCATTCCAGAATTCCAGAATAATTTTCTCTTAGATGATGTATTAGTGTTATTGTTGCTGTAACAGGTTACCACAAATTTAGTGGCTTAAACAATACAAATTTACTATCTTACATTTCTGTAAAATGGGTCTCTTTGGGCTAAAATCAAGGCATTAGCAGTGCTATGTTCCTTCTGCAGGGCATAGTAGACAATGGCCTTGCCTTTTCCTTGCCTTTTCCAGATTCTAATGGCTATTTGCATTCTTTGACTTGGCCGCCTTTCTCCCATCTTCAAAGCTAAGAGCATTGGGCTGAGTTCTTTTCACACTACCATCTTTCTGGTTCTTTCTTCTGCCCCATTCATCTTCTTTTAAGGACTCTTGTGATTAAATTAAGACCACATGGATAATCCAGGACAAATTCCCTATTTTAAGGTCAGCTTATTGGCAACCCTAAATATACTTTGCTATGTAACCTAATATATTCACAGATTCTGGTGATTAGAGTATGGACATCTTTGAGAGGAATTATTATTCCCCTTACCACAGACAGTGAGATGTTAGCGTCTAGGAAGAAGTAAAATTAAAAATGATAAATACCTGAGGCAGTATGGATGGTGAAGGTACATTGCTTTCACTGGCAAGTGAGAATGCAAACTTGCTCCTGGAATTCTCTGATTATTGGGTTAGAGAAAACACCTTTTTCTATCAGGAATTACATGCAGGTGCCAATGCCTGTGTTTCTTTGCTTCAGTAAAGAGACTATATTTGGAACAATATTTGTTATTGCAGTCATCACCTGGTTAAACTTAATAAACTTAATAAACTTGTCATTATTGCTTATCATCTGCACAAATCAAACAAAATAGGAAAATAATAGGAACCACTGCTGTTGTATATTTCAATTCTTTTCAGGGTTGGACTACCTTCTGGATTTAGAAATATTTGGTTTAATGTTTTGGTGATGGTGCATATGATATTCAGAGATTTTCATTTGGCCCTCTCTACCATAATAATCCTCATTCTGTGAGTCGGGGAGACAAATTGGGATTCCATAAGATATTGGTTGTATCT
>CM052899.1:30249682-30284358 GCA_028534135.1 Potos flavus
CGTTGAACAATATGTTTCTACTTCTACCACTTGATTTTCAGCTTTAATCACAATTCTTTTTGGACCACAATACAGTAAATTTAAGGAAATCAATATGCACATATGGTTTTCCTCTTCTATACTGCCTGACATTATTATATATGTTATTATATCTATATCATTTGCACTCTATTAAATAACTATTAAATAACTCAAGGTTGTTTTAGCCTTATTCTATATTTAAGTTTATTTAATACCCGCTGCTAACCATTTACTTTAACTATACTGATCTCTTCATTGAAAGAAGTTTCTCTGCCTTTTGTGACAGGGACATTGAGCTATTTCCTTTATGTTTTTGCTTGTGAATATCTCTCCTTTCTCTCTATATTTGAATGAAAGTATGGCGGGGTATGAAGTTCTAGATTTTTCACACTTTCTTTTCTTGAAGATTTTTAAAAGACCTTGTTCTTCAAAGGTGCAAAAGTGTATGGGATAGCGCTATGCTTAATACTCTGAAACCACAGTGTGTACAATCAGTCTTTCAAGTATCATCTTCTTTCATCGACGATTCTACATATGCATAGAACAATATGGAAATAGCCGTATGCTTCTCATTGAAACTACACTATATATAAACAATTGTTCAAGAACATCTTTTTCAATGATATATATGTGTTTGTAAATGTATGTGTAAAAGCATGTGAGAATAGACCTATTCTTACCGGAATGTAACTACGTGGAGTATAATATGTGTTTCATGTAACACTTTCTTTCATTATGATAAAAGTGTTTATAAATATATGATAGGAGCATATAGTAAGAGCCCTGTGTTTGTAAATGGATATGAAGAAGATAAGGGAGGAGTCTTGTGCTTCATTCACTGAAACTACACTGTGTATAAACCATCATTCAAGTAACATCTTCTTTAAATAACATAAACGCAGTAACACCCAAACTCCCTAACCCTAACCCCAACCTTAGTCCCTAATCCCAACCCCTTAACCTCTAAACCCTAAACCCAAACTCTAACCTTCATCCTAACCCTAACCCCCAACCCTTAAACCTAACCCTAAATTGAACCCTCTGGAGAGTTCTCTAAACAGCAGGATACCAGGCACATACCCTCACCCCTGACCCTAACCTTAACCCTAAACCTGACATTGGCCATAAACCCTAACTCTAACCCAGCATCTGAGAAGGAAAAAAAAAAGAAGTGGTATATAGACAATGAAATGTTAGCCATAAAAAAAGAGAACAAAATCTTGCCATTAACAATGACATGGATGGAGCTACAGAGTAGTATGCTAACTGAAATAAGTCTGAGAAAGACGAATACCTGTGTGATTTCACTCCTATGTAGAATTTAAGAAAAAAAAAACAAATGAGCAAAGGGGAAAAAAAGAGAGAGGCAAACCAAGAAACAGATCCTTAATTACAGAGAAAAACCTGATGGTTACCAGAAGGGAGGTGGGTAGGGGCATGGGTTAAATAGGTGATTATTGGTGAGCATTGGGTGTTGTATGGAAGTGTCAAATCACTATATTGTACACCTTAAACTAATATTAACACTTATTGTAACCAACTGGAATTTAAATAAAAACTTAAAAAAATATTGTTCTTCATTTATAATGTTGAATAATGTAAAAATTCTCAGGCTAGTCTACTTTTCTCCCTAATGCCCAGTATGATTTTCTTTTTCTTTCTGCTTGCTCACAGGCCCATAGGATTCTTTCTTTCTCTTAGATACCCAATAACTTTAGTAGAATATGTCTGTTTTAATTATTATCAATTATTCCTGAATTCAGGGTACTTTCCAGTATATGGTTTCTAATCTTTTATTTCAGGAAAATTTTCTTGAAGTATATCTTTGACTGTTTTTTGGTCTGTTTGTTCTGTTTTCCTCAGGAGCAACAAATTTTGTGTAATTTTAATACTATGCCCCTGTCTCCACCTTCTGTCCTTTTTTTGTTCTTTTGTAACTATCTTGTCTGTTTTTGAATTGTTTTCAAGATTTTTGTAGGAGTACATAGTGATTACTCATATGTGCACAAGTGAATTTTACAAAAGAACCTAAACAAATACTTAGTCAGGTATAAGACACAATTATTAACTCTCTTTTTCCTTTCTTCAGGTTCTCAAAATTCATTTCTACAAATTGTAGTTCCAGAGAAAATCCAAGCAAATACAAGTGATAATTCAGAAACAGAAAATGTAAGAGGTATTTTTCACATTAATATTATCTGAAATTTTTATTTTTATTGATAGCAATTAAATATATCAACCCCATTATAGAATGAATATAAGTATGCAATATTACTACTGATATGGAATTTAAAGTTTTGATAGTAAAAGTAAATATATAGATCGAAATGTTGTGTTTTGTCTAACATTTGTCATTGCTTATGGTAAAAGTTTTAAAAGTTCAAATAAAAAAATGAGCACCTGGGTGGCTCAGTCAGTTAAGCATCTGCCTTTGGTTCAGGTCATGATCCCAGGCTCCTGGGATTGAGTCCTGCATAGAGTTCCTTGCTCAGCAAGGAGTCTGCTTCTCTGTCTCCCTCTATGTGTATTCTCTCTCTCTCTCTCTCTCTCTCTCTCAGTCTTGCTCAAGTAAATAAATAAAATCTTAAAAAATGATGTAGAAGACTTAGGGTCTTATGTGAGGAATATCTGGATGATTGAATGAAGAGAATAATTTTCTCGAAAATCGTTAAGGAGAATCTCTTTAAAATTTAAAAAAAATTTTAAATACAGTTGACACAATGTTACATTAGTTTCAGGTGTACAACATAGTGATTCAACATCTCTTTACATGACACTGTGCTCACTACAAGTGTAACTACCGTCTGTCACTATACAACACTATTATAATATCATTGACCATATTCCCTTGCTGTACCTTTTTTTTTTCATGGCTTATTCCATATAAATGAAAGCCTGTAACTTCCACTCCCCTTCAGGCATTTTGCTTATCCCTTAAACCCCCTTTCCTCTGGCAACCATCCGTTTGTTCTTTGTATTTACGGGTCCAGTTCTGCTTTTTGTTTGTTTATTAACTTGTTTTGTTTTTTAGATTCCTCATATGAGTAAAATCATATGGTTTTTGTCTTTCTCAGTCTGACTTATTTCACTTAGCATAATGCTCTCAAGGTCCATGCATGTTATTACAAATGACAAGATTTCATCCTTATTTACTGTTGTGTGATATTCCAGTGTGTGTGTTTGTGTGTGTGTGTGTGTACCAGATTTTCTTTACTGATTTTCATTCTGTTTGTTTATCAGTGAACACTTAGATTGCTTCCATATCCTGACTACTGTCAATAGTGCTGCAGTAAACATAGGGTACATATATCTTTTTAAATTCATGTTTTCATTCTGTTTGTTTATTTCCAGTATAATTAACATACAGCGTTATATTAGTTTCAAGTGTACAATATAGTGATTCTCATTGCTAATCATCATAAGTGTACTCTTAACCCCCTCCCTGTTTCACCTATCCTCCCATTTATCTTCCCTCTGGAAACTACTGGTTTCTTCTCTATATTTAAGGGTCTGCTTTTTGTTTGTCTTTTTTTCTTATTTTGTTTCTTTAATTGCACTATGAATGAAATCATACGGTATTTCTCTTTCTCTGACTGACATATTTCACTTCGCATCATACCTTCCAGATCCATTCATGTTGCAAATGGCAAGATATCATTCTTTTTTATGGTTGAGTAATGTTCTATTGTGTAGATGTACCACATCATCTTTATCCGTTCATCTATCTATGGACATTTGGGTTCCTTACAAATATTTGGGTTCTATTACAAATAATGTGGCAATAAGCATAGGGGTATATATATCTTTTCAAATTAGTGTTTTTGTATTCTTTGGGTAAATACCCAGTAGTGGAATTACTGGATCATATGGTCATTCTATTCTTAGTTTTTTGAGTTTTGATTGCACCTCATTAATAACTTTTTTGATTTCAACTTGGTTAGATTTTAGTTTTTATTTCTCCAGAAAAGTATTCGCTAGTATCTTCTGTGCTTTTTTTCAAGTCCAGCTAGCATCTTTATAATCGTCATTCTGAACTCTAGTTCTGAAATCTTTTAATGTCCACATTGATTAGGTCCCTAGCAAAAGTATTTCCTTTGTCATTTCTTGTATGGCTGATTTAGTGGTGATGAATTCCTTAACATTTGTTCATCTGAAAAAAACCCCAAAAAAACAAAAAAACATTTGTTCATCTGGAAAACTATTTATCTCTCCTCCTATTTTGAATGATATCCTTGCTGGATAGAGTATTCTGGCTGCAGACTTTTTTTTTCCTTTTAGCACTTTGAATATATTATGCCAGTCCCTTTTGGCTTACAAAGTTTCTTCTGGCAAATCAGCTGATAGCCTTATGAGATTTCCCTTGTATATAACTGTTTTCTTTTCTCTTAGCACTTTTAAAATTCTCTCTTTATCACTTCTTTGTGCCATTTTAGTTATCATGTGTCTTGGTGTAAGACCCCTTTGGGTTGATTTTGTTGGGGGTTCTCTGTGATTCCTGGATCTGGATTTCTGTTTTCTTCCCTAGATTAGTGACTTTTTCCTCTGTTGTTTCCTTGAACAGGTTTTCTTACCTCTTTTCTCTCTCTCTGCTCCTTCTGGGATTCCTATAATGCTAATGCTGTTATACTTGTTATACTATTCTCGTTTTTTATTATTCTTTTACTTTTTTGGTCTTAAGCTTGATTGCTTTCCATTACTCTGTCTTCTGGCTCTCTGGTTTATTCTCCTTCCTCTAGTTTATTATTCCCTCTAGTGTATTTTTAATTTATATTACTGAGTTCTTCATCCCAGATTGGTTCTTTTTATATTTTCTATTTCTTTGTTTAGGTTCTAATGGAGATCTTCTTAAGTCCAGTGACTATGAGCATTACTTTGAATTCTCTTTCAGGCATATTGCTTATCTTCATTTCATTTAACTCTTTTGCTGTGAATTTATTAGCTTGTTTGTTTTCATTTGGGACATACTCTTCTGTCTTCTCATTTTGTCTTACTCTTTGTGTTTGTTTCTGTGTGTTAGGAAAGTCAGCTACTTCTGCTCTTGAAAGTAGTGGCTTTATGAAGAAGAGGTGCTGTAATGCCCTGAAGTGCAATGTCCCTATTTACCAGAACCTGGTGCTCCATGGGTGTCACCTATGTATGTTGTATATGTCCAAATGTTGTGATTGAGAGGCGTTTGCCTTAGATCCAGTTGTCTTTAGTGGTTCTCTTTTCCTTTTGTGGGGAATGTTTGGTCCCTTGTTGTTAAGGGGCCAATCTGGGGCCACCTTGGACTTGAATTGAGTCAGACCAGATGTTTGCCAGGACTGCAGTCTCAACACACTACAGGATGCTGCTCTGCCTGTGTTGTCCCCCGAGAAGTTTTCATTGGTGGGCAGGGTCTGCAGTGAGACCAGATATCTACCCACAGTCTCTTTGTTGGGGTTTCAGGGATCCCAAACTGCCAGGCTCTCTCTGTGTTGCCCCTTGTGGGGTTTTTGTGGGTGGCAGAGCTGGCAGTCCCAGATCCTAGAAGGCTTATCTTTTTCTGTGTTCTGGTATTTGTATCTTTTTGGTTTTTATATGCTTATGTTTTCTTTCCAGTGATGCTCTAACTCTTGCTTTTTACGTGTTCTCTTTGGCTGGATATAATCTCATCACTCAGCTTCAGCAACTTAGTGATACTGCAACTTATCGTTATCTGTGCTTTAAGTTGAGAATAGTAGTGATAGAGTCAAAAGCAATACCAAATTTTGTTCAGGAATTTACTACTTAAAAATACAGGAATCAGGCAATACGTTTTAAGAAAACAGTTAAAATAGGGGCGCCTGGGTGGCTCAGTGGGTTAAAGCCTCTGCCTTCGGCTCAGGTCATGATCTCAGGGTCCTGGGATCGAGCCCCGCATCAGGCTCTCTGCTCAGCAGGGAGCCTGCTTCCCCCTGTCTCTCTCTGCCTGCCTCTTTGCCTACTTGTGATCTCTCTCCTCTCTGTCAAATAAATAAATAAAATCTTTATATAAAAAAAAAGAAAAAGAAAACAGTTAAGATAAATATCTTTTGTGCCTGATAGACTAAACTTCGCTGATATAGGATGCCTTATTATCCCAGTGATGCCACCTACATAGACATTATAGCATAGCATGTGGTCTCTAATTTTAGAAGAGGTTAAAATTCAGTTATATGTAGTTATATATAGATTACTTATGTTAGGCTTATTTTTGTATAAATAGTAAGACTGGATTATATAATAAATACATGTTATAATTTTTGATATAATTTTGCAAATTTTAAATCACATATAGTCTGAGGCATTTTAATCAAGACATTTTAGGAATTGTTTGGAGGGATTGATTGACGTAAAATTATTGTTTTGCTGCTGTTACATGGATCTTCATCTCAGTTGTTCTGGATTCTCTAGGAACAGATATCCTATAGTATTGCAATAGATGAGAAGCCATATACTGTACACCTTAAGCAAAGGTAACTTTTTATTCATTTAGTTTTGTATTTCATTTCATTGATATGAATTTGTTTACTTATAATAAAAATGGAGAGTTTAAAATAATTAATGTAGTTGTTATTAAACATTTTAGTTGTTTCAGATGAACAGATGCTTTCCTGTGAATTCATTTAATTTTTGGTCCTAATGCCTCAAGTAGTCTTTTGTGAATAGAAGGGACAGAAAAAAAATAAAGGCCCCCCTCCTGAAGATTCATCTATATGATCTATGTTGTTGACAGAACAAGAAAGGCCTATATAATCAGGGCAGAATGTTGGAATAAGAATTAAGTCTGTAAGTATATCAGGGTTTGATCAGTGAGGCAGGCCTGGAATAAGGAATTTAATATGGAATGAGACTACACGCTTGTGAGAGTTTATGAAAAATATTATGAAAAATAGCTGTGTACTTCCTTCAGGGAATTGAAAAAGTAATTGAAATAACTTTCTGTAGGGTTTAATTCTCTCATAGAAACCAGGAAACCATGGAAATGTTTCTCATGTAGAGAAAAGCTGGCTTAGAATTAATTTGTGACTTTCAATAGGATAACTTCAGTTAAATTTTCATTATAGAACTAGGCTACATGGTATTAGGGAGAGGTGGACTGTAAGAAACTTAAGGTAGTAAGTTGTAAATAACTTTTTCAAAAATATTTGGCAGAAAAAGAAGAAACAGGTGCAGATGAATGCTTTTTAAGAAGGAAGAAACAAAGTTTTTTGGCTGGAGGGAAGTTTCTTAGAGATGTATAAACAAGCTATTCATTGTATAAAATGCCAAAGAATAGCATTGAGTAGAAGAAGAGTTAACTTACTCCTGTAGACAGAACGGAAGAAGAATATGGTAAATAGCAACTCAAAGATCTTTTCAAGTGTATAAGAGGGAAAGTGAGAGAACTCACAGTGCATTTGAACATCTTATCAGGACTATTAACAGTGGTAAGAATTGTAGGGACTGGAGTTTAGGAGATGGGTAAAGCATGTGTGTATTGTTTTGGGAAATTACTTGCATAATAGTTACGACGGCATAGTGATAATTAGGAAGGTATTGCAAATAACTTACATGAGAAATAACAAAACCTATTATTTTATTTCTCAAAGATATTTTATTTCTCAAAGAATAACTTATATGAGAAATAACTACTGACTGTAGAGGTAGGGAATTTTTTTTCTTTTGAGATATATACTGAGGTGGCAAGAAAAAGATTAACACTGGATATAGTGGTAGCAGAAATTTGGTGTGGCAGTGAAGTTAGAAGGGGAACAGATCTGAGTCAGGGGAAATATGGGCTCAGTTTTGAAAAAATTAGATATGAAGTGCTTGTAGGATATCCCAAGAGAAATGTCCAGTTGACAGATTTAGTTTAGAATGTGAGTGTCAATTTTAAAGCCATCTGTTGATGTAGGTATAAATGAAGCACCAGAAATGAACAAGATATATCTGTAGAGGTAGGAATGAATATCAAAGATGAGAAGGAAAAACAACCCAGAGGTGAATGCCATGGAAACACTTAAGAGAAGAAGCAAGGACCCAGATGAAGGGACTCTTAAAGTGTACAGAAAGGTATTAGGGAAGCCAGGTGGAAATGGTATGATTGAAGTTGAAGAGTAGATGGCTTAAAAAAGGGAAGTGTGGTCAACAGTATGTGTGTGTCAGAGTAGTTTTACTTGACTTTAAACTGCATTTTGGATTTGACAACTAGGGGGTTATTAGTTACCTTTATGAGATCACTTTTAGTGGAGGATTCCTAACTAGTTAGTCTGGGTGGTCTAGTTATGTTACATAGGATTGAGGAGTGACCATGAGGTGAGGAAATAGGATAATAAGTACAGGCATTGATACCAGGGAAGGTTGAACTCAGATTTGTAGTTTCAGTATCTACATTCAGATTAATACGACTTTTACACAATACTCTTCTACTTCATTATCAAGGTAATATATATGCATGGTAGTGAAATTTAGAAAGAATGAAAGAATGGAAAACTCTCCTAATCCTACATGTGGTTCATATCTTTGTAAATTTTAAAATGCCTTTTCTCTCATTTTGTAGTCCCTTCTTGTTTTAAAGGAGTTCATTAAAATAAAATAAGGGAGTTCATTAAAATAGGAAAATTATTTTGAGTGTGTATATTTCTTTGATTATAAATTATATATATGTCAAAAGAAAATACTACCTTTGTTAGGTTTGCAGACTTACTATAAAGGCCCAGGCCCAGAGAATAAATATTTCAGGCTTTGAGAGCAATGCTATCTCTGTTAAAATGACTCAACTCTGCCGTTGTAACTTTTTTTTCTTTTTTTTTTTTTTGCCGTTGTAACTTAAAAACAGCCAGGGACCATACATAAATTGATGAGTGTGGCTTTGTTCCAATAAAACTTTATTTACAAAGACAGAGTAGGCCAGATTTGGCCTGAAGGTGTTAGTTTGCTGAGCACTGCTTTATATGTTTCAAGAAGAATAACTTTTAATATTATCTCATTTTTTATATTCAGGTTTTTTTTAGCACATAATTTTATGGTATATTTGTATAACCAAGGATCTGTGAATTCTCATCCTTCAGATATTCAGGTAAGATTTAAGTTCTATATTTTACAGATTTTTAAAATGTTTTTTACATTGAATAAATGTTTTCCTAACACAGAATACTGTATTCATAGGGGATGTACTTAAGGATCCGTTTATTGCCTCATTTCCCTCATTATTAGCCTTTCCTGAAATCTTGGTAAATTAAAGACAAACTAGATGGACTAAGGCTTCCACTCTGCATAGAACAGAGGTACCATTTAGTTAATTAATTAGTTTATATTTTATTGAATAAATGAATATAAATTAATGACTAATAAAAGCAAACACAAATATTGAACACAATATTTTAAAACTTTCTTTTTTTTAACCCTCATCCCATCCATCAGTAAATCTTATTGACCCTACCCTTTAAATTAGATAGCCACCTCCACTTTCTTCCTCTGTCTCCATCCTGATAACACTCTTTTCCAAGTAAATGCTTAGATTATTGCTATAACTTCCTGAATAATCTCCTTGTTTCTATACCTTATCCATCCCTTTAGTCCGTTTTCAACATGACTAACCAGATCAATCCTATTAAAGCCTAGACGCATTGTTTCTGTGCTCAGAACCCTCCATGGTATGACCTCCTGTTGTTCATAAAGTGAAAGCCAAAGTCATTTCAATACCCTATAGCCTTTATACAATCTGGTCCTCTTTACCTAACTGACCCCATTTCCTATTACTGTCTACCTTGGTCATTCTGTTCCAGCTATATTGGTCTCCTTGCTATTCTTCAACATACCAGACATGTTCTCCTTCCAGGATCTTTGCATTTTCTATTTTCTTTGATCCAGATGCTCGCTCTTTCCCAAGATTCCCTTTCCTTAAGGTCTTTGCTTAAAATTACCCTAATAGTCACTGACTAACTCCTATTTTAAATTGCTCTTACCCTTAGTCCTCTCTTACTTTATCTGTTTTGTTTTTCTTTATGGTGGTTATCAATATATGATGTGCCATATATTTTATCTATTTTCTGTTTCCCCAGTGCAAAATAATCTTCATGAAGGCAGGGATTTTATTTTAGTCTTTTTTATTCACTGATATATCCCCAGTGCCTAGAAAAATGCCTGGCATATAGTTAGCATGACAAAAATTTGCTGAAAGATTAAATTTGGACACCATGTTGCTTTACTTTTATTGGCTAGGGCTATCAGTTTCCTTTTCTTGCTCCTTCTTCCTCTCCTTCGTTCCATTATGAAGCAGTGTGTTAATTAGAAATCTTACACTGTTTTCCACCAAAATTTATAGCACTATTCAGTCTTGGAAATTACATAATCTTCTCCCTGTGATGATGTCTGCTATATCTCTAGCATAATTGTACTGTGCTCAGAGATCAAATTTTGTATGATTTCAGTTTTTAAAACTTCTTGTCTTGCTTCATGGCCCAGACCATGGTTTCATTTTTGTAAATGTTCTATGTTCTTTAAAAAGAAAGTGCATTCTACAGGTTTTTATTCTACCTATATTAGGTTACTAACATGCTGTTTAGATCTTCTGTAGATTCTGAATGCTTGATTTATCAGTTACTGACAGAAATGTATCTTTTACTATGATTATGCATCTCTCTATTTTCATATTTTTTTAATTTTGAGCTTATTTGTTTTGAAACTATCTAGTAAGTGAATACAAATTTGGAATGTTTATATCTTCCTGATCAGTTGAAACTCTTTTCATTATGAAATGTTCCTCTTTACCACCTGGTAATGCTTCTTGCCTTAAAGTCTTCATTTCCTGTATTAATATAGTTTCAGAATCATCCTTTTGGTTTGTGTTGATATGGTATATCATTTTCTAGTTCTTTAATCTTCCTGTGTCCTTAAATTTTAGATTTTTTTTAGTAGAATATGGGATTTTTAAAGAAATCCAGATTCATAATCTTTGTCTTTTAATTGATGACCTAAATTTATATATTGGGAAGCAATTTAACCTAAAATCTGGGATAACACTTTGGAAACAGAGTATAAAATAATCCCAAATATTAATCAGAAGAGTAGTTAATATAGTGAAAGTGACAAATATAGGGAAACTTTTCCTGAATGTCACTCTATTCAAACTGATATATAAACCACGTAGCCTGTGAAAATATTCAGAAAGTTCTAGCAAGCATAAAAATAAGAAATCATTAGAAAGTTTGTCAGTCCTAAATAACTACTTCACTTTTTTTCTTTCCTAGGCTCAGTGCTACTACCAGGGGCATATTGAAGGGCATCCGAATTCTGTTGTCACACTCAGCACGTGCTCTGGATTGAGGTTATTTATTTTCTGTCATTGACATGTGAACATTGTAGTTAATGATATTTGGCTGCAATGAATTTGTTATGTTTATATTAAGTTTGGGGCTGAAGGAGGATTCCCATGTGGAGATAATGCAATGATATCCTCCTCTGGACATGTTTCTTCTCTTGTATCTCCTCACTTTCCTTGCTGACCAGAGACATTTCTAACCTCCTTGAAGGTTTAGATTTCATCGTCTCCTTGCTTCTTTTTTCTTAGCTACAGAAATGACAACTGAATGTAAATGACTACAGCAAGTTGGAGAAGCTGTTTAGGATAGCTAATTTTTTCAGCAAATGGATATATTTGGTACCTACCATGGTACCTACTGGCCTAGTGTTTGGAGATATAAAAATAAATAAAAATAAACAAGGCATACTTTTTCTCAAGGAAAATCACCTTCAGGGAGAGGAGACAAATTCTATACAAGCAAATAATTACTAATATAGCACTCATATTTTTCTAATAATATCACTGTCTTAAATGCTAACAATTATAGGGCTTCTTCCTTAGTGCCTAGAGTTTTCCATTCTGTCAGGAAATTCTTCATCCTCATTTTTGTAAGATAGGATCCTTATTTTAACAAATAAATAAGCGTTCCTTTTGCTTGTTACATGGAACCCTATGGTTTTTGGGAAGTAGCCACTTGAAGCAGAGCCAGAGCCAGAGAAGAATAGTTATAATAAAAATTGTATACTCTTTAAAATCTTGCTTTTAATTTCTTACTCAGACTGTGTGCATAAAGAAGATTAATAAATGCATTTTCATAATTACTGCTAAATTTTATTTTTATAAATAAAATTTAACTTATTACATATACTTTTGTTATATAGGCAATGTGATCATTTTTTTTAAATTGTATTATGTTAGTCACCATACAGTACATCATTAGTTTTTGATGTAGTGTTCCATGATTCATTGTTCATGTATAACACCCAGTGCTCCATGCAATATATGCCCTCCTTAATACCCATCACTGGGCTAATGCATCCCCCCGCCCCCTTCCCTCTAAAACCCTCAGTTTGTTTCTCGGAATCCATAGTCTTTTATGGTTCATCTACCCCTCCGAATTCCACCCCCCTTCATTTTTCTCTTCCTTTTCCTAATGTCCTCCATGCTATTCCTTATGATCCACCAATAAGTGAAACCATATGATAACTGACTTTGCCTGACTTATTTTACTTAGCATAATCTCCTCCAGTCCCATCCATGTTGATACAAAGGCTGGGTATTCATCCTTTCTGATGGCTGAGTAATATTCCATTGTATATATGGACCACATCTTCTTTATCCATTGATCATTTTTTAAAAGCAGTGCCAGCTAGAGATAAATTAATTGAGATTTCTATTTACTATTGCTTTCATTAGGTCACTGAGTTGGAGAACAGGGAGTTCCTTAATCACTGTAATGCTGTATACTTCTACACCTCACAACTGATTATATAATTTCTACTGCCTTTATATCTATAGAGAGAATCAAATGGAAAGTTAATTTTGTGGACTGTAGGAGATCTTTTGTCTCTTCAGAATTATCTCCATAATGTAAAGATTTAGGGTCAAAATACTGAGCTCAAAATTGTTCTTTATCCTCCACTTCCTCCTCCTCCTCTAGATTAGGTCAGAGTTTTATAATAGAGAATTGCTTAAAAGCACTTACAGTTTTAGTCTTAATTTTACAGAGGAATACTGCAATTTGGAAATGTTTCTTATGGAATTGAGCCTCTGGAATCTGCAGTTGAATTTCAACATCTTCTTTATAAATTAAAGAGTGAAAACAGTGAATTTGAAGATCTTACTGAAGGTAACCAAGGCACAGAACAAATCTCAGTGGACTATAACATTTTTGTAAGTGAAAAGGTGAGTTTGTGTATGTTTTATTACTATTTTCAGGGCAATTATTGTCCTTACTTAATTTATGTATAAGAAAATTATATGAACGTATTGTATAACTGTAACAAATATTCTTTCCTTCAGAACATCCTTATCTTTTCTTAATGGTACAATTTCCTTTGGACCATATATGGTCTTCTCCTTGAACCAATTGATCATCTACTTTTTTATGATAAATTTTTATTCCAATTCTTATTTTGTTACATACTTACAACTTTCTAAAGACTAGTGTATATTCAGTATAAATGTAATAAACTAAATTCCTGCTTTTGTGTCTGTATTCCTGGAAGTTATTTAAATGCCAGTATTTTTTTTTTTTTCAGTCGTAGTCAAATTTTATTCCTTCTGCATCTAAAGCTCAGCATATCTTCTTTTGATTCAGGGGGATTTTTTTTTTTATTAGTTACTAGGGTGGAATTTAGTGATTCATCAGTTGCATGTAACACCCAGTGCTCATTTCATTAAGTGCCCTCGCCTTAATGCCCATCACCCAATTACCCCTTCCCCCTACCCACCTCACCTCAAAAACCCTCAATTTGTTTATAGTTAAGAGTCTCTTATGGTTTGCCTCCCTCTCTATTTTTATCTTAGTTTGTTTTTCCTTCCCTTCCCCTATGTTCATTTGTTTTGTTTCTTAAATTCCACATATGAGTGAAATCATGTGGTATTTGTCTTTCTCTGACTGACTTATTTCACTTAGCTGACTAATGCCCTCTAGTTCCATCCATGTCATTGCAAATGGCAAGATTTCATTCTTTTTGATGGCTGAGTAATATTCCATTGCATATATATGTATATATATACATATATACACACACACACACACACACACACACACACACACACACCACATCTTCTTTATCCATTCATCTGTTGGTATAAATCTGGGCTCTTTCCATGGTTTGGCTATTGTGGACAATTATTTTACAATATATATATCAAAACATCAAGTCTTATATTTTAAATATATATAATTTCTGTCAATTATACGTCAATAAATTGGAAAAATGATTTTAAAAGTTCAGAATAAACAATTTATGAAAGTTTTATATGCTTTTAAGTGCTCTTTTTCTTTATTCTAGTCAGAATCACCTGTTCCAGATTTAATTCCTCTTTATGTAGAAACACATATTGTGGTGGATAAAGCTTTGGTATGTATTTTTCTTTTCCTTTGCTTTTAAATATTTGGTGTGAATGTATAATTTTCCCGGCTAGAAAGGAACTTGTATTTTATGGTGACTAACATAACACATAAAAAAAAAAAAAGTAAAAACAACAACAACAATAAAACCCAACAATCTTTTTACTACATGTTGTAGAGAGAACAGTGGAAAAATTTGCAGACTGAAAAACCAAATATTCAAAATTACGTATTTCTATTAGAAATGTTTTATTTGAAATCTCTAAATGAAAATCCTGAATAAACATGATTTTTAGGCTGGTGCTTCACATCTCTCACTTCACTCTCTCCATCTACAATGTTTTCAACGGTGATATTTGTTTTAAGTGAAAATCTTTAGGCTTTTAGTTTTTGTTTTTAGGGCACTTGAAGAATAGTATGTAGCCTAGGGAATGTTTTGTCCTATAGAGTTTTTATTGGCACAAAAGTGATGACAGTATAACTATGAGAACTGCTTACATTAATGTATCAAGATTTTTTTTTGAGCAGTTTTTAAGGTTCACCTGATCTAGTATATTGTTTACCTGGTACAAACATACTTCTAAATCCCCGATTCCCAAAAACTATTTGAGGACCTCTAAACTTCAGGACCTTGGGATGAGAACTTAGTTTGCACCCAATCAGGTATGGCTTTATTTCCTCCATATTTCAGAGATTTCAGAAAATGGGGATAAAAATATACTTTCCAGGTTTTGTTCTGATGATGAACATTGATTATCACACCCCTGGAATACTACAGAGAATATGAATCAAACACATCATCAATTCTACTTGTAGAATTGTAGAGCTTGTCAGGAAGGTAGAGTTGAGATTCAGAGACAAATAGAATTTAGAGAAGAATATGAAAATACTTGATTTATTAGAATATAGGGGAAGGGACAAAGGGAATATTTAAGAAGAAATTAAGATATTTATAATGATGATGACTAAATTTCCAGGGAATATTCTGGATTATAAAAATCTTTTTTTTTTTTTTTCAGAATTAGGTTACAAACTTAGAGAGTTGTTTTAAAAGCTTTTGTCCAAATTGCCAGGTTTGCCAGCCATATGATACTGATTAAACCTCCCTTTTCTATGTTTTTATACATATTTACATATTCTTTAATAAAACAAACATTGAGCCTGCTGTGTCATCTATGTTACTAAAGACGCTGGGCATATAAAAAAAGAACAGTAGTGATATTGTCTTCAATGACTTACCAAATTTTAAATCCACAATTGTAGTCTAGTGAATTCAATGCTATGTTTGAAGGAAGCATATGGGAGTATAAAAACAGAGTCCAATGATGGAGAAAGACATGGACACGCATAGCTATAATCTGGAGTACTATAAAAGCATGCAAGTAGGTATTTTAAAATGTGTTTTATTATTATTCATGTATGATTGGGCCAACAGATCAGGAGACAAAATTGCTATTAGAGAGATAGTTTGTTATTCACAGTTCCCAAAAGGAGAGGGTATGCCACATCCTGCAGAAGCCACAAGGAGAAGTAACAAAATAGGTAAGGAGACAGAGGGAGCCAAGGGAAAACATGGGCAGGAGACCAGATTATGATTTCTATGGGAAAGAACCCTTGAGGCAAAGTAAACAGGTTTAGGGTTGTCTAGCTTGAATGATTTCTGTGGGTTCTGGGATGTAGGGGTTGTCTCTGGTTGGCTCTTTGGTTGATTAGGGCAGGGGAATAATGGCCTGGAGTGTGAGATCCTGATAAAGGAGGTGGTTGGGGGATGGTTTATGGATTATTTAGTTTGGATAGTGAGGTGAGGGTGGGGCCAGGGAAGACTTCGTGCAAAACTTTTCCTTGCAAAGGCACATAAATATGAGAGAAGGTTCTTTAAAAACAAAAAAAACAACCCACAAGTTTAGTATGATTAATACATAGGGTTGAAGAAGGAAAATGGAAAGAGATAAATTGAAGAATATGATATTTGGATTTTATCCTAATGTTAATGGAGAGTCATTAAAAAGATTTTAAACAGGGGAGTGACAGGTTCATATTTTCATTTTAGAATCATCATTTTTGTAATAGTGTAGGGACTGGATTGCTGATAGGATAGTTGGAGACATTTAAGAGACCGTTCCAGTAGTCAAGTCGAAGATTTACTAGTTAGTAGTATTAGTAATAGAAAAAAAAGCAATTTTAAAAGTTACTGCTGAGGTTAAATTAGAAGGACTTAAATTAATTTGATTTACCCATTCATGTAATAAATTTATTGAGCATCATATAGATGCCAATTACTGTTCTACTTATTGAGGATACAGCTGTGAACACAACAGAAAAAGTTCTGCTCTTATGGAACTTCTCCTCTTATGGAACTCTTGTGATATGTAGTATCATAAATTTGGGAGGTCATAGATGATAATACCATTAATTAAAGTAGTGGAAAGGTAAGTAGGACCAAATTTTTGAGGGAGAATGATGAGCTTCATTTTAGATACGTTTAATTTGAGGGTCCTGTGGAACATGTAGGTGGTGCTATACTTTAGAGAGATGATTTATAGATATGGAATTTGACATTGGCACATTCCACAAAGCTTATTTAGATTTCAGCAGTTGTATATACACTAATTTGTGTGTGTGTGTAGTTTTATGCACTAGGATCATATAGGTAGCCTTGTATAATTGCTGTCACAATCAAGACACTCAATAGAACCACCACTACAAGACTCCTATATTTTTTCTTCATAGTCACATCCATTTCTCCCTACTTCCCTACACTTCTTAACCTCTGGCAGTAACTAATCTGTTCTCCATTCCTTGGGTTTAGGAATATTGCATAAATGTTATCTTGTAGTATATATCCTTTGAAGGTTTTAACACTCAGCATAATTTTCTTAAGGTTTATCCAAACTGTTTCATTTATCAACAGTTCAGTCAATTCCTATTTATTTATTTATTTAGATTTTATTTATTTATTTGACAGAGAGAGATCACAAGTAGGCAGAGAGGCAGGCAGAGAGGAGGAAGCAGGCTCCCCGCCAAGCAGAGAGCATGATGCGGGGCTCAATCCCAGGACCTGGAGACAATGACCCGAGCCAAAGGCAGAGGCTTTAACCCGCTGAGCCACCCAGGCGCTCCAGTCAGTTCCTTTTTATTAATGATCAGTATTCCATGGTATGAATGTACCACAGTTTGTTTAACCAGTTATCCACTGAAGGACATATGAATGGTTTCCAGCTTTGGGCTAATAGGAATAAAGTTGTTATGAACATTTATGAATATTTTTTTGTGAGCATCAGTTTTTATTTCTTTAGGATAAATACCCAAGAGTGTGGGGTGCCTGGGTGGCTCAGTTGGTTTGGCATCCGACTTGTGATTTTGGCTCAGGTCACAATCTCATGGGTTGTGGGATTGAGCCCCATGTTGAAGATTCTCTCCCTCTGCCCCTCCCCCCACTTGTACTTGTTCTCTCGCTCTTGAATAAATCTTAAAAAATATAAATAAATGCTCAGGAGTGCAATTGCTGGGTCATATGGTAAGTATATTATTTGTTTTGAAAGAAGCTGCTAAACTTTCCAAGAGTACATTTCCAAAATGTACAATTTTACATTCCCACCAGCATATATGAGTGATCCAGTTTATATTCATTTTTTAAATTTGTTACGGTCTTATTTTGAACTGTTCTAACCCTAAAGCAGCTTCAAAATTCTGAGAGTAGATGGAGAGTATATCTCAAACATATTACATAAAAGATTGTATTTAAATTTAAAATTAATTTTGTTTTTCAGTATGATTACTTGGGCTTCGATAGCATGATAGTAACAAATAAAGTCATTGAAATTATTGGCCTTGTAAATTCGGTAAGTATTTTTCTTTTCATACTAGTTAGAAAAATTTATACTAGTTTCAAAATTATAATTTCCATTAACTTCACTTGGCATTTCTGAATAATTAATCCATCTATACAAACTGAGTATAGAATTGTCAAAGCATTGAGTTAATTTCTTGGTTATTATAAAATAACATAAGGATTAATTTTTCATTTATTTATCTCTTTTGTTTTTAGATGTTTGCCCAATTTAAAGTTACTGTTGTGCTGTCATCATTGGAGTTGTGGTCAGATAAAAATAAGATTTCTACAGTTGGTGAGGCAGATGAAGTATTGCGTAGATTTTTAAAATGGAAAAAGTTCTATCTTACTCTAAGGCCTCATGATATTGCGTATTTATTCATGTAAGAATAATGTTTCAGTATTCTTAGAAAGAAAACAAAGATCTGTGTTAATGATGTAGCTTAATTTAGGGAACTTCTATTGGTGACTATTAATACATTATTAGGTGCTTCATTCAGGCCTCATATTCTCTTTCTGTTTGTCACTAAAAAAAAAGCTTGCTAAAGTTTATTTCTGTGCTTACTAGCTTTTTACTAATGAGGATATTGAGATTTCTAGAGATTAAGCAATTTCAGGATTCTTGGATCTAGTGGTGTCCTTCCGGCTTGAACCCACAGGTTTGAACCCAGAGCCCGTAATCTTAACTGCTACCAAAAAAAATGGGATTTATCTTATGAAGTTTATATTTTGTTATGAAGTTGGATCAAAGGCTTGGGAAAGTAGGTTAAAAACAGCTTACCCTAATGGATTTTCTGCATTATTTTTAAATATTAGTTTTCTTTTTTGTTTTGTTCTAGTTTTTATTATGGGAAATTTCAAGCATCACAACAGTTGAGAAAGTAAAATAATCAATCCTCATGTACCTTACATATCCATAAAACAATTATCAGCTTATGGCTAATTTTTTTCTTTTTCTCACCCCCTAAAACTCAGTTATTTTGAAGAAAATCCTATGTGTCATATTACATAAAACGTATCTCTGAAAGATAAGGATTCTTTAAAAAGTATTCACAATACCATTATCACACCTAAAAAAATGGCAATTCCTTAAAGTCATCATGTGTAGTCAGGGTTCAAATTTTGCATATTGTCTAAAATATTTTATTTCATATTTTACAGTTGGTTGGTTCAAATCTGCATTCATGCAAGGTCCACATATTTCATTCATTTGATATGTCTCTTAGTCTCTTTAAATCTGTGGGTTTCATCTCTGTCATATTTTCTTTCCAGTTTATTTGTTGAAGAAATCAATGTTTTCTAACAATCAATTACACATATATATTTTTAATTAAACTCATATAAAATTTAGCAGCACTTATAATCAGCAATATCTTTCAACAAATCTCTGTATACGTATTTTTAAGTTGGTTGTCAGTACATATTTGTCAGACCATATTTGCTACAAATATTGGAGTGTATGTATCCCTTTGAATTAGTATCTTTGTATTCTTTGGGTAAATACCTAGTACAATTGCTGGATCATAGGGTAGTCCTGTTTTTACCTTTCTGAGGAACCTCCATACTGTTTTCCAGAGTGGCTGCATCACTTTGCATTCCCACCAACAGTGCAAAAGTGTTCCCCTTTCTCTACATCCTTGCCAACACCTACTGTTTCTTGTGTTGTTGATGTTAGGCATTCTGACAGGTGTGAGGTGATATCTTACAGTTTTGATTATACTTCCCTGATGATGAGTGATGTTGAGTAGCTTTTCATGTATATGTTGGCCATCTGTATGTCTTGTTTGGAAAAATGTCTATTCATGTCTTCTGCTCAGTTTTAATTGGATTGTTCATTTTTTTGTGTTGAGTTGTATAAGTTCTTTATATATTTTGGATACTTACCCTTTTACAGATAGGTCATTTGAAAATATCTCGATCCATTCCAAAGATTTTTGTTTAGTTTTGTTGATTATTTCCTTCATTGTGCAGAAACTTTTTTATCTTGATGAAGTTCCAATGGTTTATTTTTGCTTTTGTTTCCTTTGGCTCAGGAGACATATCTAGTAAGAAGTTGCTATGGGCCGATGTCAAAGAGGGTGACTGCCTGTGTTCTTCTCTAGAATTTTCATGATTCTATGTCTCACCTTTACATCTTTAATCCATTTTGAATTTATTTTTGTATATGGTGTAAGAAAGTGGTCCAGTTTCATTCTTTTGCATGTTGATGTCCAGTTTTTCCAACACCATTTGTTGAAGAGACTATCTTTTTTTTTTAAATTAAAGTATAATGTATTACTTGTTGCAGGGGTACAGGTCTGTGATTCATCAGTCTTACACAATTCATAGCAATCACCATAGCACATACCCTCCTCAGTGTCCATCATCTAGTCACCCCATCCCTTCCACCCCCATCCCCTCCAGCAACCCTCAGTTTGTTTCCTGAGATTAAGAGTCTCTTACGATTTGTCTTCCTCTCTGGTTTCGTCTTGCTTCATTTCCCCCTCCATTCCCCTGTGATCCTCTGTCTTGTTTCTCAAATTCCTCAAATCTGTGAGATCATATGATAATTGTCTTTCATTTTTTTTTACACCATACAAAAAAGATAAACTAAAGATGGATCAAAGACCTAAATTTCAGACATGAAGCCATAAAACTCCTGGAAGAAAATATAAACAGCAATTTTTTTGACATCAGCCATAGAAACATTTTTCTAGATCTGCCCTCTGGAAATGGAAACAAAAACACAATTAAACTATTAGGACTACACCAAAATAAAAATCTTCTGCACCATTAAGGAAACCATCAGCAAAGCAAAAAGGCTTTGCTTTTGCAAGTGATATATCTGATAAGTGGTTACTATCCAAAGTATATAAAGAACTTATATAACTCAACAGCAGCAAAACAAATAATCTGATTAAAACCGAACAGAAGACCTGAATAGACATTTATCTAAAGAAGATGTACAGAGGGCTGACTAACATATGAAAAGATGCTCAACATCACTAGTCATCAGGGAAATGCAAATCAAACTACATTAGATATCACCCCACACCGATCAGAATGGCTAAAATAAAAAGACAAGGGGTGCCTAGGCGGCTTGGTCAGTGAAGCACATGACTCATGATTTGGGTTCAGGTCATGATCTCAGGGAGATTAAGTCCTGCATTGGGCTCTGCACTGGGCATGGAGCCTGCTTAAGATTCTCTCCCTATGCCTCTCCACCCCATTCACCCGCACATTCTCTGTCTCAACACATGTTGGCAAATATGTGGAGAAAAAGAAACCCTTATGCCCTGTTGGTGGGAATGCAAACTGTTGGAACTGCTGTGAAAAACAGTATGAAGTTTTCTTAACAAATTTAAAAAAGAATTGCCATATGATCCAGTAATTTAACAATTTGATATATATCCAAAGAAAACAAAAACACTAATTCAAAAAGATATATGCACCCCTATGTGTATTGCAGCATTATTTACAATAGCCAAGATATGGAAGCAACCGAAGTGTCCATTGATAGATGAATGGGTAAAGAAGTGGTATATATACATAATGTAATATTATTCAGCTATCAAAAATAATGAAATCTTGCCATTTGCAACAACATGGATTAACCTAGAGAGAAAAATGCTAAGTTAAATAAGTCAGAGAGGGATAAATTGCATACGATATCACATATATGTGGAATTTAAGAAGCAAAACAAAAATGAACAAAGAAAAAAGATTAAAAAGTGGACTTTTTTTTTCTTAAATGGACTTTTAAATACAGAGAACAAACTAGTAGCTGCCATAGGGAAGTGGGTGGGTAGCTAGGTGAAATAGATAAAAGGGATTAAGAGTGCAGTTATCTTGATGAGCACCAAGAAATGTATAGAATTGTTGAGTCATTGTACATGTGAAACTAATATAAGACTGTATGTTGGTTATGCTTGAATTAAAAAAAGAACAGAATGAAAAGGCAACCTATGGAATAGAAGAAGATATTTTCAAATCATATACCTGGTAAGTGTTTAATATCCAGGATATATAAGGAACTCCAACAATAAATATAACAGCAAAAAGACAGTCTCATTAAAAATGGGCAAAGGACTTAAAGAGACATTTCTCCAGATAGGATATACAAGTGTCTCTTAAGCACATTAAGAAATCTTTGTCATTACTAATCATTAGAGGAATGCAAATCAAGAAATAGACACATTGAATCTGGAAATATTTTTTTCTGAGAAAAACTAAGCTACATATAGAAAGATTTTTTTTCTGAGAAAAAAACAACAACTAAGCTACTGCTACACATCAGATGAACAAGAAAAAAACCCATATCGAAACAGGTAGGAGAGGCTGAGATGCAATCTCACCATAAATGGTCACTCAGAATTTGGGGGAACTCATAACTCTGAGCTTCTCTCTGAGGAACTAAAACCATAAACCCCACATCTAACAACCCAGCTTTTAAGACCAGCACCTGAGAGGCAAGCTCACAAAACATCTAGACTTGAAAGACAATAAGGCTTGCATCATAAGATCCACAGGCTGTAGAGAATTGGGAAACAGTTCTTAAGGGCTCATCAGACTCTGAGGCTGCCCCACACGGCCTAGAACACAGGTAGTGGACAGAGATGCCCAGTCTTCCTCCGAAAGAGGGAATTTAACACACATCTAAGGGCCTAATGAATTACCAGTAGGTGCCATCTTTGTGCTTTCCTTCTGCATTACCATAGGTTGCTGGAATTTCCAGAAAGACCTTGTGCACTCATCTGGTGCCACAGTTTTTGTGGCTGCTGCCCAAGTGATACCTGTTGGATCACCTGATGGTCAGTGGGGCTTACTTTCATGGGTACTATACGACTATAGTTAATGGAGAAATAGTTCTTGACTGGCTACAGCCCATAGGGCACAGTACAAAGATAAGGAACTGAAATGCACCCCCAGTCTTTCTGTGAAAGAGGCCTATTAGTTATCTTCATAGCTCTGGCCTGAGGGCCATAGTTAAGTGCACATTGAATTAAACACACATCTAGAGGCTAACTGTAATCCTCCTCAGAGACTGAGGAGTCCAGTAGGTGCCATCTTCATGCTCTTCCTCTGTCCTTCCCAAAGTCTTTGGTGTCTCTAAGAAAGGAGCTTGTGCACATGTCTGGTGCCCTAAACTTAGAGGCTGCTGACCAGAGTATACATCCCTTGATAGCCTGGCTTTGATGGCCAGTGGGCCTTGTGTTCACAGGGTAAAGAGGTGGTAACAAAGAAATGGTTCTTAACTGGCTTTCACCCCAGGGTTCAGCTCAGAAGGAGTAGACCAAAATGCCAGTCTCCCAGTGTTCCTCTAAAAGAGATATATTTGCATATGTTAAAGACTTCTTCCTTAGTGTCTGTCTTCCAGTCAGCCTGAATCCAGATGCTGACTGACACCCTCCCATTTGGGGCAGTGACAGGTCTTGGGACACCATCAACTAGTGGGACCCTCTAAAAATAAAGTAGTGTGCTCGAACATCACAGATGTTTGAGAGATTACCAGAGGAAGAACAAGGTTAAATGATAACTTTATATTCTATACAAGGTCACTCCTTTAAGAATGAGAGATAACTGATTTATCTAATGCATAGGAACTAACACAAAGACAAGGAAAGTAGAAAACAAGAATATGTTGCAAATGAAAGACCAAGATAAAACTTCAGAAAAAGATCTTAATGAAATGGATATAAGTGATTTACCTGATAAAGAGCTCAAAATAATGGTCTTAAAGATGCTCTTTGAGCTGAGGATTGTATGGAAAAGGTGAGAATTTCAATAAAGAGAAAATGTAAGAAATATAAAATAGAAGTCACAGAGCTAAAGATATAATAACCAAATGGAAAAATACATAGAAGGATTCAACAGCATACTTGATAAAGTGGAAGAAAGGATCAGTGAACTCAAAGCTCACCCCATCAGAGCAGCAAATAGAAAAAGAGAGGAAAAGCAAAAATAGCTTAAGGGACTTGTGGGAGAACATCAAACAGACCAACATTCACATTATAGGCATATCAGCAAGAAATAGGAGAAAGGAGTAGAAAACTTTGGTGAAGAAATAATGGCTGAAAATTTCCCTAACCTGGGGAAGGAAATAGGCATTCAGATCCAGGAATTCCAGAGAGTGCCAAGTAAGACAAAGCCAAAGGGACTCACACCAAGACACATTAATATTAAATTGTCAAAAGTTAAAGGGGAGGGAATTTTAAATGCAGCAAGGAAAAAAACAAAAACAAAAACAAACCCACATATTGCTACATATAAGGGAACCCCATAACACTATTTGCAGATTTTTCAGCAGAAACTTTCCATGCCAGGAAGGAGTTGCATGATATATTTGAAGTGCTGACAGAAAAAAAATTGATTTAAGAATACTGTACTTGGAAAAAGTGAAGGAGACATAGAGAGTGTTCCAACAAGCAAAAGCTAAAGGATATTATCACCACTAGACCAGTATTATAAGAAATGTTAAAGGAATATTGTTTCAGCTGAAATGAGATGGGCACTAATTGTAACAAGAAAACACATGGAAGTATAAATCTCACTCATAAAGGTAAATAAATAGTAAAGTCCAGATTAGTCTAATGTTGTAAAGGGGGTGAGTTCATTACTTATAAGGCTAGTAAGAAGGTTTAAAGTCAAAGTAGTAAACACAACTATAATTTTTTAGAGGATAAACAAAAAGATATAAGTTATGACATCATAACAAAATATGGGGATGGAGGAAGTAAAAATGTAGACCATTAGAATGTGTTCAAAGTTCAGTTGTTATCACCTTAAAGTAGACTTATAATTTGTTTTATGTAAGCCTCATGGTAACCACAAAGGTAAAACTTGTAGTATAAATACAAAAGATAGCATGAAATAAATGTGAGCATACATTACAGCAAATCATCAAATCAAAAAGGAAGAGAGCAACATAAGAAGAAATGAACAGAGCAGTTAGTTATAAAGCAGCCAGAAAACAATAAAGTGGCAATAAGAATTTAGCTATTGGTCGGGACTTCTGGGACGATGGCAGAATAGGAGGAACCTAAGCTCACCTTGTCCCACAGGCACACCCAGAGAAAAGCCACATCAGTGCAACTAACCCAGAAAAAGACCTGAAGACTGGCAAAACAGACTTTCCACAGTTACTCATAGAGAGGAGGCCATATCCAAAAGGGTAGGAGTGGGGAGACGGTCACAAACCAAATTCCTGGTGAAACCAACCACAAACAGGAGGGACATCACAATCATGGAGGAAAGAGAGGAGTGGACCACACACTAGGCACCCCAGATGTAGGGGACCTCTATGGGAAGATGAGTCCCCATAACCTTTGGCTTTAAAAACCAGTGGAGCTTAACTTCTTAAGTTTTACAGCGGAGCTTAACTCCAGGTAGCTTAAAAATTAGGGGGCTTAGCTCTGGGAGACCTGGAGGGCAATAGGAAACTGAGTCCCTGCCCTTCAAGAAAGCTAGCATAACAAACAACCTCACTGAAATAAAGCATAGAGGCTGAAGTTTGAAAAGTGCCAGAGATATACATGAAGGAGATTTACTTAATAGCCTCAGAATGTGTGCTGGAGGGCCAGGGATCTTTAGGAGACTTCTCTAAGAACAAAAAGTTGGTGGGTGCCATTTCTTTACCCCACTGACCTCCAGCCTAGATACCCTGACACCTCTGGGGACCAGCGTGAACACTCCCTACCTACCTTGCTAATATTGTGTTCCCTGCTCCTGCATTCTGCAGATCTGCCCAATCTAACCCACCCTGCTCTGCAGAAGCCCCTCCAAAGTGGCTCTTGCTTGATCACATCCTGTAAGCAGCCATGGCAGGGACCAGCGCCACTCCAAAGTGACCCCTGCCCCAGGGGAAGGAGACTATTGCCATACACAGTACTAATTTGACTGCAGCTCCAGCAGATGGACTGGAGGCACATATTCGATTTGACTGCTGGTCCCACCCACCAAAAGATGGGTCAGCACAGTGTAAGCCAAATTGTTCAGGGTCACTGCAGCCCTGGCAGACAGACTGGGAGCAGGCATCTGGTCTGATTGCTGGCCCTGCCCACCAACAAAAGCTTCTCAGGGGACAAGGCAGGGAGAGCACTGTGTACCCCAACAGACAGACAAAGGGCAGGCATCTGTTTTGACTGCAGGCCCTACGTACCAATGAAAGCCTCTCAAGACAATGCAAAGGGAGTGCCCTGCAGTTTGCTGTGACTGCAGCTCCAGAAATGGGGTGAGGGAAAGTATGTGGTCTTATTGCTGACACCACCCGACTACAAGCTCACATTTGCTCAGACTGGCCCTTTTAATTTTTTTAAGTTTTTATTTAAATTGGTTAGTTAATATGCAGTATAATACTAGTTTCAGGTATACAGTGATTCAACACTTCCATACATCACCCGGTGCTCATCACAAGTGCGCTCCTTAAACCCTATCACTATTTCAACCATCCCCTCAGTTGCCTCCCCTCTTGTAACCATCAGTTTGTTCTTTTTTTTTTTTTAAAAGATTTTATTCATTTATTTGACAGAGAGAGAGATCACAAGTAGGCAGAGAGGCAGGCAGAGAGAGAGGGGGAAGCAGGCTCCCCGCTGAGCAGAGAGCCCGATGTGGGGCTCGATCCCAGGACCCTGAGATCATGACTGGAGCCGAAGGCAGAGGCTTTAACCCACTGAGCCACCCAGGCGCCCCCATCAGTTTGTTCTTTATAGTTCAGAATCTGTTTCTTGGTTTACCTTTATCTCTTCTCTTTGCTTGTTTGTTTTGCTTCTAAAATTCTACCTATGAGTGAAAACATATGGTATTTGTGGTCTTTGATTTTGGGATCAAGGTAATGCTGGCCTCATAGAGTTTGGAAGTTTTCCTTCCATTTCTGTTTTTTGAAACAGCTTCGGAAGAGCAGGCATTAATTATTTTTTAAATGTTTGGTAGAATTCCCCTGGGAAGTCATCCAGTCCTGGGCTTTTGTTTGTTGGGAGATTTTTGAATACTGCTTCAGTTTCCTTGCTGGTTATGGGTCTGTTTATGTTTCCTATTTCTTCCTGTTTCAGTTTTGGTAGTTTATACATCTCCAGGAATGTGTCCATTTCTTCCAGATTGCCTAATTTTTTGGCATATAATTGCTCATAATATGTTCTTACAATTATTTGTATTTCTTCGGTGTTGGTTGTGATCTCTTCTCTTTCATTCATGATTTTATTTGGGTCCTTTCTCTTTTCTTTTGGAAAAGAGAAGAAAAAAAAACCCAACTCTGCCACACTCAGGCACCCTCCGTCTTTTGTGTCCCTGGGGATCCTCAGACCACACTAAGTAGGGTTCTGTCCCTACTTAGCCACCTGAGCACCTTTCAGGTGGGACAGGCGGGACATTCCTCACTGGAACAGACTTCTAAAAGTTCCGATTTTGTGCTCTGCTGCTATGTCACTTTCTGGTGCCAGCTTATGGAGGCTCCCTCCCACTGTGGTTTATCTTCCCATATATTGCCTCATATTCACTTTCTGCACCTTCTATGTTGAAGAAGGTGGTCGCTTTTCTATTTGTAGAGTCCCAGCTGTTCTTTTCTTAGATCTCTGGTTGTGTTTGCAGGTGTTCAGAATGATTTGATAGCTATTTAGCTGAATTACTGGGTCCAGACAAAACTAAGTTCTCCTACTCCTCTGCCATCTTGGACTTCTCCTACAAAATAAGTCTTAATACACTTAAGAAGATTTAAAGCATATCTGGCATCTTTTCTGACCATAATTTTAGGAAACTAGAAATCAATACAAGAAGAAAACTGGAAAATTCACAAATTAATATAGAGTTCAAACATCATGCTACTGAAAAAATTATGGGTCAAAAAAATTAAAAGAGAAAACAAAAAGTACCTTGAGATAGGTGAAAAGTTTATTAATTTTGTTTATCTTTACAAAGAACTAGCTCTTGGTTTCCTTGATCTTTTCTCTTGATTTTTAAAAAATATTTATTTCATTTACTTCTGTTCTGATCTTTATCATTTCCTTCATTCTACTAACTTTGGGCTTGTTCTTTTTCTTGTTCCTTTAGGTATAAGGTTAAAATGAGATTTTTCTTGTTGTTATTGTTTTGTGGTGGGGCTGTATTGCCATCAATTTTCCTCTGAGAATTGCTTTCTCGAGTGCCATTGTGTTTTCATTTTCACCTGTCTCTATGCATTTTTTAAAATTTCCTCTTCGATTTCTTTGTTGACCTATTGGTTGTTTAGTAGCATGTTATTTAGTCTCCACATGTTTGGTTTTTATAGTTTTTTTTTTTTCTTGTAATTGATTTCTGGTTTCATATTGTTGTGGTCAGAAAAGATGACTGATATAATTTAAGTCTTCTTAAATTTGTTAAGACCTTATTTTATGGCCTACCTTAACCTATACTGGAGCATGTTCCATGTGCACTCGAAAAAATGTATGTTCTGTTTTTGTATGGAATGTACTGTATATATACCTGTTAAGTCCATCAGGTTTAATGTGTTGTTCAAAGATACTGTTACCTTATTGGTTTTATATGTGGATGATCTGTTAATAGATGTAAATGGGGTATTAAAGTCCCCTACTATTTTTGCATTATTGTCAATTTCACCCTTTATATTGGTTAATTTTTTCTTTAGATACTTAGGTATTCCAATGTTGGGTGCATAGATATTTGTAATATTCTCTTGTTGCACTGATTCCCTTTAACAATATTATTATTGTTATTCTCTGTCTCTTTTTACAGTCTTTGTTTTAAAGTCTATTCTGTCCAACATAAGAATTGCTACCCTAGCTTTTTTTCCCTCCACTTTCATTTGCATGGAATATCTTTTTTCATCCCTTCACTTTCAGTCTGTATGTATCTTTAGGCCTAAAATAAGAGTCCAATAGGCAGCAAAAGATGGTTCTTTTTACCCATTTTGGCACCCTGTGTCTTGATTGGAACATTTGGACCATTTAAATTTAAAGTAATTATTGATAGGTATAGTCTTTTGGAATTTTAATTGTTTTCTGGTTGTTTTTGTTCTCTGTTGGTTTCTTCTTCTCTTGATCTCTTTCCTTGTGATTGATGAGTTTATGTAGTGTTATGTTTGGCCTTATTTTATGTTTATTTATTATAGGTTTTGGGTTTGTGGTTACTATGATGTTCACATATAACATCCTAAGTGTATAACAGTCTATATTTAAAGTTTATGATCTTTTTTGTTTTTTACTCCCTCCTTCACATTTTATATATATGTTGTCATACTTTATATCTTTTAATTCATAATTTGCTTCTAATTGTGGCTTTTTTTCCACTTGAAAAAGTCCCTTTAACATTTTTATTGTAAGGAGATTTAGTGGTGATAAAATCTTTTTACTTTTGTTCAAATGATAAACTCTGTATCTCTCTTTCAATTCCAAATGATAACCTTGCCAGGTAGAGTATTCTTGGTTGTAGGTTTTTTTCTTTTCAGCACTTTGAATGTATCATGCCACTCTCTTCTGGTCTGCAATTTCTGCTGAAAAGTCAACTGATGGTCTTGTGGGGTTTTCCTTGAATGTAAGTAGTTGTTTCTTTCTTACTGCTTTTAACATTCCCTGTCTTTAACTTTTCACATTTTAATTGTTATGTGTTGTGGTGTGGACCTTCTTCGGTTCATCTTGTTTGGAACTCTGCATTTCCTGAACCTGGCTGTCTATTGCCTTCTTGAAGTTAGGGAAGTTTTTACCTATTATATATTTTTTAAGATTTTATTTATTTAATTGAGAGAGAGAGGGAGAGCACAGAGGAAGAAGCAGACACCCCGCTGAGCATAGAGCCCAATGTAGGGCTTGATCTCAGAACCCTGAGGTCATGACCTAAGCCAAAGGCAGACAATTAACTGACTGAGCCACCCAGGCACCCCTACCTATTATTTCAAATACGTTTTCTGCTCCTTTCTCTAAGTTTCTTCTTGGGCCCTAATGATGAAGGGAATATTTGTTTGCTTGATGTTGTCCAATGAATCCCTTAATCTATTTTCATTTTCTAAGAATGCCTTTTTCTTTTTACTGTTCAGCTTAGATGCTTTCCATGACCCTGTCTTCCAGATTGCTGATCCATTCTTCTGCAGCTACTAATCTACTGTTGATTCTCTATAGATTATTTTTCTTTTAGTTAATGCATCCTTCAAGTCAGGTTGGTTTTTAAAAAATATTTTCTGTCTTTTTACTGAACGTCTCACTGAGTTTTTCCACTTTTTCTGACCAGCCCAATGAACATCTTTTATGATCATTACTTTAAATTCTTTATGAGGCATATTGCTTATCTCTTTTTCATTAGTTATTTTTCTGATGTCTTTTTCTTTCTATTGGAGCAATTTTTCTGTATTTCCATTTTTCTTGAATTTCTGTTCGTTTCTATGAATTAGAAAAGCTACCTTTCCTAAACTTGAAGGAATGGTCTTGTTTGTATTCATCCCTTGTGTCAACTTCCCTTGTTGACTTTTGCTGGTTGGCTGCAGCTGTAGATGAAGTGGGCTGGGGGCCTTGGTGCACTCTGTGCTAGGGCAGCTCTGGTGGGATGGCCAAGGTTGAAGTGGGTGTGGGCCAGGGTGGTCTGAGGCTCCTTGCACAGAGGCTAACCTGATGTGACAGTGAATCTGAAGCGATTGCAATCTGATGGGTTCCAAGGCTCTTTGCACAGTGGGCACTTTCACAGGACAGCTGAAGTTGAAGTGGATGCAGACCAGGGTACTCTGGGCCTCTACATTCTGAGGGCCTCCTAGAAGGACAGCTAAAATTGATGTGGGCACAGGCTAGGGTGGTCCCTGGGCTTTCGACACAAAGGGTGTCCTGACAGGATAGTTGAAGCTGAAGTGGATGCAAGCCATGGTGTTTTGGAACTCTCTGCTCAGAGGATGCCTAGGCTGGACTGCTGGAGCCAAGATGGGATGCAAACCAGAGGGTCCTGGGATGTTCTGTGCAGAGGGCACCCTGGCAGAGCAGCTGTAGCTGAAATGGCATGGGCTGGATCATCCTGAGGCTCTTGAGGCAGCAGGCACCCTGCAGGACAGGTAAAGTTGAAGTGGGCATGGGTTGGTATGATCCTAGGGCTCTACATGCAAAGGGTGCCCTGGCAGGACAGCTGAAGTTAAGTAGCCTGAGGTGCTCAGAGCAGGGGTGACCTGGTGGGGCAGCTGGAATCAAGGTGGGCATGGGCTGGAGGTTTCTGGGGCAGTGTAGGCATGGCGCACCCTGTTGGGGTGACTGGAACTGAAGCAGGTGTCAGTTGGAGGCCCTGAGTGTTCTGCATTGGTGGTGCCCTTGCAAGATGTCAGAAGCTGCAGTGGTGTGGGCCTGGATTGTTCTGAGGTGGCTTTGTACATGTGTTGCCTTGGCATAACGGCTAGAGCTGCAGTGAGCACTGATCAGGCGCATCCCAGTGGAACAGCTGGGACTGGTAGGATCAGGAGCACAGGGCTCATTGAGGTGGTAAATGAGCCAGGGCATCTGTCCCTTGCTCCCATTCACATTACCAAGGTGGAAGAGGAAAATAAACTGTTGTACTTGTCAGCTCCCTTGTCCTGGAGAGAGTTCTAGCAGCTCCCTCCTACCCCTCCACCCCCGCAGTTTGGCTGAGTTCTGGGGCCATATCTTTTACACACTAGTTGGTCTTTTAAACCCTGGCTTTTTTCCATGTCTCAGGGAATATAGGGGTGGTGTGGGCTATGGGCCAGGTGCTTGCAAGTTGGCTATGGCTCCCAGACCCTGCTCCCATCTACGAGATCAAGTTGTAGGCTGAGTGTAAACCATTGCACTCGCAGCCTCTCTGACCCGCAGAGAGTTCAGCAACTCCCCTGACCTTTGGTGGATTTCTAGAGCTGGCTCTTTTATGTACTAGTTGCTCTTTTAACCACAGGTTTATTTTTGTTTTGTTTTTTGTTTTCCTTCTTTTTGTGCCCCAGGGCAAATGAATCTGCTCCTGGTCTCTCAGTACTATCCCTCTTCGCTGCCATTCTCGGTATTAGATGTGGGGGTTCTCTTCATTACTGTGTCTCCTTCTGTCTTACCAGTCCCCTTTTGCCTTTCTATCTTTTGTTGTACAGAAACTGTTCAGTTAGCCATTAGTTCTTTTCAGGAGGAATTGCTCTATAAATAGATATAGATATGTAGGAGGTAAGATCAGGATCTTCTTATGTTGCCATCTTGGACCAGCTCTTCCTGTTAAGTGTTCTTTAAGCATTCGGGTACATGTCCTTTATAATATATATGATTTCAGAATATTTTCTGGCTGTGGGTTGTCTTATCATTTTCTTAACAGTATATTTGAGGGGCACCTGGGTGGCTCAGTGGGTTAAAGCCTCTGCCTTCGGCTCAGGTCATGATATCAGGGTCCTGGGATCGAGCCCCGCATCAGGCTCTCTGCTCAGCAGGGAGCCTGCTTCCCCGGCCCCTGTCTGCCTGCCTCTCTGCCTACTTGTGATCTCTCTCTCTCTGTCAAATAAATAAATAAAATCTTAAAAAAAACCCCAGTATATTTGAAAAAGCAGATTTTGATGAATTCATTAACTTAGCAATTTTTTATTTTATGAATCATGTTTCTGATGTTGTACCATAAAATATCTTTGCCTCACCTAGGTTTACAGATTTCTCTATTATATCTTTTTCTAGAAACCTTATGGTTTTAAGTTTTTCTTATTTAGAGTTAATTATTGTATATACAATGAGGTATGGAGGAGGACATTTTTGCATATGAATAAATAATTATACAGCATTAATTCTTGAAAACACTATAGTTTCTCCATTTAATTGCTTTTGCACTTTTGTAACAAAGTTACTTTATATGTAACTTATGTATCTTACTTTATATGTAAGATTCTATTTTTGATCTATTCTTTTTGTGAATAACACACTGCCTTGATTACTGTAGTTTTATAAAAGCCATTTAAATCAAGTAGTATAAGTTTTCCAAATGTGTTCTTCTTTTCGAAAATTGTTTTGGTTATTCTAAGTTTTTGCCTTTCTACATGAGTGTTAGAATCAACTTCTCAGTTGCTATAAAATATCTTGCTAGAATGTTGATTGGAACTGCATAGAATCTATACAGTAGTGTGGAGAGAACTGGTAGCTTAATAATACTAAGTCTTCCAGTCAACGAACTTGGTATTTTCTTTCATTTACTTAGATCTTTTTAAATTTCTTTCATCAGTGTTCTGTAGTATACAGTTCTATCAGTATGTAGATATACCAATGTCTATCGGGATGCATATTTTTCTCACATTTATGTTAGCTTTATATCCTCGTATATCATGTTTTTAGTGCTATTTTTTTCTTCTTTTTTGAACACAGAATGGAAAAAATTTTAATTTACTTATTTCTTTAAATTTTTTATTCAAATGCACTTGAATTCTAATTAACATTGTAAATTTAAGGTATGCAACATGTTAATAAATACATTTATATATTATATGATTGCCATTGTAGTGGTAATAAGCACGTCTATCATGTTATGTAATTATCATTTTTTTGTGTGTTTTGGAATAATAAAGTTCTAAGCTCTTAGCAGATTTAAAGATCATAATACAACATTGTTATATACATCTACTATACTTTGTATTAGATCTCTAGGTCTTATTGACTACTCATTGCATGTTCGTACCCTTAAATAACATCAGCGCTATTGTAAATGTTTCATTTTACTTTAGTTTCAAATATTTTATTGCTAGTGTATAAGAATCAGATTGACTTTTGTATATTGACTTTGAGACATGCCACCCTGCGAACACACTTAGTGCTAGTAGCTTTTTTATATACTGTGGGATTTCCTAGGTAGATAACCATGTCATCCATAAACAGAGAGAACTGTATTCCTTCCTTTCCAATCCATATACCTTTTATTATTTTATTTTTTTGCCTTATTTAACAGGCTAGGACCTCTAGTATGATGCTGAATACCAGTCCTTGCATTTTCATATCTATTGGTAGCACTATCTTGGCTTAAGAATGAGTGTAAACAGTACTCAAAACATTGGGGGGAAAAGCCAAAGTTGCATGTTAAGAGTGAATACTTGTAAACAACTGCTGGAAGGGTTAGGTATAAAAAATGTCAGAGAGACAGAATAGAGAGAGCAGTAGGGAGACAATGCAATGTGGAGTGAAGTACAGTTGAAACTGAGGGGATGTTCGAACTGATAATTGAAACAAGTTTCTTTATATACATTTTGGAATGTTTGTTTTGATGGGGGTTCTAAAGATGGCAGAACATGTTTGGAGTATCTATATCTTAGTGGTTGAGAGTATGGCTCTGGATTCAGATTGCCTAAATTCATATCCTTTACTAATACTTATTAATTGTGCTACTTTGAGATAGTTACTTTTAACTTCTCATCTGATGTACGATTTGTTCAATGGGGATAATAATGTCTATTTCATTGGCTTGATTTGAGAATTAAGTGGAATAATTTTTATGAAAAATCTCTGAGGATAGTGCTATTATTATGTGACAATTTATATGGGCATTTACTCAAAGAAGAAATAATAATGTTGAGTTATAGAACA
>CM052899.1:30284858-30307359 GCA_028534135.1 Potos flavus
AGATTGTACCTCAGTTTGCTTCAGTCTAGGATTTTATGGACCACAGACAAATTATTAGCAGGAATTCTCATCTTTGAAATGTTTGTTAAAATTAATTATAAATATATACTTATTTATTTAGCTATAGAGATCATCCAGATTATGTGGGAGCAACAATTCCTGGAAAGATGTGTGTTACTCATTATTCTGCTGGAATTGCTTTGGTATGTAATTATTTAATTTTATTATTTAAAAAAATTTATACATTTAAATATCATTCAATGTTATAACAAAAGTTTTATACAGTTTACATTTATATTTGCATTTAGAGATTACACTTACTTTCTACTATTGTTAAAAATTTGAAATGTGTAGAAGGAAGGGTATTTTGTAGAACAAACATCTGTTGCAATTATTTTAGAAGTAGGAAGTAGAATAAAAATATCACAAATACACATGCAGGGGCGCCTGGGTGGCTCAGTGGGTTAAAGCCTCTGCCTTCGGCTCAGGTCATGATCTCAGGGTCCTGGGATTGAGCCCCGCATCGGGCTCTGTGCTCATCAGGGAGCCTGGTTCCTCCTCTCTCTCTCTGCCTGCCTCTCTGCCTACTTGTGATCTCTCTCTCTCTGTCAAATAAATAAATAAAATCTTAAAAAAAAAAACCAAATACACATGCATTCCTTACTATATAGAATAGTGCATCATGAAAAATTATCTGTAAAAAAATTTTTATAACCCAAGTGGATTTTCGCTTGTAGATATAAAATGGAAGAAATAGTCTTACCAATAAAATAGCTTCAAAATGAAAACAGTAATTAAACAGAAAATATGATAAAAATACTTTAAGATGTTTCAAACCTTGAAAAGAGTAAAAGAAACTTTTATGTCTATTTTTAAAATTTATATTTATAAATATTATGTATATATAAATTATTGATACAATTAGATTCATCATTGAATGGTAAAGTAATTGGTTGAGCAATTTTCCCACCCTATTCATTTTTTTGTCTGTGTGAAAACAAGTTATTTTTATTACATTTTAATACACTTCTGTTTATTGATTTGGAATGGTCAGTTTACAGTTGGTTTTATGGGGCCTAAGGACAGCGAAATACTTAGGAACAAACCAGCGTTAAAGAGAAAACCTAAACCCATTATATTGTTCAAAGAAAATTATAGAAGTAACAACAGGCTTTTCTCTTTAGTTCAAAATGTATCTTATATATTAAAGCTCATGACATATTCAAGTCTTAAGTTCTCCTTTACATTTAGTGAGGGCCTACCTGGTACTTGTTGATCATCTCATTTTTACATGTATGAATTAGCACATTACATTCTGAGGGGATAGTTTCAGCATATGTCCACCAAATAGGACTATTAACATGTTTGAGAACAACCAATGAAGTTGAACTTCATGAAGATGTATTCCTTCAGCTAAATGAAACTTTCCTTAAACCCAGCCAAAGTAAAATATAAACCATTTTTTTCCCGTAAGACTGATTTTTTTTCATATTCTTTTTTTAAAAATAAAATAGGACGACATATGTATATAAACTTTGAAAACCATAAAATCCTCTTTGCAAGTTGGGTTATAACATTGCAGATTTAGTAAAAATTATTTTCATTACTTTACAGTTCATAATTAGGAAGTTAATGATTGCTCTTAAAAAAGCATAATACAGGGGCGCCTGGATGGCTCAGTCGTTAAGTGTCTGCCTTCAGCTCAGGTCATGATCCCAGGGTCCTGGGATCGAGCCTCGCATCCAGCTCCCTGCTCAGCAGGAAGCCTGCTTCTCCCTCTCCCACTCCCCTGCTTGTGTTCTCTCTTTCTCGCTGTGTCTCTCTCTATCAAATAAATAAAATCTTAAAAAAAAAGCATAATACAAATACTAAATACATAACAATGTCATTATATCATTTAGTCCTCACTACAACCATGTGAGATATTCTTATCCCTATGTCACAAAGAAGCCGTGAGAACAAATACTTTGCCCAAGCTCACACAATAGACCTGAACTCTCTCAACTGCCAAGTCCAGTGCTCTCTTTGCCCACATTAGGCTGCCTCTCAAGGCCTACCCTTGTAGAAAGAGTTTCCACTTTGAGATATCTCAGTGTGTATCTTAATATGAGTGAATTCCAGCTCTTTGGCTTATAGCTGTGTAACTGAATATTTTGCCAAATCTCTCTGAGTTTTCTGGTTTTGAATGAGAAATAGTTCTGTTAATAGTTTGGTATGATTAACTATGCAAGGCCTCATAGGAGTGGTACCTGGCTTATAAAGGATTTAATATGTATAAATTACACCTCCACTTCTGAAATAACCCTTCATAGTTTATAAAGCATGCTCACTTATATCATTTGATTACTTGGAAAGGAGCAGAGGAAAATACAGTTTTACAAGTAGGGTTTAGATCAGAGAATGTCTTTTCTTCTGTGGGCAATCAAGAGCCACTGAAGAGTCTTTAAGAGCATAGTGGTATGATTGATCTAAGCCATACTTTGGAAGGAATAGGGTAACACCTCTATGTTAGGCAGATGGGACTGGGCAAAACTAGGGGCAGTCTCCTATCCTTATGAAGATGTTTATAATGATCTAGGAAAAAAGGGTAATTAAGACGTTAGGGAAAAAACAGTGGAAATAGGGATAAGGAAGCATATTTTTCTTAAATGCTTATCTTCAGTCAATGTGCAAGGACCTCTCATGTTCCCTGTGTTGATGTAAGACTGGCCAAGTTCACTTTACATATGTCCGGAGACATACCATACAGAGAAAGATCGAGACAACCTGATTTTTCTTTTGGTTCCTGCGGTCTTGGTACTTCATCGTTTCTTTTTTTCCTTCACAGTCTTTGCCTATGGTGTCCCTATTGCCTAGAATACTCCTCTCTCTTTTTCACTGCCTTATCCAGTTAGTTAACTATTACTTTCTTCTTTTTTGGTCATCTTCCTTTTATTTTTACTTAAATTTAAATTATTAAAATTTTTAATTTAAATTTTTATTTAAATTCAGTTAATTAACATATGTATTATTAGTTTCAGAGGGTAGAGGTCAGTGATTCATCGGTCTTATATAATACCCAGTGCTCATTGCATCACATGCCCTCCTTAATGTCCATCACCCCAGTTACCCCATCCCCCCACCCCATTCCCCTCCAGCAACCCTCAGTTTGTTTCCTGAGATTAGGAGTCTCTTACGGTTTGTCTTCCTGTCTGGTTTCATCTTGCTTAATTTTTCCCTCTCTTCCCCTATGATCCTCCGTTTTGTTTCTTAAATTCCACATATGAGTGAGATCATATGATAATTGTCTTTCTCTGACTTAATCACTTAGCAGAATACCTTCTAGTTCCATCCACGTCATTGCAAATGGCAAGATTTCATTCTTTTTGATGGCTGAGTAGTATTCCATTGTATATACTACCACATCTTCTTCATCCATTCATCTGTTGGTGGACATCTGGGCTCTTTCCATAGTTTCACTATTGTGGACATTGCTGCTATAAACATTGGGGTGCAGGTGCCCCTTTGGATCACTACATTTGTATCTTTGGGGTATAGACCTAGTAAAGCAATTGCTGGGATCATAGGGTAGCTAAAATGGTTCAAACCTCCAAAAGAGTATTTAAAAGAAACTTTTATATCTGTTTTAAAAATTTATAGTATTTGTAGATATTTTATATATATTAGAAATAAATTATTGATTCAATTAGATGCATCATTGAAAGGTAAAGTAATTGGTTGCGCAATTTTCCCACCCTATTCGTTTTTTTAAAAAACAAATTTAAGTACTAAAAATTTTTTTAATTACAAAGCAATTTATGTTCTGCCCCCTTTTGAAAGTTAAATAGGAACATATAAGGAAATTTATGTAGATTTATGGCATCTCTCCACTCAGGAAGTGATAACCACTATTAACATTTTGATTAATATGTATCTTCTACATTGTGTCTTTATCTGTTTATATATTTTTGCAAAAATGGGATTTTGCAGCACATATTTTTATTTCTGATACTCATAATTTTTATTACAAAATTTATGCACATACCTGGCAAAATTATTTTAATTATAAGTATATAAAGCAAAAATTGATAGTAATTCTTCCTTATCTTCTTCGGGGAGTCCTACTGAAGACTTTATAATTTCTGTTTAAACTCTTCTTGTAGCTAAATTTATTATTTAAAGTAAATGTGCTCCTCCCCCTATTTTGATTTATAGACTTTAGGCAATGTTGGTCATATTATCTTTAACATATTTAGCCTGCTCTCTCTGTCATGTGTATATTCTTATATTTTTATTATCTTAACAACATTCACATTATTAAAATATATTATTACATACTACTTTTAAAATATATATAGTATATATTTATGTATAGTATGTAATATATAGCATACATATATATGGTATTTAATATTATTAATATATATTATTAATATATTATATTATTATATATTAAATTATGTTACCAAATAATATACTATATATACTATTGAAATATATATTATATATAAATATATAATATATAAAATATATAATAATTATATATCATTACACATTACATGCATATGTACTTTATAGTTATGCACTTATATACATAATACATATTATAATGTGATCTCATTATTTTAATAATTACATTTTTATTCATATCTTTTTGTATTATATTGACTTACCTTAGGCAATGCCCATTAATTACTTCCTATGAAAAATAAATTAGAATACTTGAACACTTCTTATATCCATTGTCAAGATTTATAAAATTTATAATTCTATAAAAACTTTTATACTTTGTCTATAGTTTAACTTAAAAATTGAGTTATTAAATAGTATTTTATAATATTGTGAATATATAAATAATATTAACTCTTGGGTAAAGAGATATATTGTTATGCTAGTAAAACTTCGATGGTCAAAGGAGGACCTTTTAGGCATCAGGGTCTAATGGAGATGCTTAATTAATTATTTTCTCACTTCTTTAACTTCTATGAATGAAACAAACTGCCACAGAAAATTAAATCTCATCTTCCTTTTCTTAGAATCCTTTCCTGTTTTTTTGGAGTAACTCTTGAGTTTTTTGTTTGTTTGGTTTCCAGTTTATTGTTTAAAATATTGTTATTTTTCTATTTGAATTGGGTATTATATATTGAATTCAAAATAAATAAAAGTTTATGTCTTCCTAGGGCTAAATGTGGGCCAGTTCAGAATTTATTTCTGGACCAGACTTTTCTTTCAATGTCACTTTCTTTCTCTGGCATCCTATGGGCTGTATCTTAAATGTATTAGGTGTTAAATTATTTTCAAAATTATTCTTTACATTCCTTTAATTACAAGAAATAATTTCCTTTTGTTTTTGACCAGATTCTTTGCCCAGTGTTCTGGGTGCAGGACTTTTTAGATAGGAGGCCTCTCCTCCAGAAACTCATTGCCTGCTCCCATCCTAGCAGGAAGATAAGAGGGAACTCCCAGCTATGACTGCCCATCTCTCACCTGTAGCTTTTCTGTTTGCTTTTGGGGCAGTGGAGACATGAGACAGGTGTGGGCCAGATATGATCGAGGAACATTTATTACACCTGATTACAATTCAAAATAGTTTAGGTCTACCAGTGCCACAGGTCTAGATTTATCTTTATTTTTCTGGAAAGCTAGGGAGAATATTTTAGAACTACTTTACCATTCAACATAAGGATTGAGGAAGGAATATGGGAATCTAAAATATTTTTATCTTTCATATAGGTCTTTTTAAAAATTTTATTTCCAGTATAGTTAACATACAGTGTTATATTCGTTTCAGGGGTACAATATAGTGATTGGATAATTCTATATATTACTCAGTGCTCATCAAGATAAGTGTACTCTTAATCCTCTTCACCTGTTTCACCTGTAGGCCCCCCCACCACCTCCCTTTTGGTAACCATCAGTTTGTTCTTTATAGTTAGAAGTCTGGTTTTTGGTTTGCTTCTTTTCTTCCCCTTCATTTGTTTTATTTCTTAAATTCCACGTATGAGTGAAATCATACGGTATTTGTCTTTCTCTGACTTACTTATTTCACTCAGCATTATACCTTCTAGATCCATCCATCCTGTTATTGCAAATGGCATGACTTCATTCTTTTAAGTTTTTATTTAAATTCCAGTTAGTTAACACACATTATAATATTAGTTTCAGTGTACGATTAGTGATTCTACACTTCCATACAACACCTGGTTCTCATCACAAGTACGCTCCCTAATCCCATCACCTATTTCACCCATCCCCCAACCCACCTCCCCTCTGCAGTTGAGAATCTGTTTCTTGGTTTGCCCCCCTCTCTCTTTTTTCCCCACAGGCTCATTTGTTTTGTTTCTTCTATTCATGAAATTTTGTTTTTGTAACTTTCTTCTAATTATTGTCTTGTCTTTTTTACTTAAAGAAGTCCCTTTAACATATCTCGTAAGGTCAGTTTAGTGGTGATAAATTCTTTTAACTTTTGTTTGTCTGAGAAACTCTTTGTCTCCTTGAATTCTGAACGATAGCCTTGTCAGGGAGGGTATTATTGTTAGTAGTTTTCTTCTTTCAGCCCTTCGAATATGTTATGCTACTATATTTTGGCCTGCAAGGTTTCTGCTGAAAAACTAGCTGATAGCATTATTATGGGGTTTCCTGTATATAACTACTTGTTTTGCTCTTGGTGCTTTTAAGATTCTCTCTTTATCTTAATCTTTGCCATTTTAATTATTATGTGTTGTAGTGTGTGCTTCCTATCGTTTATTTTCTTTGTGGCTGTCTGTGTTTCCTGGACCTGGATGTCTGTTTCTTTCCCCAGGTTAGTGAAGTTTGCAGCCAGTATTTCTCCAAATAAGTTTTCTGTTCTTTTCTCTCTCTTTTAATTTGGGATCCCTATAATGAGAGTATTAGTATGCTTGATGTTGTACGAGAGATCCCTTAATATATCCTCATTTAAAAAATATTTTTTACTTTTTTGCTGTTCAGCTTGGGCACTTTTTGCTTTCTCTAATATGTTGTTGATTCTCCCTAGTGTATTTTTCATTTCAGTTATTCAGTTCTTCAAGTCTGATTGTTTTTTTAAAAAGTATCTTCTGTCTCTGTTGAAGTTCCCATGATTCATCCTCTCTTCTTTCTAGTCCAGTGAGCATGTATTTATCATCTATCTATCTATCAATCATCTATCTATTATCTATCTATCTATCTATCTATCTATCTATCTATCTATGATAGAGAGCAGGAACAGGGGAGGAGAAGGAGAGGGAGAAGCAGGCTCCCCACTGAGCAGGGAGCCCAACATGGAGCTCGATCACAGGACCCTGGGATCATGACCTGAGCTGAGGACAGATACTTAACTGACTGAACCACCCAGACGTCCCTCCAGTGAGCATGTTTTTGACCATTACTTTTATCTCTTTATCAGGTAGGTTGCTTATCTCTGTTTTGGTTAGCTCTTTTTCTGAGGTTTTTGTCTTCTTCTTTAGTTTTGAGCATATTCCTCGGTTGCCTCATTTTGTTTGTCTTTTTGTGTTTGTTTCTATGAATTAAATAGAACAGCTACTTATCTTAGATTTGAAGAAATGATCTTTTATAGGAGCACCCCTTATGTGGACTGTGTGTGCCTGATGGTTTTGGTTGCTTTGCTGGATCCATAATGGGTGTGGGCTGGAAGTCCTGGGGCACTTCATACTGGGACTGCACTGGTGGGATGGCTGGAGCTGAAGTGGGCACTCTCCAGGGGGTTCCGGGGCTCTCTGTATAGTGGATGTTGGCCCGGAGTACCTCAGGATACTTTGCACATATGTCACCTTAGTGAGATGGCTGGCGCTATTGCCAGCACTGATCAAGGATATCCCTGTGTGTGCCACACTGGGGCCCCCCTGTGAGGCTTTTCTGGGGGGACCACTGGGTCTTGTGTGGGTCAGGATCCCAGGGCTCACTGAGGCACTGGACTAGCTAGGGTGCCCTGACTCTGCTTTTATCTGTGCTATCAAGGTGGAGGAGGAATGTAAGTAATGGTACTTTCCTGCCCCTCTGGCCCTAAAGAGTGTTGCACAGCTCCCTGGACACTTAATAGAATCCTAGGGCTGGTTCCTTTATATCCTAGTTGCTCTTTAAACTGTGGCACTTTTTCCCCCCTGTATTCCAGAGTGTCCAGGGCTGGTGTTGGCTAGGGGCCCAGAGTTGGCTAAGGGGGTAGGCTGGCTAAAATGCCTGAATTTTGCTCCCATCTGTGCTATCAAGTCAACAAGATAATGTAAATAGTGGTGGCAACCTCTCTGGTTCCCTACCACTTGGTGGAAGGTTAGTTCCTTTATATTCTAGTTTCCCTTTTAAATTCTGGCTTTTAAAAATGAATCCGCTCACAGTCCCTCAGTGCTATCCTCCCACACTCTAGCCTACAGAATCAGGGGTGGTGTTCCTGTCAGTTTTGTGTCTCCATCTCTCCTGCATTTCTCTATGTGGTTCCTCTGTCCTGTGTTGTCCAGAAGCTGTTCAGTGTGCCCTTAGTTCTTTTTCAGGAGAAATTGCTCTATAGGTAGGCATAGATTGGGTGTGTCTTTGGAAAAGATGAATTCAGGGTCTTCCTAGGTTGCCATCTGGGAGCCTCCGTTGGTATATGTGCATTTGAGTAAGTGGTCTCCTCTTCCAGACTTTACAGATTTGCTTTTGCAGAGACAGTTCATTTTCAGTCAGCTCAGTTTGGGTTTCTAGACATGTTCACTGGTAATGCCCTGGGGCAGGTGAAGCTTGCTCTCAGGATCTATTTTTGGGTGAGGCTACTGCCTGAGCTCTGGGGTTGGGAATGGAATTGCTGCTAGCTGGTAATAGTTGGATAGGATGGCTGGCTTGGTTCCCTTCCCAAGTGAGGGTGTGGGAGATGCTCTGCACTTGCCTGGGTTCATTCATGAGTCTTCCTAGATGGGTAGGACAGGTACTTTACTCAGCAAGAGATGGACTATGATTTAGCTTCCCTGACCTGGCAGGATAGCAGAATGTACCCCAAATCCCGTATGGCCCATTGTTTGGGGACTCAAAACAGGCAATATCGTACACTGAATTCTTGGCTAGATAGGGCAGTGGTTTTGCTCTGAAGATGGGGAAAACCGTGGGCTGTGCTCTCTCTTCAAGTGTCACTATAAGTGGGCTGTGCGGGTTTCCCATGTACACTGGTTAGGTTCTCTGGTCTAGGCTGGCTGAAGTCTGTATTTAGCAATGGGCAAGGACTGCAAATTAGTTTCTCTGCAAAAGTGGAGAATGAGAATCAGCTGCCTTTGTGGTCTTGACTCAAACTGACCTGTGCCCTAAATTCCACAGTCAAATGGTGCCATTGGCTTTGCTCTGTGGATGATCACCTCTGCCTGCCATTCTCTCTGTTCAAGAGATGTTGGGCCACACAGCTATCAGAGGTACTAGCTAGGTTTTCTGTTCGGTTAGGGCCAGGAGCTACATTCAGCAGTCAATAGGCATGAAAATTAAATCCTATTCTTGGGCAGAGCAGGAGAGCCTTTTCTAAGCAGCCTCTCAGAATATTTGCAGTTGAGCTGTCTGATTGGGCAGGGCCGGGAGCTACATGCAGCCATGGATGGGGTATGAATCAGCTTCCCTGTCCGGGAGGAACTGACTTTAAGCCCAGGAAGGCTATCTGTGGTCTTAACTGACATTCGCCCCAAGTTCTCTGGCTGAAAGGTACCACTGGTTTTGCTCTGTGAACAAGAGCCATACCTACCATACTCTCCGCTTGAATATTGCTGGGCTATGCAGCTTCTAGGTGTTATGACCTGACTTCTGGTCAGGTGGGGCCAGAAGCTGCACTCAGCATTGGGTGGGTTCTGATTCAACTTCCTACCTGGGTGGGGGTGGGGGACAGACCAGGCTTCAAAGGTACGGCTCTTTGATGACCTGAATCAGGAAGACCTACTGTTCATTGGGTTCCCTGGTCGGACTGCCTCACCGTCTTAGCTCTACAGATAGGCAAAACTGCTGGTTGGGACTACTGTTTGGGGGCTGTGGGTGAGAACTTGGTCTGCCAAGATCTGAGTGTTAGTTGTTCTAAGTCTCTCCACCCTTCTCTGTCACAGATTTCCCATGGTCAACCCATGTAGCATCCTCTGTGCTCCTTGTGAGGGCAGATCAGACTGGGGACTCCTAAGAAGTCACCTAAAATGCTGGGGGAGCTGGAAGTCCACCTTGGGCTCTCATTTCTCACTTGAGGTACTATAGACTCTGGGAAGACCTAGTATGGCACTACACCAGTCCTGGGGAAGGGCAGAGAAGTCAGTGTGTAGCTGCTCCTCTTACTCTTCTAATGTGGTCTGTTTTGTTTTCTGTAGTGCAGGGAGTGCTTCAGTCTGACTTCCATGTTCTAGGATCTTCACAGTAATTTCTGTCCAAGAGTAGTGTTAGTTGTTCTTATTTCGAGGGGGCAGTGAAATTGGGAATGACCTCTGATGCCATCTTGGTAATATCACTACTGTTGTCATTTAGTTCTTGATATGGACCTGGAGGCCATGAGGGTTGGTGAGACAAATGACCTAAGTATTGTCATCAAAACTTTTTTTTGATGGGGCTCTCTCATATTGTTTAGAGGGAGGCTTCCTATGCTGGAAAAGGAAAGCCAAGTATATTTGTCCATGTCACTCCAGTTGTTCCTTTACCAAGTTTCAGATTCTAACTCCTTCACTACCAAATCTGGTAGATTTGAGAATTAAGTTAGTGCTCTGGCCCTGCAGTCCTTATGCTTTGTGCATGGTCCTCAGCCATGTCAATCCAACTACTATAGGAGATGAGGAGTTGCTACAGTGCTGCTGCAGAGGCTTACTAACTGCTTATTTGCATTCTCAGTTGCTCATTCACACCTTTCCCTTTATATTTCTCATAATATGTATCCTCTAGTACTATCATAACAATCCAGTTGAACCCTAAATTTTTATTAGAGCTTGTCATTGGAGCAGTGAAGTACCTTGATCTTCCTCACAACCTGTCCTCACCTGTACTTTATTTGATGCCAGATTTGGTAATAACTGGAGAAATCATGATGTTAATGCACATCATAAATTACCAGTGTCACATTTCTCTTTGGCAAGGAAGTTATCTCTGCCCTTGTTAAATATGTGAGTGGCATTATACGAGAATGCTACTTTGAGAGTCTTTCTGTTGTTTCTCCTGATATGAGTTACAGAGTCATGGAGAATTCTGTTAGGAAGCTGATAGCACACTTAAACTGAGTAATATGGTTACGTGGCCACTTCATGTGCTGGGAAGCAGAAGATCATGTGTACTATTCTAAATGAATACAAGAGCTATCGTAAGAAATTAGGTAAATTGAAGATCATGGTCCATATAGCCAAAAGATATAATGAAAAACAGTCCTTTTATATAGTTATGATAGCTACTTAAGAATTATATTGGGCATTTTGTTGTTAAATCATGATAAAGCTTGGCATAGTCTCAGTTTGCTTATTTCTCAATAAAATTTCAAAAGAAGAACTTCAGCTTTTCACCTATCCAAGGAGCTTTATTTTCTATCTTAAGTATTTGATAAAATAATAAATATTTTCAAAATTAGAAAATTATTACTTTTTAACACCTTTTAATTATTTGTCTTTCATTTGAATTTTTGTTTTTGTTAATGTAGTACCCCAAGGAGATAACTTTGGAGGCATTTTCCATTATTGTTACGCAGATGCTCGGACTCAGTCTGGGAATGTCATATGATGACACAAAGAAATGTCACTGTTCAGGAGCCATTTGTATAATGAATCCAGAAGCTATGTAAGTTTATTTAAAAGTAAGATTTATTGGTTACGTTTATTTTGTTTTAAATATTTGAAGTGCAAAATTTAGTGTTTACTTATAGCACCAATTAGCTGTAAATGGACCAAGTACTACAAAATATAAACCTGAAATTTTAAGTGTAAGAGAGTTGGAAAGAGGTGTACCGTTAAGAACAGTCAAAGATAACAAATCCAATTGCAAAGATACATTAGCAAGGGAATGAGACTGTATTTTATGAAATCTCATAGTGAGGATTGTTCAAAACATGTCAGAATAGAGTGGCAGGATGGATAAAAGAACGCGACCCATCTGTATGCTGCCTACAACAGAAAAAAACACACACAAGCTGAAAGTGAAGGGTTGGAGAGAGATATTATATGCAAATGGAAGCTAAAATAGTCTGGAGTAGCAATAGCTATATCAGACAAAATAGACTTTATTTTTTTTAAGGCAACAAAAGTATTTATTGCAGGAAATGTCAGAACTTTGTTGAACTTCATTACAAATAATTTGTTTTTAATATTATTTTGATTTTGATTTTTTTTGTTGTTACATTAAAAATTTTTTTTAGGTAGTTAACATACGCAGCAATACTGGTTTTTGGAGTGATTCATCACTTACATACAGCACCCAGTGCTCATCATTAACAAGTGTTCTCCTTCATACCAATCACCCATCTAACCCATCCTCCACCCACCTCCTTCCATCAACCCTCAGTTTGTTTTCTATTGTTGAATCTCTTACAGCTTGTTTCCCTCTTTTTTTCTTTTCCTTCTTCCATATGTTCATCTGTTTCTTTGTGAAATTCAACATATGTGTGAGATCATAGGGTATTTGTTTTTCTCTGACTGACCTATTTTACATAGCGTAATACATTCCAGCTCCATCCAAGTCATTGCAAATGGCAAGATTACATTCTTTTTGATGGCTGAGTAATATTCTATTGTATATATACACCACATCTTCTTTATCCATTCAACAGTTGATGGACATTTGGGCTTTCTCCATAGTTTGGCTATTGTTGATAATGCTGCTATAAATTTCAGAGTGCATTTATCCCTTTGAATCACTATTTTTGTATCCTTTTGATAAATACCTAGAAATGCAATTGTTGGGTCATAGGGTAGCTTTATTTTTAACATTTGGAGGAAGCCCCATACTGTTCTCCAGAGTGGCTGTACCAGTTTGCATTCCCACCAGAAGTATAAGAGGGTTCCCCTTTCTCTTCATCCTGGCCAACACCTGTGGTTTTAGCCATCCTGACAGGTTTGAGATGGTATCTCATAATGGTTTCAATTTGTATTTTGATAATGATGAGTGGTGTTGAGCATTTTTTCATCTTCTGTTAGTCCTATGGATGTCTTTTTTGGAACAGTGTTGGTTCATGTCTCCTGCCCATTTCTTAACTGGGTTATTTATTTTTTAGGTATTGACTTTGATAAGTAAAATGTTTACAGATTTTGGATACTAACCCTTTATCAGATATGTTATTTACAAATATCTTCTCCCATTCCATGTGCTGCCTTTTAGTTTTGTTGATTGTTTGCTTTGCTGTGCAGAGGCTTTTTACTTGAAATCCCGATAGTTCATTTTTTTTGTTTTGTTTTCCTTGCCTGTGGTGAATGTCTAGTAAGAAGTTGCTATGGCCTAAGTCAAAGACATTTCTGCCTGTGTTCTCCTCTAGGATTTTCATGGTTTCCTGTCTCACATTAAGGTCTTTAATCCATTTTGAATTTATTTTTGTGTATGGTGTAAGAAAGTGGTCCAGTTTCATTCTTTTGCATGTTGCTGTCCAGTTTTCCCAACGTCATTTGTTGAAGAGATGGTCTTTTTTCTATTGGATGTTCTTTCCTACTTTGTCGAAGATTAGTCGACCATATAGTTTTGGGTCCATTTCTGGATTCTCTGTTGTGTTCCATTCATCTGTGTGTCTGTTTTCATGCCAGTACCATACTGTCCTGATGACTACAGCTTTGTAATACAGCTTGAAATCTGGAATCGTGATGCCTCCAGTTTTGTTTTCTTTTTCAGAATTGCTTTGGCTATTTGGGGTCTTTTGTAGTTCCATACAAATTTCAAGATTGTTTGTTCTATTTCTGTGAAAAATGCTGGTGGTATTTTGATAGCGATCGCATTAAATGTGTATATTGCTTTGGGTAGTATAGAGATTTTAACAATGTTTGTTCTTCTAATCCATGGGCATTGAATTTTTTTCCATTTCTTTGTGTCCTCCTCAATTTCTTTCATAAGTGTTCTATAGTTTTGAGAGTAGAGATCTTTTACTTCTTTTTTTTTTTTTTTAAGATGTATTTATTTATTTGAGAGAGAGAGAGCACACTTGTGGCGGGAGATGTAGAGGGAGAGAATCTTCAAGCAGATCCCCCGATGAGCACCGATCCTGATACGGGGCTGGATCTAACAACATATAACATCATGACTTGAGCTGTAACCCAGAGTTGGATGCTTAACCAACAGCCACCTAGGTACCCCTAGATCTTTTACTTCTTTAGTTAGATTTATTCCTAGGTGTCTTACTGTTTTTGATGTAACAGCAAATGGGATCGATTCCTTGATTTCTCTTCCTGCTGCTTCATTATTGGTGTATAGAAATGCAACAGATTTCTGCACATTGATTTTATATCATGCAACTTTACTGAATTCACGTATGGGTTCTAGTAATTTTTTGGTGGCATCTTTTGTGTTTTCTACATAGAGTACCATGTCATCTGTGAGGAGTGAAAGTTTGACATCTTCCTTGCCAATTTGGATGCCTTTTTTTCTTTTGGTTGTATGGTTGCTGAGGCTAAGAATTCCAGTACTATGTTAAATAATAATGGTGAGAGTGAACATCCTTGTCTTGTTCCTGACTGTAGGGGAAAGGCTCTCAGTTTTTCCCTATTGAGGAAAATATTAACTGTTGGTTTTTCTTATATCGCGTTTATGATGTTGAGGTATGTTCCATCTATCCCTACTTTGTTGAGGGTTTTTATCATGAAAGATGCTGTATTTTTTCAAATGGTTTTTCTGCATCTATTGAGAGCATCATATGGTTCTTATCCTTTCTTCTATTAATGTGGTGTATCACATTGATCAATTCGTGGGTGTTAAACCACCCCTGCAGCCCAGGAAAAAAAATCTCACTTGGTTATGGTGAATAATCCTCTTAAGGTAAGGTTGAATTTGCTTTGCTAGTATTTTATTGAGAACTTTTGCATCCATATTCATCAGGGTTATTGGGCATTAATTTTCCTTTTTAGTGTGGTCTTTGTCTAGTTTTGGAATCAAGGTAATGCAGGCTTTGTAGAATGAGTTTGGAAGTTTTCCTTCCATTTCTGTTTTTTGGAACAGTTTCAGAAGAGTAGGTATTAACTCTTTACATGTCTGGTAGAATTCTCCTGGGAAGCCATCTGGGTAGGACTTTGTTGGCAGATTTTTGTTACTGATTCAGTTTCTTTGCTGGTTTTGGGTCTGTTCAAATTTTTTATTTCTTCCTGTTTCAGTTTTGGTAGTTTGTAAGTTTCTATGAATTTGTTCATTGCTTCCAGGTTGCCCAGTTTGTTGGCATATAATTTTTTTATAGTATTCTCTTACAATTGTTTTTATTTCTGCAGTGTTGGTTGGGATCGTTCCTCTTTCATTCATGATTTTTTTTAATTTGGGTCCTTTCTCTTTTCTTTTTGATAAGTCTGGCTGGGGGTTTAGCAATCTTGTTAATTCTTTCAAAGAACCAGTTCCTGGTTTCGTTGATCTACTGTTCTACTGTTTTTTTGTTTTCTGTGTTCTTGATTTCTGCTCTAATCTTTATTGTTTCCCCTCTCCTGCTGGATTTAGGCTTTATATTCTGTTTCTTTTCTAGCTCTTGTAGGTGTAAATTTAGGTTGTGTATTTGACTTCTCTTGCTTCTTGAGGAAGGCATGTATTACTATATACTTCCCTCTTAGGACCAGCTTTGGTGCATCCCAAAGGTTTTAGACTGTCATGTTTTCATTTTCATTTGCTTCCATGTATTTGTTAAGTACTTCTTTAATTTCCTGGTTGACCCATTCATTCTTTGATAGGATGTTCTTTAACCTCCATGTATTTGTGGTCCTTCCACATTTTTTCTTGTGGTTGACTTCAAGTTTCATAGCACTGTGGTCTGAAAATATGCATGGTATGATCTCAGTCTTTTTGTACTTGTTGAGTATTTGTGACCTGATTTGTGACCCATTATGTGATCTATTCTGGAGAATGTTCCATGTGCACTCAAAAAGAATGTGTATTCTGCTGCTTTAGGATGAAATCCTCTGAATATATCTGTTAAGTCCATCTGGTTCAGTGAATCATTTAAAGCCCTTGTTTCCAATTATTGATCTTCCATTGCTGCGAGTGGGGTATTAAAGTCCTCCAGTCATACCGTATTATTATCAATGACTTTAAATTTGTTATTAGTTGATTTATATAGCTGGCTGCTCCCAAGTTGGGGGCATAAATATTTACAGTTGTTAGATCTTATTGTTGGATATACACTTTTATTATGATATAGTGCCCTTCCTCATCTCTTAGTACAGTCTTTGGCTTAAAATCTAGTTTGTCTGATATAAGGATTGCTACCCAGCTTTCTTTTGATGTCCATTAGAGTGACAAATGGTTCTCCACCCCCTCACTTTCAATCTGGAGCTGTCTTTGAGTCTAAACTGACTCTTTTGTAAGCAGGATATCAATGGGGCTTTTTAAAAAAAATCCATTCTGATACCCTGTGTCTTTTGATTGGAGCATTTAGCCCATTTACACTGAGTAATTATTAAAAGAAAGGAATTTAGTGCCATTGTATTACCTGTAAAGTCACTATTCCTGTAGATTGTCTCTGTTCCTTCTTGTCTTTGTTACTTTTGGTCTCTCTTCCTCACTCAAAGGGTCCCCTAATATTTCTTGAAGATCTGGTTTAGTGGTTCGGAACTCATTTAGTTTTTGTTTGTCTTGGAAACTCTTTTTTTTTTTTGCCTTTTCTTCCACTTTATTTCATATTCCCACCACAATAATGACTCCTTTAATTTAAACTAAAAACCACAGAGGGTTCCTGAAAGGGTGGCAGCAAAGGATTGGAGGTGTCAAAGACTGAGGGACAGGTGGGATGGGGAATCAGCGAATCGTCTTGACTGGGCTCTTGAATTTGCTGGCGGCTTGGAGCTGCAGCTGGTAGGCCATTGGATGGATCTTGAAACCGTAGAGCCTGGGCACAAACTGGTTGGCGGGCCGCTTGTGCCGGTACTTGGGGTGCACCATGAAGAGCATGTGAGGGAAACCGGTGCCAAAGTAGGCGCCATCCGTGTGATGGTGCCTCGATGACTTGGGTGTGCACACGTCCATGCACTTGGGGCAGTAGAGCTTCACCATGGCCTCACCTGGGATGTCCGAAAGGCCGATGGGAAGCATTGGCTGGTTCTCACAGTACACACGGGGACAGTAGCCAGAGTCTCCCTGCTGGTACTTTTCCAACATCTGGGCGATGCCACGGTTGGTGAGGATATAGCGGGCGTGGATCAATCCATAAAGCATCTCAGCTGCCTGCTCAATCAGGTCGCTCTGGTTGGGGTTGTCTTCCAGTTCTTCATCAGGCTCCAGGTCCAAGATCATGTCTAGAGCTTGTCGATAGTGATGCACCTGCTCATTGAGTCCAGTGAGATTGAATTTGTCCTGGATGTAGTCTTCATCCACTTCACAGAAGAATTCATTGCCACGGAGCCCACAGAACCAGGAAATCCAGGACACCTCCTCTGAGCTGCTCATCTTCACGTCAGCGGCTGGATGGGGACCAGGAACAGGGTGGGGGAGGGGAGTTGCTGCTTCCAAGGAACTGCGAGGGCTACAACGCAGGCCACGGACCCGACCGCGGCAGGCGAAGTGGGGTGGGGCTGTCTTGGAAACTCTTTATCTCTACTTCTATTCTGAATGACAGCCTTGCTAGATAAAATATTCTTGGCTGCATATTTTTCCCATTTAACACATCGAATATATCATGCCAGTCCTTTCTGGCCTTCCAGGTCTCTGTGAACAGATCTGCTGCTTACCTTATGTTGTTCACCCTTGTAGGTTAAGAACCTTTTGTTCCTAGCTGCATTGTGAATTCTCTCTTTATCTTTGTATTTTTCAAGTTTCACTATGATATGTATTGTTGACGTATTTTTCTTAATTTCGAGGGGAGTTCTCTGTGACTCTTGGAGTTGAATGCCTATTTCCTTCCCCAGTTTAGGGAAGTTCTCAGGTATAATTTGTTCAAATAAACCTTCTGTCCCTTTTTCCTGTTCATCTTCTTCTGGGAGTCCTATGATGTGGATATTATTTTACTTTATGGTTTGCTGATTTCCCTAAGTCTACCTTCCTTATCTAATGCAGCCGGGATTCAAAATTCCAAAACTTAAGGGATCCAGCACCACAGGGTTCCTCTCCCTTCTTTGAATTAGAGCCTCACTGTACTCTGATTAGTGCCCTTTGTCCCAGGAAAAAGTCCCACATTTGCATGGTGTGCAGAATTTATGGTGTGGCACCAGGAAAAGCAGAGACCAGGTTATCCACGCTCTGCATGCACCTTTGTCCCCTGCCGATGAAAGGCCCTTTGCTGGCACCCGGAGGGTCTTTTGTCCTTGGAGGGGCAATATACCCTTTTCCAAATGTACTTCAGGAAGGGGAACAATTTCTCTCAGTGCATCCTAGGAGATCCCTACACCCTTTGTGTGCTCTCTGGCCACCATCCTCCTTCTCCCCAGAAGCACACGCCACAGTTCCACTCTGGCAAAAGTCTCGCATTTCCAAAACCTGAGAGATTGAGCTTCACACTGTTTGCAAAAAAACCTGCCACACTAGTTCCCCTGGCTCCTTAGCCTGTGGTCCCTAGAAGTCTTCTTGTGCAAACCCAAGGCTGCACTCTCTTAACCCTTCTCCCTTTCTCTCCCCATGGAAAGAGTTCCCTCCCCTCCTTAGCAGAGCACTTTTTCTCTCCCCCGATTCACTTCCACACATCTCGCAGCTGCCATGCTATCTCCCTCCAGCTGTTGAGATCCTTCTTCCAATCCTCAGATGGATTTCCTGGGTGTTCCAAGTGATCTGACATCAATACAGCTCTGTTCAAGGGACAAGGAAAGCCAGGGTCCCCCTATTTCTCCACCATCTTAACTCCTCCTGGCTTTCTTTTGATGTCTGCTAGCATGATAGATGATTCTCCAGCTCCCATTTTCAATCTGCTGGTGTCTTTACGTTTAAAATGAGTCTCTTGCAAGCAGCATATAGATGGATCTTGCTTTTTTTTTTTTTTTTAATACATTCTGATACCCTATGTTTTTTGACTGGAGCATTTATTCCATTTGCATTCAGAGTGATTATTGAAAGATGTGAATTTAGTGCCATTGTGTTACCTATAGAGTTGGTGTTTCTGGTGTTTCTGTTCTCTGGTCCTTTCTTGTCTTTGTTGCTTTGTTCTTTTTTTTTCCCCACTCAAAATGTCCCCCTTAATATTACTTGCAGGGCTGGTTTAGTGGTTGTGAACTCCTTTAGTTTTTGTTTTTCTGAGAAACTCTTGATCTCTCCTATTCTGAATGACAGCCTTGCTGGATAAAATATTCTTGGCTGCATATTTTTCCCATTCAGCACGATGAATATATCTTGCCAATTTCTAGTTCAGACATCTTGCTTATATCTGGATTGATATATCTGGCCATGAGTGCTACTTCCTGTTGTTTCTTTTGAGATGAATTTCTCCATCTTTTCATTTTATCCAGAAAAGAAAAGTAGAAAAAGAAAACAACAACAACAACAACAACAACAAATTAGATTCTGGGTGTATTTTGGTCTGCTTGTTAAAAGAAGTTCCATCTAAAAATAAATAAATAAATAAATAAATAAATAAATAAATAAATAAATTAATAAACAGACAAGCAAATAAATAAAAAATATAAAATATAAATAAAAATTAAAAAACAATAAAAATAAAAAAGGAATGAAAAAATGAAAAAATAATGCAAAATAAAAGTAAAAAGGAAGCTAGATCCTATTTCCCTTAGAGCTGAAGCTCTGCAACACTCTAAGATCAGTAGACTTGGTGTGTGCAAGATGTTTGTGCTGGTCTTCTGGGGAGGGGCCCTGTTGCCCTGATTCTCAGGTGGACAGCTCTAATGGGGATGTCTCTCTAGGGTGCAGGGGGGCGGGGCTCTGGCCTCCACTAGGTGGCTCTGTTTTGCTTCCTGAAGGCTTTCAGTGCTGATGGGCAGGATGAAAATGGCAGTGGGCGCCCCCCTCCTTGCCCTCTAGCCCCAATGCTGAGAGTTTATGACCCCAACTCCCCAGGAAGTCCTCCAGAAGAACAGTCAATCTTGTGTCCCCAGCGGCCCTCAGATCCCTGCCTGTGTCTGAACTGTTTTATCTCTGGAGTATGACTGGGTTTAAAAACTCCAAATTTTAGGGACTCCCCTGGTGTGGACCTGCACTGATCCTGTGGGGGAGGGTCTCACTTCATGTTTCTTGTTGCTGGCCTGTGCCAGGAAAGCAGCCACATAAACGTGCAGCAGTTCAGAGTTCATGGCAACACGGGGCAGAGAGCCAGCACCTGGGCTCACTGCCTTCAGCCAGAGTCCCCCCATTCCCATGCCATGCAAACAGTGTAGCACATCCGTACCACCTGTTCTCATTGTGACCCAGGGAATCCTCAGACCACCCTGTCCACTCCTGGGCTTCTGCCCCTCTTTGCCACCTGAGCACTTTTAAGCCAGGGACAACCCCGGCAGTGGAGGATGTCTAAGATTTCAGATTTTGTGCTCTGCTGCTTATAATGCTTTGCAGTAGTGTCCCTAAGCAGGACTATGTCCCTTGCACAGTACCCAAGTTATATCTCTCCCAAATCAACTCTCTGCACCTCCTGTCTTCCAAAGGTGCTTGCTTTTCTACTTGTAGACTTGCAGTTTTGTTCTCTTAGACTTCAGATTGATTTCTGGGTGCTCAGAATTTGATAATTATCCAGCTGTGTTTGAGGAATGTGGCAAGCTTAGGGTCTCCCTACTCCTCTGCCATCTTAACTCCTGCCCCAGGTTTATATAGTGTTCTACATTTTTTTATTTGTGAGAAAGTGTTGCAGGATTGCAGGGTTCTTGTCTCACGGAGTTGAAGAACGAATCTCGCAGACACAAAAGGGTGAAGTGCAGTGAAAGTTTATTGAGTGAAGGTTCGAGCAGAAAGGGAAGAAAAATCTCTCTAGGGTGAGACGGGTCCTGAATGGGTTGCTGCTGAAGGCTTTTAGGGGCAATCTTTTATTGAGAACTGACCAGGAAGCTTGTGGCCTTGAGATTCTTGCGCCTTCTTGGTTTGTTCCCTTATCTTTTGTTCAGCTCTGTCTCAGCGTCTACACCTGCCAGGAATAGTTCCAGAGCCCGCTGAGGGAAGTCAGGGGCCTCCCCTCTCTCCTGCCTAGACCTTAACCCCTTCCCTACTCATGGGACAGGACCTGTGGGCGGAAAGAGCTATACTGGGATTGTAAGGAGTGACTGATTGTGTACTTTTTAATTAGTGGGGGTTAGGGATGGCACAAGTCTCCAAGGAGTCTGAAAGCAAGGCTTTCAGGACATTGAGGGGCCAGTTGCTGCCAACATGAGGTTATTTTTAAACATTAAAGTACTGAGGCTGCCATGAGCTCCTTGAGGAAGGTCACGCTCTGCATGTTTCAGGTATCCATCAGTGGGCTGCAAGCTATAAGGAAGTTATAAGTTACATTTCTTTGCCTTTGTTTCCCACATCAAAGGGACTGTGCTAAGTATGACCTATTCATGATTGAAGAACTATAAAAGTCAAAAGTGAAAATAAGGCATTAATTTTTGAAAACATGCTCTTTCATAACTGCTCAAACTTTAACATACACATATGTATTATATTACAAAGTAGATCTAAATTTATATAAAAACAACATATGTGTATATACATATATTTTTGCACACATAAGATACAATTTTATTAAGGTAAATATGAAATAAATTAAATATAATGCTTATTAAATCAAATATACAATTTATATAGATATATAATGAGAATTATATCTATATATATAATTATGAGAATTACTATTCTGTGACTATCGTCCATTTGGCCAATTATTTTCAAGTATGCTATGAAATGATATTTCATATAGGTCACCTAGAGTCCACTATTAATGATAATAAGAATATCATATATTTACATTATACTTACTATGTGCTAGAGACCATCCCAAAGAAGTTACATGTATTAACTCATCTGATTCTCACATTATCTCTATAAGGCAAGTCTTACTACCATTTTCATTTTTATAGATTAGAAATTATTATGAAAAAAATAATTATCCATGTTCAGGTAGCTAGTTTGTAGTAAACCTGAATTTTGAACCAGGCATTCTGGCTTCAGAATCTGTGTTAATAAACCTTTAGATTTGTATGGTACTTTATAATATTTAAAATGTTTTATATGTGTTCTTCGATTTCTTATAAAACTCTTGTGTGTAGGTGTTACCTTACTTATACAAAATTTTGCATTTTCACAATACATCTCATACATTATTTTATGTCATTTTCAAAGGAGGCATGTGAGTAAGTAAGAAAGTATTATTTCTATTTAATGTGTGTCTTTTTTTTTTTAATTTTTTTTCCCCAAATACTTTTATTTTATTTTTTCAGTGTTACAAGATTCATTGTTTATGTACCACACCCAGTGCTCCATGCAATACGTACCCTCCTCAATACCCACCACCAGGCTCGCCCATCCCCCCACC
>CM052899.1:30307859-30345765 GCA_028534135.1 Potos flavus
GATCTTCTTGGAGGATAGACTCTTTAAGAATAATGTAGTGTCCTTCTGTATCTCTGACTACAGTCTTTAGCTTAAAATCTAATTTATCTGATATGAGAATCACTACCCCAGCTTTCTTTTGAGGCCCGTTGACGTGAAAGATGGTTTTCCATCCCTTCACTTTCAGTCTGAATGTATCTTTAGGTTCCAGATGTGTCTCTTGTAGACAGCATATGAATGGGTCCTTTTGTTTGATCCAGTCTGAAACCCTGTGTTCTTTTATGGGAGCATTTAGGCCATTCACATTGAGAGTGATTATTGAAAGATAAGTTTTTATTGACGTCATGTTGCCTCTGAAGTCCTTGTTTCTATAGATTTTAAGTTCCTGTTCTGTGTCACTCATGGGTTCTTTCTACTTTTATAGAACCCCATTTAATGTTTCTCGTAATGCTGGCTTGGTGGTCACATACTCTTTTAATCCTTGCCGGACTTGGAAGCTCTTTATCTCTCCATCCATTCTGAATGTGAGCCTTGCGGGATAAAGTATTCTTGGCTGCATGTTCTTCTCATTGAGTGCCCTGAATATGTCTTGCCAGCCCTTTCTGGCTTGCCAGGTTTCTGTGGACAGGTCTGATGTTATTCTGATGGGTCTTCCTCTGTACGTAAGGGATCTCTTCCCCCTAGCTGCCCTCAGAACCTCTTGTCTAAAACTGTAATTTGCAAATTTTACAATTACGTGTCTAGCTGTTTTTCTTGATTCGTTGATCTTGGTGGGTGTCCTTTCTGCCTCTAGAACATGAACACTTGCTCCTTTCCCTACTTTGGGGAAATTTTCATTCAGAATTTGGTCAGCTATATTTTCTAGTTTTCCGTCTTTCTCTACCCCTTCAGGGATTCCAATAATTCTGACATTGGTACGTTTCATGGCATCTTTTATTTCCCTAAGTCTGTGCTCATGGTTCCTAAGCAGTTTGTTCCAACCCTCCTCCTGACCTTTCCTCTCAACCATCTTATCCTCTAGATCGCTAATTCTATCTTCTGTCTCAGTAACTCTAACTGTTAGACTATTTGGATTAGATTGGATCTCACTGATAGTGTTTTTAACATCTGTCATACTGGTTCTCAGTTCTGTCCTTAGAGATTCTATGTTGTCATTAATGTTTTTCTCCATCCTGGCCATTGCCTGGATAATTGTTACCCTGAAATCCCTATCTGACATACTGTTTATGTCCATGTCCAATAGTTCTGAGGGAGAGGGTGCAGTCTCTGGGTTTTTCCTCTGTTGGGTGTTCCTCCTCCTAGTCATTTTGATGAGAAGTGGAGGATGAGAGGATGTATAGCTGAATATGTCACCCATGATCCAGGCAGGGTGCACCCTGGAAGGTTTTGGAGCAATTGGAATTCACCACCAAAAAGAAAGAATAAAGATAAGAAAAGAGAGAGAGAGAAAGAGGAAAAAAAAAGAGATTGCAGCCAGAATGGACCCCAAAATAAGATTTATAAGGTGTATAAACAAACACAAACAAACGTAAAGACCATCAAAAGTAAATTACAAGAAATAAAAGGACCTAGTCAGAATGAACCTCAAGAATAAGGTTTATATAATACCAGAACAAAAGCAGACACATAGAAACACTGACAGACGGATAAGATGGGAGGGTGGTTATAACTCTTCCATATGTTGTATTAAGCCTCTAGCTGTAATGTTAAGTAGTTTAAAAAAAAATTTTAAAAACCAAGAAACATGAGAATGAGTGAAAAAAAATAGAAAAGAAAGAAAAAAAACCTTGTATCTATGAAATATACAGGTTTTAGGGTATTATTGGGAGCTTAATATATTGATTTCCCCTGATGTTGGGGTTTTATATTTTTATGGGGGCCCTGTGGTTATTGTCCTCTTGTTTTTGGGTTGTCTTCTGGGGTAGGGGCCTGTCGCGTTGTTTTCCAGTCAATCTTGCTTGGGTTAAGTCGCCCTGCCCCCCAATCAAGGGGCTGGGCTCTGTGGAAAACAGTTTTTCCAGGCTTCTGCTCTCTGGAGGTTTTTGCTCTTTTGCAGTTTTTTCACCTTTTCAGAGAGTCCAAGTAAGGAGTCTGCCCGTACCCAGACCTCCGCGTCACAGAGAAGCCTCAGTCTGCTCCCCTCTGGGTGGTCCAGAATACAGTCCCCCCTCTGCAAGCTCCACTCACAGCACAGCCTGCCACAGGCGGTGCACACCCTCAAGCACCGTCTCAATGGCCCTGCGGGGCCCTCAGTAACCTCTGCACCCTCTTGCGACCAAAGCCGCGAGGTCTAGGAAACAGGTTTCTGGTGGCTGCCGTTGCCGCGAATGCTGTCCGGGCTCCCGGTTGGCGCCGGATGCGCTCAGATTCCGGCCCGAAGTGGCCGCGTTCTCTCTGGCGGCGTTGGCGGCGTGGGTGTCGGTGTTCTCTCTGGCTTGGCGCCAGACCCTGCGGCAGGCGGCGGACGTCCCACGATAGGACCGCCGGCTATGGCTCCCAGCCATCTCTCAGGGGCTTGGGGGAGTGCACCCAGTCCATAGAGTGCTGCACACAGAGAAAAGCTGCAGGCTCATGAACCATGCCAGCGTCTCTAAGGTGCTTGCAGGAGTGCGCCTCGCCTTCTAAATGGTGGAAAGCTGCAGGTTCATGAACCATGGACTGGATCCGCCGCCAGTCTCTCTTTGATGCGGTTGATGCCCTTCCTGGGAACGTGGGCTTAGGCCCGTGCCCGTGACCACCCACTTCCACTGGTTGCTCCTTAAGTTCTTTTGCTCTTTTTAAGTGTTTTTAACCAGACTCTAAGTTAATGCTGGTCCCCAACCACAGGGCACTTTCCTTTGGGGTATTACTGTCCTTGGGTCGCTTCTGGTGGCTCCCTCCCCCTTCTGTTTATCCTCTGATATAGGTTCATGTGTTCCCACTCTGCTTTACCTCTCCGCTGCTGCCTTTTGTTCCTGTAGAGATCCAGAAGTGAAAAATCTTACTTCTCAGGCTGATCTCATGGTGTTCAGCGTGGTCTGGTAGATATGCAGCTCACTTTAGGGGACTGGTTGTAACAGCATCTCCTACTTCTCCGCCATCTTTCCCTCCTCTCCTAATGTGTGTCTTTTAAAACCCCTGCATAGTAGTAAACCTAAATGACTCTACATTGGATATACAGTTAATTAACGGCCAAACTTCAGTTGATGTCAGTAATATCACCAATGATTCACTGGGCACTTAATATAAGCCAGAGAGTTCAGTTAGGCACTTTAGTTGTTTACTAGTATTTAATCTTCACAATAGCCCTATGAGGTGGATGGATATTATTATCCCTATTTTGTAGATGAGAAAACTGAGACTTAGAGAGTTAAATCACTTTGTTTAAAGTCTCATAAGTCACAGTGTTGATACTAGTTAACAAATTTATCTAACCCAAAGCTTTGTTATTTTCTGCACTCCATAATGACTTCATATAAAAGACAGTAAATACATTAGAATTAAGTTGAATCACGTAGCAAGGGAACATTAGCATGCATTTGAACAAACTTAATTCTTACAATTCAGTGATCCTACTGGCATATTATTTGGATGTTTTAATTTACATCTGCTTTTTCAATGTGGGTTGCTTGTGTCTTAAACTCACTTTTAGGATAGTCTGCACACACAAATGAATTCAAAGGTGAAAAGAGGGAAGGGACATAGAAAATGGCGAGAGCTGTGAATGTAGAAACCTAGAGAAAACTCATGGCAGGGTTTGTTCTCCCGTCTAGTTGCATCATTTTACAAGGCAAAAATATTTGGAAGGAACATGGAGATATCAGTTATTCAATGAAATTGAATTATTTTATGAATATTGCTTTCTTTTCATTCCTTGCTAAGACCAATTTCATTAAACTATGGAAGTTTGATTGAAGAAGAAGAGATACCATTTTTCAGAATGGAATACATTGAGGGGACCATGGGCTTTAGAATCTTTTACTTGTTTGTTACATTTTCTAACTCTTGGTTTCCTCATCTGAAAAATGAGATCTTGATAGTACATTGTACATTACCCATTACTTGTGAGGATGTAAGTAATAAAGTTACATCTAAGTTATTTATCACTGTGCTGTTATCTCTTATTTGAGGAGTAGGGAAAACATATGAGGGTATACAAGAACAATGAGAACATGGAATTTAGGGGAAAAAATATAGAAGAGAGAAAGGCCTTGAGAGGAAAATGGAAAATAAGGTAGTGGGGAAGATAAATTTTTCTTTTTTCAAAATGCTGTCAAGTGCTAAAAAATGGTAGACAGCATTTCCCATTTCCAAAGGGAAAGTACCATTACTTTTTTCTATCACTCAATTTCTTTGTCTCTGAACCTAGAACTTAGGCTAGTTATATCATAGTTTCAGTAAGCTTTTATAAATAATTTGGAAACAAAGCTAACATAGCGTTAGAATTCAAAGTGTAAAATCTCAACAAAATAAGTGGAAAAAATTCTGTATAGTTGATTACAGGTAATATTTGGGAACACATATTCTTTAGAACTACTGTTTTGGGGAGCAAAAAGGTGAATAACTTGGGGTTATATTTAATAGACATAAAGTAGTTTCCAGAGCCAAAATATTATATAGTTTTCAATTAAAACTTTCCTCACCTTTCAATTTTAGTGATAATATTATCAAAATTTATGGTTTATAGTAGAAAATACATTCATATTTAATAGTAAATATTTTATTGTATAATGTTCAAAGATGAATTTGAGGGTAAAAAAAGTACCTGAATTTGAAGTCTTAAACAACTGTGTGCGAATGCTGATCCTGCTAATTTACAAACTGAGTTTTGTGAGGTTTTTAGCTTTTCTGAACTTTAGTTCAATTTCTATAGAATGTTGGTGACAAAACCAATCTCCCTGATTTGTAGTGTGGATTAAATATTCAAGTATTTAAAATAGCTAGCTAATAATAGGTGCTCAATAAATTTCAGTTTTCTCCTTGTCTGATAAGAGTTTTACTACATATTGAAAGTGACTCATCATGGAAATATTCTCTGAAGCTATCTTTATTAGTGGTACGTGGACATAATGACATAAAATTTTGATTAATATAAAGTTTCTCTGAGATCTGTGAGAAAGCTCAGAACTAAGCACAGTATAGTCTATTTGATAAAAGTTTTTTGTTATAAAAAATCAATACACAGGGGCGCCCGGGTGGCTCAGTGGGTTAAAGCCTCTGCCTTCGGCTCAGGTCATGATCCCAGGGTTCTGGGATCGAGCCCCACATCAGGCTCTTTGCTCAGCAAGGAGCCTGCTTCCCCCTCTCTCTCTCTGCCTGCCTCTCTGCCTACTTGTGATCCTGCTCTCTCTGTCAAATAAATTAATAAAATCTTTAAAAAAAATCAATACACAATTGATTCTGTGTTTGCTAATAAGTACTGTACTTGTGATAAGTAATACCAATAATAAAGATGATAAAGTTCTTACCTCAAACAACTTACCACTTAATGAATCTTCTATCATTTTTTATATGTAGTACAAACCTGTGAATAATGAAAAAAACATTGAAATAGAAAAGATTCAAACTTTCAAAGAGCTTGATTCTGAATTTTATAATGGTCAGGGGAAAGACTGAGGGAGTAGAAGAGAAGTTTGAAGAATTGTTGATATATGTCCAGGAATTGACATAAATGGATACAGGGTTTTCTGCATTCCTAGGCAAGAGACATCATATACATGTATAAGTATTTTTCTATATATACAAGAATTTATATACAGTCATGCCCAGAAATTCAAAATTTTCTCTTAGGTACATGTAGTTTATAATGTATATAAAGTTAATATATTTTTAATTTTTTTTATTGTGGTAGGAATGCTTAACAGGAATTCTCTTAAAATTTTAAATGTGCAATACAGTATTGTTAACTGTAGGTACTTGTTGTACAGCAGGTTTCTAAAATGTGCTCATATTGAATGACTGAAACTTTATGCCATTGAATAACTCCCCATTTCTACCTCCTCCTAGGCCCTGACAACCACCATTATACATGGTACAAACTCTGCATCCATGAATTTAACCACTTGAGATATATATGTGAGATCATACAGTATTTTTCTTGTTACTGGCTTATTTCACTTAGCATAATGTCCTCATGGTTCATCCATGTTGTTGCATATGGCAGGATTACTTTCTTTTTAAAGGCTGAATAATATTCCATTGCATGTATATACCACATTTTTTTTTTTTTTTTATCCATTCATCTGTCAATGGAAATTTAGGTTGCTTCCCTGTCTTTGCTATTGTGAATAATGCTTCAGTGAACATGGGAGTGCAGATATCTCATTGAGATCCTGGTTTCAGTTAGTTTGGATATATACCCAGAAGTGGGATTGTGGGATCATATGGTAGTTCTATTTTGATGTTGTGGAGAATTTTTCTACTGTTTTCCACAGTGATGGCCCAATTTACATTTCCACCAACAGTGTACCAAGGATTCCAATTTCTCCATATCCTTGCCAAATCTGATCTTTTTAAATGATAATAGCCATCTTAACAGGTGTGTGGTGATATCTTATTGTGGTTTTGATTTGTAATTGCCTGATAATTAGTGATATTGAACACCTTTTCATTTTCCTGTTGGTCATTTATATGTATTCTTTGAATAATGATCTGTTCAAGTCTGTGCCCATTTTCTAATTGGCTTGTTTTTTACTATTAAGTTGTACTTAATTTTATTTGAATAAGGACATGTATCCCAGTGAATAAAATCACATGACCTACCCAGGAATAATTTTGACCTCTAAGCACTTGTAAACATTTATCATTACCTATTAAATTTAACATTTTGAAAGTGATTTATATTATATAGGGTTTTGTTTTCAGAAGTGTACTGCCAATGACGTTGTATGGATTCACCTCTAGGCGATCAAGTGGTGTGAAGACGTTTAGCAGTTGCAGTTTGAGTGCCTTCGAAAATTTCATTTCAAATATGGGTGCCAAATGTCTTCAGAACAAGCCACGAATGCGAAAAAGTCCGGTAGCAATCTGCGGCAACGGCAGAGTGGAGATAGGTGAAGCATGTGACTGTGGTACTGAGGAAGTAAGTCTGATAAATAGGAAAGTCAATTAATAAATTTATTGTTTAAGCTCATATCTTTGTCGTAAGTGCTACGTGTCTCAAATATGACTGAGTACCATGCAGAATATTGACAATAAGTGAAATTAAGTTTGAAATACATACAAGAGTATACTAATCGAAGTAGGTTGAAGGATTTTGAACAAGTAGAAAATGTATTCCTAAAAATTATTGCTGATGGGAAAAATAGGCTAGAATGAGCTTTTGGGTTCTAAACTAACTATATAAGATCTTTCCAAACCTGTGCTTAACCTCTGGATATTTTATAAATGTTTTATTGAAGAGTAACATGTCAGCTGACCATCAAGTATCCTTTTAGGGTATTATTCCACAATGGGATCAGTAATATGGTAAGGTAAGGCTATTAGTATTATGGTCTGAACATAAGGTGATTTTAATTATTCACTTGGTTAGGAAGCTCTGAAAATACAGTGGATGCAGGTTATAAAAGGTCTAAAAGTCCAGGTTGTAGTACTTTTAGACAATTCAGTATTTGCAGCCATACTGCAGATATTATACATTTCCATGATTACCAGATAGATGGAAGTGATATTAGGGTGTGATACACATATGGATCTAAATATACTTGTAACCATACCACACTATTTTAATTACTGTGCCTTTCTCTCTCTTTTTTTTTTTAAGATTTTATTTATTTATTTGACAGAGAGATCACAAGTAGGCAGAGAGGCAGGCAGAGAGAGAGGGGAAAGCAGGCTCCCTGCTGACCAGAGAGCCCAATGTGGGGCTCGATCCCAGGACCCTGAGATCATGACCTGAGCAGAAGGCAGAGGCTTAACCCACTGAGCCACTCAGGCGCCCCTTACTGTGCCTTTATAATATGTTTTGCCATTTGGTAGATCAAGTCCTCCCTCTTAATTCTGTTTTCCCTCCCTCCCTTCCTCTCTCTCTCACTCTCTATTTCTTAATTTCTTTTTCTCTTAATTTCTTTATTTTAAAATATAATTAACATACAGTGTTACAGTAGTTTCAGGTGCACAGTATAATGATTCAACAATTCTGTGTTTTTCTTGGTGCTCATCATAATAAATGTACTCTTAATCCTCTTTATCTGTTTTCACCATTCCCCTGCCCACTTCCCTCTAGCAACCACCATTTTTCTCTATTTTTTGTTTGTCTTTTTATTGTTGTTGATTTGTTTCTTAAATTCCACATTTGAGTGAAATCATATGGTATTGGTCTTTCTCTGACTGACTGATTTCATTTAGCGTTGTATCCTCTAGGTCCATCCATGTTGTCACAAATGGCAGGATTTTATTTTTTTTCTTTATGGATGAGTAGTATTCCATTATATCTATCTGTCTATCTTCCACTATATTTATAGATATAGATACAGATATATCTCCTACATCTTCTTTGTCCATTAATATATCCTAGGACACTTGAGTTGCTTCTGTATCTTGGCTATTATAAATAATTCAACTATAAACATGGTGGAGCACGTATCTTTTTGAATTAGTGTTTTTGTTTTCTTTGGTAAGTACTCTATAGTGGAATTATGGTTTTGTTTGATATTTCTCTTTTTAATTTCTTGAGGAGCCTCCATACTGTTTTCTACAATGGCTACACCAAACAATGCATGTTATTTCCCCCCACATTTTCACCAACACGTTATCTTGTGTTTTTAATTTTAGCAATCTGACAGGTGTAAAATGATATCTCATTATGGCTTTGATTTACAGTTCCATGATCATGAGTGATGTTCAGTATCTCTTCATGTATCTGTTGGCCATCTGTATGTTTTCTTTGGAGAAGTGTCTTTTCAGGTCCTCTGCCCATTTTTTAATTGAAAAATTTTTTTTTTCTTGTGTTGAGCTGTATCAGTTCTTTATATATTTTGGATATTAACCCCTTATTGAATATATAATTTTGCAAATATCTAATCCCATTCAGTAGGTTGCCCTGTTGTTTCACTGATGGTTTCCTTAGCTAAGCAGAAGCTTTTTATTTCGGTGCAGTCCCAGTAGTTTAATTTTGCTTTCGTTTCCCTTGCCAGAGGAGACATATCTGGAAAAGTGTTTCTATGCTTATGTCAAAGAAATTACTGCCTGTGTCTTTTTCTAGGAGTTTTACGGTTTCAGGTTGGTCTCACATGTAGTTTCTTAATCTACTTCGAGATTATTTTTGTATGTGGTGTAAGAAAGTTGTCCAGTTTTATTCTTTTGCATGTAGCTCTCCAATTTTCCTAACACCGTATGTTGAAGAGACTGTCTTTTCCATATTGTATATTCTTGCCTTGTTTGTTGTAGATCAGTGGCCCATATAAGTGTGGCTTTAATTCTGAACTCTATATTCTGTTTCATTGATCTGAGTGTCTGTTTTTCTGTTAGTACCATAACTGCTTTGATTACTATAGCTTTGTACTATATCTTGAAATCTGAGATTGTGATACCTGTTCAGGAAACATCTGATTGTCAGTTTGCCTGATCTAGAAAGTCATGTGAATTGAACGATGCCACACATTTCCTTCCTTCCCTTCCTTCTTTCAGTTTATTTGTTTATTTAAGTCATCTCTATACCCAATGGGGGCTCTAATTTATGACCCTGAGATGAAGAGTCACATACTCTTCTGACTGAGCCAGCCAGGTGCCACTGGCTTCTTCCTTTCAGTACTGTGTTTTGTGATTCATTCAACGTCATTTTAGGTCACAATAGTTTCTTCCTTTTTATTTTGTGTAATACTTTGTTTAAATATAACACAATCTGTTTTTTCATTTACCTGCTAATGGATATTTGAGTTGTTAACAGTAGTGGGCCATTATTCCAAATTCCTAAAAGTAGAATTGTTGGATCATATAAGTGTATGTTCATGAGAAACCGGCAAACTATTTTCCAAAGTGTTATATTATTTTACAATCTTATCAGCAACATATGAAACTTAATTTCCTCCACATCACCACCAAAATGTGATGTTGTAGCCTTTAAAATTTTAACCATTACAATGGTTTTGGTTTGTGTTTTCTTTAAGTATAATGATGTTGAACATGTTCTTATGTCCTTATTAACCACTAAATTGTTTTTTTATTATTGATTTGTAAGTTTTTTTCCTATAGGCTAGTCCTTTGTCAGATGTGTATATTACAAATATTTGTTTCCAATCCATGTATTATCTTCTTGGTTTCTTAACAACATCTTTGAATAGCAGGCATTTTTAATTTTTTTTTGAAGACCGATTTATCATTTTTTTTCTTCTATGGTCGTACTTTTTTTGTCCTAAGAAATCTTTGCCTACTCAAGGTCATGAATATTTTCTCCTATGTTTTCTATGAGAAGTTTTACAATTATCACTCACAGTTAGTCTTTGATCCATTTTGGGTGTGTTTTTGTGTTTGGGGAGTTTTTTTTGAGGTTCATTAGGCTCCATTTGACTATCAAATTTTTCTACCAGTATTTGTTAAAATGACTATATTTCACCATTGTATTACTTTAGCATTCTTATGAAAGTAAACTACATGTGTGTCTATCCCTGGATTCTTTTCTGTTTATTTATGTAACCATACTTATGCCAGTTTTACACTGTTTTAATTAATGTATTTTCACAGTAAATCTTGAAAACAGGTAATGTAAATCATCCAGCTTTGTTCCTTTTTTCCAGGATAGTTTTATTATTGTGAGACCTTTGTATTTCCATATAAAGTGGAGAATCAGCATGTGAATGTAGGGACTTTACTGGAATTGTGTGGTATTCATACATCAATTTTAGGAGAATTACCTTTTTTTTAATTAAAATTGGGTCTGCCAATCAATGTACATGGTGTGTATCTCCAGTTATTTAGCTCTTCTTTAATTCATTTAGTTTTTCTATAGTTTGTTTCTATAGCATTATTTTAAAATTTTATTTAACAATTATCCATTGCTAGTGTAGAAAATGCAATTGACTTTTGTGAATTCGCCTTGGATCTAGTGTCAATTAGAAATGTTGAGAATGGTCTTTGGTTTGTTTTTATTGGTGGAGGGAGCTTTCTGACTTTCGCCACTAAATATAATGTTAGATAAAAATACTTTTGGTAAACAAATACCGTTAGCATGTTGAGGAAGTTCCTCTCTATTTCTAGTTAGCTGAGAGTCTCAAATCAAGAATTAGTGCTGGGAACCTGGGTGGCTCAGTTGGTTAAGCAATTGCCTTCGGCTCAGGTCATGATCCTGGAGTCCTGGGATTGAGTCCCGCATCAGGCTCCCTGCTTGGTGGGGAGTCTGCTTCTCTCTCTGACCCTCCTCTCTCTCATTCTCTCTCAAATAAGTAAATAAAATCTTTAAAAAAAAAAAAAAGAATTAGTGTTGAATTTTGTCCAATGTCTTATTTTTGTGTCTACTGAGCTGATTCAAATGAGTTTTCTCCTTTTTAAAATTAATTAATTGATTAATATAGTGCATTTCATTGATTGGTTTTTGAATGCTAACCCAACCGTGTATTCTGACATTAGCTTCACTTGCATTATTCTATATATAGTACTAGATTTACTTTGCTGATATTTTGTTTGGGTTGATGGCACTTATCTTCACAAGGGGATTGTGGTCTGCATTTTTTTTCTTGTCTTGTAATATTTTCTGGTTTAAGCATCAAGGCAATTCTCAACTCAGTACTTTCTGAAAGAATTTATTTAAGATTGTTATTATTCCTGTTTATTTATTATTTTTATTATGGAACAGCACTTCACATAAGATCTACTCTCTTAAATGTACCCTCCTAGAGGTTTTATAGCTTTACATTTTACATTTAATTTATGATCCATTTTGAGTTATTTTTTGTGAAAGGTAGAGTCAGTGTCTAGTCATTATTTTCCATGTGAATGTCCAGTTTTTCCAGCACTTTTTTGTTGGAAAGAGTATCCATTTGTTGGAAAGACTACCCATTCTCCATTGAGCTGCATTACTCCATTGTTAAAGATTTATTATCTGTGTTGGTCTGTTTCTGGGGTTTTTATTTTGTTCCAGTGGTCTCTTTGTTTATTCTTTTGTGAATACCACACTGTCATTATAGTTTATAGTAAGTTTTGAAGTTGGGTGTTGTCAGTTCTTCAGTTTTCTTCCTCATTTTTTCCTCCTTCTCCTCTACCTCCTTTTTCTTCTTCTTCTTCCTTCCTTCTCTTCAGTATTATTTGACTGTTCTGCAATTTTTTGCATCTCCATATGGACTTTAGAATCAGTTTGTCAATATCTACAAAATAACTTGCTGGAATTTTTATTGAAATTGCATTAAATCTCTAGATAAAATTGGGAAGAGCTGAAATCTTCACTTGATCTTAGCTAAAAGGCCGAGAAGCGATGGGAAGAGCTGACATCTTAACAATATTGAGGCTTCCTATCCATGAACAGGGAATATCTCTCCATATATTTATGCCTTCTTTGATTTCTTTCATCAGAGTTTTGTAGTTTTTCTCAGTTTGTTAGAATTATTCCCAAATACTTCGTTATTTTGGTGCTAATATAAATGGCATCATGTTTTTTATTCAAATTCCCGTTTTTCATTGTTGATATTCAGGAAAACAATTGACTTTTTTTTTTTAATATTTTATTTATTTGACAGAAAGAGTGTGTGTGAGCACGAGCACAAGCAGGGGGAGCTGTAGAGGGAGAGGGAGAAGGAGGCTCCCTGCTCAGCAGGGAGCCCGATGCAGGGCTTGATCCCAGAACCCTGGGATCATGACCTGAACCGCAGGCAGACACTTAACCGACTAAACCACCCAGGCACCCCAACAATTGACTTTTGTATATTAACTTTGTATCCAATAATCTTGCTCTAATAAACTATTAGTCCGGGAGATTTTTTTTTTTTCTTTTTGGTTTTAATCAAATTTTATCATAGACCCCAGGGAGGAAGGAAGAGTCAGCATTAGGAAGGGCAACAATGGTTTGAACAAGTTGTCCTAAATATGGGAATGCTCATCTGGAATTAAAAAATTGTATTTTTAAGGTGTTCAACATGGTGTTTTGGTATATGTATAACTTCTGAAAAGATTACTACAATCAAACTAATTAACCTATCCTTCACAAGTTACTTTTTTTTTTGTATGTGGTGAGAACAGTTTATCTATCCTATTAGCAAATTTCAAGTACATGATACAGTATTGTTAACTATAGTCATCATGTTGTACAGTGGATCCTGAAAACTAATTCATTCTTAAATGAAAATTTGTACCTTTTGAACAGTATCTCCCCTTTTTCCCCACCCTCCAGACACTATTAACCACCATTCTGTTCTCTCTTACAATTCTTTAATTTCTGGAAAAAAAAAGTTGTTTCATATATTTTTCCTGATTTTCTAGTTGGGTAAGAGTTTCTTGGTACCAGTAACTCTGTTTTGACCTGAAGTGAAAGTCTTACTTTAGTATTCTAATTGTTTAGAGATGCAGAACTATAAATATTGACAGCATTCATATTTTTCCCTAAAACTCAAAAAATAAGCCCAGTAAATATAGTTCCTGCCAAGGTTTATATTACTATCATGATGTACTTTTACTTATGCATTCCATTAATTCACAGCAATGTGGACCTGCTAGCTGTTGTAATTTTCGCAATTGTATGCTGACACCAGGATCACAGTGTGCTGCAGGATTATGCTGCAGGAACTGTCAAGTAAGACTTAAGTTTATTAATATCTTCCAAGTATGTAATGAGTCATGTCTTAGATACTTTAAATCACTTAGAGCTATAGCTGTAAATGAAAATAAATGAACTTTCTGAAACTAATATTATACTGTATGTTAACAAACTGGAATTTAAACTAAAACTTAAAAAAGTAAGTGAACTTTCAAATAAAGAAAAATATACTAAATTCAGAATCAGATTTCTGATTTTGTGAACATTACTTGGATGTTCAGGTTTTCTTCTTATGCCATTATTCTGCCTAACTTGATGCTGTTGTTCTTAAGCCTTAATTGAGAGCTATCATACAATTTTTAATACAGAAGATCTCCCTTAGAAGGGACTTTTTATTTACTCTATCCATTATTTATATTTTTAGAAATAAAAATACTGTTACTGGTTGTGGTAGGTATCTGTAGGTATGTAATTGAAAGACACAGCAATTTCCCATAAATGTTTAAATAATGAAACTTGCTAGAATAGCACTTTCTAAATGCTACGTTAGCACAAAGTTTAAACTACAAACTTATTATTTATTCAAAGATCATTTAATTGAAAGATCACACACTAGTTTATATGTTGAAGATGTTGACTCTTGTCCCCTGTTTTCCTTTCCTCCTGCAATATATTTGTAACAGATTTGTCATATGACAGTCCCTCTGTTGAACTACCTGCCATGGCTTCTGTGTTCTTGACTATCCTTGACTAATGCAGTTTTGTTATTTTTTTCTAGAATCTTATCATGTGGTTACATTCTTACCTCTGTGATCTTTTTATTGTCAACTGGAAATCATCAGTTAAGACGTATGAGATAGATGCCCCTTTAAGATTGTTTATATACATTTTCAGATTCTGTATATGAAAGTGTTAATTAACTACAGGATAATTCAGGAGAACAATTATGATTGAGTTTCTTCTCTAAGTACTGCCTCTTTACCCTTTGGTTTTCCTCTGCTAATGCTCAGTTATTTATGTATCACATTTGTCATAGAATTACAAATATTCCACACTTACAAACTATGCTTTGAATAAGTATATTTTATTTAGAAATTGTCTGAATTACACTATTTTCACCCAAGAAATAATTATCTCAAGCTAGAAGTGATTTTTCCTCCCTTGCACTGAAACTCGAACAGAACTTTGGCAATCATCTCATCGTATTTATGTTATACTTTTCCACGTGCATATGCTTATTTCCTGTTGAGGTTGATAACATTCAATTTTTTTCACTATGATAAGCATAATGCTTTATGCAAAGAAGGTACTAATAGACATCAATGAATTAATTGATCATTAAACTATAAATAGAATTAATTTTAAACTAGAACAATTTTGAAATAAATATTGAGAAATACAGCAATCTTAAATGTAATGCTTTATTTTTTATATTTTAATTTCTATTAGATTGAAAGAACAGGTATTCAATGTAGGGGAGCAAGACATCGTGAATGTGATATTGCTGAATTTTGTGATGGAAGGTCACCAGAATGTCCATATGATGTAACTATACAGAATGGACATGTATGTAAAAAAAAATATGTGTGTTATGATGGAGGCTGCCAGGATACAAATGCACGTTGTGAGATCACATTTGGAAGAGGTAATATTGTTTTGTAAAATCTACATAGTTGATACTTCATATTTTTATTAACATTACCAAGATAAGTGGCAGTTAAATTATATATATGTATATAATATATAATTGTATATGTGCATATATATGTGTATATAGTTGTGTATATATGTGCATATTATATTTAAAAATATAATTATAACAATGTGTATATGTACACACATATAATATATAAAAATATAAATATATACATATGTATGTATGTGTAATTTAAATTCTATCTATATGTTTAAATGTATATTTACAATTTTTTAAATTGTGTTATATTATTCACCATACAGTACATCATTAGTTTTTGATGTAGTGTTCCATGATTCCTTGTGAGCTACCCTATGACCCAACAATTGCACTACTGGGTATTTACCCCAAAGATACAGATGTAGTGAAAAGGAGGGCCATATGCACCCCAATGTTTATATTTAAATTCTTTATTCTATTTAACATCTATATGTTAATTTTTTCAAACTTTATTAAGGTATAACTGACAGAGAAAAATACATATTTAAGATATATGAATTGATGTTTTGATGTTTTGTAAAATAATTGCTACAATCATGGTACTTAACATATTAATTATATATATATATATATATATACCAAGAAATGAAATTCCTTGATCACAATATAGTTCATTTTTAATTTTTGAGGAGTTTATATACAGTTTTCCATAACGACTGTGCCAACTTCATTCCCAACAACAGTGTACTAAGGTTCCCCTTTCTCCACATCCTTGCTAGCACTTGTTATTTTTTATCTTTTTGATAATAGCTATCCTAAAAGGTGTAAGTTGTGGTTTTGATTTACGTTTTTCTGATGATTAGTGATGCTGAGCACCTTTTCATAAATCCGATGGTCATTTGTTTTTGTTTTTTTTTTTTAATCCGATGGTCATTTGTATGTCTTCTTTTGAGAAATGTCTATTCAGGTCTTTTGCTATTTTTAAATCTCATTATTTGTTTTTGCTCTTGAGTTGTATGAAATATTACATATTTTGTAGATTAACCCCTTATCAGATGCATGGTTAGCAAGTACTTCTCCTGCAGGTCTCATTTTCACTCTGTTGATTGTTTCCTTAATTGAGAAGTTTTTTTAGTTTGGGGCCGCCTGGGTGGCTCAGTCGGCTGAGTGTCTGCCTCTTGGTTTCAGCTTAGGTCAGGATCTCATGAGTCTTGGGTCCAGCTCCCTGCTCAGTGGGGAGTCTGCTTGAAAGATTCTCTCCTTCTGCCCCTCCTTCCTTACCCTCTCTCTCTAAAAATAAATGAAGAATTAAAAAAAAAATTTTTTTAAGATTTTATTTATTTATTTGTCAGAGAGAGAGAGAGAGATCACAAGTAGGCAGAGAGGCAGGCAGAGAGAGAGGGGGAAGCAGGCTCCCTGCTGAGCGGAGAGCCCAATACGGGAGCTGTATCCCAGGACCCTGAGATCATGACTGGAGCCGAAGGCAGAGGCTTTAACCCACTGAGCCACCCAGGCACCCCAATAAAGAATTTTTTTTTTTAAAAGAAGTCTTTAACTTTGATGCAGTCCCACTTGTCATTTTTTGTTTTTGTCGTCTGTATTCTTATGTCATATCTAAAATATTATTTCCCAGACCAATGTTCAAGGGCTTTTCCCCTATTTTCTTCTCGTAGTTTTACAGTTTCAGGTCTTAAGTTTAAGTCTGTCCTGACCCCTACCACCTTCTGCAGCTTTATTGAGATGTAATTGACATATAACATTGTGTCATTTTAAGGTATATAACATGATTTGGTATGGTATATTGCACAATGATTACCACCATATCGATAGTTAGCTAACACCTCCATCATGTCCTAGAATTAACATTTCTTTTTGTGGTGAGAATATTTAAAATCTTTTCTCCTAGTAACTTTCAAGTATGTAATACAGTATTATTAAGTATAATCATCATATTGTACATCAGAACCCCAGAACTTAATTCATCTTATAACTAGAAATTGGTACCCTTTGACAAACATCTCTCCCTTTCCCCCACCTACCAGCCTTGGTAATCACAGGCTATGTATGCTTTGTTTCCTTGAGTTCAGGTGTTTTTTTTTTTTGTTTTTTTTTTTTTGTTTTGGTGATTTCACATATAAGCAATGCTATAGAGCATTTGTCTTTCCTTGTCTAACTTATTTATTTCACTTAGCACAATGCCCACAAGTTTATCCACTTTGGCACAAATGGAAGGATTTCCTTCTTCCTCGTGACTGAATAAAATGTTATTTTATATAAATACTACATTTTCTTTACCGATGCATTCATTGACTGACACTGTTTCCATATCTTGCCTTTTGTGAATAATGCTGATACAAACATGAGAATGCAGATTTCTATTTAAGATCTTGTATTCATTTCCTGTGGATATGAAGTGGATTAGAAATGGGATTGCTGGGTCATATAGTAGTTGTACTTTTAACTTTTTGAGGAACCTCCATACTGCTTTTCATACTGCTATACCAATTTACATTTCTACCAACAGTGCATCAGTGTTTCATTTTCACCAATATTTGTTATTTCTTCAGTTTTTGATGAAAGCCATTCTAATAGATGTAAGGAATTATCTCATTGTGGTTTTGGTTTGCATTTCTCTGATATTAGTGATATATTGAACATATTTTCATGTACCTTTGCCTATTTTTATGTCTTTGAAAATAGTCTGTTCTGTTTCTTTGCTCATCCCTAAATCAGATTGTTTGGGTTTTTGTTATTGAGTTTTGTGAGTTCTTTATATATTTTGGACATTTACCAAATACATGATTTTCAGATATTCTCTCCCATTCCATGGATTGTCTTCATTTTTTGATTGTTTCTTTTGCTATGCAAGAGCCTTTTAGTTTGATGAAGTCCCATTCATTATTTCTTGTTTTTGCTGCATGTGCTTTGGTGTCATATCTAAAAAGTCATTGCCAACAACAATGTCAATGTCAATGCTTTTTCCCTATGTCATCTTCTAGGATTTTTATGCTGTTTGTTCTTACATTTAAGTCATTAATCTATTTCAAGTTAATTTTTGTGAATTGTGTAAACTAGAGGTTTACTTTAATTCTTATTTATGAGAATATCCTGTTTTCCCAATGTCATTTATGGAGTAGATTCTCCTTTCCCTATTGAGTATTTTTGGCTCCCTCATCAAATATTTGTTGAGCATATACATGGGGTTTGATCTGGGCTCTCCATTCTGTTCCGTTGGTCTGCTCTTCTTATAACAGCACCATACTGTTATAATTATTATATCTTTGGAGTATAATTGAAATCAGGAATTGTGTACCTCTAGTTTTGTTTTTTTTCTCGGGATTGCTTTGGCTTTTCAAAGTTTCTGTGGTTCCATATAAATTTTAGGAATTTTTTCTATTTCTGAAAAGTGCCATTGGAATTTTGATATAGATTGCTTTGAAACTACAGATGGTATTGGTAGTATTGACATTTTAACACTATTAATTCTGCTGATCCAGGAACACAGGATATCTTTTCTTTTGTATCTTAGTTTTTTTCATGTAAGTCTTGTCATTTTCAGGGTACAGATCTCTCACTTACTTGATTAAATTTATTCTGAAGTATTTTTATTGATTTTGATGCTAGTGAGAATGATATTGTTATTTCTTTTTCAGCTACTTTGTTGTTAGTGTATAGAAATTCAAATGATTTCTGTATGTTGATTTTGTATCCTACATAGTTACTGAATTTAATAGTTCTAACACACCTTTTTGGTTGGGTCTTTAGGACTTTCTCTATATAAGATGATATCTTCTGCAAGACAATTTTACTTCTTCCTTTCCAATTTGGATGCCTTTTATTATTTTTCTTTCCTGACAGCTCTCATTACAACTTCTGATACTATGTTGAATAGTGGTGGTGTGAATGAGCATCTTTGTCTTATTCCTCATCTTAGAGGAAAAGCTTTCAGCTTTTCACAGTTGAATATGATGTTGGCTGTGGGTTTATTATATGTGGCCTTTATTGTGTTAGGGTATGTTCCTTCTATACTCAATTTGCTGATTGTTTTTATCATGAAAGGATGTTGTATTTTGTCAAATGCTTTTTCTGTTTTTATTGAGAGAATCTTACGATCTTTTATCTTTCGTTCTATGAATATGGTATATCACAGTTATTGATTTGCATAAGATGATCTATCCTTGCATTCCAGAGATAAATACCATTTGATAATGGTGTTTGGTTCTTTTAATGTTCTGTTGAATTTAGTTTAGCAATATTTTGTTGAGAATTTTTACATCTGTATTCATTAGAGATGTTGGTCTATAGTTTTCTTATAGTGTTCTTTTTTGACTTTGGTATCAAGATAAAGCTGACCTCATAGGATGAATTTGGAAATGTTCTCTTCAGTTTTTTGGAAGAGTTTGAGAATGATTGATATTAATTCTTCTTTAAGTGTTTGGTATAATTCACCGGGGAGACTATCTGGTTTGGCCTCTTCTGTGTTGGGAGATTTACGATTACTGATTTTATCTCATTACTCAAAATTGGTCTGTTCTGATTTTCTATTTTTTCATGATTTAGTATTGGTTGGTTATGTTTCTAGGAGTTTATCTACTTTTTCTAGGTTCTCCAATTTATCAGCATATAATTGTTCATAATAGTTGCTGATGATCCTTTGTGTGTTTATGTTACCAGTTATAATGTCTCTTCCTTAATCTATGATTATTTATTTGAATCTTCTTTTTTATTAGTCTAGTTGGATATTTGGCAATTTTGTGTGTCTTTTCAAGAAACCAACTCTTACTTTGTTTATCTTTTTATTGTTTTTCTCATTCCTACTTAGTTCATTTCTAGTCTGCTCTTTGTTATTTTTTTCCATCTGCTAATCTGGTGGCTTGTTTTTTCTTTTTTCTTTTTCCTCGAGGTATAGAGTTAGGTTGTTTATTTTAGACTTTCTTTTTTAGACCTTTCTTTTTTTCTTATATGGAGGTGTTTATTGCTATAAACTTCCCTCTTGGAACTGCTTTGCACAATCCCATAGATTTTGATATGTTGTCCTTCCATTTTCATTTGCTTCAGTATAGTTTTTGATTTATGTTTGATTTCCTCTTTCACCCACTGGTTGTTTTAGAGCATGTTCTCTAATTTCCACGTATTGTTGAGTTTTCCAGATTTCCTTCGATTATTAATTTTCAGTTCCATATTGTTCTTGTTGTAAAAGTTACTTTGTATGATTTCAGTCTTAAATTTACTAAGACTTGTTTTATGGCTTATCATGTGATCTGTCCTGAAGAATGTTCCATGCACACTTGAGAAGAATGTGTGTTCTACTGCTGCTAAATCTATATTCTGTATGTGTCTGTTACATCCATTTGGTCCAAAGTCTGGTCCTTGTCCAGCTTTTCCTTGTTGGTTTTCTGTCTGAATATCTATCCATTGTAGGAAGTGGAATATTTAGGTCCCCTAGTATTATTGTATTGTTGTCTATTTCTCCCTTCAGTTTTGTTAGTGCTTGCTTATGATATAGGTACTCCAATACTGGGTGGATATGTATTTATAATTGTCATATTTTCTTGATGAATTGTCTACCTTATTGTATAATGATCTTTTTTTCCCCTCTTGTTGCCATTTTGGCTTATAGTCCATTTTGTCTGATATATAGTTATCCCTGCTTGCTAGTTTTCTGCATGCATGGAAAATCTTTTTCCATTCCTTTACATTTGCTTATGTGTGTCCTTTTAGCTGAAGTGATTCTTTTGTGGGCAGCATATACTTGAGTCTTGTTTTTTACCCATTCATGAAGCAACTCTATGTCCCTTGATTAGGAAATTCAATTCATTTGCATTTAGAGTGATTATGGATAGGTAAGGATCTACTAATTCCAACTTGTTAATTGTTATTTTGCTGTTTCTTTTTCTGCCTTCCTTTATGAATTTGTGATTTTTCATAGTAGTATGCTTTGATTCTCTTCTCTTTATTATTTGTGAATCTACTGCGGGTTTTTATGGTTACTGTAAGACTTACATAAAATATATGTATAACAGCTTATTTTATGCCAATAATAATATGTTTGATCAATTTCAAAACCCTTCCCAAATCTCCCCTCCTATTATGTTTTTGAGGTCACAATTACATCTTTTTGTAGTGTGTATCCACTAAGAAATTACTGTAGCTATTGCTATTTTTAATACTTTTCTCCTTTAACCTTTATACTAGAGTTAACACATCACCATATTACAGTTTAAGTATTATGAATTTGACTATGGCCTTGCCTTTGCAAATCTGATTAGCTTTTTTCATTTCAGCGTGATGAACTCCTTTTAGCATTTTTTCTAAGGCAGATTTAGTGTTGATTAATCCCTTAGCTTTTGTTTATTAGGGAAAGTCTTTATCTCGCCTTAATTTCTGAAGGACAACTTTGCTGGGTAAAGTATTTTTGGTTACCAGTTTCTTTCTTTTGGAACTTTGATTATATCATCCTATTGTCTCCTGACTTGCAAGATCTTTCCTGAGAAATCTACTGACAGCTTTATGGGGTGGGGGGTTTCTCTTTTATGAGAGACAATATTTTTATTTTACCACTTTCTCTTCTTGTTGATTTTCGATAGTTTTATTACAGTGTGTCTTTTTTTATTATTATGTGTCTTGGAGAAGATCATTTTGGATTGAATTTTTGAGGTGATCTGTTAAGTTCATAAATTTATATGTCCAAATCTCTCCCAGGTTTGAGATATTCTCAGTCATTATATAAGTAAGACTTCTACTCCTTTCTCCCTCTCTTCTCTTTCTGGGACTCCAGTGATGCATACATTATTTCTCTCAAGGGTGTCCTGTAAGTCACATAGGCTTTCTTTATTCCCTGTCATTCTTTTTCCATTAGTTTCTCTAATTGGATCATTTCAATTGATCTGTCTTCTAGCTTACTGATTCTGCTTGCTTGGTCAGTTCTACTGTTGTACTATTCTACTGAATTCTTCAGTTTAGTTATTGGATTATATAGTTCCAAAATTTCCGTTTGGTTTTTCTTATGTTTTTTATTTGTTGAACCTCTCATTTTGTTCTCGTATTGTTTTTTTATTTTATTACATTATTTATCTGTATTCGTGTATTCTCTTGTAGCTCTCTGAGCATTGTTAGAACAATTATCTTGAATTATTTGTCAGACAATTCCTGGATCTCCGTTTGTGTGAAGCTATTCGCTGGAGGTTTACTGTATCCTTTTGGTGGCATCATGTTTCCATGCTTCTTCATGATCCCTGTAGCTGTGTGTCATTATCTACTCACTTGAAGAAGCAGTCACCTCTTCCAGACTTTATGGATTGACTTTGGTAAGAGAAGACTTTTGTCTATGGGAGGGGGCATTCTGGAGTAAGTGGTGACCCTGGGTCTAGTGGTGCATGTACTCTGTTTGGGCATGTGTTGATGGCATTGGGTCCATGGGGTGTAACGTCTCCTTGGCTTAGGCCACTAAGGTCCATGGAATGGACGTTGTGTGGTCAGACAGTCTGCAGTGGCTGCTGGGGCTATTGGAGTCCTCAGCAGCATCTCCAAGTTCAGTGGCTAGAGACTAGGGACAGACAGTATTAGTGGCTGGAGGTGATTGAGTGCACACATTTGGCTAAAGAGGCCTGTTCCAGGTGCCTGTGTAGGGGTAAGGGCTGGTTGGATACACACTTATAGTGATGGAGGCCAGAACAAGCAGCAAGGGCCAAGGCCAATTATGGGCACGCTAACAGCTGTCAAGTCACTGGCTGTTGGCATACACTACTATAGCTGTACCCTCCTGCCCAGGCATACACACTGCATTAGGCATTGATGATAGTGTTTGGGCCACTTGTCTGCAGATGCATAGTGAAGGGGCTAGCTCCAGGTGGGCCCTGAGGCTAATCCATTCAGCTAGTCTATGCCTTTCCTTTGGGGAATTTAATCCATTTGGTTTTAAATTCATTTTTAGTAGGTGAAGACTAACTATTGCCATTTATTTATTGTTTTCTGTCTGTTTTGCAGTTGTATTGTCTCTATCATTGTTGTCCATTGCAATTTGATGATTTTTTTGGTAGTAACTTTGATTCTTTTCTATCTTTTGTGTATCTATTACAGATTTTTTCTTTGTACAGCTCGAGGCTTGTATAAAGTAACTTGTAGTTGTAACCATCTAAGTCGATAAGCTTAACTTCAATTGTGTACAAAAAAATCTATACTTTTGGGGCGCCTGGGTGGCTCAGTGGGTTAAAGCCTCTGCTTTCGGCTCAGGTCATGATCTCGGGGTCCTGGGATTGAGCCCCGCATCAGGGGGGGGGTCTCTGCTCAGCGGGGAGCCTGCTTCCCTCTCTCTCCCTCTGCCTGCCTCTCCGCCTACTTGTGATCTCTCTCTCTCTGTCAAATAAATAAATAAAATCTTAAAAAAAAAAATCTATACTTTTACTTCCCCTCCACATACTTTGTGCTCTTTTAGTCAGAATTGCTTCTGTTTATATTGTGTATTCAAAATATAAACAAATTTTTATATTTTAACTTTTATATTAGGTTAAAAGTAATTTATATATCATCATCACAGCTTTATATCCTTTACCATTGAGATTTACATTTTCTTATGCTTTTTCATTGCTATGTAGTGTGCTTTCATTTTAATTTGAGGAACACTCTTTAGCATTTCTTGAAGGCAGGTCTAGTTGTGATAAACTCCTTCCCTTTGTGTTTGTCCAAGAAAGACTATCTTTCTTTATTTTTAAAAGGCAGTTTTTCTAAATATAGTACTCTTAGTTGGCAGATTTTTTTGAACTTCAACTATATCATCCACTCCATCCTAGCCTACAGGGTTTCTGCTAAAAAATCCACTCATAGTTTTGTGGGGGTTCAGTTGTATATGAGTAGCCACTTTTCCCTGCCTTCTTTCAAAGTCTCTTTTTCCTTGACTTTTGGTAATTCATTTATAATGTGAATCTGTTTAGTGTTGTCTTTGTGGATCCTATTTTGGATCCTTTGACTTTTGCGAACCTAGATATCCATTTGTCTTCTAAGATTTGGGAATTTTTCAGCTCTTTTTCCTTAAATAAGCTTTCTGCCTCATTCTTTTTCAAAGATTTTTATTTATTTATTTATTTGACAGAGAGAGATCACAAGTAGGCAGAGAGGCAGGTAGAGGGAGAGGAGGAAGCAGGCTCCCTGCTGAGCAGAGAGCCCGATGCGGGGCTCGATCCCAGGACCCTGAGATCATGACCTGAGCCGAAGGCAGAGGCTTTAACCCAGTGAGCCACCCAGGCACCCCTCATTCTTTTTCTTTTAATGTGACTGTAATGATGCATATATTGACTCATATGTTGGTGCCTTGTAATCCTGTGGGACTTCACTCTTTTTCCGTCTTTTTTCCCCCTGTGCCTGAACATGTCTTCAGATTTGCATATTGTTTCTTCTGTTTGCTTGCTTCTGTTGAAGTTATCTATTGCATTTTTTGTTTTTTATTTTTACTTTTTATTTTAATTCCAGTGTAGTTAACATACATACAGTGTTATATTAGTTTCAGGTGTACAATAAAGTGATTCAGCAATTCCCTACATCACCAAATGCTCATCATGAGAAATGCACTAGTTCATCCCTATCACCTATTTCATTCATTCCCCCACTCACCACCCCTCTAGTAATCATCTAATCATCAAATCATCTAATCATTTGTTCTCTATAATTAAGAGACTGTTTCTTGGTTTGCCTCTCTCCACTCTCTGCTTCCCTTTGCTCAGTTGTTTTGTTTCTTAAATTCTACATATGAGTGAAATTATATGTCTTTTTCTGACTGACTTACAGCATTGTAATAACTTGCTCTATCCATGCTGTGCAAATGGCAGGATTCATTCTTTTTTTATGGCTGAATAATATTCCAGTACACACACACACACACACACACACACACACACACCACTACTTCTTTATTCATTAATTGTTGGATACTTGGGCTGCTTCCTCCATATCTTGGCTATTGTAAATAATGCTGCTATAAACATAGGGGTGCATATATCCTTTTTTTTTTTTTTTTTTTTTTAATTTTTTCCTTCACACTTTTTTTTTTTTTAGATTTTATTTATTTATTTGACAGAGAGAGAGATCACAAGCAGGCAGAGAGGCAGACAGAGAGAGAGGGGGAAGCAGGCTCCCCGCTGAGCAGAGAGCCCGATGCGGGGCTCGATCCCAGGACCCTGAGATCATGACCTGAGCCGAAGGCAGAGGCTTTAACCCACTGAGCCACCCAGGCGCCCCGCATATATCCTTTTGAATTAGTGGTTTTGTATTCTTTGGGTAAATACCCAGTAGTGTAATTGCTGGATCCTAAGGTAGTTCTATTTTTTAACCTTTTCAGGAATCTCTATACTGTTTTCCAGAGTGGTTGCTCCAGTTTGCATTCCCACCAGCAGTGTATGAGAGTTCCTATATCTTCACATCCTCACCAATACCCATTGATTCTTGTGTTGTTGATTTTAGCCTTTCTGACAGGTGTAAGCTGATATCTCATTGTAGTTTTGATTCGCATTTCCCTCATGATGAGTGATGTTGAGCATCTTTTCATGTGTCCGTTTGTCATCTGCATGTCTTTTTTGGAGAAATGTCTATGTCTTCTGCCCATTTTTAAAATTGGATTATTTGTTTTTTTGGATGTTGAGTTGGGTAAGTTCTTTATATATTTTGGATACTAACCCTTTATCAGACATGTAATTTGCAAATATCTTCTCCCATTCAGTCAGTTGCCTTTTAGTTTTGTTGGTTATTTCCTTCGTTGTGCAGATTTTTATTTTGTTGTAGTCCCAATAGTTTATTTTTTCTTTTATTTCTCTTACCTCAGGTGACATATCTAGAAAAAAGGCACCCCTAAAATTTTTTTCCCTAATACAAGCATTGATAGCATAAATTTCACTCTAACATCTGCTTTTGCTCCATCCCATCTGTTTTAAAATACTGTGTTTTCTTTTTCTTTTGTATTGAGACATATTTTGATTTGCCATTTTATTTCTTATTTGGCCCATTGCTTGTGCAGCAGTGTGTTGTTTAATATTTATACATTCAATATTTAGTATTTATGGGGCTCCTGGGTGGCTCTGTCATTAAGCGTATGCCTTCGGCTCAGGTCATGATCCCAGGGTCCTGGGATCGAGCCCCGCATTGGGCTCACTGACAAGCGGGAAGCCTGCTTCTCCCTCTGCCTGCCACTCCCCCTGCTTGTGTTCCCTCTCTTGCTATGTCTGTCTCTATCAAATAAATAAATAAATAAAATCTTTAAAAAAAATTAAAAAAAATATTTAGTATTCACATTGTAGATTTTCTGGCTCTGTTTTAGTTTTGCTTTTTTAGTTTTGTACCATTGTGGTTGGGAAATATACTTAGTATGATTTCAGTCATCTTAATTTTATTATGTTTCTTTTTTTAAAAATATATTTTTTATTTATTTGAGAGAGAGAACGATGAGAGAGAGCACAAGCAGGGTGAGGGGCAGAGGGAGAAGCAGACTCCTTGCGAAGCAGGGAGCCAGATGTACGACTTGATCCTGGAACTCTGGGATCATGACCTGAGCCTAAGGCAGACGCTTAACCGACTGAGCCACCTGGGTGCCCATCGTTATGTTTCTTTTTACATGATGACATGACCAGGGGATTCTTCTGTGTGTACTTGAAGAAAATGTGTATTCTGTTTTTCTAGGATGAATATTTTATATATATACTTCATGTATTCTGAAGTATGCTTCAAGTAAAAAATGTTCTTGTAGAAAAAAAAGAACTTTAACTGAGGATTCTTTTTTTTTTAATTTAACATATAATGTATTATTTTTTCCAAGGATACAGGTCTGAGATTCATCGGTCTTACACAGTTCACAGCACTCACCATAGCACATACCCTCCTCAGTGTCCATCACCCAGCCACCCTATCCTTCCCACCCTACTCCCCTCCAGCAACCCTCAGTTTGTTTCCTGAGATTAAGAGTCTCTTATGGTTTGTCTCCCTCCCTGGAGTTCTTGTTTAGAATAAAGCATATCAGAGGGGAGGTGAGCGGGGGATGGGTGAAATAGATGAAGAGGATTAAGAGTACACTTATCATGATGAACACTGAGTAATTATGTGTAGAATTGTTGAATCACTAAATTGTACATCTGAAACTAATATAACACTGTAAGTTTACTATACTGGAATTAAAATACAAAACTTAATAAAAAATAAAATTAAAAAATACATGGAAACAAATGAAAATGAAACACAACAGTCCAAAACCTTTGGAATTCAGCAAAAGCAGTTCTAAGAGAAGAAGCAAGAAAAATCTCAAACAATTTAATCTTATACCTATCAGAGCTAGAAAAAGAACAACATGAGGCACCTGGGTTACTCAGTCAGTTAAGCATCTGACTTCAGCTCAGATCATGACCTCAGGGTCCTGGGATCAAGCCCCACATTGGGCTCCTCACTCAGTGGGGAGTATGTTTATCTTCTGATAACTCCCCGTAGATTCGTGACTGTGCACTTCCTACCTTGCAAAAAGCAGTGTTTATCTGCTTGTAGAGATCCAGATATATATTCTTACATCCAGGCTGATTTCGTGGATGTTCAGAATGGTTTGGTAGATATCCAACTAAATTCAGGGAACTGGTTGAAATGGGGTCCCTTACTCCTCCACCATCTTGCCTAAAAAAGAAATATTTTTCTTTTATAGTTATTTTTAAAAATATGTGCCTACTCTAAGGTCATGCACATTATTTTTCTATGTTTTTCTCTAAAATGTTTTGATTTAACTTTTCTTTTAAATCAAATTAATTTTTGTGTACGGTGTGAGATAAGGATTGAGATGAATTTTTCCCTAATAGCTTTGAAGTTGTTCCATCATCATTTCTTAAAAAGACTTTTTCATTCAATTGATTTGATATCTTTGTTAAAAATCAATTGATAATATAAGAGAGTTCCATTTCTGGATTCTCTTCTGCTTCATTGACCTGTCTATCCTTATGCTATTGATTACCATAACTTATAGTAAGATTTAAAATCAAGTAATGTAAATTATTCAGTTTTGTTTATTATTTTCAGCATTGCTTTGGATTTTCTGAATCCTTTTCATCTCCATTTAAACTTTAATATTAGGTTGCCAATTTCTAAATAAGAAATGCCAGCTAGGATTTTAATTGAGATTGTATTGAATTTATAGATGAATTCTGGATTATTGACAATAATGTAGTGTCTTGCAAACCGTGAATATGTTCTTTAAGAAGTGTTTTTTATCGAAACACTGAAAAAAATAAAATAAAATAAATTAATTTTTAAAAAAGTGTTTTTTAGTTTATAGTGAACATTTTTAAAAAAATCTTTATATTATTCCTATGTTTTGGGTTTTGGTGCTGTTGTAAAAAGTATTGCTTTCATTAAATTTGGTTTTCCAGTTATTTGTTGCTAATAAGTAGAAATCGAATTGATTTTCGTATCTTGATCTTTTATCTGTGATCTGATGTAGTGAAACAAGCAAAATGACTCCTACTAGGTATAGAGAAGTCTTATTCTAACTGGTCACCAGAGAACATGGAACTGTACAGAATTGTAGGTACAGAATTGTTAAATGAAAAAAATATTATATAATAAGAATTCAGAGCACTTGCCCAGAATAAATCATCATAAGAACAAATTTTGCAACACATTGTGTATATGTGCCTGCACCAAGCAAGTATTCAGGGATTTCAGAGTTATTCTCTCCTACACAAATGCTGACAAAGATGAACAAAGGCGATATGAAATTTATTGCTAGAAACAAAATTATTGTATACTTTTTTTAAACTAAAAATTTACCTTTCACAGAGATCATTGGAACTTGTTAATGGTCTGCAGTACCTACATTATTAGTTCTTCTGGTGGTTTTTGTTGACCTCTTTGGATTTTAAACACACACACACACACACACACACACACTCATATTTTTTGAGAATAAAGAATGTCTTATTTTTTATTTTTCAGCATGTATGCCATATACTTCTTTTTCTTTCCTCATTCCACTGTACAGGGTTAATGTTGAATGAAAGTAGTAAGGAATAGTAAAACATCCATGTGTTTTAGTGATTTTAGGTCAAAAGCATAAGTATTATACTTAGTTAATAAGTATAATGTTACTTGTATGATGTTAGCCATAGGTTTTTCCTGAATGTCCTTTATAAGGTTGAGGTAATTCCCTTCTATTTCTAGTTTTTCCATAAATGGGTGTTCAATTTTTTCAAATATTTTTCCTATATTTATTGAGATGAGTATATTTTTCTAATAGCCTGTTAATATGGCAGATTATAATCATCAGTTTTACAGGGGGTAAAAAAACCCCTACATTTCTAAAATAAAATCTATTATTTATTATGTATTATTGTTTTTTATATTCTTGGATTTTATTTATTAATTTTTTAAAAAAGATTTTGTTTATTTATTTGACAAAGAGAAAGAGATCACAAGTAGACAGAGAGGCAGGCAGAGGGAGAGGGGGAAGCAGGCTTCCCGCTGAGCAGAGAGCCCGACCCAGAGCTTGATCCCAGGACCTGAGCCGAAGGCAGAGGCTTTAACCTACTGAGCCATCCAGGCACCCCTATTTATTAATATTTTGCTAAAGATTTTTGTCTGTGTTGATGAGTGATGATTATTAGTTATAATCTTTTTTGTAGTTGTTTTTGTCAGATTTCAGTATGAGAATTATGTTACTATACTCATAAAATGAGTAAAAAATATTCCCTTCCATTTTCATTTTTTGTTTTTTGTTTTTAAAGATTTTATTTATTTATTTATTTATTTATTTGAGAGAAAGAGAGACTGGACGAGCGGTGGAGAGTTGCAAAGTGGGAGGGAGAGGGACAAGCAGATTCTCTGCTGGGCATGGAGCCAATGAAGGGCTCCATTGTGGGACCTTGAGATCATGACCTGAGCTGAAATCAGCAGTTGGACACTTAACCAACTGAGCCACCCAGGTGCCCATTCCGTTCTATTTTCTGAGAATATTATTTTTTCATTATTTCATAAAATGTCCCTCACTGTTTCCCCCCTCAACAACAACAATTTTGGCATTCATCCATGGACCTTTGTGAGAGAGCCTCTGTGGAAGCTATGTGACCCACCACCATATGCCAAGAGACTTGGAAGGAGCCTCACCCACCTGTGCATTGGATAATAAGCATATAGGGACCAGCTATGGACACTGCTGTGGACCCTGCAGTGGCTTGTGAACTTGTTTGATGCGTCAGGGCCATAGTCTAGCAGTGTTTGGAAAATACTATCTTAGACAATCACCCACTGATGAGAGCGCCTTTGTGGAAGTCTAGTTTTCCAGAAGAGAAGTTCCAGCACATCTCTGGAGCTAAATAGATAGATAGATAGATAGATAGATAGATAGATAGATAGATAGATAGATAGGATGCATTTGGAGAGCTTTAGTGCCACACATGTAAAAGCAAAAGGCAGTCTGTCAGCACTCAGCCTGGTATGTTACAGGATTGAGAGAAGTCCTATATACTTAATAATTCTGCCACAAAAGGGAGCAAGAAGATGGAGCAGATATAGCCAGAGAATGTCTGAAAAAGCCTCAGAATCCTAGGAGAGCTGATGGAAGGTATTTCTTTCATGAAAACAGTTTACCTTGCTCATTGAACTTAATTCAAAATAGCTGTTTTAGGGAAGTTCAATGAGCTACAAGAAAACACAGAAAGACAAATGAAAAAATACATGAACGAAATGAGTTTTTTGAAGATTTTATTTATTTTAGAGAGAGAGAGAGAGAGAGTGTGGGCAGAGGGAAATGGAGAGAAGGAGTCTCAAGCAGACTGCCTGCTAATCACAGAGCCTGATGCTGGGCTCAACTCCATGACTCTGAGATCATGACCCAAGCTGAAATCAAGAGTCAGATGCTCAACCAATTGAGCCACCCAGGCACCTCAAAATGAGAAGTTTAACAGATAGAAATCACTGAAGAGAATCAAATGAAATTCCAGAGCTGGAGAATACAGTGAATGAAATGGGAAATGCAATAGAGAGCATCAACAGCAGAATGGATCAAACAGAAGAAAAAAAAATCTGTGAGTAGAATAATTGGATAATCTGAAATTGTCCAATTAGAGAAAAACAAAGAAAAAAGTGAAAAAGAAAAAAGAAAACCTATGTGATCCATAGCATACCATCAAAAGAAACAAGTGCCATAGGAAAAGAGAAGGGATTAGAAAGCTTATTTAAAGAAACAATGGGTAGAAATCATATGACTCATTAGATGCATAAAAAGCACTTGACCAACTATAGGATATTTTAATGGTTAAAATGTCAACAGATTCCTGGATTTTTTGTGTTTCTTGTGTCTTTGCATTTTCTGCATATTTGATAGAGTATTATCCTCTTCCAGACTTTATGGACTGGTTTTGATGGGGAAATACCTTTACTTGTGGGTGAGTGTGTTGGGGGGCATTCTCTCAGTGGAGTGTAGAGATTACACCTCCGGGGCAGGCCCTGTGGCACAGTCTCTATGCAGCTTCTTCAGCTGAAGTCAGTGTCAGCGAAGGTTGCAGGGGTCCTCAAATGGCCAAAGCCATGGCAAGGTTGTTGGGTTCTTCAGTGAGGTGATGGTGGTGGTGGTGGTGGCAGTGGCAATGGTGTCTGATGCACAATGCCTCTGTTGTAATGATAGGGCTGAGGCTGGAACACTTACAGAGTCAAAGCATGTCAAGGTCTGGGGCCATGGCTGGCCTGGAGTGTCAGTGGCTCTGCTGCTTCAGGCACAAGTGTTCCTGGAGGATTCATGGAGGCAGGGACTGGAAAGCATGTGCTCACTGAGCAACAGTGGATCCAGGGTCTATTTTGAGTAGCACACAGGGGCAGTGGCTCTTGTGCCTAAAATGTGGGTGCATGTGGAGTAGCTATAGCTCTGGGGTCTGGAAATACATTTCCAAATGTTTGGAAAGATGGGTGGCAGCCCTGATTCTGGGATAGCAGAACATCAGCTCTTTCTGAGTGAGGCATAGCAAGGTCTCCTTATCTGGAGGGTCAGCAGTGGTGATGGCTGTTGACTACCTCAGTGGCAAAAACTACCAGTGTCTTCCTGGAGCTCCGGGATTCTTTACTATGAAAGGTGTAGGAAGTCTATGGCTGTCATGGGGATTGTTGCGGTTTCCAGTGGCAAAATCTGCCAGTGTCTTCTGCAGAGCAGGCCACTGGGTATTATTGTGGCATCTGCTGCATGTTACTGATAGCTCCCATGCATCTTTGTTCTAGTTGTTTCCAGGTGTCTCCACTAATTTGATCTCCCCAATAATTCTTTCTGTTCAGTTTTTCTCCTTTTTTTTTTTTTTTTTTGTTCACTATATAGCTGTAACTTCTTAAATGGTACTCTTGAGCTCTTCCAGGGCTATTTTCATTCGTAGATAGCCATCTTCTTGTTTTTTTGTGAGAGGATGAAGTCTGGCATTCTTACCTTGCCATCTGGCTGATCTTATTCTTCCTCAGTAGAATTTTTTAAATGGAAGAGAGGTAAATGTGTGTCCTTAGCTTACTAGATCTTCCTAGTTAATTTCTTGATAAAATGTATAGGATAATCATAATAAGAGAAATCAAGGCCTCAGAAATACTTTATCATAAATTACTTCCAAATGTTTGTATTAAGAGGGAGTCAATTCATTTAATTAATATTTGACCCCAAACTCCCAGACTCAAAGCCTGTCAAACATTTTCAGTTCAGATGATGCTCCACTATCTTTGGCCCCAAGGAAACTTCTTTGTAAGTGGTACACTGGTTGGTATGACCGATAGAAGGAAGACAGGGACTGTGGCTATTGATAGTGCTTGTGATAGTACTTGTGCATTTGTCTGAGGTAAAATGAAGTTGTCTTAGAAACAGAAATGGTGCTATGGTAGAATTTATAAAGGTGAGAATAAGATCAATAAGAAGTTTGAGGAATTATATGATGGAAAACAAGTATTCAAAGTGGTCATTCAACTGAGCTTAGTGTGTGTGATCTCATGAATGTAATAGATTGCTTATAAAGTGTCTGTAAGATTGCTTATGTTAATAGCTGATCTCACTTAACTCAGTATTCCAAACTCCTCAACTTCTAAAATATATTTACATAGGTTTAGCTGGCTACCTGAGGTCCCACTGGTCCTCAAATACTGGCTTAGTTTGGAGCTCTGTACGGATCAATCTGATCTTCCTGTTACCAGTAAACCGTGGCATCTGGTGTAGTATATTTTGTATGGGACACTCATTCCTAAAGTGTTTTGGTTTACCACAGTGGCAATTCCCTTTATTGGTTAAAGAATAAAGTAAATTGTTACTACACAAATACAGTAGTTCAAAAGTTTTTTCTTTCTCATATAATATTCCAGAGGTAGGTATATAGTTAAACACATCTCAGCAACTTGGCTCTATGGCATTTTCCAAGAATCTGTGGTCTTTTTTCTTGCTTGGCGATACCTTGTGTTTCTGGTAGAAGATACTTTCCCAGCACAAAATCTTTATACCAGCCTATGGAATCGAGGAAAGAGGAAATGAAACTGTAACTACCTTTTATTTACTGCCATTAACTTGATGTTTTGGATATATAATGTCTGCTGATTTTCCGATGTCTAGAACCTAACCACATCTGGTTGCAAGAGAGTCTGAGAAATGTTGTTTTTTAGCTTGGTGTTTGTTGTTCTTCTAATACTAAAAAACTTCTATTACTAAATGGAAAAAAAAGGAATGGATAATGGGGGACAATTGCCAGTTTCTGTGTTATCTTTCCTTTCTCTTTAGCTAAGCATTAGTCATTAGAAGTTATGGTAGCAGGATGCTCTTCCTACTAGCAATGTTTGTCCGGAGTGCCAAAGTTTATATAGAGAAGACAGAGATCAGTGTGGATCAAAGTGTCATGAACTGTTCCTTTGATGATAAGAAGCAAGATTTCACAGTAAACTTCTAGATTCACCTTTTTCTGTAGAGATCTCCGTCAGGATTCTCTTAGTACCACTTTCCAGGAACTGTCCAATATCCACATGGTTACTGTGGGAAATATCCTGTTAGTACAAAAATTATAATACCTTTATTCATATTTGATTGTACTGTAGTGGGTACCTAACCAGGCCTGGTCCAATTGCTGTACTCTCCAATCTTGATACAGTTAGTCCATCTTAAGGTGAGCATGTGACTCATGTTAAGGGAGTTGAGGAAGTTCTGAATCTCTTTTTTGGAACTTCTAGATAGTTGAACCAAGAGAAATTTCCCTCTAAGGACACAAAACAATCAAATGTAAAGCTCTAGAGTTTTGGGGAGCTATGGTTTTGACCGTGTGGAGAAAGATGGGCCTAATGAAATAGAAAAAGGAAGCTGGAGGGTAAACATAAATGAAAACGAGAAAGAAAGATAAATTACCTATATTTCTTCCTTCAGTGACAGTGTAATAAATTATATTCCATTAGTCTTCTGTTCTTAGTCTCATAATTTTTTATGAATTTTTTGGATTTACCAGAAATTATATTTCTCCATCACTTCAGCTGGTGTACAGTAATAATCTATAGTTTATTGGAGGTAGAAAAGAATTACAGGTCAAGGGGCTTCAGATTCAGTAAGTTATGCTTACTTATCTTAAATGCCTCTTAAGACTGTTTTAGAAGCCATGAGGAAAAGATTTCTACTCTCCCCTCATTCATTTGTGGAAGATCTAATTAGTTCAACACCTGCAAATTCTTTGAAAAATGTAGGATTTATATTGCTTCTTTCAACAAAAATATTAAAACAGAAAATATAATGAAATTAGTGAGTTGACATTGGAAACATAATTTAAAAGATATCACTAAGAAATTTGTTTCAAATATTAATCTTTAAAAATCTCTATTGCCTCAAATAGGATAGGTATAATTGATGTTGGAGGTCTTGGTTTTGGATGTGAAACTCCATAAGGAAGAAAGATTATGGGATATAGTTAACCAAGGTGTTGATTTTTTCATTCAGTCAATAAATATTTATCTAACACCTTAATTTGGCATGACACTACTCTTCTAGCACTGGAAACCCGGTGATGGACAAGACAAAAAAAAAAAAAAAAGATTCCTATCGTTATGGAGGTTATAGTCCAGTGAAGGGTTCAGGTAGTAAACATAAAAAGGACAGTGTTGCTGAATTGTGATGAACCAAGCTGAGTAAAGATCATGGTAAGAAAATTGGATTTTATCCTTGGTGTAGATAGGAAGCCATTTGAGATATTTAAGTCAGAAACTGATATATGATTTTTATTTTTTATTTTTAAAAAAAATCACTCTGATTTTTGGTATGCAGAATGTACTATAGGGAGTGGAGAAGGGAAGTAGGGAGTCAATTAGAAGGCTTTTAGAGAATATTAGGAGAGAAACTGATGATAGCTTAGCCTAGACTTGTAGCCATTGAGAAAGTGATAAGTGATCATACTCTGGCTGTATTTTAGGAAATAGTGTCAATAGGACTTATATTAGGTGATAGAAGCAGGTAATGAGGAGAAGAAAGAAATCAAAGATGATTTCTGCTTTGGTCTGAACATCTGGTTGACTAATGGTCCTAAAAACTGAAATAAGGAAGTCTAGGGGTAAATCAGAATTTGGTTTTAGGAGGTGTTAAGCTGTGATTGTCTGTTAGTCACAAGATGAAGTAGAGTCAGATGTCAGATTATGAAAGCTAAAATTTTAGCTAACATTTCAGTGGTCTGTTTATTCTAGTTGAAATGGGTAACCATCCAACTGGAAACATAAGCTAGTAGTCTCTAATAGTTGTCAAGTAGTATAACCTCAAACTTCCTAATGCTCAATGCTATTTATGAGGATTGCCTAAATTATTTGCAATAATTTTCCAAAATTCACATTTACTGCCCGAGTACCAGCCATGCACAAGTATCTATGCCAGTGAATTCACTATTTAATTGTACCTCATGGCATTTGATAATAGAATACAGGGAACCTAAATACACTATTTGGACTATGGAAGGACAGATTCTCTTAGTAGATTTGGTCAGTATACTGAATATAAGGGAACATTTTGACATGTGACTTCACATTTGCAAAGTATTGACCTTTTGGTGTTTCCCTCTCACCCTGGAAAACCCACACTGATCTGAGAGAAAGTCCCTAACACTAATGGAAGAGGGTATTCAAGAGAGAAATTAATAATAAAGTTCATTGGTAACTTTAGATGCGATAGATGGACTAATAAAAAAAAGAGGCTAGATGAAGAACATCACTTTCAACAGAATTCATCTGACTACAGATCTTTCTCAACTTATGATGGGGTTATATCTTGATAAACCAAGGCTTTAATACACTTAACCTACTGAACATCATAGCTTAGCCTGCCCACTCTTGGAAGTGCTCAGAAAGAACATTTCATTAGCCTATAATAGGGCAAAATCACCTAACACAAAGCCTATTTTGTAATAAAGTGTTGAATATCTCATGTAATTTTTTGAATATTATAAAAATAGAATTGTGTACAGAATGGTCGTAAGTGTATTGGTTGTTTACACTTACAGATTGTGTGGGTGACTGGGAATTGTGGCTTGCCGCTGCTGCCCAGCATCACAAGTGAGTATTCTACCACTTAGCCCAGGAAAAGATTAATGAGCAAAGGGAGAAAAAGAAAGAGAAGCAAACCAAGAAATGGATCCTTAACTATAGAGAACAAATTGATGGTTACCAGAAAGGAGGTGGGTGGGAATATGAGTTAAATAGGTGATGGGGATTAATGAGTGCACCTGTGATGAGCATTGGGTGTTGTATGGAAGTATTGAATCACTATATTGTACACCTGAAGCTAATATTACGCTGTATGTTAACTAAATGGAATTTAAATAAAAATTAAAGAAAAATGAATTCTGCCTAGCACAGTTACCTTCTCTAAAATGAAACTTGCTAAACACAGCTACCTCATCTATAAAAGTAAAGAATATCTACCTCAATGGATTGTTATGAGAATTAAGATGATGTTTATTTAGCCACTATGAATTCCCATCTAATCCTTCTCTGTTTTCTTTTATGATCAAGGGGGTTGGGTTTCTCTTGTTTACCTGCTCCTTTCATTAATTACATTTCCCCCCACATTCTTTTTCTTTCTTTACCATTTCCTAATTCTCTTTTCACTATTTTTAAACATTGGTCCATCAAAGGTGACCATGTAGATACCATTAGGGAAGGTGATGTTATTTCTAAGTATTCACAATGTTTAATCAGTTCACTTGTAAATGTGAGATACCAGGTTAGGAATGCCAATTCAGGACTTGTTAAACACCAAGATATTATTCAAGAAAAATCAGATATTGGATAATTCAGTCCCATTTGGAGAGAGAATATAAAAATTGTGTTTAATCACAGACTACAGATGGTCCCCAACTTATAATGGTTCAACTTAACAATTTTTCAAATTTATGATGGTGCAAGAACAATATACATTCAGTAGAAACTGTACCTCAGAATTTGAATTATTATTATTTTTTAAGATTTCATTTGACAGAGAGAGGGAGACAGAGACAGAGAGGAAACACAAGCAGGGAGAGTGGGAGAGGGTGAAGCAGACTCCCCGCCGAGCAGGGAGCCTGATAACGGGGCTTGATCCCAGGACTCTGGGATCATGACCTGAGCTGAAGGCAGACGCTAACTATTGAGCCACCCAGGTTCCCCAAGATCTCATTCTTTTT
>CM052899.1:30346265-30460904 GCA_028534135.1 Potos flavus
AAGAAGTTGCTGTGGCCAATGTCGAAAGGGTTACTGCCTATGTTCTCCTCTAGGATTTTGATAGATTCCTGCCTCACGTTGAAGTCTTTTATCCATTTCGAGTTTATCTTATCTTTGTGTATGGTGTAAGAGAATGGTCAAGTTTCATTCTTCTATATATAGCTGTCCAATTTTCCCGGCACCATTTATTGAAGAGACTGTCTTTTTTCCACTGGATATTTTTTCCTGATTTGTCAAAGATTATTTGACCATAGAGTTGCGGGTCCATATCTGGGCTCTCTACTCTGTTCCACTAGTCTATGTGTCTGTTTTTGTGCCAGTACCATGCTGTCTTGGTGATCACAGCTTTGTAGTAAAGCTTGAAATCAGGCAACATGATGCCCTCAGCTTTGTTTTTCTTTTTCAACATTTCCTTAGTGATTCGGGGTCTTTTCTGGTTCCATACAAATTTTGGGATTGTTTGTTCCAGTCCTTCGAAAAATGCCAGTGGAATTTTGATTGGGATGGCATTGAAAGTATGGATTGCTCTGGGCAGTATAGACATTTTAACAATGTTTATTCTTCTGATCCATGAGCATGGAATGCTTTTCCACCTTTTTGTGTCTTCTTCAATTTCTTTCATGAGTGTTCTGTAGTACATTGAGTACAGATCCTTTACCTCTTTGGTTAGGTTTATTCACAGGTATGTTATGGTTCTTGGTACTATACTAAATGGAATCAATTCTCTAATTTCCCTTTCAATACTTTCATTGTTAGTGTATAAGAAAGCAGCTGATTTCTGTGCACTGATTTTGTATCTTGCCACATTACTGAATTGCTCTATGAGTTCTAGTAGTTTGGGGGTGGAGCCTTTGGTGTTTTCCATATAAAGTATTATGTCATCTGCAAAGAGAGAGAGTTTCACTTCTTCTTTGCCAATTTGAATACCTTTTATTTCTTTTTGTTGTCTTATTGCTGTCACTAGGACTTCTAGTACTATGTTGAACAAGAGCGGCGAGGGTGGGCATACTTGTCCTGTTCCTGATCTCAAAGGGAAGGCTGTCAGCTTTTCCCCATTGAGAATGATATTTGCTGTGGGCTTTTCATAGATAGATTTTATGAAGTTGAGGAATATTCCTTCTATCCCTATAGTTTGAAGAGTTTTAATTAGGAATAGATGGTGTATTTTGTCAAATGCTTTTTCTGCATCAATTGAGAGGACCATGTGTTTCTTCTCTCTTCTCTTATTGATTTGTTCTATGACACTGATTGATTTGTGAATGTTGAACTACCCTTGCATCCCAGGGATAAATCCCACCTGGTCATGGTGGATAATCTTTTTAATGTGCTGTTGGATCCTATTGGCTAGAATCTTGTTGAGAATCTTGGCATCCATATTCATCAGGGATATTTGTCTGAAATTCTCCTTTTTGATGGGGTCTTTGCCTGGTTTGGGGATCAGGGTAATGCTGACCTCGTAGAAAGAGTCTGGGACTTTTCCTTCTGTTTCTATTTTTTGAAACAATTTTAGGATAATAGGTATTATTTCTTCCTTGAATGTTTGGTAGAATTCCCCAGGGAATCCGTCAGGTCCTGGGCTCTTGTTTCTTGGGAGGTTTTTGATTACTGCTTCAGTCTCGTTACTAGCTATTGGCCTATTCAGGTTGTCAAATTCTTCCTGTTCCACTCTTGGAAGTTTATAGGTTTCCAGGAATACATCCATTTCTTCTAGGTTGCTTAACTTATTGGGATATAGCTGTTGATAATAATTCTGATGATTGTTTCTATTTCCTTGGGGTTAGTCGCGATCTCTCCCCTTTCATTCATCATTTTGTTAATTTGGGTCCTCTCTCTTTTCTTTTGGATTAGTTTGGCCAGTGGTTTACCGAACTTATTGATTCTTTCAAAAAACCAACTTCTGGATTCGTTGATGCGTTCTACTGTTTCTCTAGTTTCTAACTCGTTGATCTCTGTTCTTATCTTGATTATTTCCCTTCTTGTGCGTGGGATTGGCTTAATTTCTTGTTGGTTTTCCAGTTCTTAAAGGTGTAAAGAGAGCTGGTGTATCTGGGATTTTTAAATTTTTTTGAGTGAGGCTTGGATGGCTATGTATTTCCCCCTTAGGACCACCTTTGCCGTATTCTATAGGTTTTGGACTGATGTGTCTTCATTCTCATTGGTTTCCATGAATTGTTTAAGTTCTTCTTTGATTTCCTGGTTGATCCAAACATTCTTGAGCAGGTTGGTCTTTAGCCTCCAAGTGTTTGAATTCCTTCCAAACTTTTTCTTGTGGTTGAGTTCCAGTTTCAAGGCATTGTGGTCTGAGAATATGCAGGGAATAATCTCTATCTTTTGGTATCGGTTGAGTCCTGATTTGTGACCCAGTATGTGGTCTATTCTGGAGAAAGTTCCATGTGCGCTCGAGAAGAATGAGTATTCTGTTGATTTAGGGTGGAATGTTCTGTATATGTCTATGAGGTCCATTTGGTCCAATGTGTCATTCAAAGCTCTCGTTTCTTTATTGATTTTCTGTTTGGATGATATGTCTGTTACTGAGAGTGGTGTATAAAGATCCCCTACAATTAATGTATTCATAATAATATGACTTTATTTTGATTAATGTTGGCTTATGTAGTTGGCTACTCCTATATTGGGGGCATAACTATTTACAATTGTTAGATCTTCTTGGAGGATAGACCCTTTAAGAATAATGTAGTGTCTGTATCTCTGACTATAGTCTTTAGCTTAAAATCTAATTTATCTGATATGAGAATCGCTACCCCAGCTTTCTTTTGAGGCCCATTGGCATGAAAGATGGTTCTCCATCCCTTCACTTTCAGTCCTGATTTATCTTTAGGTTCCAGATGTGTCTCTTGTAGACAGCATATGGACGGGTCCTGTCGTTTTATCCAGCCTTTGACCCTGTGCCATTTTTTTGGGAGCATTTAGGCTGTTTACGTTGAGAGCGATTATTGAAAGATAAGTTTTCATTGACATTAAGTTGCCTATGAAGTCCTTGTTTCTATAGACTGTCTCTGTAAGTTTCTGTTCTATGTCACTTTTGGGTTTTTTCTTCTTTTATAGAACCCCCCTTAATATTTCTCGTAGTGTTGGTTTGGTGGTCACATACTCTTAAACCTTGCCAGTCTTGGAAGCTCTTTATCTCTCCATTCATTTTGAATGTCAGCCTTGCTGGATAAAGTATTCTTGGCTTCATGTTCTTCTCATCTAGTGCCCTGAATATATCTTGCTAGTCCTTTCTCGCTTGCCAGGTTTCTGTGGACAGGTCTGACATTATTCTGATGGTCCTTCCTCTGTACATACAGAATCTCTTCCCCCTAGCTGCCCTCAGGACCTCTTGTCTAAAATTATAATTCGCGAATTGCACAATTTGTGTCTAGGTGTCTTTCTAGACTCCTTGATCTTGGGGGGGTGTCCTTTCTGCCTCTAGGACACAAACACTTGTTCCATTCCCCAGATTGGGGAAATTTTCATCCAGAATTTGTTCAGCTATATCTTCTAGTATTCTGTCTTTCTCCACCCCCTCAGGGATTCCAATAATTCTGATGAAACAATAATGTTTCATGGTGTCATTTATATCCCTAAGTCTGTTCTCATGGCTTCTAAGCAGTTTATTCTAGCCCTCCTCCTGCTCTTTCCTCTCTATCACTTTGTCCTCTAGATCACTAATTCTATCCTCTGTCTCAGTTACGCTGGCTGTTAGACTATTTAAATTAGATTGGATCTCATTGATAGCATTTTTAACATCAGCCAGATTGGCTCTCAGTTCCACCCTTAGAGATTCCATGTTGTCACTAATGTTTTTCTCCAACCTAGCCATTGCCTGGATAATTGTTATCCTGAATTCCCTTTCCGCCATACTGTTTATGTCCATATCCAGAAGTTCTGAGGGATAGGGCGCAGACTCTCCCTCTGTTGGGTGTTCCTCCTCCTCTTCCTCTTTTGGGTGTTCCTCATCCTAGTCATTCTGATGAGAAGTGGTTGAGGGGATGTATAGTTGAATATATCAACCATGATCCAGGCAAGGTGCACCCTGGAACGTTTTGGAGCAATTGGAATTCACCACCAAAAAGAAAGAAAAAAGAAAAAAGAAAAAAGAGAGAGAAGAAAAAAAAATCCCAGCCAAAATGCGCCCCCCAAATAAGATTTATTAGGTATATAAACAAACATGAACAAACATAAAGACCGACAAAAGTTAATGACAAGAAATAAAAGAACCCAACCAGAATGAACCCTAAGAAAAAGATTTATATATTACCAGAACAAAAAACAAATACACAGAATCACTGACAGAAGAATAAGATGGGAGGGTGGTTATAAATCCTCAATGTGGGCGAGGAAGGTTATTTTGGATCTTCCTGGGTGTATCGTTGTGTCAAGCCTCTAGTTGTAATGCTAAGTCGTTTAAAAAAATTAAAAGAACAAGAATCGTGAGAATGAATCAAAAAAAAAAAAAAGAAGAAAAGAAAAAACTTGTATCTATGAAATATACAGGTTTTAGGGCAATATTGGGAGCTTAATATATTGTTTTCCGCTGATGTTGGGGTTTTACAGTTATGGGGACCCAGTGGTTATTGTCCTCTTGCTTTTGGCTTGTCTTCTGGGGGAGGGGCCTGCCACGTTGTTTTCCAGTCCGTCTTGCTTGGGTTGAGTTGCCCTGCTGGCTATCATGGGCCTGGGCTCTGTGGAAACCGGTTTTTCAGGCTTTTGCTCTGGAGTTTTTGTTCTTTTGCGGCTTTTCAGAGGGTCAGAGCAAAGAATCTGCCAGACCCCCGCCTCAGAGAGAAGCCTCAGTCTGCTCCCCTCTGGGTGGTCCAGAACACACAGAGTCCCGCTCTGCAAACTCCGCTGCACACCAAGCCTCCCACAGGCGGTGCACACCCCCAGCCACCATCCCAGTGGTCACTTGAGGTCCCCGCTCGTCTCTGTACCCCCATGCCACTAAAACTGTGAGCGATATTGGTCAGGGGAGTCCGCTTCCAGTGGCTTCCGTTGCTGGGACTGCTCTCCTGGGTTCAGGCTCACTCTGGGTGCGCTTAGACCTCAGGGGTTGGCCGAGCAGGCTGTGGAGGGATTCCTGCCCGAGATTGGGCTGTGTTCTTTCAGCCGGGGGCTGGGAGCCACTCAGACCCCTCGAGGGACACAGAGGGCCGAGGTCCTAGAGATCACCACCTAGGGCTCACACCAGGCTCTCTTAGGTGCTTGCAGGAGTGCTCCCAGGCCGCGCAGTGGTGCAAACAGCCGAAAGCCGCAGGCTCGTGGATCACGGACTGGACCCCGCCGGTCTCTCTCTAACACGGGTGGTCACCTGTGGTAGTGTCCTTCCTGGAAACGTGGGCTTAGGCCTGTGCCGGTGACCACCAGATTCCACTAGTTGCCCCTTAAGATCTTTTGTTCTTTTTGAGTGTTTTTAACCAGACTCTAAGTTAATGCTGGTCCCCAACCACAGGGCACTTTCCTTTGGGGTATTACTTTCCTTGGGTCACTTCTGGTGGCTCCCTCCCCCTTCTGTTTATCTTCCGATATCTGTCTGAGTGTTCCCACTCCGCTTTACCTCTCCACTGCTGCCTTCTCCTCCCGTAGAAATCCAGAAGTGAATAATCTTACATCTCAGGCTGATTTCATGGGTGTTCAGAGTGTTCTGGTAGATATCCAGCTCACTTTAGGGGATCGGTTGAAACAGGGTCTCCTGCTTCTGCACCATCTTGCCCCTCCTCACCCCATCTATTCATTTGTTGATGGATGTGTGGGTTGTTTCCAGATTTTAGCTGTTATAAATAAAGCCACTATGAACATTTATATGCAAGTCTCTGTGAATATGTGCTCTTTTTCTTGGGTTGATACCTAAGAATGAATGGTAAGGTAACATGGTAGGTATTCTTGACTTCTAAAGAAAGAGCTGAACTGTTTCTCAAAACAGTTGTACCATCTTATATTGCAGCCTAGTACTAGTACTAGTACTAGTACGTGAGAATTCTAGTTCCTCCACATTCTCGCCAATGCTTGGTATGGTAATATATTTATCTTTAAAATTTTCGCAATTCTGATAGTGTGTAGTAGCATCTCATTATTTTTAATTTGCGTTTCTCTAATGACTAATGATATTACTAATTGTTTCATGTGGTTATTTGTCATCTGTATCTCTTCTTTGGATAAATGAGTGTTCAAATCTTTTGCCCATTTTAAAATTAAGTAATTAATTAACTTAGAGTTCAGAAGTCCTTTACTCATTTATTTTTGTACCTGTTATGCCATGATTTCATAGGAAATGGGTTCCAGCAGGTCAGGCTCCTTTCGATTGAATCTCACAAAGTGCTTCTCGGGTGGAGCAGACTGGTGCTCCATTTGAACCCAAGTACCATTCTTTTTCGTTTCCTTCTTTTTCTGATCATTTTCCCTCACACATTTTAGGAAACTATCTCAGTTTTTAGAGTGGCTGATACACTCATTATGGACGTTAATTCTCTTGGCATGAATCCTGCCCTTAATTTTAGCAGGATGTATAGCATTGTAGACACTTTCAGTTTTGCCATGGTAACATTTGTGGGACATTCCTTTTTGAACACTGCCCATTTCCTTGATGTTAATAATATCTTAATTGTAGATTCACATGTATGTGGCTAAAGGAACAACTCCATATTTTCTGAAAGGCCTAAAGAATGTATAGCTGGTTCCATTCCTCTTTCCCTTTGTATTGGTCATTTTGACAAATTACTGGAAGATGATAATTCCAGCTGAAAGGTCCCATTTTTTAATTGGCTTGTATTTTTATTACTGAGTTGTTCAGATCTTGTGGTTGTTTTAAAAATGAGTTGTTGGGCACCTGGGCGGCTCAGTTGGTTAAGCGACTGCCTTCAGCTCAGGTCATGATCCCGGAGTCCCGGGATCAAGTCCCACATCGGGCTCCCAGCTCCACAGGGAGTCGGCTTCTCCCTCTGACCTTCTCCCCTCTCGTGCCCTCTCTCACTCTCTCTCTCTCAAATAAATAAATAAAATCTTTTAAATAAAAAAATAAAAATGAGTTGTTTTCTTATTATTGCATTTTGAGTGTTCTTTACATACTCTTTATGTAAGTCTTATTATATATGATTTGCAAATATGTACACTAGGAATAGTCTAAGGATCATCTTTTTATTTTTTCAAAGAGAAAAATTTTAAATTTTTATGAAATCCATTGTGTGAATTTCTTCTTTTATAGATCATGATTTTAGTTTTGTATCTAGGAAATATTTGCCTAACCAAAATTCATACAAATTTTCTTCTATGCTTTCTTCTCAAAGTTTTTATACTTTTAGGTTTTGCATTTACACCTATATCCAATTTGAATTAAGTTTTGTATAAGTTAAAATGTATGGATAGAGTTGTTGTTTTCTGCATAAGAATATCCAGTTGTTCTAACACCATTGTTTTTAATACTTTGCTAAGTGGGATCAGAATAGTCACCACTACTGAGGCGATACCCTTTTGAGTAACTCTACCCAATTCTTCAAAACATGGTATTTTAAAAGTCAGGTGGTGGGAACACAAGCTATTCTTGTCCCTATTCGAGCACAAAAGATTGCTCAATTTCAAATAATTTTTCTCTGGCTTAAGTGGTTTCCTCACTTGCATTCAGTGATCAGTACTTTGCAGAAGACTCAAGAAGGACCCTTCACATATCTCAGGAGCTCTCTCTCTGCAGCTCTTTCCCTCCCTGGTATTTTTCTCCTGAATTCTAGCTGCCTTGTCCTTCCTAGAACCCCAGTTCTATTAGCTCAACTTAGGGAGATTTCTGGGTTTTGCCTGGGTCCTCCTGGCTGTGTGATAGCCTGGAAGCTCTCACCAGGCAGTGAGAAGGGTAAATCATAAATGTCTCAGCTTTTTTATTCCCCTCTATCAGAAATCACTATCCTGTGCTGTCTACTATTCGGTGTCAGAAAACCACTGTTTCATATATTTTGTCTGGATTTTCAGTTGTGTTAGGCAGGAGGGTAAATTGAGTCTGTTACTCCATTTTGGTCAGAATTGGAAGTAGGCCTCTATGGTTTGTAACAGCATTTATGTTTACCTGCATCTTGCATTGTCTTAGATTTTTCTAACACATCCTATTTCTGCCATCACTATCCTGTTTAAGATTTGTGGATTCTGTTCTTGCAAAGATCTCTATGGAGATTTAAAATATTCTTATATAAACTTTTATTAATCATTTTTGGTTTTTGGTGTGTGAATTCATTGTTTTGCTGTGGCTGTTGACATTAACTCTTAGTGGTTTGTAATCATAGATTCTTTTATCTTCACCGTTTATGATTTTCCCATGAGAATTCTTCATGTTCTGTGTTGAAGATAAATACATGTGGATTGTTTCACTTTTGCTTCTTTTATCAATCAAAAATATTTAAAAACAATTGCTATGCATGGCGTTCAAGAATTTGTAGGAGTGTGAACTGGAGTCCTAAAATTACACTTTTCGGAGGCTTGGGATTCCTACTTCTCTCAGTGATGCATTTTTCCCCCATCTACATATCCTCATTATCCAGTTGCATTCCAAAGGCCACAGGTCAGAATTTTAATATCTGTGTTTCATAGGTGATATGTCTCGCCATGGCTTCCAGGTTTAATTAAGGAACTCAGTTTCCCCACATGCAAAGGCCTGGAACCTCAACTCCTTCTGAGGAAGAGCTATTAAATCTCTAGCTTGAAAGGTGTTATTACTGATTTAGGTGCCCCTGCAGTTATTCAGTTTTAGCTCCTGTTTACCATTTCAACTCTCAGTTTCTTCATTTTTACTAGCACCAGGAGAAGTCTTATTGTCAACCTCAGTTATGTATTCAATGTTTGTGTTATTGTTTTCAGCACTCCTCTGTTATGAGGAATGTGAGCAGGGGAAATTGCCCTGCCTGCTCACTCTGCCAGATTGCCTAGAAGCCAGTATGGGTGTTTTAAATTCACAAAATGTAACATTTTTTTCAAAATCAATGAAAAAAAGCTAAAAGTTGGGGCACGAAGTTCAGAATCAGGGACTCAGAGTCAAAGCTGTATTCTATGTTCAGAAGAAATAAGGGAAAAACAAATCTGTGCCTTTTTGATAGTCTTCTCACTGTGGGATTTGAAATTTAAACTCTTTGTGGATGAGGTATATGGGTAAATAAGAATATTATTTATTTCCACCTTTGTTCAGTGACCTTGAACATTATTTTCTTTATTAGTAACTAATCTTGTAAAAGAGGTAATACTGCTTATAAAATGACCTTTTATTCATGCAGTTGGCAAGACTTTCTTAGGACTAACGTGAGGCTCTATTTTTCATTTTTTTAATATCCAGCTCAGAAGGCAGCATTCACACATTTGCTAGCAGGTAAGTAAATTAGAAAGTATCTTAAAACACATAAGTTAAGAATGAATTAGTAATTCATAATTTTTAGATCACTTGGACAGATGCAATTGGTAAAGTAATACACTAAAAACCAGGCTACTAATATATAGCAATTAATTTCTAGTAGTCTTTTATTCACTTAATAAATGTTTATTAGAGGTCTACTCAGGAAACAAGGACAAAAATAGTCAAATCTACCCAGAAATAGGATGTATATAATTAGTAAAGAAAAAGGCTATATAGTGCCTAGAAGTGGCCCAACTTGGGTTATATTCATGTATTGCTTGGGTAAATAAACAAGCAAATACCTGACATTTCACAGATTGTATGTGACAAAGCTCAGGCAAAATCTATAATAATTATGGATTGGGAAGAACTAATTATATTGACCTAACTATGCTGTTAGTATTTTGTCCCCATTAGTGTTTCTTAACCATAAATTCAGTCCTCACTGTTGTATAATTGCTATATGAACATTCTATTTGTTAGATTTACATAATATAGCTTTTCAATTCTTTTACTTTCAATATTTTTTTTAAGTTGGTTTCTTAAAAATAACCTGCCAATGGAATTAAAAATGTATCATCTCCAGAGTTTCTCAATAGTTGAATTTAATATGGTTATATACTTATATGTTTGCTGATATATTTAGACTAAATTCTATCATTTTATTTTTTTCTGTTCTATTTATCATACTTTGCCAATATATTATTTTTCCATTATCTTGTAGTCTATTACATCAATTGTACTTTCACTGTTTTTTCTTTGTTTCTATTAATTTGGTCATTATATGTTCTAGTTATATTCTTTTAGTGACATTCTTTAATGATTGAATTATTATATTGTTATTTAATTAAAATTCAATGTTAATTTTACAATTTCAGATATAATGAACACTTATAGTTTCTAACAACATATTGATCTTAGCCCATTTATCCCTATACTCTTTTCTTCATTCTTCCCTATTATTATTATTTGGTATTTAATTACTCCTGAATTTTAACCTACTGCAAACAAGTCATCATTATCATTGTCATTATTGTATTTAGTCAAACATACTAGGATTTCACAACATATTTACCACTTTATTTGTTCACTATTCTTTTTTGAATTTTGCTCCATCTTTTTATGTTCAATCTCCCTTTTGGGGAAGTACATCTCTTAGAATTTCCATCAGTGAGTCTCTGTGTATTAAGCTGTTTTTCTTATCCATGTGAAATTGTCTTTATTTTATTTTCACTCTTGAATGTGAGTCTATGTAGTGTGGACTTCTAATTGAGTGTTATTTTGCCTCAGCTATTTGAAGGTATGTCAGTGTAGTCTGGCATTTACTGATGGTGATGATAAATGTTCTGTTAGTGTGTTTATTCATTTATTCCTTAATGGTTAATAGGAGTTTTATCTGTAGTAGGCTTTGTATTTCTATCACTGTAATATGTTAATATTACCACACACTTAGTGACTTAAAACAATATTCATTTATTCTGTCAAAGACGTGTAAATTAGAAATCCAGGTGGATGGGGTAAATGGATGACTCAGTGAATAAAGCATGGGACTCTTGATTTCAGCTCAGGTCATGATCACAGGGCTGTGAGATTAAGCCCTGGGTTGGGCTCTGCACTCAGCAGGGAGTCTACTTGAAAGTCTCTTTCTCTCCCTTTCCCTCTGGTCTTCCCCCTACTTGTGCATGCATGCAGGTGCTCTCCCTTTCTCTCTCTAACTAAGTAGATAAAATCTTAAAAAAAAGAAAAAGAAAAAGAAAAAGAAATCAGAAAGATTTGGCTGGGTCGTCAGAAGCCTGACCAGAAGACCTGAAGGCCAGGCTGTGTACTTAGCTCATTCAGGTTGTAAGCAGAATCAAATTTCTTACAACTTTGGGTCTGAGCTACCTATTTCCTCACCAACTGTCTGCTGGGGGCTCCCTTCTACTCCCACAGCCTGCCTGCATTGTTTCTCATGTGTCTCCCTTCATTTTCAAAGAAAATAGGGCATTCAGGTCTTCCTCAGGCTTTGACTTCCTCTTACTTCCTTTTCTGCCAGCAGGAGACTACTCTATTTTTGAAGACTCACCTGACTGTGTCAGACCCATAAAAATAATCTTTGTATATTAAAGTCAATTGATTTGGAGCTGTAATTACACTTGCAAAATCTTTTAAGTACTCAGAAGAGTGTTTGAATAACCAAGGAATGGAGGTCTTAGGAAGCAATCTCTAGAATTCTGCCTAACAAATCTGTTTTTTTCTTGTCCCTATAGTTATTTATTTCATTATAATATATTCTGGTAGAGATTTTTTTTTTTTAACTCATGAACCAGACTCAGTATTTTCTTTCAGTGAGAAGACTCACAACTTTTTTCAATTTCGGAAAAGTCCTAGATGTTTTCTTTTCAAATGTTGAGCCTCCCTTGTTGTAAATCCTCTGTGTCTGAATTCCTTCATGTTTCTTAACTAGTCTTTTTATTTATTTATTTATTTATTTATTTGGCAGAGAGAGATCACAAGTAGGCAGAAAGACAGGCAGAGAGAGAGGGGGAAGTAGGCTCCCCGCTGAACAGACAGCCTGATGCGGGGCTTGATCCCAGGACCCTGAGATCATGACCTGAGCTGAAGGCAGAGGCCTTAACCCACTGAGCCACCCAGGCACCCCTCTTAACTGGTCTTTTTATATTTTATTACATTTCTGTTTATCAAGTGTTCTGGGTGATTTCCCTAAACAATTTAAAAATCAGCAATTCTTTTTCTTTTTTTCCCCAGTTCTTTCATTTCTTGTTTAATGGATTCTGCTCCTTTATTGATCTCTATGGAAATCGTTAATATTCTTTTTTTAAAGTTTGTTTGTTGCCTATAATTTTTCATATATGAATTCTTTACTTTTTTCTAGCTCTGGACATTAACTCTTAGTGGCTTTTTTCTTTGATTTTAAGGCCACCTTAAGCAGCAATGATTATCTCATGAGAATTCTGTGTGTTCTGCTTTGTAAAATCTTCCTTGTGGAGATTATTTCCTAAGTCATAAATTTTTACACTTGAATTCTGGAGATCTAGAAGTCATAGGAAGCATGGACTGGTATTCTAACCTAAAGTTGGTAAAGCTTGAGGTTCCTGTTTCTCTATGTGATATTTTTTATATCCACATCCCTAAGCCATTTTAAGCACTTAGAGTTTCTGTTTCACCTAGAGTTTCTCTAGGTGATCCTTTTCCATCTACACTTCTGAAGCAATTTCCCTGCTACATCTCAAAGACTAATGGTAACAGCTTTTACTGTCCTCCTTTCCTGGCTTCCAAGTTTAGAGAAGGAAGTCAGCCCCAGCTTTCCAGGAGGTCTCAACTCCTTAAAGGCTAATGTGGTTGACTAATTCACATAGCTCTGGAGAGTCACTCAGCTTTAGTTCCTATTTACCTTTCGTGTTTCTAATTTTCTCTCTTTTTGAAACTATCATTGGAAATTTCCCTTTCTTCTCTTAAATTTTTGTCAGTAATTCTGTGAGGTTTTTTTTTTTTTTTTTTTTCACTATTTCTCTGTGTGGAATGGAAGGGGGAAACTGGCCTTGTCAGCCCAGTCTGACTAATTATCCAGAAGTCAGTGAGGGTTTTAAATCATAACCTCTAATTTATCTGTGGTTAAAGCATTTGATTGGAATCTGCAGGCCAGAATCAGGCATTCAAAGTCAAGCATATATTCTATGCTGAGTAGTAAGGAGAAAAGCTAATCTGTTTTCTTACTCCTTTCCATATTGGAGATTTGAAATTTATATTCTTTATGGACATGATACATGTGTAAATTAAGATATTATTTATTTGCATATCCTAATTTAGTAGTCCTTTAAAATTACTCATTAGTGGTAATTAGTGGTATAAAAGAGTTAATGTAGGTCACAAAATAGTCTAAGTTCATTTGTTATGGAGGCAAATTTTTTTTAATATTAACCTGGAAGCATTACTTTCACTCTCATTTAGATCCGGATCAGAAAGTAGCAGCCAAACAGATACAGTCAGGTAAGTAAATTAGGACGTATTTCTTAAAATAAAATAAACAAACTGATAATCAACAATAAATTGCTAGATATTAATTGAGCAGGAACAATTGGTAAGGTACTACACCAAAAATAACCTATTAGTATTTGCCAGTCTAGTAACTAATGACTATTTGTGTAGAAAAATCAATGTCTTCTTTCTTTCAGTTTGTTAATGTATGTTGGGAGTTTATTTTTTGGAAACAAAGGAATAAATGGTGAAATGGTTACAGAGCTAACTCATAACTGGGGAAGTTTACTTCTGTATTTGGAGACTTTGCAACTAGAAATTCAGTATGTATGCTCATGAACAACTGAGTGAACACTTACCCTGGTCACTTAAGAAAACTTTGCTGAAAAGAAACATCATAAAGAAACAATAATTCTATATCTTCCATAGCCTCTCAGTATCACAAAGTAGTTTTAATTAGATTTCTGTCCATTTCCTGAACGGTGGATATTTCCATATAATAAAACAGTAAGTCTTTAGTTTCCCACATTTATCATTTTTGGGTTTGGGGTCTTTCTGCAGATATAAAATGTTTAGGAGTTTTCACTCCTCTCTCTCTGAGTTAAGTCTTTATTTACTTGTATGGGGAGCTGGTTTTATTCCTTGTATGTTCTTCCAAGTCCATTGCTAATCTAAAATGCTTCCAAATCTATAGAGTAAATTTTCTAGGGTGCACAACATGGTTGTATAATTTGTCTTATTCTAGAAGAGGGCTTCTTCTTCAATAAGAATGCTTCCCTTTCTTATCCTTTATCTCTCTTTTATTATTATGGTCTTCTCTTTATCGTGACACTTTGAAGTCATAAGTTACTATCATCGAACTAAAAAATTGATTTTCATTTGATAATAACAGCAACAACAACATGTCCTTTCTATGTCAAGGAGTTATCATATGGTACTCAAACACTGCAAGTCTCAATTACTTTTTTCCTCATCTTGGACAAAAATCTTATGATACTGTTATCTTAGAAAATAAAAGCTATGATTATCTTGCTCAGCATTGTATAGCCAGCATGTAATAGAGTTCTTGGCTTATGGTAAGTGCTCAATAAATATTTGCTGAATGAATGAACGAATGAATGATTACTTTTAATTCCCACACACCTCCCTCGCCCGCAGGTATGCATGCACACACACACACACACACACACACACACACACTGACAACAGAAAAAACTTAAAAACACAAAATACATAGACACATACAAATACATACACATCCATATAACTATAATGTTATAACTGCTCTCATTTCGGGGCTCCTGGGTGGCTCAGTCAGTTAAGCGGCTGCATTGGGCTCAGGCCCAGGGTCTTGGGGTTGAACCCCAGGTCCAGCCCCACCTCGGGCTCCCTGCTCAACGGATAGCCTGCTTCTCCCTCTCCCTCTGCCTGCTGCTCTGCCTACTTGTCCTGTCTCTCTCTCTGTCAAATAAATAAAATTAAAAAAAAAAAAACTGCTTTCATTTCTTCTTCTCTCATCTGTCTCATCCTAAAAACTTGTTGACATAATTCATCTCTTCTAGGATTATTCGCCTACAGTGAGTGAGGAACGATAGCATTAATGATAGGAAAATGTACATTTCAGTGTACATTTGGTGTAGTATATACATATGGTATAGTATAATTTGGGATGTTAATCCACTGGTCTATCCTTTTGGCTTGATGTGTACTAGGGAAATATTTCTGGATAATTTTTCACTTAAGTTTTAATAATGTCATTTGATACTGTTGCTGTGCTTTACTAACATAGCATCCACACTATAATTTTCAGGTTGATTTTTTTTTTTTGAATGATTTTTATCTGGTAGAAATTTAGTGGGAAAGGCTGTTGAAGTCAAGGAATGCAGAGAGGAGTAAATCCCAGAATGATTATATTAATGCCACTTAAACATAACTAATTTTTAAATATCTCAATTCAATTAATATTTCCAGTCTTTTCCTAAACAACAGAAGGATTTTAGATCATTTAACAGCAAAATTCAATTATTAATCTCTCACATATTGTCATTTGGCTTTTAACTTCTAGATTCTTTACCTACATGACTTCCCTTGCATTAGTCATTGTTATTGTTATTATATTAAATGAGTATTTACTAGGATTTAACAACATATTTATCAATTACTTTGCTCACTATTCATTCTTGAACCTATTTTCTCATTTTGATTTCAATTTCCTTTTTTACACAGTAGTTTGTAATTTATACTTGTAAGCAGTGTCATCCTCAGCAACAATGATTGGTCTCATGGGAATTCCACATGCTCTGAGTTGTAGGCATACATTAGGAAGAGGGGAATGTTTTAGATTTGCCAGTCTTGAAGCATGAATGTTTCAATATTTTCTATACTTAACTGGTTCAAATTCGTGGGTAGTAGAATTAAGGAATTGAGGTCCTGTGCCTTATACAGAGTGCAGGCCTGAGGTTTTACATCTCTAGGTGATCTTTTTCTATCCGCATGGCTAAGACAACTTACCTGTTGCATTCCCAGTAGCCATAATTTTTCTTTCTTTCTTTTTTTCCCCCAAATACTTTTATTTTTTCAGTGTTACAAGATTCATTGTTCATGTACCACACCCAGTGCTCCATGCAATACGTGCCCTCCTCAGTACCCACCACCAGGCTTGCCCAACCCCTTACCCCTTCCCCTCCAAAACCTTCAGTTTGTTGCTTAGAGTCCACGTCTCTCATGGTTCATCTCCCGCTCCGATTTCCCCCAAAATTTTTCTTATCCGCACTTAGGACTACTGGTCCTGGGGTTTGTTTTAGCTTTCTAACATCTAAATACCTGCTTCAACTCCTTCCAAGTTAGGGTTAGTAAAACCATGTCTATTAGGGTGTAATTCATATTCCCTTGTAATCATTCAGCTTTTGCTCCTGTTTTCCCTCTGAACTTCTAGTTTCTTCATTTTTTACTAACAGAAAGAAAAGCCTTTCTAGCTGTCAATCTCCATTGGGTATTAGATTTTTATACTATTTTCTTCAGCTTTTCTGTGGAATGGAAAGGGAAAGCTTTACTTATGGAATAGAAAGTTTTTCCTGTCATTTTATGCTGATAGATTGCCCAGAATTATATAACTATGTTTTAATTTTCAAAACGTGGGCGATTTACATATCAATGAATTTAAAAAGCTAACTTGGAGCCTGACAGCCAAATTTAGGCATTCATCATCAAACTTACATATTATGCTTAGAAGTGATAAAGAAAAAAAATGCATCTCTGCTATCTACTTTTCCCCACTGGAGAATTTAAATTTTGCGTTATATGTTGCACTTGTTGCGTAAATAAGAATATTACTTTTTTGCATGTCCCAGGTGTTGAAAGAGTTAGTTTTGGTGTAAAATGTCCTGATCTTCGTTCTTAATATAAGCAAGTTTCTTAATATAACTGTTAGACATTATTTTTATCTTATATTTTTATTTAGATCCAGGTCAGAAAGTAGTGCTCAAACATATACCAGCAGGTAAGAAATTTAGGAAGTGTTTCTCATAAATAAGTGTACCTTGAAAATAAGAATGAACAAATAAATAATTCTTAATATTTTTTGAGCAGCCACAATTGAGAAAGCCCTAAAGATAATTTATTAATATTTTCCATTCCAGGAGTGAGTCTTTTTTCTTCAGTTGACTGAATTTTTATTGATTGCCTACTTTTTGATACATAGGAAAAACTAATTAAATCTAATGAGACAAGATATCTATAATTATTTTGTGGAACTAACTCATAAGCAGAGCATTTTTACATTCTTTATGATGAGATGCACAAAGGGAAATATTTTTTTTTTTGTTCAGATTACATTTGCATCCACAACCTCAATATAAACAACTGAGTAGACTCCATTTAAGAGGAATTTATCAAAGAGATGGTATCATAAGCACACGAAAATTCTTTGCTTCTCATAGCCCCTCACCAGCCTACAGTTGTGTTAACAAAGGTTCTTTGAATTTTTCTTAAGTTTTCAGTTTCCCATGCTCCACAGTTGTGGCCTTGTGATCTCTCTGAAGTCATCAAATACTTATTGGTCTGCTCACCTTTCTTTCTTCCTTATAGAGTTTAGTTTTCTTGTAAGGTCTGATGTTTTTCCAAGTGTCTTCTTTTAGTTACTTTCAACCCACTAGTTTTCCAAAATATCCTTTATAGCCACAGATTAAATTTTCAGGCTACACCACAACATTTATAGTTTCTATCCTTTTGATGAAGTCACTACCTCCATTAGGGAAGCTATGGAATTTCTACATCCTTTATTCTCTCTGTTATTTTTAGATGTCTTCTAATATCGTAACCCCTTATAGATGTTAACTACATTCTCTCAACTAATTATGAAAAAAGAGCTGATTTATTACTCCATTCCCTGTCAAGGGATTTGTGATATAATGCTCAAAACACTGTAATTCTACCTTTTGCTTACCTAGAAGCATTACTTTCACTATATACTCTCATATCACTTGAAGGTAATGGCCATGTATCTTTTGCTAACCAATTTAGAGTTAACATCTAGCAGAGTATGTGTGTAAAAGCACTTATTTAAGTAAGTGATTACTCTTGAACTTCACATACACAATTAATATTATAACTACTCTAATTGGAGTGCCCTCTCTCATTATAGAATATGAGGTTCACGTAATCATCCTCTTCTAGAAGTTGTGTTGAACTGGATTGAGGGATAGTCAAGGACATCATTCATAGGACATTATATATTGCATTTGAAGAATATAATTTGGAATGTTAATCCATTAGTCCAATTTGTGTTTAGCATATACCAGAAAAATATTCTTGAATTATTCTTTCATTTAAATTTAATAAAGTAGTCATAGTTGCTGTACTTTTATTATTATAGCACCTATTAGATTTTTTCTCCTGTTCTTTTTAAACTTTTATTTTAAGTTTTTTTTAAGCTGGTGGGAGATGTTGGAAGAACCAACTCTTTGGGTTATAACTTTACCAAAATAAGAAATTTTTTTAAATGATGGATATCTAATGGGTTGTGCATGTCAGTAGACCCACGAGTCTAGATCCCTTAATTGGCTCGGGGAAAACTAACTACAGTTAACCTTTGAACAACATGGATTTGAACTATGCAGATCCACTTAAAATGGATTTTTAAAATAAATATAGTGCAGTACTGCAAATGTATTTTATTACTTTCTTAATAACTTTTCTTTTCTCCAGCTTACTTAATTGTAAGAATACTGTATATAATACATATAAAATGTAAGGTATGTGTTAATCGACTGTTTATATTATCAGTAAGGCTTCCTGTCAACAGTATACTATTAAGTAATTAAATTTTGGGAGAGACAAAGTGTTATATGTGGATTCCAACTGTGTGGGGGTTGGCAACCTTAACCTCTATGTTGTTCAAGGGTCAACCATATAATTAATAAGTGTGTTTCACAGAGTAGTAGGAAAACTCTACTTTAAGTTCTGAAGATATAAAATAGCAGAAGTAAGGAAAAGATGGGAAAGGTAAAATTGCATCACTTATCACTGAATTACCTCACTAATCTTACCATCTATGTTATTTTCTCTGTCAATAAACCTCACTTAATTTATTTTTAATTTATTCTTTTTCTCTAATTCTTTTGGTTAGAGGATTAGAGATAAATCTATAGATATAAAAATTAGAAAAGAGTCCCAAGAATTTTATTTTAACTTTGGTAATAAATAGTATAAACATAGACATTTGGTAGATATTTCTTACCATTATTTGGAAGGACAGAGGAAGAAACTTCCATTAAAAATAAAAAATAACTTTATCAGATTGTATTTATCAAAATAAAAGTATTATTTCCTTATTTACTTAGATCCAAATCACAGGAAAGCACCCAAACACATAACAGTAGGTAAGTACATTAGGAGCTGTCTCTAAAATTGAAATGAAATTTGTAATCTATAATTAATTCCTAGGTATTTATTGGGTAGATGAATTAGTAAAGAACTATATCAGAAACAACATATTGATCTTTACTAATCTTGTTATTTAATGAGTAATTATTCAGTTAGTCTTTTTTCTTCAGTTTAGTAAGGTTCTGTTGGGAACTTGCTCTTGTGGACAGATTGGAATTAAACAGTTTGAATCCAATAAGATATAAGATATGTAAATTAGTCTATAAAATAAATTCATAATCAGGGCCACTTTATCCATTAGGTATTGTAGGCATGATATTTAAGGCCTATGAGTTTCCAACTGCCAAAAACAAAACACTGTTTACAACATGAAAAACCAAACAGATTGGGTCCAATATATGGAAAAAGTAAAATTAATAATATGTTTCAATTTCTAAAAAAATGCAAACTCTTAACTGTTACATTCATAAACATTATATGTGGGAAAATGTAAGATTTTCTCATTTGCAAATACTTCTGATTAAATACGATGCTTCCCCAGAAATCTCAGGAAATTGTAGCATAAACATGACTCACAGGCAAATAATTTCACAAGCAAATTGCAAAAAGTTTTTCTAGAATTCTTTTTTCTGACATATGAATTTTTTTGCTTGGCAGTACCCCCAGTTGTTTGTATATTTTACAGTGGAGGGGAGTTTATTTGCTCTCGGTACCTTAAAAATGTGTCTTTTTTTCTTTTCCATAGTAACTAATAATTCCTTCAGAGGACAATGGATATTACAGAGTGTCTCACTGAGAAATGAAAATTCCACCTTTCTTCCCTTGGTCAGTCAAAGGAAACAATAAACTGAGTGTGGAACTATTTGCATGTGCATCTGTATTTCTTTCTTCCTTTACCCCTGAGGCTTCAGTTTTGTCATTTCAGGGCCCTTAACTGAAGATACCTCAACTCAAGCATCCCCATCCCAACCAGGCTCCCTGAGCTCTTTTTCCCAGCTCTCCCACCACCCACTCCTGCTTTCCTGCCTCGGGCCCCAGGTGCTGGGAATCTGCATCTTTTACTCATTCTTTTACTCAGGAAGAGCTCATGGGTGGTAGGGAGTCCATGGTCCTCCTTCTGGTATTTCTCACCAGACTTGACTGGCTGTATACAGATCTCACTTAATCCAGATATATGCCTACCTTACCCACCCCACAACCCCAGTCTAGGCTTCTGAAGGAAGCTGTGTTCACTTTGAGGACTGTATATTACTGTCCAGGACTCTTGCTCTACCCACGACCTTTCCCTTGTTCCATGGCTAGGTGATCCACAGGGTGAGTCCCAGAAAACAGAAGGACCCAGAGAGCTTGGGCTTGGATCTCAGGGGTAAAGGTTAACCTCTATCAGAGTTTGGTGACAAAGTTGATAAACTGAGTTGGGACAAGTTTCTGTCATTTTCATTTTCTGAAAGTTTGTATGAGATTGTTTAAATTTCCGATTAAATATTTGGTAAAATTCACCAAGGTAGCTGGAGTTTTCTTTGTGAGTAGATCTTTAATTATGGATTCAATGTCTTTAACAGATAGAGGACTATTCAGATTTTTCATTTATTCTTGCAATAGTTTTTTCAAATATTGTAATCTTAAAGGAGTTTACTCATTTCATTTGGTGCCTGATCTCTTGGCATAAAGTTGTTCCTAATAACTTTTTTAGTGTCTATAGTTATGTCCCTTCTTTCATTCCTAATCATGGTGATTGTTGTTCTCTTCTGATCAGTCTTATAACAGAGTTTTCATAATAACGAATCTCTTAATCCCTCAGACCACCTCTTGTCTTTTTATTATTATTATTATTGCATCTGTTTTCTGCTTCGTTGATTTCTGCCTTTAAAATTTGCTTTTTTCCTGGCTTTTGGAATTGGAAGTTTAGATCATTTATTTTAAACCTTTTCTAATTCCTTTAAAGGTATAAATTTTTTCTATGTACTTCTTTAGCTTCATTTCATGAATTTTTATATGTTGTATTTTTATTATTCTTCAGGTCAAATATTTTCTAATTTTCACTTTGATCTCTGAATTATGGATTACTTAGAAGTGTCGTTTAACTTCCAAATATTTGGATGTTTTCTGTTTAGTCTTTTCTTATTGATTTATAGTTAATTCAGTCATGGTCAGAGAATATACATACACAATTTCAATCCGTTGAAATTATTGTTTTGCTTATGGTCCAGCCTATGGTCTATTTTGGAGAATGCTCCATGTGCACTAAAAAAAAAAAAAAAAAAATGTGTGTTTTGCAATTGTTGAATATATAAATGTCAAGTCAAGTTTGTTATTAGGGTTTTTGAAATCTTTAAAATTTTTTGCCCTTTTTCTATTATTTCCTAAAAGAGATGTGTTAAAATTGCCTATTATTGTTGTTGATGTGTTGTTTTAGGTATATTAGTGTTTCATGTATTTTCAAGTTATATTTAGTGCATATATCTTGTCTGGTATGTTTCCCTGATGAATTGACCCTTTATCATGATATAATTCTTATTATCTCTATTGATATTCTTAGTTTTGAATTTTACTTTTTTCCTGGTATTAATATAGCCATGTCAGCATTTTTACAGTTATTTTTTGCATGGGATATCTTTTTTCGTCCTTTAACTTTCAGTGTATCTTTCCTTAAATTTAAGATTTATTTGATGTAAACAACATACATTTGAGTATTGTATTTTTTTAATCCTGGTGAGTGTTTTTAAATTGAAGTGTTAAAAGCATTTACATTTAAAATAATTTCTGATACTGTTGATTTTAAGTCCGACATTTTGTTATGTGTTTTCTATTTGTTCCACATTTCTTCATTCTTTCCCTCCACCTCTTTCTTTTAGGTTAATGGAGACTTAATCTGTTTTTCTTCTCTATTGGCTCTTCTGGCTGTCCTTTTTACATTATTAATATTTTTCGTGGCTATACCAGAGATTATATTATGCATCCCCCATTTATCACAATCTACCTTGAATTAGTATTATCCTACTTAACAAACAACAAAATACTTTGCAACAGTATAATTTTTGTTATCTCCTCCTGCCCTTGGTGTTACTATATTTAATTTTACACATTTGACATATAGGTCGCTGTTATTTTCACATGAAAGAGTCAATAGCATTTTCAAAAAATTTAGGCTTTTATATTTATCCACATACTTAAACTTTCAGGTACTAGATACTCTTCATTTCTTCTTATAGAACTGTGCTTCCATATGAGATCACTTCTCACAGCTTGAATAACTTTCTTTAGTATTTCTTACAGTGTGCTACTGATGGTGACAAATTTGTTCACTTTTTTTTTCTGGTTTGAAAAGTTATTTTTAATCTTCATTTTCATATGTCTATTGCATATAGAATTTTAAATTGCCTTTTTTTTCCTTTTAGCACTTTCGTATATTTTCTTATGGAATTCATTATTTATTTTATTTTATTTTTTATTTAAATTCAATTAATTAACATGTAGCGTATTATTAGTTTCAGACCTAGCTTTCAGTGTTTCATCAGTTGTATATAACACCCAGTGCTTATTACATCCTAGCCTCCCTTAATGTCCATCACTCAGTAACCTCATCCCACCATCCTCCTCCCCTCCAGCAAACCTCAGTTTTTTTCCTATGGTTAAGAGTCTCTTATGGTTGTCTCCCTCTTTGATTTCATCTTGTTTTACTTTTCCCTCCTTTCCCCTATGCTCCTCTGTTTTGTTTCTTGAATTCCATATATGAGTGAAGTCATATGATAATTGTCTTTCTCTGATTGACTTATTTCACTTAGCATAATACCCTCTAGTTCCATCCACATCCTTATAATGGAAATATTTCATCTTTATGATGGCTAATATTCCATTGTATATGTATACCACATTTTCTTTATCCATTCATCCATTGATGGTCATCTGGGCTCTTTCCATAGTTTGGCTATTGTGGACATTGATGCTAAACATTGGGGTGTATGTGCCCCTTCAGATCACCACATTGGTATCTTTGGGGTAAATACCTGATAATAGTACAATTGCTGGGTCATAGGGTAGCTCTATTTTCAAGTTTTTGAGGAACCTCCAAATGTTTTCCAGAGTGGCTGTACCAACTTGCATTCCCACCAACAGTGTAGGAGGGATCCCCTTTCCCTTCATCCTCACCAACATCTGTCATTTCACGACTTGTTAAATTTAGCCATTTTGACAGGTGTGAAGTGATATCTCATTGTAGCTTTGATTTGCACTTCCCTGATGCCAAGTGATGTTGAGAATTATTTCGTGTGTCTGTTAGCCATTTGTATGTCTTCATTGGAGAAGTGTCTGTTCATGTATTCTGCCTATTCCTCAACTGGATTATTTGCTCTTTGAGTGTTGGGTTTGATAAATTCTTTATAGATTTTGGATACTAGCTCTTTATCTGATAAGACATTTATAAATATCTTATCCCATTCTGTCGGTTGTCTTTTGGTTTTGTCGACTGTTTCCTTTGCTGAGCAAAATATTTTTATCTTGATGAGGTGCCTATTTCCCTTGCCTTTGGAGATGTGTCTAGCAACATGTCGCTGTGGCCAAGGCCAAAGAAGTTGCTGCCTGTGTTCTCTAGAATTCTGATGGATTCCTGTCTCACACTGAAGTCTTTCATCCATTTTGAGTCTATTTTTGTGTATGGTGTAAGGAAATGGTCCAGTTTCATTCTTCTGCATGTGGCTGTCCAATTTTCCCAACACCATTTGTTGAAGAGACTTTTTTGCATTGTATATTCTTTCCTGCTTTGTCGAAGATCAGTTGACCATAGAGTTGAGGGTCCATTTCCGTGCTCTCTATTCTGTTCCATTGATCTATGTGTCTGTTTTTGTGCCAGTACCATATTGTCTTGATGATTACAGCTGTGTAATAGAGCTTGAAGTCTGGAATTGTGATACCACCAACTATGGTTTTCTTTTTCAACACTCCTCTGGCTATTCGTGGTCTTTTCTGGTTCCATATAAATTTTAGGATTATTTGTTCCATTTCTTTGAAATAAATTGACGGTATGTTGATAGGAATTGCATTAAATGTGTAGATTGCTTTAGGTAGCATAGACATTTTCGCAATATTTGTTCTTCCAATCCATGAGCATGGAACATTTTTCCATTTCTTTGTGTCTTCCTCAATTTCTTTCATGAGTGCTTTATAGTTTTCTGACTACAGATTCTTTGCCTCTTTGATTAGGTTTATTCCTCGGTATCTTATGGTTTCGGGTGCAGTTGTAAATGGGATTGACTCCTTAATTTCTCTTTCTTCTGTCTTGTTTTTGGTGTATAGAAATGCAACTGATTTCTGTGCATTGATCTTATATCCTGACACTTCACTGAATTCCTGTATGAGTTCTAGGAGTTTTGGAGTTGAGTCTTTTGGGTTTTCCACATGAAGTATCATGTCATCTGCAAAGAGTGAGAGTTTGACTTCTTTGCCGATTCAGGTGCATTTTATTTCTTTTTGTTGTCTGATTGCTGAGGCGAGGACTTCTAGTACTATACTGAATAGCAGTGGTGATAGTGGACAGCTTGCCGTGTTCCTGACCTTAGGGGAAAAGCTCTCAGTTTTTCCCCATTCAGAATGATATTCGCTGTGGGTTTTTCATAGATGACTTTGATGATATTGAGGTATGTACCCTCTATCTAACACTGTGAAGAGTTTTGATCAAGAAAGGATGCTGTACTTTGTCAAAGGCTTTTTCAGTATCTATTGAGAGTATCATATGGTTCTTGTTCTTTCTTTTATTAATGTGTTGTATCACATTGATTGATTTGCGGATGTTGAACCAACCTTGCAGCCCAGGAATAAATCCCACTTAGTTGTGGTAAATAATTCTTTTAATGTACTGTTGGATCCTATTGGCTAGTATTTTGGTGAGAAGTTTTGCATCCGTGTTCATCAAGGATATTGGCCTGTAATTCTCCTTTTTAATGGGCTCTTTGTCAGGCTTTGGGATCAAGGTAATGCTAGCCTCATCAAATGAGTTTGGAAGTTTTCTTTCCATTTCTATTTTTTAGAACAGTTTCAGGAGAATAGGTGTTGATTCTTCTTTAAATGTTTGATAGAATTCCCCTGGGAAGCCATCTGGCCCTGGGCTCTTGTTGGGAGATTTTTGATTAACTGCTTCAATCTCCTTACTGCTTATGGGTCTGTTCAGGTTTTCTATTTCTTCCTGGTTCAGTTCTGGTAGTTTATATGTCTCTAGGAATGCACCCATTTCTTCCAGATTGTCAAATTTGCAGATGTATAGTTGCTCATAATATGTCCTTTTTTTTTTTTTAAGATTTTATTTATTACTTGACAGAGAGAAAGAGAGAGATTACAAGTAGGCAGAGAGACAGATGTGTGTGTGTGTGTGGGGGGGGGGAAGCGGGCTCCCTGCTGAGCAGAGAGCCCGATGTGGGGCTCGATCCTAGGACCCTGAGATCACGACCCAAGCCGAAGGCAGAGGCTTTAACCCACTGAGCCACCCAGGCGCCCCAAGTATATGTTTTTCTTAAGGCTATATCTAGGCATGCTTGGTAACTAGTATAATTTCTCATGGGTTGTATTTTAAGCAGTATGTTGTTATGAGGGATGGTTACAGCAAAACAATTTCAAAGTGAATTTACACACAGGTTTTTGACATATATTAAAGCAAAATTATAGTTAATGTGGGGTGTGGCTGTAATGTTTTTACTATGATGTGGCCTAGCATCTGTGAAGGAAAGCATGCCTATAGACTCCAAAAATTAAACTGTTCCTGCTCCTCATAAAGGCAGAATGCAGTAAGGTCTAATCAAAGTAGTAAAAACTGGGGGCTGCAGGAAAACTAGTGTGTCAATAATACTTTGGGATAGTAAAGATGATTGTTTGGAAGAGTCTATATTTGACAAGGGATTGTACAGGGGTCTTCTGCATGCAACAGCTGTCCCATAATGGCTTATTGAACCAACTTGAGTTTGTAAAAGTCAAAGTGTTTGCAACAGGCTTTTTTTCTCCCCAAATATAAGCATTTCACCTGTTTGGATGATATGTATATGCAATAGGAAGAGACTCATTTGCTATCAATAAGGAGTATTTTTATCTTTGTTCTTTCTCCTCGCTGAAACTAGAAATCACTTCAAAAATCGTTGGTCTAACTGCAAGATATAAACGAAAGCCTCAACCAGGCACCACCCTAATCTGAGAATTGAAAATTTCAGTCTTTTCTTCCTTAACAGTAAGCCCAATTTGTGTGGGCCTTGACAGTCTATCCTTGAGCTCTCCCTGGTGGGCTCGCCGGCGCAGGTTACCCAGCCAAGCCACCACCAGGGGCAGCAGAGCGAGCGTAGAGCCCTCAGCTTTCCCTCGGCGCCGGCTCTTCCCTCTCGCAGTGCGCGCTGGCTGCGGCGCTCAGCCGGCCTGCGCGAGCTGCGCCTCCACCTCCCCAACGCTTCAACTGCTGTTACAACGCCAGCCCGGCTCCTAGACAGCGGAGCCATGTTCCTTCTTCTGGTCCTTCTCACCCGACTTGGAGAGCTGCACACAGACCCCGGTGAGTCCAGAGACTTGTTACCCCTTGCCATCCAGGCTTGTGGGGGGCGGGGCGGACTGTGTTCGCTTGGGGACTGTATGTTTTGGTCCAGGCCGCAGGCCCAGACCTTATCCCGGCCCCGCGCTGTTGCTACCCACTTTCTTCTTGGCCCTCGCTTCGGCGCCTCTGGCCAAAAAGGCAGGCAGAAAATATTTTCACGTCTCTGGGATGGTATTCTTGTCCGTAAAACGGACAAAAATGAAATAATGGGGTCTTTAACACATACAAAATTCTGCTATTCTAGAAATAATTGCATCGCCATAAAGAACCTATTTGTCAATGATTTCCTGATTTGGTGACTGCTGTCCTCCACCTGCTCCACTGAAAATTGCAGATCACTCTTGTATTTGGTATTCTGTGTCTTTTCCCTGCAAATGATCACATTTTCTTGCTGTACCTGTGTTCCTCTTTTCCACACCTCTTTTACAATATCGTAGTTTGTTATTCAGCGTTACCTAGCTGAACTGTCAAACTGCCTAACTGGGGATCTCTTTCTCTCTCTCTTTCTCTCTCTATGTGTGTGGGCCTGTGTGTAGAGATTGAGAGAGACAGAAAATAAAAAGTTGACATCTTGACAAGGGCCAAGAAATTTGTGGGTAAGAACGACCAGACCAGAAACACAGTGGAACGGAAGGGTAGATACATAGATTATACCAAAAAATATTTGGTAATGTAGAGAAACGAATGCAGGATTGGATTTAGAAATGGTTAATGTAGGATTGTAGGTATCAAAATAACTGCTTATTTTTATTTTAGGTCCCCATAAAACATTTCTGCAGACCACAGTTCCAGAGAAGATCTCATCATCTGATGCAAAAGGAAATCCAGAAAATAATGTAATTGGGAAATGTTTCTATATCTTAAATTGTGTTAAGTTGCCTTTACTATCAAGACCAAAGTTGCTGAATGGAGGCAGGAACAGAATTCTTGGAGGCAGAGCTGACAGCTGGAACGGGTTCACAACAAGGAGCAATTTGAAGTGTATGGGTATGTGTGACTCTGTATGTGTGTGTTTCTGTGGAGGTGAAGGACTTTAAGGATAGGATCCACCAGGGCCAGGACGAGGGAGAAGCAGACAAAGCGCTTGACTCAGAAAATTTAAGGGAATGGCAAAAAATGAATTCCCCCAGGACCAGGATTAAGGTCTAGCCGGTGGGGTGAGTCAGAGTCAGATACTCTTTCTTTAAAACTTGGTTACTTGTTCATCATGGATTTTTTTTTTATGCTCTAATTTTGATTGTCTAAAATATTATATTGAAATAGTATTCTTTTTTAAAAATTGCATTTTCTGGTCCCCTACTCCTCGCCCTCGTGATTTTCTCCAGCTACTTGCCTCAGCTTTCAGAGTCTGTGAGGAGCCTGACAGATGATCTGTTAATTAGCTCATACAGGAGCCTGGATATTATCCTTCTCTAATTCCCCAGAAAAATGTACTTCTCACATGGTTCCTTCTACTATAGGATAATCTAATGCTACTCATAATTATGGGTCTCCAAATTATTTTTTTTCTTTTTCGTGGTTTTTAAAAACCTTCTTTCTGTGTTTTACATAAGGATACACTGTATCAGGTTTCTCCCTCCTCTGTTATCCTTAGTTCTCTGAAGGTAAACTCTCCTCCCCACATTCTACTTCTTTACATTTTCTTCCTGTAGTAGCTGGGTTTTAATTACCACCCACTCCTCCCCCCCACCCCCACCACCCACCAAGTGAATTCTTAGTCATGCAGAGTATATGAGTACTACTCCAGGTTTTTGTTTTTTTTTTCCTCATTGGAAAGAAGGAGCTCCGTTGGACTTCTTGTTTAGTTTCCTTCTTCCTGAAATTAATAATATCAATCCTCTCTCTCCAGTATTTATCACTGAACAGATGATCTTTGAGTTCACCACTTGTCCAATCTCAAGCATTTTTAAAAAGTCATTTAATCATATGAAAGTTCAGCGTGTTTCTTTTTAACTATAACAATTTTAAAAGCTTCCTTTTAGTAGTTTTACAACAGAAAATTATTCTTAATGTGGAATGTGATTATATTTTAATATATTCAATATAACATGAATAAGGACCTACATAAGTAAGAATGCCTAGGAGGCACATAGAGACCTCCTAGATTTAAGAAATAAGAACATGGGTACCCAATTTGAATTTTGAATTACTTCTAATTGCCTATGCATATGTACATGAAGATAAAAAAGAAGTATTGCATGGGGCATACTAAATAATTTTAAATACTAAAAATTATTTGTTGTTCATCTGAAACAAATAAGTATTGTTGACTAAGAAAAGAGATGGAATTGAAACATAAAAGCATTTATTTGGGGTCTCAGAATTGCATTTCAAGAAGCACAGATTCAGTAGCCCCCACCCCCTGAACAAAAAAGAGTTTTTAAGACAAAAGGGAGTGCTCATGTATGTTGTTGACAAAGAATTTTGATTAGTGTTGGTGACAGAAAACTAATCTTGGCTGAATACAATTGGTTGCTAAGACCATCACTAAGGAAAGTCTCTTCCTATAGCAAGTGTTGCTGAGTTGTTGGAATATCTGCAGTTTGGCCCAGTTCACAGCTTTGGCCTAGTTCAAATGTTCATAGTTCCACCCTGTGAAGACATGCATAAATCCTATTTCCTTAATGGCCTCCTGGATCCATTTTAAAACCCCTTGACGTGAGTGACTCTATTTGATTTCACCTTTCACGGTATCTAAATTATGTACCTCTTTCTTGAATTGTATTTCTCTGATGATTTGACTTGCCTTATCAGTTCCTTGTTTTACAGAATTTGCTTATAAAACTCCTTGCAATTATTTCATTTCTATTGTGACATAGTTTCTACAGTGGTCACATATAATTTATTTCATTCTTTTTCCCAATGAACATTTAGTGTTTAAAAAAAAACAACCACTGGACATTAGTACTGTGAAGTTAACAACTCTCATCATTGTTCTTAGCTTGCTTTTTTATTCTTCACCATTATGTTGTATCTCTTAATTTTAAGACAATCTTTTAAAATGTTGACAAAACCAGAAAATTGTCATCAAATTTTATTGTCTTCTTCTTCAACACTACCTGAGATGATTCTACTTCTTCCTATGCTGGAAGACTATTTAGTAACATCCAGATAAAAGAACTGAGTTCTTCAAGGTATTAAAACATTTCAAAAGATAGAGCAAGTGTCGTACTAATTATCCACTTCAAGTTGGAGTTTCTTTTCCTATTTGTAAGGAATATTTTCCCTTTTGAGAACAGACTTGATACCAGAGGGATGCATTTTGAGGACAGGGCTCAATTCTTTCTTCTGCACCATTTTATGCAATGGAACCCTTAAGTAACACTGTTTGCTCTTCTTTCAGTTTGCAAAATCCTATTGCTAAAGAGATAACTCTGAACAAGAAATACATAGGCCTTACTCAATGAGAGATTATTTTAAAAGTCAACAAGAATATTTTGGGCCTTGTTTTAGAATTAAAGCATGATTTCAGTGCTTCAAATAAACTGAGGATTCTCCCAACTGCACTTGTTCAAGAGAGCCAACAGCTGTAGTGAATGCAAGAGAATTGAAGAATATTGAACACCAGCAAAATCATATCATAAAAATATTTTAATCACTCGCTTCAAACAGCATAAGTGATGAAGCAAGAGAGCAATATCTTGCCAATAACCTCACTGTCAAGAGAAAGGACATCAGGCGCTCTTTGATATGGCAAGGACAGACAACGCCTTAGAATCATTCATGTTTTCCTTCAGTTTCCTTTTTTAAAAAATTTATTTATTTTTGCGAGAGAGAGAGAGAAAGAGAAAGAGCATGAGAGAGAGCACGAGTGAAGAGGAGGAACAGAGGGAGAAGCAGACTCCCTGCCAAGCAGGGAGCCTGATGAGGGACTTAATCCCAGGACCTTGGGTCATGACCTGAACTGAAGGTAGACACTTAACCAGCTGAGCCACCCAGGTGCCCAGCTTCGGTTTCAAATAAACATTTCTTCATATTTATACAAACACCCACAAAATTTTGTACTTATATTACCTCCACAAAAGCAGTACAATTTTTCTCATTAACTCAGTAAGGGAGTCTCTACACAAGTTTGCTGTTGTCTTTGAAGTCTTATTTGGAAGGGATTTTACTTTCAAATAGCCTTATAAGCAGGCTCTGTTATCATTAGAAAAATGCTATACAAGCAAAGGAAACATTTTTTCTGCATCGTAATTACTTGCACCTGAGGCTGTGCCCTAGCAATTGACATGTGTAGATCTCTGATGACTTACGTAATTGCATGGGAAGCCATTACATTCTTTAATTATCACAGTGGATTTCAACTGAGCACCTGAAATTTTGCTTGCAATTTTTGAGTCAGAAAAGACTTCTGGTAATTGTACATTCAAATAGTCATCTAAGTAGAAAGACTGATCATACACTGTGTGCAAAACCATTATGGTGTCTGTTGTAATTGTTGTATTTTTTGAATTCTTCTCAACCCAAAAAATTTGTTGTATATCACCTTCTTTGGTACTATATGAGGAAATCACTCATCTCTTTTGCTTAACTGTTGATGTATACGGGTTTATATTTGACTTTCTACCATTTTTGATGTTAAATGAACAATTACATACTGTACAAAGAACTTCAAAAGGACTCTTTCCTCAGTTCATAAAATTGTATAGAATTTTGGCATTCAGGAATTTAAATATACACAAAAATATTTCAAAAATAATTGAAAATATTGAATTTGATAATCTCACAGCTGTGTTGGTGAATCTGTCACAAGTCCAAACTCATAGCTAATCATAAACAAGTTGAACCATTGAAAGGGTTGCAAACTTGTAAAACAGATAATACACTGAACTTGATATGTGATTCAAAAAAATAATGAGCTACCAGTTTACCTGTAAGGGCCAGTTGTAAACATAGCCTTCCTGAACAAACCCAGAGCTAATCTCACAGAAGGTTTTAGGAAGGCTCATGTTCAGGGAGAGTGTTTAGGTATGGACATATTCTCAGCTATGTTAATGTACTTGGTGGAGTAAGGCTCTTGTTGATCACATCCTCAGTGGAGTGAGGCATTTACTGGTGCTTCCCTAGGGGCTAGGGCTTTTACTGATTTGCTGACTTCCAGAAGCTAGTTATTTTTGTGTGGCTGTTGGTGACTGGCTGGTTTTCTGATTGTGTGCTCTGACCAGTTCTAACAGTGGTTACTTTTTCACGACTTGGGACTTTGGCCAAAGAAAGCCTTTCCCTTTCTTGAATATGAAAAACAAGTATTTTTAATTCTCAGTCACTCCTTTTGGATTTCCCTCAGACAAGTCTACATGGAGAGTTGAGAGGTCATATAGGTCTTTATTTCTGAAGGTATGATTTTTGGTTTGTGTTGCCATTTAAATGATTTAAACGCCAGCTATTGTGGTGGAAAAGAGCTCTGACTATGAAAGTTTTGTAATTTATTGAAAACTGAATATAGAATATTTTGGGTGTTCTGACAAGGTCAGTACAGAGCATGGAATAAAAATTGTTAAATTGAGGACATATCAGTATGTACAGGATGCCTGGCAACTCTAAACACACACCAAGATCTATTTAGGAATGAAAAAGAAATAATTTACTTGCACACTTCTGAGCGTCCTAAATAATTTCTTTGAGTTAAATAAAGGAATTAAAGGCAGCCAAGACCTGTTGTTCCAAATCCTCACATGATTTGATCAAATAGAACACTCATTACCATCTGTCACACACAAAAAAAGAGGCCCACTTAGTTTAGTGGGCAAAGAAAGAAGTAATACTAAGTGCTTTTCCTTTTGTTCTTTCTTCCTTGGTTTCTGGGCACAAACATTTTGCCCTAGAAACTTATATTAATAACAAATGTTGGTAAAATGATGATTCCTCTTAAAGCCCAAATTGACTGAGCTAAGACTAAGTGAAAATTTGAACATTAAGGTAGAGTCTCAGAATATTCTCCAACATACCAAATGTATGCCAGCTGAAGCTGTTCTTTACAACCCCTTGGAACTTGATTTTTATTAATATTCTTTGGTGTTCATGTCCTAGTATCTTTTAGGGGTGGTGTAGTGTTTTCATGTTGCTTGATTTTATTTACGTAATAATGTTTGGATACTTTTTCCCACCACAACCACCAGACTCCTAGTTCTATTTTAGATGAATTTTGTGAATGAAGGTGGTATACATAATTCCTTCCACAAGAACAACCAAAATGAACAATATGAAAAATCTTTTTCATCATTCCTGCAACTATAAGTTTTGATAATAGAGCAAACTAAAGAAGACATATCCATGTATAAAATATGACCCAGAATATTTTTGAGATCCTCGCATCCCCCAATCACCCTGCCCCCATATTAAAGAGTGAAGGTGGGAAATTCATTAATTTCTGCTTAGTTAGGAAGAGTTATCAGTGTGCTGCAGAATGTCCTCCAATAAATTCCAGCAATGATGTAATATGTTCGTAAGAGGGGTTTATAAGTCAGTTTCTGTGATTAATTTGATTCAAATTTATTGTTTTTGAAATACTGCATAGAGGATGTTTTTAGACCTCAGGCATAGATGTATACTTACGCTTCTTCAATTTCATAGCACACTATGATTAGTGGTCCCATCAAGCCCCTTATTATTGTACTTTTTCCCTTATTCCTAGTCCCCATTCCCATTTCCCTCTTCCATCCAATGATAACCATACCTGTGTACTTGATATATTTCTTTATATCTACATATATGTTTGTATTATATTGCAGTAGACAGAATTCTGGGATGTCCTTCAAGAGTCCTACTTTTGATGTGCACCCTGTATAATTCCCTCCTTTTGAGGATCAGTGATACCTGTAAATATGATAGGGTGGTCACTGCACTGATTACTTTATATTATTGTGTAGGGGCTTTATATTCCTTTTAACATTTAGACTGTGATCTATCTGGATTTTTTTTTTCTATTGTGAGATAGAGAAGTCAAAGTTCATTGTTTTTTTCCATATGGATACTGAGCAGCATGTATGGAAGAGCATTTATCCTCCTCAGATTACAGTGGTGACTTTACCGAAGATCAGGTAAATATATATTTGTAACTCTTTCAGGATTTTTTATTCTGTGCCATTGGACTTTTCTTCAAAACTTTGGCGCATATTTCACTGCCCTAATTACTATAGCTTTATAAGTCAATACGGGTTGGTGTAGGCACCCTACTTTTTTTTTTTTCATATTCTTGTCTTGACTATTATAAGCTCAATCAACTTGTTCATATCCACAAATGTCCTGCTATGATTTTACTGAGTTTGCATTGAATCTATAGATCAACTTAGGGGAAATTGAACCACATTGAGTCTTCTAATTCATGTACATAGTATATCTTTCCATATATTTTAGGTTTTCTTTCAATAAATCTTAGTAGGTTTTAGTGTAGATGTCTTGAAAACCTTTTGTTATATTTATTCTCGGTTTTGTTGGACATATTTTAATGCTGTGATAAATGGTGTTGTTTCTTTACGTTAATTTTCTAATTGCTACTTGTCTATGAATACAAGCTGGATTATCAAAAGTTGATGAGACTTGTTTTATTATCCTTCATGTGATTTTTTTGATAAACATATGTGCACTTAAATATTTCTTTTTCAGTGATTGCGTTTAGTGTTGCATATATGTCAGAGAAGTTTAATTGACAGTACTGTCCAAATCTTTGTAGCCCTACTGATATTTCTCTTGGGTCCTTAATGTAACTGATGTAATTATAAAATCTCCACATATACTTTTGAATTGTATATAATTTCTTTCAGTACCATCAATTTTTGTTTTATATATTTTGGAGGTACATTAAGTGTGTAAAATGTTTAAGATTGTAGCATTTTAACTTTTAATTAATGTTTTTATCATTATAAAATGTCCGCCTTTATTTATTGTAATTCATTTTGAATTATATTATTATATTGCTTTCTTTTGGGTATTGTTTGCATGGTATAATTTTTAATCCTTTTATTTTCAGTCTTTTATGTTTAAAATGCTTCTCTTTTATAAAGTGTATAATAATAACAGTTATTTTTTAAAGGTTTATTTTAATTGTTGGAGAAAGAGAGAGAGAAAGAGCAAGCAGGGAGAGAAGGACCTCAAGCAGACTCTGCGCTGAGTGTGGAGCCCAGTGCAGGCCTAGATCTCATGACCCTGATATTATGACCCCAGCTGAAATCAAAAGTTGCCTGCTTAACTGACTAGAATACACAGGCGCCCCATATAATTATTATTCTTTAAATCCACTTGGTTTTTCTTAATTTTTCCTTTCCTCTGTTGTTTATAATCCTTGATATGATTATTATCCTAATTTATCTTTTTAGGCTATTAGTGATGCATTTTTTTATTATTCTTTTAATGACTACCCTTATGATTACTAAATTTATATTTTTACCACTCCCTGAATAACTCACGGACCTTGAAACTTTACTCCATTTATGTTCTTTTTGTCATTTGTGCCATTGTTATATATTTTACAACTACGTTTTTTTTTTTTTTAATGCTGGGAGCACTTACTATCACTGTTTAAAACAAATGATATTCACTTAAATTTATCGACAACTTATTTTCTCCTGTGGTTTTCATTCTCTTACATTTTCATGATTCTATCTTGTAGCAATTTCCTTTTTATTAAAAACAACACAGTATTTTTAGTGTTTCTTTCAGTGCAGGTTTGCTGGCAATGAATTCTCTCATTTTCTCTTGTGAAGAAGTATGTGTATTTTGCTTGCATATCTGATGGATATAAACTCTGGTTGAATATTATTTTCTTTCAGCACTTTAAAGATGTCATTCCATTGCCTGCTGGTGGTGTTTCTGTGGGAGACTTAGGCATACTTTATTTAAAAGTCTTTTGGAAGTAATGTGCCCTTTCTCTCTTGTCGCTGTTTAAATATGTGCTTCTGTCTTTTTGTTTTAGTTGTTTGAGTATGATATGCCTAGGTTTGTTTTCTTTGTATTCATTCTGTTTTGGATTAATAGAGTATTTGAGAGTGTGGGTTGAAATCTTTCATAATAAGCTTTGGAAAATCTCAGGGTTTAATTCCTCAAATTTATTTCTTTCCTGGTCTCTATCTTTCTCCTGTTTTTCTTGGACTATAATTACCTGAATGTTAGATGTTTTTAATGGGTCACACTTCTCTTATTTTCTTCTTGGTATTTTTTTTCTCTGTATTTCAATCTGAATATTTTCTACTGATCTATATTCCTGTTTACCAATTCTGTCTTCTACTCCATCTGATCTTCTCTCAAACCCTTTCTATTGAATTTTTAATAGCAGTTATTGCATTTTTTTTCTGCTCTAGAATTTCAATTTGTTTATTAGATATTCTACGCTTCTGAAATTCTCCAAATTTTTCTCACTCAAGTCATGGTTAATATACATATTACCTGTAGCTTTGTTATAACTCCCTATTTTTTATTTGGTTTTTGATAATTTGATCCTGTTCTTTTGCATTTCTTATAATTTTTTATTGAAAATTGGTGTATTCATTTTCAAGGGATTGCTTAACAAAGTAACACAAGCCATGTGGCTTAAGCAACAGAAATGTATTGTCCCACAGTTCAACAAAGGAGGCCAGAAGTCCAGGATCAGAGTGTTGGCAGGGTTGGTTCTTTCTGAAGACTGCCTCAGGCCTCGCTCCTTGGCTTATAGATGGAGTCTTCTCCTTGCGAATCTTCACATGGCATTTCTCTTTGTGTATGTCTGTGTTCAAACTGCCCCTTTTTATAAGGATATCAGTCATATTGGATTAAGACTCACCCTAGTAACCTAATTTTATTACTTCTGTAAGGATCCTATCTTTGAATAAAATCATGTTCCAAGGTCCTCGGGTTAGGAATTCACGTATAAATTTGGAAGGAGGGAGACAATTCAACCCAAACATTTGGATGCTGTGTATGAAAAATCGTAGAAGCTTTAGATGATATTTCTGAAGTTCTTTTCTCTTCCCGTCAGTTTTGTACATTTATTATTTATATTCTAGTTTCCTTTTTGTTTTGTTTTGTAAGCTATGTGGATTTGAAACTTTATTGATGCTATCATATTCCCGTTTATTTTTCATCATATTTGTTTAATAACAGGGTATTTTTAGAGGGGACAATTCTCAGGATCCTCACCAGATTCCACTTATATACTCATTTCTAGAGTGTCATTCAAATGACTCTTCAGAACATTTATCTGTTGCAAAGAATCTTGTCCTGTTATAATACAAAGTTGAAGAACTGAAAACTTTTCAATGGCTATTTCTCTTGTTAAAATAATTTTTAAAAATTAGCTAAACAAATAATTTAGTGACTCATATTTTCTGTTATCTTCTGGTGGGTTCTCTAGACATGTCTCTGCTCCCCCTCTATCCTCTCCTGCATTCTATTCCAGGGGCATGCCATTGCTTATGTGGATAAGCAAAGTACAATGGTACTTATGTTTTATTGCTAGAGGTATAGTGCATTTCTTGTAGTGCTATCTTTTAGGAATATTTCTTCTAATTTACTTTTTGGGAGGTCTGGGAGTAAACAAATAATAGGTTTTTTCAAGTGAGGTGGGCATCTTTGGTATTTGCCTTGGGCATAGTGAAGGGTGGTATGTGCCTAAGCCAAAGGATAACAATCATCAAGCAAACTTCTCCCTCAGAAATGTTAGTTAGGGTGAATAATAGACTTGTGAGGACTCGTATATAGTTCTCAATTTAGAATTCCGAGGCTTTGACTATCACACAGGAAGGGAAGCATATATAATGGTTATATATAATTATTAATTTTGTCAGTATTTTTAAAGCATAACTCAGAAAATACATTATTTAGCATATATTATTTGCAAGTATTATTACTGATTTTTTGGATACTCATGTTACAGATTGCTTATATCATTACAATAAAAGGAAAGCCATATTTTGTCCATCTCACAAAACAGTAAGTAACTATTTTATCCTTTCAAATTTTAATTATTTGGTTTCTTGATTTTTAAAAATAGGTATGAATAGAATCATTTCAATTCAAATGTGTACTGATGTCTATATATATGTGTTACTTATTGTATACTGATTATTGGGTAAAAGCATAGGCATACAAAGGTAAAGCATGGTCCACAGTGAATTTATATATTCAGACATACTAATAGAGAAAGGGAGAATTTTATTATAATATGGTATTATAATAAATATGTAAGTAGTTTTCTTTGGAAATCAAGGAAGGTTTTTTGGAAAGAGGTAAAAGATAATTTGTATCTTGAGAGAAGATACCTCGTGAACTCTGTAAAGAAATGAGGTAGTTTAGAGATTTCCTCTGTTTAGAGGATATCGGTGCAAAACATGGAGGTATGAGACAGAGTGAATTCTGTGGTGTGCAAAAAGCCCATGTGAATTACTAAAGAACGTATTTCTGGAGGATAGAAGTAGAAGGTTATGGAAAGTAGACAGGAGCCAGGTTGTAGAAGATCTATAATGCCATGATAAGGATACTGGAGGCCAAAAATGTTTTGAAGCATGTATTTTACAGTCCCATTGAGAGTTTAGGCTGTTTTAAGGAAGCAGAAGTTGAGGTAAGCTGTCTAATTATGTGGCAACATAAGAGTTTAGGTGAGTGATGATGGTGGCTTGAACAATGGCATTGGTCATAGCTCGGGAAAGAAAAATTCAGTAAACCTCAAAGGTAGATTTGTTAGAGTGATTGAGAAAAAGTGAAGTATCTTGAATAATTTAGTTGTTGCTTAATAAAATGGGTAGGTTATACTTAATTAAATGAGAAACAAGTGAAATATATGTGTGAGGAAAGGATGAGTTTGGTTTGCAGTGCCTTATAAGATATCCAAGTGGGTTTTCTCCATTAAGTATATGAATACAGAAATTTGAATTTCTGAGGAGAGAATGACAATAAGGATATAGATTTAGCAGTAATCAATAGTTTGGCTATAATATAAAAAAAGGGTTTATGGAGTGCTTATACATAGACTGGTGACTAAAGACTGAATCCTAGGAAAGATCAGTATTTCTGAGATACGGATAATAAAAAAGAGCGGCCAACATGGAAGATGAAGTTGGAAGGGTTAGGGAGGTAAGAAGAAAAGCAGAGGACTGATGGCATGATGTAAATTAAGTGATTAGACTGAGTAGTCAGAGTTTTCAAAATGATGGCAGAAGTCTAAGGCAATGACTTTAAAATTGCCTTTTGGATCTGACATTCTGGTGGCTATGAATCTTTTCCAGAGCAGTTTCAGGGTGAATAAGAATTGATAAAGTGGAGAAACTATGTGTAGACTACTCTTTAGGCAGAATCTGTTGAGAATTGAAAATATATAAAGAATAGCTCGAGTAGGAAACAAGGTCAAAGGAGAATTATTTATGAAGATAATGATTTCATAATAAACTTTTTAATAGCATTAAGGTAAAAAACAGAGAGGAATAGTTTGAGATTATAGGATTGAAAAAGTATGTATCTTCAATATATGGCACAGATGGGATTTATAGCAAAAGTGTAAGAGTATGCTTTGAACGATAGAGGTAGTCATCTTCTGGAAATAAAGATAAGGAATAAGGATAGGTACAGGTGATCTGAAACCAGTGACTTGGAGGTTACATGGGATGATTGGCAGGAGAGGTGTCAAGTTTCTGAATTGTTACTGAGGAGAGTGAAGGAAAATTCTGACTATGGTTATTGAGACCTTGGTACTTAGCTAAGCTTAGTGAATATGAATTTGTAGTAATGCCAAGAAAATCTTTTTAAATTTCGTTCTAACCCTAGTTTTTAAGCTTCAGGTTTAATCTGGAATCAGGTTTAATCTGGAATCAGAGCAATAAAGACAAGATTTTAAAGTTCTATGCTGGAACTTGGGACCTATGGTATTTTACTATTTACTATTTCTAGCTGTTTGGGTTGTTCATGAACATAGATTTTAGTATTGTATGTTACTATAGTTAAAATGCTTTCTTCAGCACCTGGTTTATTGTAAATGACAGAAAAGTATTTGGACAATTGACTATGCAAAGGGAATTGGCACTACAATTCCTCAGTAAAAGGACAATTTGTATTATGAAGAATAATTTTTTCTATGTTTTCTGTTTCACAACTTGAGTGTGTTTTGTAATTTTTTGTCTAGATCATTTTTATCTTCAGTTTCTGTTGTTTACTCTTATGACAAAGATGATACCCAACATTCTCAGCCTTTGTTAGCACGGGTAAGACTTAGCTTTTTCTTACAGATTTCTTACTCTGGATTATTTTTAAAAATGTAAATATTCTGAAATTTCTAGACTTTTATTTTACACATTCACTGAAATTAAATAATTTGGACTAGTTCTTATTCCTGCCTGGCAAAAGTTCATTGGGTAATTGCCTATGCATGTTAAAATACTAAGGTAGATAAAGTAATAAATACAAATGACACATCTGGGATATCCATTTTAAAAATAAGTTATCTATTTGTTCTTGTGTATTTTTTTTTTTCAGATGGATTGCAGTTATCATGGATATGTTGCAGGTTTTCCAAATTCTCTTGTGTCACTCCACACTTGTTCAGGACTCAGGTTGTAGCCTATTTAAAGATATTCCATTTGCCAATATTAGATCCTGCTAACCTGAGTTGATCCTCCATTTATCTTTTCTAGTTTTATATTCACCTTTGTTATCTCAATTCCCTAAGAAGTGAAACATAATTACTGGTAAAACAGAATTGGTCTCCTTGGCCTTCCCTGTTGGAAGGCTACTTGTTGATTCTTTTTTTTTTAATTTTTATTGTGTCATGTTAATCACCATAAAATACATCATGAGTTTTTGATCCAGTATTCCAAGATTCATTGTTTATGTGAGTACATAAACATTGATTCTAACAGGATCTGCTACTTGAGGCTTTGAGTGGCCTTGAGTGTAGGGGTTGTTGGTTGGTCTCTCCATATTTCTTTAGTTTTTCCAGATTTTTAATGTTTTTATTGATTTCTTAATTTCCTAGCATGGTCGAAAATTGTAGAATGCCTAGATCTGATAGGTATTTTGGCTCTGCTTCCACTCATTTTTAGGCAGGTAATACCTTCAGTTAAGTCCACACAAAAAATGATGTATGACATTAAGTGTCAGGGAAGAGTAGGTATCTCAGAAAGAAGAAAGAACCTAAGACTATGGAAGAGAGTGCCTAAAGATCTAACAGGCTGGCTTAGAAAATCTGTACCCTAGGAAGGGGTCCTAACCTGTTTAATCACATGGATCCATGGCACTTATATGCTTTCTTTAAGATAGTAAAAATATTTCTCTTAGAATATTTCTGATATAAGGCAGTATGGATCCTGTGGTATTACTGGTGCAGTTTTGAGTTTAACACCTCAATGCATAAAGTAGAGAAATCAAGGTGACTTTAAATGTAAAAAAAATTTTTTTTTGGCCAAAATTTCTCCTTAGAATATTATAGTTTTGGTAGAATAATTTCAGACTTGTTTTGATTATTTTAATACTCAGGGGAACATTACAGCTTAAAAACATCTCATATGGAATTGAACCAATGGAGGCTGTATCGGGATTTGTGCACATGATTTATGAAGAAAAATATGATAACATTAGTATACCTCTCTTAGGAGAAACTAAGACTTACAGCTATAATAATATATATTATCATATCAGAAAAAGTTCAGAAGTAAGTGTTGACTTTTTAATTTTAACTTATTCCTTATAATTTTGTGAAATGAAAACTACTTTCAGAGCAAAATTTGATGACTTGCAGATCTTAAGATTGTTTTACTTTTTCGTGAAGGCCTTGCTTGACTTTTAAAATGGATGAAGAATAAAATTAAGTTCTTCATTAAGCTTGTTATTAGATTAAAGTTTAGTAGAGACTTAGGTAATTAACCTTGGACACATATGTGAATATAGGATTCAAGAAACGAAAAAATTAATTTTCACATGTGGACATTTGGATAGTTAATATAAATTACTCCTTTTCCTCAATTAGGCTGATAAATTAGGTGAAAATATCACATGATCTGCATTTCTAAGTTAAGTCTTTGTTTCAGGAGAGTTCAGAAATGAATACTATTAGTGGCCTACATAAGGTACAGGTAAAGCAATGTGATGAATTCTTCTTCCACAAAGGCCTGTAAATTGCTATAACATCATAAATAAGGCTCCAGTGAACTGCCATTGGTTGTAAACTTCAGTAATATTTTTCTAAACTTTATTGTTTGCCAGAAGTAGTTTCCTAATAATTGGTAGCAAAAAATCTGCCCACATGGAAGACTACTATGAAAATTATCACAAGGCAAGAAAGAAAAGATTTATATTGTAAACTTAATATTTCCAATTGCAACTATTGCTAAAGTCAACAGATACCTGGATTCTTATATAGCTTGGGATCTCATTAAATATTTTTATTAACCACAGGCACTTTTTAGACTAAAAGTTTCTGCATAGTACTTAAATTTTATATTTGGAAGCAGCTTTATTATGTAATCAGTAGCACCATGTCTCTCAGTTTCTGAATATAATTTCAATAGAAGGTAAATTTTTGGAAATTCCTCAGGACTTATGTTGTGTGTTTTTCAGAGAACTGAATTTTTCAAGTTACACCCTCAATATCTTGAAATATATATTGTTGTGGATAAAAATCTGGTAGGTCCTTTTTTATGTATTGCTATTTTAAAGTGATTTAACCTTTGTATTTAACTTGATTTCGGTGATATAATAAAAATTTTAAATCCATTTTTAACAAATGTTTATTTTGCTTTTGCAATTAATAACTTCTTAAAAATTGTGCATAAGCCAAGTGTTTAATTCGTTTATTTTACATATGATGTTCTCTACATGTTTTTGTAAGGTAAAGCATTTTTTATTTTTTTAAAGCTTGTCAGTCTATTTTTTTTTTCAAAGGAACTACATCCTCAGTGAAACCCTCGGTCCCCACATACGATAATGTTTAACTGCTTCAGCCTCATTGAAAGAATAGTCTACAAAACAAATATGCCACTTCTAAGTGAAGGGATAAAACAAGTTATCTGTTTCGTTCTCAGTTCTAGATAAATGAAATAACAGAAAAATGAATAAAATTTTCATATTGAGGATTCACAATTACAGTTCTGATCTTGTATGGGTTTAGATTTTTAATTTGTACAACATGGGTAGTTAAGAGATTCTGAACTATGAGGCTACATTTATTCCTGGTTGGTAAGATCCAAGGGCACCTCTTAGAGGCAAAGAATAATTCTCTCCGTAGGAATGCAACTTCAAGCGGGATTCCCACAGATTACCAGCAATATATGAGCTCAAAATTCCTAAGAAAATTAGCTACCATAAATAAGGGTTAGCAAAACAAAAAATAATAGATTTAGATACAGGAAACCTTCAGATATTAAAATTTTAAGGTATGTTATAAAAATATTTCATTCCATATGGTGTCTATTGATTCCAGAAGAGGCGGATATGAGACAGGGAAGCTGGTCTAAATATTGGCAGAGGTTACAAAAATTGAAGTGCATTGGCTCACTGAAGAGTGGGAGGGTTTTTTTTTTTTAACATAGTTAAGCTGACTCAGTACAATGCCAATACATAATTCTAAAATCATATTCCTGTAAAATTACAAAGCATTTAGAAGTAGGAAAGCAGAATTTTAAGCATAATCAACAAAAAGAAGTCAATGAAGGGAGAGGAAAACATTATACATTAAATTCTTGTTTCATAGTAACCTAAATTTAGCAGTTATAAGTACATAATTTGGAGTCAGAGATCTAGCATTAAATCCTAATTTCCTTCCTTCTTTTTTTTTATTGTGGTAAAAAGCATTTAATATAAAATTTCCCATACTAACCATTTTTAAATGTATAGTTCAGTAGTGTTAAGTATATTGACATTGTTGCTTAACAGATCTCTAGAACCTTTCATCCTGAAAACCAACATTCTATGCCTATTAAACACTAATTTCCCCTCCACCCTGCATTCCTTGCCCCACCCTTGGCAAATACCTTTCTACTTTCTGTTTCTATGATTTTGACTACTTTAGAAAATACATATGAGTGGAATCATATAGTATTTGAACTTTTGTGACTGGCTTATTTTGCTTTGCATAATGTCCTCAGGTTTCATCCCTATTGTAGCACAGGACAGGATTGTCTTCCTTTTTAAGGTTGTGACTATCCCATTACATGTGAATATACCTATTGCATTTTCTTTACCCAGTCTTCTATTAATGGACATTTAGATTTCTTCTACCTAAAGGAACACGAATGTGTAAATATCTCTTTGTGATCTTGCTGTGAATTTTTAGGGCATATACCCAGAAGCGGGATTGTTAGAATAAACGTTAATTCTATGTTTAATTTTTTGAGGATCTGCCGTACTGTTTTCCATTATTCATATTAATATTTCTATTAGGATTTCTTTGTATATTCTACATACTAACTTCTTATCAGATATGTGGTTTGTAAATGCTTTCTCCCATTCTGTAGGTTGCGCTTTCACTCTGTTGATTGTTTCCTCTGATGCACAAAAGTTAGGTTTAATATAATCCCATTTGTTTATTTGTACTTTTGTTGTCTGTGTTTTTGGTGTCATATCCAAGAAGCGACTGCCAAATCCAATGTCCTGAAGGTTTTCTCCTATGCTTTTTTCCAGGAGTTTTATAATTTTAGGTCTTACATTTATGCCAATTTCGACTTAACTTTTGTATATGATTTAAAGTAAGGGTCCAACTTAATTCTTTTGCATGTAGATATGTATAGATTTTCCAGTGCCATTTGTTGAAGACACTGATCATTTTCCACTGTGTATGATGGCACCAGTGTTGAAAAACATTTGACCATATATACTCAGGGCTTTATTTCTGGGTGCTCTATTCTATTCCATTGTTCCATATATCTGTCTTTATGCCGATACCATAATAGTTTTGAGTACTGTTGCTTTGTAGTATGTTTCAAAATCAGGAAATGAGACACTGTAACATTTTTCTTTTAGGCTTTTTTTTTTTTTTCTATTTCTAAAAAATATGCCGTTGTAGATAGCTTCTTTGGGTAGTTTGGGCATTTTAACATTATTTTAACGCTACGAAGTCTTCCAGTTCATGAGCGCGAGATGTCTTTCCATTTGTCTGTATATTCTTTGATTTCTTTTACTGATGTCTTTAGCTTTCAGTGTGCAAGCGTTTCACCTCATTGATTAAGTCTATTCTTAAGTATTTTATCCTTTTTGGTACTGTAGTAAAAGGGAGCATTTTCTTAATTCCCTTTTGTAATTGGTCATGTTTATGTTCAGAAACAACTGATTTTTGTGTGTTGATTTTATATCTTAAAACTACTGAAATTGTTTCTAGCTGTAACAATTTTTTTTTGGTGGAATCTGTAGGGTTTTCTGCATATAAAATCATTGGTAAACAGAGATAATTTTGCTTATTTCTCATTTGAGTGCCTTTTTTTCTTTCTTTTCTCTAAATCCTATAGTTAGGATCTATAGTACTATGCTGAATAGTATGGTGGGGTGGGTATGGTTGCCTTTTCCTGTGCTTAGAAAACAAACAAACAAACCAGTCTTTCACTGTTGAATGTGATTATTATCTGTGATCACATATGGCTTTTATTATGTTGAGGTACTTCTATAACTAGTTTGTTGGGTGTTTTTATGATGAAATAGTGCTGAATTTTTGTCACTTTTTTTGGGCATCAATTGAAATGATCATGTGGGTTTTTTTTTTGTCCTTCATTTTGTTAATGTGTGGAATTACATTGATTGATTTTTTAATATGTTAAACCATCCATATGTTCCAGGTATAAATCCCACTTGGTAATAATGTATGATCCTTTTAATGAACTGTTGAATTCATTTTGCTAGTATTTTATAAATGATTTTTGCATCAATCATCATCAAGGATAACTGACTTCTGTTTTTCTTGTAGTGTCTTTATCTGGCTTTGGTATCAGGATAAAGCTGACATCATAGAATGAATTTGGAAGTGTTTTCTCCTATACAATTCTTAGTAAGAGCTTGAGGGGGATTAGTGTTAATTTTTCCTTAAATGTTTGGTAGAATTCTCCAGTGAATTCATTTGGTCCTGAGCTTTTCTTTATTGAGATGTTTTTGATTACTGATCCGATATCCTTACTCTTTATTTGTCTGGTCAGATTTTTAAAATTTTTTTGTGATTCAGTCTTGATATACATTTGGTCTTGGTAGTAGTTTATCTTTTTCATATAGGTTATTCAATTTGTTGGCATATGATTATTCTTAATAGTCTTATAATCCTTTTTATTTCCGTGACATTAGTTGAAATGTCCTCTCTTCATTCCTTTTGTTTTTAAGATTTTATTTATTTATCTGAGAGAGAGAGAGTGCACAAACAGGGACAGTGGCAGGTAGAGGGAGAGGGAGAAGCAGACTTCCTGCTGACAGGGGAGCCTAATGTGAGGTTCGATCCCAGGACCCCAAGATCATGACATGAACTGAAGTGAAGGCAGATGCTTACTCACTCAGCCACCCAGGTGCCCCTATTTCTATTTTATTTATCTGTGCCTTTTTTATTAGTCTAGCTAAGAGTTTTTTAAGTGGTTGATCTTTAAAAAAAAAAAACAACTCTTGTTTTCATTGATTTTAAAAATTGTTTTTCTATTCTTTCATTTTTCTGTTACATTCTTTATTATTTCCTTCCTTCTGTTAACTTTTGGCTTCAGATCTTCCTCAACTTACCGTGGAGCTATAGCATGATAAACCTATCGTAAGATGAAAATATAAGTCAAAAATGCATCTACTACACCAAATTACCAAACATCATAGCTTAGCCTTGCCTACCTTAAACATCTCAGAACACTTCTATTAGCCTACAGTGGGGCAAAACCATCTAACACAAAGCCTATTTTATAATAAAGTGTTTAAATATCTCATGTAATTTATTAAATCCTGTACCAAAAGCATAAAACAGAATGATTGTATAGGTACAAAATGGCTATATATATGTATAAATTATTTACCCTTGTGATCACATGACTAACTGGAAGCTGTGGCTGCCTAGCATCACAGGGGAGTATTGTACTCATGTTGCTAGCTTGGGAAAAGATCCACATTCAAAAATCAAAGTACAATTCCTATTGAATGTGTATCACTTTTGCATCATTGTAAAGTAGAAAAATTATTAGGCAAACTGTCATAAATTGAGAATCATCTGTAGTTTGTTTTTATGCTTTAGTGTTCCTCGAGGTAAAAAGTTGGGTTATTGATTTGAGAAGTTTATTATTTTTTTTAGTGGAAGCATTTTCATATTAGTAGTGTTTTCACTGCATCCCTTAATTTAGGAATGTTGTGTTTTGCTTTCATCAACCTCCAGATAATTTTCTAAGTTCCTTGTGATTTCTTCTTTGACCCACGGGTTACCTAAGAGTGAATTAACTTCTGTGTATTTGTGGATTTTCCTGTTTTCCTCCTATTGGTTTCTAGTTTTATTTTATTGGGGTCAGAGAGGATACTTGGTATTGTTTCAATCATCTTAAATTTGTTGAGAGTTGTTTTATGGCCTAACATGTAGTCTATTTTGCAGATTGTTCCATACATCCTTTAGAAGAATGTATATGCTGCTGTTGAGTGTTCTGTTTATGTCTGTTAGGTCAATTGGTTTATAGTGTATTCAAGTCTTCTGTGTCCTTATTGATTTCAGTCTGGCTGTTCTAGCTATAACTTGATCATGGTGAATGATATCTTAATGTACTGCTGAATTCAGTTTGCTAGTATTTTATTGACAGTTTTCCATCAGTAGTCATCAGGAATATTCGTGTGTACTTTTCTTGTGGTGCCCTTTTCTGGCTTTGCTTTTGGGGTTCATAATGCTGGCTTCATAAAATGAATCCGAGAATTCCAACATCTTTGATTTTTTTTTTTTGGCAGGATTTGAGAAGAATTGGTATTAATTCTTCAACTATTTGGTAAAATTCACCAGTGAGGTCATCTAGTCTTGGGCTTTTCTTCATTGGGACATTTTAAAAAATTATTGATTCAATTTCCTTTCTAGTAATTGCTTTATTCAGATACTTTATTTCTTTCTGATTAAATCTTGATGGGTTGTATTTTTTTATTGAAGTATAGTTGACATACAATGCCATATTAATTTCAGGTGTACAACATAGAGATTGGGCAATTCTGTACGTTAGACAGTGCTCACCATGGTAAGTATAGTGACCCATCTGTCACCATACAAAGTAATTACAGTATTATCGACTAAATTCTCTATGCTGTGCTTTTTGTCCCCATAGATTATTTATTTTATAATGAGAATTTTATACCTTTTAATCCCCTTCACATATTTTGCCCATGTACTGGACCCTCCTCTTTTCTGGCAACCACTAGTTTTGTTCTCTGTATTTATGAGTCTGTTTCTATTGTTTGTTTGTTTGTTTCTTATTTTGTTTTTTGGATTCCTCATATGACTGAAATCATGTAGACTTGTCTTTTTGTACCTGACTTATTTCCCTTGGAATAATATCCTGTAGGTCCACCCATGTTGTCATGAATGGCAAGATTTCATTGTTTTTTATGATTAATATTCCATTGTTTATATATATACCACATCTTCTTACCCATTCATCTTTCAGTGGACACTTGGGTTGCTTTCACAGCTTATCTATTGTAAATAATGCTGCAGTGAACATGAGTGCATATATGTTTTCAAATTAGTGTTTTCATTTTCTCTGGGTAAATACCCAGCAGTGGAACTATTATATGGTATTCCTGTTTATAAGTTTTTGAGGATACAACCCAGCACATGGGCTGCACCAGTTTACATTCCTACCAATAGTGCATGAGGGCTCCCTCCACATCCTGGCTAACACTTGTTATTTCTTATCTTTTTGATATTAGTCATTCTGACACGTGTGAGGTGATATGTCATTGTGGTTTTGATTTGCATTTCCCTGATAATTACTGATGTTGAGCATCTGTTCATTTGTTTCATGGCCATTAGTATGTCTTCTATGTAAAAACGTCTATTCAGGTCCTCTGTCCATTTTTAAATCAGATTATCTGTTTTTTGGTGTTGAGGTGCATAACTTCTTTATATATTTTGGATATTTACCCCTTACTGGGTACATCATTTGCAGATATCTTATCCATTTAATAGATTGCCATTTGGTTTGTTTCCTTTGTTATGCAAAACCTTCTTATTTTGATGTGGTCCAAAAATTTATTTTTGCTTTTGTTTCACCTGCCTGGGGAGACATATCTAGAAAAATATTGCTAAGGTTGATATCCTGGAGATTACTCCCTATGTTTCTTTTTCTAGGAGTTTTGTAATTGTATGCCTTATATTTAAGTTTTTAATCTTTTTGAGCTTATTTCCATGTATTTTTATTTATATGTATGGTATAAAAAGGTGATCTAGTTTAATTCTTTTGCACATAGCTGTCCAGTTTTCCTAACATTATTGATTGAGGAGACTGCCTTTTCCCTCATTGCATTTTTTTGCCTTTTGTGTTATAGATTAATTGACCATATAATTGTAGGTTTATTTATGGGTTTTCTGTTCTTTTCTCTTGACCTATGTGTCTTTTTTTTGTACCAGTACCACACTGTTTTGATTACTGTAGCTTTGTAGTAGAGCTTGAAATCTGGGATTGTGATACTTCCAGCTTTGCTCTTTTTTCTCAAGATGGCTCTGGCTGATTGGAGTCTTTTGTGGTTCCATACAAATATTAAGATAATTTGTTCTATTTTTGTAAAAAAATACTATTGGTATTTTGATAGGGATTGCATTGAATTTATAGATTGCTTTAGGTAGTATGGACATTTTAACAATACTAATTCTTCCAACCCAAGAACATGGTATAGCTTTCCATTTATTTCTCTTGTCTTCAAGTTTTTTCATCAGTATATTATAGTTTTCAGACTATGCAGGTTTTTCTCTTTCTTGGTTAAATTTATTCTTTGGTAGTTTGTTATTTTTTTTTCCAAATTTTTATTTAAATTCCAATTAGTTAACACACAGTGTAATGTTAGTTTCAGATAGAGAATTTAGTGATTCATCACTTACATACAACACTCTGTGCTCATCACAACCAGTGCCCTCCTTAATACCCATCATCAATTTAACCTATACCTCCCACCTTCCCTCCAGCATCCCTCAGTTTGTTGTCTATATTTAAGAGTCTGTTTTGTGGTTTGCCTCTATTTCCCCCACCCCCACATTCATTCATTTTGCTTGTTAAATTGCATATATGAGTGAAATCATACGGTATTTGTCTTACTCTGACTATTTCATTTAGCATAGTACTCTGTAGCTCTATTCACATCATTGCAAATGGCAAGATTTCATTCTTTTTGATGGCTGAGTAATAGTCCAATAGTCTTTATCCATTAATTAGTTGATGGACATTTGGACTCTTTACATAATTTGGCTATTGTTGATAAAGCTGCTATAGATATCAGGATGCACGTATCCCTTCAAATCAGTATTTTTGTATCAATTGGTGTGAGGTGGTATCTCATTGTGGTTTTGATTTGTATTTCCCTGATAATAAGTGATGTTGAGTATCTTTTCATGAGTCTGCTAGCCATCTGAATGTCCTCTTTGGAACAATGTCTATTCATGTCTTCTGCCCATGTTTTAACTGGGTTATTCATTTTTTGGGTGTTGAATTTGGTAAGTTCTTTATAGATTTTGGATACTTATGCTTTATCAGATATGTCATTTGCAAATATCTTCTCCCATTCTGGAAGTTGCCTTTTAGTTTTGTTGATTATTTCCTTCATTGTGCAGAAACTTTTTATTTTGATGAAGTACCAATAGTTCATTTTTGCTTTTATTTCCCTTACTTCTGGAGACGTATCTAGTAAGAAGTTGCTGCAGCTTATATCAAAGAGGTTGCTGCCTGTGTTTTCCTCTAGGATTTTGATGGTTTTCTGTCTTTAACCTCCATGTAATTACGGTCTTTCCAAAGTTTTTCTTATGGTTAACTTCAAGTTTCATAGCATTGTGGTCTGAAAATATGCATGGGATGATCTCCACCTTTTCTTGTACTTGCTGAGGGCTGAATTTATGTCGCAGTATGTGATCTATTCTGGAGACTGTGTACCAGAAAAGAATGTGTATTCTGTTGCTTTAAGATGAAATGTTCTGAATGTATGTGTTAAGTCAATTTGGTCCATTGTGTCATTCAAAAGCTTTGTTTCCTTGTTGATTTTCTGCTTTGATGCTCTGTCCATTGGAGCAAGTGGGTTGTTAATGTCCCCTACTATTATTGTATTATTATCAATGAGTTCCCTTATGTTTGTTATTAATTGTTTTATAGATGTGGGTGCTCCCAAGTTGTGGGCATAAATATTTACAATTATTAGATCTTCTTATTGGATAGACCCCTTTATTATGATGTTGTGCCCTTCTTCTCTTTTTATAGTCTTTGATTTAAAATCTAGTGTCTGATATAAGTATTGCTACTCTGGCTTTCTTTTGACATTCATTTACATGATAAATATTTCTCCATCCTCTCATTTTCAATCTACACATGTCTTTATAACCAGTCTCTTCCAGGCAGTATATAGATGGATCTTGTTTTTTTTTTTTTAATCCATTCTGACACCCTATGTCTTTTGATTGCAGCATTTTGTCCATTTAAATTCAGAGTAATTTCTGATAAATATGAATTAAGTACCATTTTCTTACTTGTTCTGTCATTGTTTCTGGAGATGTTCTATGTTTCTTTCTTGTCTTTGTCACCTTTGGTCTTTGCTTTGCAGTCAGAGTCCCCTTTAATATTTCTTGCAGGGCTGGTTTAGTGGTCATGACTCTAGTTTTTGTATGTCTGAGAAACTCTATCTCTCCTTCTATTCTGAATGACAGCCTTGCTTGGTAGAATATTCTTGGGTGCATATTTTTCTCATTCAGCACGTTGAGTATGTCATGCCACTGTCTTCTTGCCTGTCACGTTTCTAAGGCTAGATTTGCTGCTAACCTTATTTGTCTTCCCTTGTAAGTTAGTGACTTCTTTTGTTTAGGATTTTTTTCTTTATCTCTGTATTTTGCAGATTTAACTATGCTATGTCTTGGTGTTGGCCTGCTTTAGTTGATTTGAATGGGAGCTCTCTATGCCTACTGGATTTGGATGTCTATTTCCTTTCACAGATTAGAGATGCTTTCAGCTATAATTTCCTCAAATAAGCCTTTTGCCCCCTTTCTCCTCTCTTCTTCTTCTGGGACGCCTGTGATATAAATGTTATTATGCTTAAGGAGTGAGTGAGTTCCCTAAGTCTATCTTTGTAATTCAATACTTTTCCTTTCCTCTTCTTTTCAGTTTCATTATTTTCCACAATTTCATCTTTTATATCACTTATTTGTTCTCTGTTCTTCCATTGTTGCGGTCATTACGTCCAGTTGGTTTCAAATCTCAGTTACTGCATTTCTCATTTCAGCCTGACTAGTTTTTAGATCTTATATATCTCCAGTAAGGGACTCCCTGGTGTCTTCTATGCTTTTCTCAAGCCCAGCTGGTATCCTTTTGATTATTACTTTAAATTCTCCATCAGCTGTATTACTTATATCTGTTTTGATTATATCCCTGGCTGTGATCTTTTCTTCTTTCATCTGGGATGAATTCCTCCATCTTGGCATTTTGTCTAGGTCTCTGCCTTTTGCTGTATATTAGGAAATCCTGCTATGTTTCCTGCTTCTAAGAATAATGGCTCTATGAAGAAGAGGTCCAGGACCTGGAGCTTCAGGAAGTATCTCTGGTTTATGCTGTGTGCACTTTGCTGCTGTGTTTCGGCTGCTTTTTCCCTCAGGTTAGTCCTCTGCAGAGTTTTTCCTTGTCTGCAGTGGGGAGTGTATGGACCTTATCCAGTGTGTGGCAAGCTTAACTAAGTGTGCTTTGGTCTGCTTGTTAAAAGAGACCTGATGCTATTTCTGCTAGACCTGAAGCTTTGTAGAACCCTGTGGTCAGTAGACATGGTGCATGGGGGTGATTGAGCCAGTCTGCAGGGGAAGGTTCTATGCTCTCCCACTGTGTTGGTTCTTAGGCACACTTGCCCAAGAAAAGCAACACCTGCAGAGTACAGGGGGACAGTGCTGTTGTTACTGTTTTAGGCCACCACTGTTGATATTGTGCTACTTACTGAAGTCGGTTTATGCTGAGGGGCAGGGGAGGGAAATGAAACCAGTTCCTTTGTCTCCGGAAAGGGGAATTCATGCTTGCTGCTGTCTAGGAAGCCCTCCCAGAAGAACATTCTCCCATTGTGTGTCCCAGGTGTCCTTCAGATCTCTGGCTTCACACTGTGTCTGGGCCACCTGCCTGCACAGTAACGCAGTACACCTTGGGCTCTATCCCAGGCAGGCTGGCTGAGTTTTAAAACTCCAAACATTAGGGATCTGGCATGGTGGCGACTGGCATTGGCCCTCTGGGGGATGATCTCGCCATGCTGGGACTGATACAGGTTTGACCAAGAAGGGCAGTTGCACCAAAGCACAGGAGCATGGAGTTTGGAATAAAGCATAGCAAAGAGCCAGTGTCCAGGTTAGCTGCCATCAGCAGGTGTTTCCGCACCTATGCTGAGGGGTGGGGGAGAGAAATGGCACCCACCAGCTCTTTTGTCCCCAGAAGGGCAATGCCACCCCTCTCAGTTGTGTTCCAAGAAGAGGGAACCAACTGTCCTAGTGTGTCCCAGGACATCATTAGATCACACCGTATGTCCCCAGGCAATCTGCATTCCTTCTCCACAGTAGCACTGCAGCACCTTGAGGGCTCCACATTGGCCATGCCGTGGACCTCTAAAACCCTAATCTTTTTTTTTTTTTTTTAAGATTTTATTTATTTATTTGACAGAGAGAGAGAGATCACAAGTAGGCAGAGAGGCAGGGAGAGAAAGAGGGGGAAGCAGGCTCTCCGCTGAGCAGAGAGCCTGATGCGGGCCCCAATCCCAGGACCCTGAGATCATGACCTGAGCCGAAGGCAGAGACTTTAACCCACTGAGCCACCCAGGTGCCCCTAAAACCCTAATCTTACAAGCTCACTGGTTGTAAAAGCACAAAAATCAGCCCCTATCATTTTCCCATTCAGTAACTTTGGGGCGGTGTTTTATTTCTGCTATCCCTCTGCCCTCCTCTCTCTCTCTCTCTCTTTCTCTCTCACCTCTCTCAGTGACCAGGACTCCCTCCCTTCCACAGCACCTGCAGTCCATTTCCCCTGCAAGCCACATGTCTGCACCTCTTCTTACCTTCCACGATTTTGTGGCCTCTTCTCTCCCTCTAGTTGTGCAGTTTGTTCTGTAGTCCTCAGATCAATTTTTTGGGTATTCAGAATGATTTGATATTTATCTAGCTGTGTTCAAGCGAGGAGGCAAGCCTAGAATCCTCCTGCTACGCCACCATCTTAGCCAACCACCCACTTGTGTTTTGTTATTTTTGATGCAATTGTACATGGGATTGGTTTTTTTTTTTTAACATTTTTTCCTCTGCTACTTCATTATGAGTGTATAGAAATGCAACAGATTTTTGTATATTAATTTTATATCTTGCTGCTTTACTGAACTCACTTATTAATACTATTAGTTTGGTGGATCTTTAGGGTTTTCTGTAGAGACTATCATGTCCTCTGCAAATAGTGAGATTTTTACTTCTCACTTACCAGTTTGGATGACTTTTATTTCTTTTTCTTGTCCAATTGCTATGGCTCGGACTTCCAGTGCTCTGTTGATTAAAAGTGGCAAGAGTGGACATCCTTGTCTTGTCTCTGACGTTAAAAAAAGCTTTCAGTTTTTTGCCATTGAGTCTGCTATTAGCTGTGAGTTTTTTTTATGTATGGCCTTTTTATGTTGAGGTATATTCCCCCTAATCCCACTTTATTGAGAGTTTTAATCATCAACAGGTAATGAATTTTGTTAAATGTTTTTTTTCTGCATCTATTGAGATATTTTTTGATTTTTATCTTGCACTTTGTTAATGCGGTGTATCATGCTGATTGATTTGATTTGTGGATCATCCATCCTTGCATCATGGAATAAGTCCCATTTGATTATGGTGAAGAACCATTCTTTTAATGTATTGTTGAATTCAGTTTGCTAATATTTGTTGAAGATTTTTGCATCTATGTTCACCAGGGATATTGACCTGTAGTTTTCTATTTTTGTAATGTTTTTGTCTAGTTTTGATATCAGCCTTCATGAATGAAGTTGGAAGCATCCCTTCTCTCCTTGTTTTTGGAATAGTTCGAGAAGGAAAGGTATTAAATATTTCAATATTTGGTAGCATTCACCTGCGAAGCCATCTGATCTTGGACTTTTGTCTGTTGGGAGTTTTTTGATTTTCAGTTCAATTTTCTCACTAGCAATTGGTTTATTCAGATTTGTATTTCTTTCTATTTAGGTATCAGAAGATTTTATTTCTAATTATTTGTCCATTTTTTTCTAGGTTGTCAAATTTGTTGGTGCACAATTTTGTAGTAGTATCTTATTATGCTTTGCATTTATGTGGTATGTTATTTCTCTTTTATTTTTTATTTTATTTATTTGAGTCCTCTCTTTTTTCTTCATGAGTTTGGCTAAAGGTTTATCAATTTCGTTTATTGTTTCAAACTTTTAGTTTCATTGAGCTTTTCTTTTTCCTTTTGTAAGCCCTTATTTCATATATTTATGTTCCAATCTTTATTATTTTGTTACTTCATCTAACTTTGGGCTTTGTTCTTTTTTTTTTGTAGTCCCTTCAAGTGTAAGGTTAGAATGTTTATTTCAGATTTTTCTTGCATCTTTAGGTATGACTGGATCACTGTAAACTTCATTCTTTGTTCTGACAGTGCATGACAAATTTTGAATCATTGTGTTTCCATTTTCATTTGTCTCCAGGTATTTAAAAAAATTTCCTCTTTGATTTCTTCATTGACACATTTGTTGCTTAATAGCAAGTTATTAAGCCTCTGTGCATTTGTGTTTTTTTCTATTTTTTTCTTGTAATTGATTTCCACTTTTATGCCTTTGTGATCAAAAATGATACTTTATATGACTTCAGTCTTCTCAAGTTTATTAAGACTTGCTTTATGCCCTAACATGTGATTTATCCTGGAGAATGTTCCATTGCACTTGAAAAGAATGTGTATTTTGCTTTTTTGGGATGAAATATTCTGTATATATATCTGTTAAGTTCTGTATGTTATAAGTTATATGGTCAAATGTGTCATTCAGTCACTGTTCCCTTATTGATTTTCTGTCTGGATGGTCTATCCATTGATGGAAGTGGGTGTTCAAATCTCCTCTTACTATTGTATTAGTCTCAATTTCTCCCCTTATATCTGTTAATATTTGCTTTATATATTTTTTATTATGTTCAATTAGCCAACATATAGAACACGATTAATTTTTGATGTAGTGTTCAACGATTCATATATTTAGGTGCTCCTATGTTTGATGCATAGATTTTTACAATTGCTAAATCCTTTCGTTGGATTGATCCCTTTACCATTAAGTAACACCCTTTTTTGTGTCTTGTTACAGTCTTTGTTTGAATGTCTATTTTCTCTGATACATGTATTGTGACCCCAGCTTTTTTCTCACTTCCATTTGCATGGAATATCTTTTTCATCCATTCTTTCAGTCTGGATGTATCTTTAGATCTAATGTGAGTCTTTTTCTAAGCAGCCTATAGATGGGTCTTGTTTTTTAAATCCATTCAGTTACCCTATGTCTTTTGATTGGAGCAGTTAGGTCACTTTCATTTGAAGTAATTATACATAAGTATGTTCTTATTGCCATTTTGTTAATTGTTTTATGATTGTTTTTGCAGTTCTTCTCTGTTCTTTTTCTCTTGCTCTCTTTCCTTGTGACTTATGTCTTTCTTTAGTGTTATTACTTGGATTCCTTTCTCTTTATTTTTTGTGTATCTATTATAGATATTTGATTTGTGGCTACCATTATGTTTATATAAAGCATCTTATGTATATAGTGGTCTATATTAAGTTGGTGGCCGCTTAAGTTCAAATACATTCTAAAAGCAATACATTTTTACTACCTGCTCCATGTCTTATGCATATGATATATTTTACATTTTTTTTTATTTTGTGAAGTCCCTTAACTAATTTTTGGTTACACTTGATTGTACTACTTTTGTCTTTTACCCTTTATGCTATCTTTTTAAGTGATTGTTCTACTACTTTTACCATATATTTGCTTTTACTTGTGAAATACTTTTCTTTCATAATGTTCTAGCTTCTAGTTATGGCCTTTTCTTTTCCAGTTAAAGAAGTCTTTTTAACATTTCTTATAAAGGTAATTTATTGGTGATGACTATAACTTTTGTTTGTATGGAAAATTCCTGATATCTTCCTCAATTCTGAATGATAATCTTGCCAGTAGAGTATTCTTCGTTGTAGGTTTTCTTCCTTCAGCATTTTGAATATATCGTACCACTCTCTTCTGGCCTACAAAGTTACTGCTGAAAAATCAGCTAATAGCTTTATGAGGTTTCCGTTCTATGTAACTAGTTGTTTTTCTCTTGCTGTTTTTATCTCTAATCTTTGAAATTTTAGTTATTTCTTAGTGTGGACCTCCTTGGGTTCATCTTTTTTGGGGTTCTCTGTAATTCCTGAAACTGTTTCTTCCCCAAGTTAGAAAAGTTTTCGCCTATTATATCTTTAAAGAGTTCTGCCCCCCTTTTCCTCTTTTCCACCTGCGACCCTTATAATGTGAATGTTACTGCACTTAATGTCATCCCCAAATGTCCCTAAACTTACACTCATTTTTGAAATTCTTACTTTTCACTCTTCAGCTTCCTTGCTTTCCACTATCCCATCTTCCAGATTGCTGGTCCATTCTGCATCCTCTAATCTGCTATGGATTCCCTCTAGTGTATTTTTCATTTCAGTTATTGTATTCTTCACCTCTGATTGATTCTTTTATTTTCTGTCCCTTTGCTGAAGTTCTCACTGAATTTGCTTATGTCCATTTGTTTAGTTCTTTTGATGAAGTGTTTTTTTATTTTATTCTTATTTTTTTATTTTCAGAGCACAGTCCTCTGTCTCCTCATTTTAGTTAATTTTGTGTGAATTAGGCAAAACAAGACCTCTTTTAATCTTGAAGGAATGGCCTTGTATGGGAATGTCCCCTGTATGGACTGCATGTGCCTGGCAGGTTTGGCTGCATTTCTGGAGCTGTAGTGTGTACAGCTCATGGCGTCTTGCAACTCTTTGCACTGGAGCCACCCTGGCAGGATGGCTGGAAACTGATGGGGGCATTTTACATGTAAAATTAATGTTGTTTATTTGAGGTTTTTCAGTATTTTTGATGTATGCATTTATAGGTATAAACTTCCATCTTAGAACTGCTTTTACTACATCCCATAATTGTGTTTCCACTTTTGTTTGCCTCAGGATGATTTTTACCCTCTTTATTTTTTCCTTCGATCCATTGATTGTTCAGGAGTGTTGTTTAATTTTCATGTGCTATGAGTTTTACAGTTTTCTTCCTGTTTGATTTTTAGTTTCAAAACTAAAAACTTTCCTCTGACTGGAAAATATTTTTGGTATGATTTCAATTTTCTTGAATTTGTTGAGGCTTATTTTGTGACCTAACATATGATCTATCTTAGAGAATGTTTAATTTCTGTTTGAGAAGAATGTATATTTTGCTGCTATCAGAAAGAATGTGTTGTACATATCGATTAGGTAGGTTTGGCCTATAGTTTTCAAATCTGAATTCCCTTATTGATTCTATGTCTGGATGATTTTCCCATGGTTGAGAATGGGATATTCAAGTCCCCAGTTATTATTGTATTGCTGTTTACTTCTTCTTTTAGTTCTTTTAATATTTGTTTTATATATTAAGTACTCCAATGTTTGGTGCATAAATATTTACAATTTTTCTATTTTATTGATAGATTGCCTCCTTTGTCATTATATGATGAACTTCTTTGCCTGTTTTTACCATTTTTAGTTTAAACTCTATTTTGTCTGATATAAATGTTGATAACCCTGTTTGTGTTTTTTGTTATGATTAGCTTCAAATTTCTTTTTCTATCTCTTCAGTAGGTCTGTGTTTTTAAATCTAAAGCAAGTTTCTTGTAGGCAGCATATCATTGGATTTTTAAAAAAAATCCATTCAACCATTCCGTTTCTTTCAATTGGAGAACTTAATCCATTTATATTTAAAGTAATTATTTTTAGGTAAGGACTTACTATTGCCCATTTATTTACTGCATTCTGGCTATTTTGTGGATATACTGATCCTTCTTTCTTTTTTTTTTTTTTTTAAAGATTTATTTATTTATTTGACACAGAGAGAGAGATCACAAGTAGACAGAGAGGCAGGCAGAGAGAGAGGGGGGAGCAGGCTCCCTGCTGAGCAGAGAGCCCGATGTGGGGCTCGATCCCAGGACCCTGAGATCATAGCCTGAGCCAAAGGCAGCGGCTTTAACCCACTGAGCCATGCAGGCGCCCCTGATCCTTATTTCTTATCCTTCTGTCTTCTTTTGTGATTTGATGACTTTTAATATCAGTATGCTTTGACCTCTTTGTCATGTTCTTTTGTGTAACTACTACATGTTTTTCCCTTTTGGTTGCCAAGAAGTTTACATAAAGTATATTAACATTTTAACACCCTATTTTAAACTGATAACAGCTTGATTTTGTAAAACTTTACAGTTTTACTTTTCCCCTTCAAAGTTTAGGTTGTTGATGTTACACTTTACAAATTTTTTAAAAGATTTATTTATTTATTTGATAGCAAGTGAGTGAGCCTAAGCAAGGGAGGGGCAGAGGGAGAGGAGAGAGAATCTCAAGCAGACTCTGGCTGAGTGTGAAGCCTGACGTGGGGCTCAGTCCCACGACCCATGAGATCATGATCTGAGCCAAAACCAAGAGTCAGATGCTTAACCAGCTGGGCCCTCCAGGCCCCCCACGCTTCACACATTTTTAATACAGTGTATCCTATAATAGATTATTTTAGTTATGGTTATATTTCATGTGTTTGTTTCTTAATTTTTAAACTAAAGTTGTTAGTGATTACATAACACCATTAACATATTAGGGAATCCGACTTCAAGGTTATGTTTATCATTACCAGATAGTTTTATATTGCCTTCATATGTTTTAATGATGTTAATTAGTGTTCTTTCATTTCTGCTCAAAGAACTCTTTACCATTTCTTGTATGTCAGGTTTAGTTGTGATGAATTCCCTCAGTTTTTGTTTGTTTAGGAAAGTCTTTATTGCTCCTTCATTTCTGAAGGACAGCTTGTCCAGTCATATTATTGGTTGATAGTTTTTTTCTTTCAATATTTCGATTGTATCATTTCATTCTCTTCTAGCCTGCAAAGTTTCTGTTGAATTATCTGATCTGCTATAGTCTTACAGGGCTTCTTTTGTATGCGATTTGTTGCTTTTATACTGCTGCTTTCAAAATTATTTTTTTGTGACTTTTTTTAAGTGTTCAGTGATTCATTATTTCAGTATAACACCCATTGCTCATTACAACATGTGCCCTCCTTAATACCCTCACCAGGCTATCCTATCCACCTACCCCTTCCCCTCTGAAACTCTCAGATTGTTTCCCAGAGTCCATTGTCTCTCATGGTTTGTCTCCCCCTCTGATTTCTCCCCCCTTCAGTTTTCCTTTCCTTCTCCTAATGTCCTCTGTGCTATTCCTTATGTTCCATATATGAGTGAAACTGTACGATAATTGTCTTTCTCTGCTTGACTTATTTCACTTAGGATAATACCCTCCATTTCCATCCATGTCAGTGCCAATGGTGGATATTCATCTTTTCCGATGGCTAAGTAATATTCCATTGTGTGTATGAACCACATCTTCTTTATCCATTCATCTGTTGAAGGGCATCTCGGCTCCTTCCACAGTTTGGCTGTTGTGGATATGACTTTTGACAATTTAATTATAATGTATCTGGGGGTAACTCTATTTGGATTCAACCATTTTTGCATCTTTTAGGCCTCATAGATCTGGATGTCCATTTTCCCAGGTTTGGGAAGTCTCAGCCATTATTGCTTTAAATATATTTTCTGTTCCCTTTTCTTTCTCTTCTTCTGATTTCCTATATGACAGATATTGTGTGTGTTTTTTTTAATTGTTTCCATAAGTCCTGTAGACTCTCTTCACTTTTTTTCATTCTTTGTTTTTTCACTCCTCTGGATAATTTAAAATGCCCTATTTTGTAGATCACTGATTCTTTATTCTGCATGGTCAAGTCTGCTCTTGAAGTTCTCTTTTGAATTCTTCAGTTCAGTCATTGTATTTTTCAGGTCTAAGGTACCTTTTTTTCCTTTTTTTTTTTTGATGGTTTCTATTTGTTGAACTCCTCATTTTGTTCATGTATTATTTTTCTAATTTAATAAAATTATTTTTCTAATTTTAATAAAATTTTTCTAATTTTATTATTGTCTGTATGTTCTTGTGGCTCACTAAGCTTCTTTAATTCTCTTACAATTCATAGATCTCCATATCATCGTGGTCAGTTATTGGAGCTCTATTAGTTTCCTTTGGTGCTATCATGTTTTTCCAAATTCTCATGATCCTCAATTCCTAATGTCAATATCTGCCCATTTGAGTAAGTGGTCTTTTTTTCCAGGCATTACAGGTTTGCTTTGGCATAGATAGTCATGCACCATTTGGCTTAAATTGAGCTCTGGGTGTATCAGCTGGTAGCATCCTTGGGTAGGTGGTGTTCACTATCACTGCCTATTTTTGGGTGAGGCTACTGACTGAGCTTCGAGGTTGAGGGTAGATGCTGCTGGCTGAGAACAGTTGTGTAGGAACACTGGCTTAGTTCCTTGCCCAGGTGAAGCTGTAGAATAGGCTCTGCAGTTGCCTGGATTCTTTAATCAGACTTCCTAGACTTTAGGACTGGATATATACTCAGTATTAGGCAAGGTTGTGAATTAGGTTCTTTTCCTGGTGTGGCAGCAGAATGAGCCTCATGGCTTCTACAGCTCATGTTTGTGGACCCACGTCAGGCAGCACTATGTCCTGGCCAGATGGGGCTACTTGTTTTGCTCTACAGATATGGAAGGCCAAAGGCTACGTTCTCTATTTAACTGCTATTGTAAGCAGGGCTGTAGGACAGGCTATGTAGCATCCTGTGTGCTCTAGTAGGTTCCTGGTTGGGTGGGATTAAGGCTGTATTCAGCAGTGAGCTGAGATATGAATTCGTTTCCAGGAGTGGTACTCTCACAATACAGAACACAATTGTGTTTGTGTCAAACATTTGAGAATCAAATTAGACAGAACTATGCACCAAATTCCCTGGCCTGACAGGCTACCATCCTAGCTATGCAGATGGGTAGGACTGCAAGGTGGGCTCTCTGCTCAAGAGTTGTTCTGATTGGAGTTGCAAGATGGAATACATGGATTCCTGGAGCTCCAATTAAGTTTCCTTCTCAAATGGCCTGGAAACTGTATTCACCTTTGCGGAGGGTGGTAAATTAGTTTCATGCCCAGTTTTGGCTGTACATCAGGCCTTCAACTAGAAAGCTCTTTCTTTGTGGATCTAATCAGACAGAATTACAACCTCAGCTCCCTGGCCAGTGAGGACCATCATCTTGGCTCTGTAGATGCAGAGGCACTTGCCGATGTCTCTAGTTCAAGTGTCACTAATTGGACCTGCAGGGTGGGCTACTAAGATTTCTGGGAACTCTAGTTAGGATTTCTTTGTTAGCAGGGTTGGATGGAAGCTGTATTCAGTGATGGGCAGGGCAACAGATTAGCTTCACTCTCTGAGAATATTATGTATTCAACATTATAGATTTTAATATATAAATAATATGTTTGATATTATCAAACTAAGGTTTTTTGCACATGATAATGGTGTAGTGGGCAAACAGGTGAAAATCCTTATTCTTAGGAACTACATGCTGAAGTGTTTGCAACTTAATCTCAAAAAGTCCAGAAAAATGAACATTGTATGCGCAGATCTACCTCCATAGACAGATAGATAAAGATATATATAAAGAAATGTGTCTAACATTAATAGTAGATTAATCTAATTGAATGATATAGGGGTAGTCTTTGAATTTTAAGTTTTCTGTGGTTGGAATTTTTTCATCATAAAAAGTAAGTGGTATTTACCAAAATTAGTGACTTCTTAATGTAATCGTATGTAAATTATACCTCAATAAAGTTGATCTGAAATTTTTGGAGTATGGTAACAACAAATAGGTATTTCAAAAAATCATTTACACAGACTTTATCAATAAGTGAAAAAGAAAGAGAAATACATTCCTGCCTCTAATCACTTGGCAGAGTGTGGTGTTGCCTCATTTACATAATCATAATCATCAAATTCCTAGTAAGAGTAATTAAGCATTTTGAAAAAAAAAAAAAGTTGAATCCTGATAAGTCCTAGCCTAGAAATTTTTTATTGTCGCCTCTTGTATAGGTGGGTCCAGTGGGTAAAAATGGAGAAACTTGTTTTACAATATTTAAATATATCTGAATATGCAGTCTTAAACGCATAGCTTTGAAATCAGCTCCCAAGTATTCTCATATAACAATAACAAAAGTCAAAAAGAAATACCATGAGGACATGAATAAGAAAATAAAAAAATTACAGATAAGCTTCATTGATTACAATAATGCGATTGGGTTAAATATCCCTTTTAAAGTGCAAAGATTCTCAGATTCCATGATATTTGTGAGAGAGTTTAAATAAAATGGCAGTGTTCAGTGAAAAACATTAAAAAAAAAAAACCATCAAAAATATGCCAGGATTGTCAATCAAAAAGATGACCAAGATGGTATTACTAACAGATAAAGTAAAATTCAGGATACAAAGCCTAAAATAGAAGAATGAGCTTATTTATGTAGAAAGACACAATTGAAGTTGAAGATGCTTTCTAATAATGAACACTTAATTAACAAGTGAGTTATGAAGAAACTATAAAAACAAAACCTCTGGATATGTTCAGAAGAAAGTAACAAAACCCAGAATTATAGTGGAGCATATTAAGGCATTTTGCTTAGCCTTTAACACGTGGAAAAAAATGTTAACATATAAAGAGCAAATTATTTATTACCCGCTTTACTAAACACTTATTTACCTTTGTATCTTCTGAACAGGTGCCACATATATTCAGATATTTAAAGATGTTTGTAGGAAATACATGCTTGGGTAGTCATTTCTAGGTCACAAAGAAGACAGCAGTAATTTTGTAAAAGTAAGCACCAATATGCCAAAGCTCTATCATAATATACTAAAACAATAAGGAATAAAAAGAGATAAGGAAAAATAATAGAATGAAAAGTTTTAAATACTACCATGAGTAAATTTTACAAAGTGGAAACACAAAACTCTAATTATAAGCTATTTAGAAATTAATGAATTCTATACAATAATTTAAAAACTTGGAGCATAAGTATTAATCACAGCAGGCTAGGTTGCACTATGATAAAAAAAGATCTTTTTAAAAAGATTAAAAGATTAAAATCTTTTTAAAAAGATTAAAAAATTAAAAATTATTTTTAATTTAACTTACTTAGTTGAAAATGTATGTAACTTAATAATAGTTGCTTAAAAATTGGATTGAAAATTTAAAAATCAGCTGTAGTGAACCAGTACAAGCCTGCTATAACATACTACTGGATCACTATAATGTCTCCTTTTTCATTCTTGATTTTGGTAATTAATGTGGTCCTTTTCTTTTTCTTTGCATTTTTAAAAATTATTTAAATTTTGTTAGTTAACATACAGTGCAATATTAGTTTCTAGAGTAGAATTCAGTAATTCATCATTTATATGTAACACCCAGCACTCATCACACGTGCCTTCTTTAATACCCATCATCCATCTAGCACATCCTCCACCAATCAACCCTTAGTTTGTTCTCTATCATTTGTTTCTTTTTTTTTCCTAAAGAGAGAGAGAGCATGAGAGCCAGCAGGAGCCGGGGGGGAGGGGGGGGTAGAGGGTGGGAGGGTGACAAAGGGAGAGGGAGAAGCAGGCTGAGCAGGGAGCCCAATGTGGGGTCAATCCCAGAACCCTGGGATCATGACCTGAGCTAAAGGCAGACACTTAACCAACTGAGCCCCCAAGGCACCCCTTGTAAGAGTCACTTATCGATTGTTTCCCTCTTTCTTTTTTTTCTTTTTCCCCTTCCCATATGTTCATCTGTTTTCTTTCTTAAATTCCACATATGAATGAGATAACATAGTATTTGACTTTCTCCGACTGACTTATTTCACTTAGCATAAATACACTCTAGCTCTAAAATGCAGATTTGAAGGGGCACCTGCACCCCAGTGTTTACAGAAGCATTATCAGCAATAGCCAAACTGTGGAACAAGCCCAAATGTCCATCACCTGATAAATGGACATCTAAAAGAAGATGTGGTAAATGTATACCATGGAATATTATTCAGACATCCAAAAGAAAAAAAAAAATCTTAATGGCTAAATATTGTTTATTTTTTGTTCATGTGATGTCAGCCATGGATCTGGGTGACTCTCCCGGCAGCTGTCTTCCATGTGTTGGCTCAGCATTCCAAATGCTTAGGATTTTTGATATTTCTATATTGATAGGTTTTCTCCCCCAAATTCTAAGCCAATAGAAAAACAGACCAGACAGGCATGAGCAACAGTAGAGAAATACTTCCTCTCAGAAGTGACATTTATCACTGTCTCATTTCATTGTCCAAGGTGAATAAACTGGCCGTGCCTATATTTAGAAAGGAAGGGCTCCTGAACTAGAATAGAGCTGAATATTGCTAAATAGGGAGAATGCCTACCACAGAGGATGGTATCAAAACTAAGTTCTAAAACTATAAAACAAGAGGAATATGAGGAGAATACGCAATAGTTAATAAAGCATAAGTTGATAAACAAACATTAAAATAAGTTTAAGAGCTTATTGTTAAAAAAAAATAAATGTGTAGAAAGTATAATTAAGCAAAAAGGACAAAAACATGTTATGATGTTAGAAAAGATTAACATGATATAACTATGACCTTGGAGAAGATTAAAACAAAAAAAATGCAAATTTAATGAATTCTCTAAAGGAGATAAGAATTCAAGTCAAATCATCATGTTGTATACCTTAAACTTACACAATGTTATATATAAATTATATCACAAAAAGCTGAAAAAAAAGAATTTTAATGGATCCAGTTGCCTGTGTTAGGTATAGATAGTTTTAAAGGAAAGTTTTTAAGTGTTTTGGAAGACATAATTCATATACTAATACAATTTTAGAGTATAGGAAAAAATGCAACTTAATTTTAAGTGGTGCACTAATATTTACTAAGCAACATTCATTTCCTCAATTATGACAAAGTATGTGCACATATACAAACACATGAGCAACAAGTCCATATTAAAGCTATGTAATGTAAATGTAATATTTTAATCAAGGAATATAATGATTTAGTGTTAAGTAATGTGTTAATGAAATGTATTGCATCAATAGGTCAAAAGACAAAAGCCACTGTTAATCACTATCAAAATGGCTATTGATAAAAAAAATTTTTTAATAAAAATTTTAGTAAATAGGAAGATTTATAAACATTTTTTCTTAACACGATCTAGAATACTCATCTTAAACTGAACAACACTTAATGATGAAATATATGAGGTTTTCCAATGAAAAATCCAGATCAAAGCTCATACCGGATGTCCCCATTGTTGTTTAAATTGTTTTGTCATTTTAAAGCAATTAGACATAGAAAGAGTTTATTGGGATAAAGAAGAAATAAGAACATGAGTTACATGGTGATGTGAAAGAATATACCAAATGCAGTATCTAGAGTCACTTTAAGAGTGAACCTCTCACTAAGGATTTCCCCCCTCGTTGTGCTTATAGGTTTTGGTTTGTGATTATATGTTGTTATTTTAGAAATAAGTGCATTTTAAAATACCACATAAAAATTTTATGATTAAATTTTTATAAATATAAGTAATGCCACAAGTTGAATGCATTAAACATTAAAATCATGTTAGTAAATATTTTTATTTACTTATATACATTAAGTTATAAACTGAGTTTATTAATTTTTATAAATTATTATTTATACATCATTATCTATTTCCTGAATTTCAACTGGAATGTAGCCCTATGGCTACTTTAGAATATAGCACATTGTACATGTAAATGTACATGTTCTTGAGGGCATCCACTAGTTTCTAAAAATAATTTATCTTTTTCAGTTTGATTACATGGGCTCTGATGTAAAGGCTGTAACACAGAAGGTTATCCAGATAATTGGCTTTGTTAACACCGTAAGTTTTTAAAAACAATTTTGTTTCTATATTTTGTAAAAGTATAGGTAATATGAATTGATGTGTATAGTATTTTGCTGTGCTGTTTAAATTCTCATAATGAAAATACTGAAATATATGCATTTTTATGGACGTTTAATATAATGTTCAAATTTATTTAAAATTTATTTTTTTTAGATGTTTTCCCAGTTAAAACTGACTGTTGTAATATCATCCATAGAAATCTGGTCAAATAAAAACAAAATTTCTACTACAGGGAATCCTAATAATATATTATCTAGATTTTTAGAATGGAAATACAAACATATCTTCCGACCTCATCAGGTTGCATACTTATTTGCGTGAGTACAGTATTCCATACTTGTGTAGCATTAAAGGAATAACCCAAAATGATTTCATATGTTAATTATGAAAAATAAGCATTTAATGAATAAGTACTATGTTCTATAAATTTGATAAACACCACGGGATGGGAAAAACATGTAAGTTAAAAGTACTTGTCCTCAAGGAGCTAATGTTGGCCCATACTTAAAAACCTTTATCAACTGACTAAAATTACCTGATATCAGTAAAATTACATAAAAGTACTGAAAAAACTAAGGGAGATTAATTATGAGTGATATAATTTCTTTGTTTTCCTTTGGCTTATAAAATTATACTACTTGCTATCTCTACATTCTTGTCTCTCATCTGATTTTTTAATAACATGAATATATGGAACTGTTACATGCTCTAGAATCTAATGCACAGAAAAATCTATTCATCTTTAATGAATAAGTGAATAAGGCGATCACAGAAAATTTAATTTTTGGAGCTGTAAATGTACAGGGAACCAGAATAAAAACTATATACATTAGTCCAGTAGCCTTTTGCATAAATTATTAGACCTTATCCTTAATATACTTCCAGATGTTTATTAAATTTAAAATTTACAAAATATTGAAATACTCTTAACATCGATGGTTTTAGAAAAATGTATTTAAATAGTTTAATTCAGAGTAGCATAAGGCTTAGGACACAGTAATTGTTTAATAATGTTTGTTGCTATGAAAATAATTGTCATTAATTATATCACTCTTATATGCAATTCTGAGGAAAATTATTATTTTTTAGCTTCAAGAAATATCCTAGTTTTTTAGGAGCCACATTTCCTGGAAAAATATGTAATAAAAATTTTGCAGTAGGAGTCGCTCTGGTATGTAATTATTTTCTAGTTCCTCATTATTTTAATGTTTCAACATTTCCTAATTATTGTAGAGCCTGAATAAATATATTAGTCTACTCATCCTTTAATAGTTTTTTATATTACTAATTTGGAGCATAAATATTAAACTGTATGCAATTGTTTTTTTTTTTTTTTTTTGTATGCAATTGCTTTTAAAAATAGAACATTTAGGGGCTCCTGGATGGCTCAGTTGGACCTTAAGGGTCCAACTCTTGGTTTTGGCACAGGTCATGATCTCAGGATTGTGAGATGGAGCCGCATATTGGGCTCCAGGCTCTGAGGGGATTCTGCTTGAGATTCTCTCTCTCCATCTCCCTCTGCCCCTCCCTTCCTCTCTCTCTCTCTCTCTCTAAAATAAATAAATAAATCTTAAAAAAGAAAAAAAAAATTATAAGTTGAACCAATTATAATGCCATATTGTTTTTAAAAAACTTATTTGAGGGACGCCTGGGTGGCTCAGGGGTTAAAGCCTCTGCCTTCTGCTCAGGTCGTGATCCCAGGGTCCTGGGATCGAGCCCTGCATCAGGCTCTCTGCTCAGCGGGGAGCCTCCTTCCCCCCCCTCTCTGCCTGCCTTTCTGCCTACCTGCAATCTCTCTCTCGGTCAAATAAATAAATAAAATCTTTAAAAAATAAAATAAAAATAAAATAAATAAATAAAAAACTTATTTGACCCAAGTAAAAATTTAATTGTTTTGAACAGTGACATACTTGCATCAATATTTATTACATAACCAGTGTAATTTTAATGTTAATTATTAAACATATCAACTTTTCTCCCAACATTAATAACTGGTGTAAATTCATGTGCTTTTTAATTATGTGACTATTATTTTTTCTATTTTAAGGTAATTATTTTATTATTGCATTCAATTCTTTATTATATGTTTGGGATGAGCAGACTTTTGGAAGAAGAAACAGCCATTAAATATTCATAATTACTGTTTTCTGGCAAAACTGAGAATGAGCTTCTACTATAGACTTATATTCCTTTTGCAACAATTTGTATAAATAGTAGAGAAAGGAACTGAGAGTACTTGCAGGAAAAAAGTCTGCAATTTTATGCTTAGCCAGGAATACAGTTGGTTGTGTTTTAGTACCATGTACAATGAAGCAAATTGTTATTGGCAGATTAGATATTTAAAATCAGTTCTTGTATGTGTTTGTTATCGTTCCTATAAACTACGAGTTAACTGATTAGATAAATCGAAAACCAGTTCTGGGGATTGTTACCATGGCTAGAGAACAATCAGATATTTCATAGGGATTTGTTTTTATTATCAGTCCCTGCTTTTGGTCTTTCCTCAGCCAAAGTTTGAGGAAAGTCCATCAGAAATTGTCCAGGTCTTCATCACTGTTAATTCTTGAAAACAATGTTTCATTGTTGAGGACTAATATTTAGATCATGCCGTGTGTGTGTGTGTGTGTGTGTGTGTGTGTGTGTGTGTGTGTGTAAAGCAAATAAAGCAGGTGATAAGAATTATTGAATATAAGTGGTCAGTATGTGTGTTTTCCTGGTGACATCCTTAAGACTAATTTTGATTGGCATTTTTATAATAGAAATTTGTAAATATTAAAGATAAATATATGAGTTAATCAAGAATACTGTAAAAATATCAGTATAAAATTAAAATATAAATGTAAAAATAATTTTTGTTTATACCAGCAACAGTTTGAAGATTAGATTTCAGAAAGATAGCTACCAATCATAATATTCTAAGTGCTTTTTTTAAAGTGAAGAATTGAAAAAAATTAAGAATTACTTCCTTGAATATGGTGGCTTTATTAATGTTAAATATCTTGAAGTCAAGATAGTTAAAGTCCTCCAGCTTTGTTCTTTGTCAATACTATACTGTCTGTAAATAACTTTGCATTCTCATACAGATTTTAAAATCAGATTCTCTGCTTATACACAGACATACACACAGACACAGAGGCTTACTTAAATTTTGATAGGGATGGTGTGTAATTTATGAATGAATTAGGGGAAATTTGTTATAACAACATTGGATCTTCCAGTGTCCACTAACATGGTTTATCTCTCCATTTACTGATGTCTTTAAAAGTTCTTTGTAGAGCTTTCACATCTCCTGCTAAATTTATTCATAGCTATTTTATATGTCCTGATGCTGTTGTGACTGGTATTGATTGTTAAAATTCATCTTCCAATTTTTCACTGCTAGTGTATACATATGTGGTCTATTTTTATATATTTTTGTATATATAACCTTGCTGAATATATATATGAGATCTATTATTTTTTCCAGCTTTAATGAGATATAATCGACATATAACATTGTTTAAGATGTACAGCATAATGATTTGATATATGCGTATGTTGTGAAATGTTTTCACAGTTAGGTTAGTGAACACATCCATCATCTCACACAGTTGCCATTTGTGTGTGTGTGTGATAAGAACCTTTAAGATCTATTCTCTTAGAAACTTTCAAATATACAATACAATATTGTTAACTATAGTCATTAAGCTGTACATTGCATCCTCAGAAACTAGCAGTTTGTTCTCTTTAACGATTTTCACTCATTCCCACCCCTAGCAACCAGCAATCTGTTCTCTGTTTCTTGGCGTTTGGTTGTGCTAGATTCCATATATAAGTGAAATTGTATAGTATTTGTCCTTCTCTGTCTGACTAATTTGACTTAGTATAATGCCCTCGAGATTCACCCATGTTGTCACAAATGGCAGGATTTCCTTCTTTTTTGTGACCGAATATCACAATTCTTTATCCATTCATCTGTCAGTGGACACTTAGGTTGTTATATCATATCTTGGCTATTGTGAATAGGGCTGCAATGAACATGGGGTACAAATATCTCCTTGTCTCTCAAGGAGGTTTCATTTTTTCCAGATGTATATACCCAGAAGTGGAATTGATGAGTCATATGACAGCTCTATTTTTAATTTTTTCAGGAACCTCCATACTGTTTTCCATAGTGGTACCAATTTACATTCTTATCAGCAGTGTACAAGGATTCCATTTTCTCCACCAGCATTTATTATCTCTTGTCTCTTTGATAATAGTCATTCTAATAGGTGTGAGGTGATATCTCTTGTGCTTTTGACTTGTAATTCTCTGATGATTAGTGAGGCCGAGCATGTATCTCTCCATATAACTGTTGTCCATTTGGATATCCTCTTTGGACGAATCTCTATTCAGGTCCTTTGACAGTTTCTCTCTCTTTCTTTTTAAGGTTTTTTTTATTTGAGAGAGAAGGGTGGGGAGAAGCAGAGGGAGAGGGACAAGCAGACTCCATGCTGAGCACAGAGCCAACATGGGGCTTGATCTCACAACCCTGAGATCATGACCTGAGCTGAAATCAAGAGTTGGATGCCCAACCGACTGAGCCACCCAGGCACTCCCCTTTGACCATTTCTTAATCAGTTGTGAGTTCCTAATATATTAAGAATTCTTACTTGGGTTTTGGAAGTGAGTTGTATGAGTTTCTAATATATTTGGGATATTAACCCCTTATCAGATCTATAGTTTGAAAATCTTTTTTTCCTAATCTCCGGGTTGCCTTTTCATTTTGTTGATTGGCTCTTTTGCTGTACAAAACCTTTTATATTAATGAAGATTTTGTTGTTTGTGGTTTTGGTGTCATATCCATAAAATCATTACCAAGACTAGTGTCAAGGAGATTTTTTTCACTATGTTTTCTTCTAAGTTTTATGATTTTACTTCTTACATATAAGTATTTAGTTCATTTTGTAAGTGGTATAAGATAGGACTCCAGTTTCATTATTTGTTTATTTCCAATACTATGTCAAATAAAAGTAGTAGGAATGGGATCCATGTGTTGTTTTTGATCTTAGAGGAAAATCTCTGTTTTTCACCTTTGAGTATGTTAACTGTGGGTTTGTCCAATATGGCCTTTATTATGTTAAGGTATGTTCCCTCCATACCCACTTTGTTGAGAGATTTTAATCATTAATGGATGTTGAATTTTGTCTATTTTCTATTCATTGTCTCTAGTTTCTTGGTTCTCTTTTAAATCATCTCCTGTCTTTTTTTTTTTTTTTTTTTTGCCCTCTGTGGTTTTAATTGTATTATCTCATAGTGTTCCATTTCTTCTCCTCTCTTAGCATATCAATTATATTTTTAAAAAACTCCGTAAGCACTTGTCTTAGAGTTTATAGTATACATTTACAACTAATTTGGTTGTAGTCTAGTTTGAATTAACTAGACTAAACTAACTGAACTAAAGTAGAACTAATCTAGTTTATTTTCATCAGCTATTGGAAGATATACAGACATGGTGTTGATTGTCATGCAGGAAGAAGTTTGACATACATTTCCCTAGAAACAGAAGGCATGCCATGCAGGGGCCATATGAGGGGCCATATGAGGGTTATTCAGGCAGCATAGGGAACACGGGGGAAATGTGGACAAGAGCCTCTGTTATTTCTTTAGGGAGGAATTGGTAAGGCAAAGTAAGCTGTTTTAAGATTGGCTAGTTTGAATAATTTCAGCGGGCTTTCTTGCATAGAGGCTGTACCTAGTTTTCTGGTACCTGTCTCTGATGTGATTTTGGCAGGTGGAGAGTGGCCTGGAGTATGTGAGCCTGATAAAGGGGTGGTATGGCATATGGGCTCTAGGTTGGTTGATTGTTTTGCATATGAAAGGCACACTTGCTGGTAAGTTATTTATGATCTTAATTGGGTAACTCTGGGAGGGACAGACTAGCATTGGAAAGACCCCAGATATCAAAGCATCACGATACAGAAGATCAAAGTCATCATTAATACAATTAGCCCATTAATACAATTTGATTCATATAACTAAATTTTAGGGGTAATAAAAGAGGAGATTTTACAGAGTAGGGCATAAGTTGTGCTAAACAGCATAGAAAACATTTTATAATGAGAGTAAAAGAAAGAAACATAGGTAGAAGTAAAAGGTATCCTTATAGGCAAGTGCATAACTAAATTAAAGTACCTCATATATAATGACTATATACATGAAGGTAAGACATATCATGGATCATGGATGCCTTCTCTGAACTGTTCTTTACTTACCACCTGCTTACAGTGCTGTAGCCTGGGTCATCAGGAACCTATTACTTTTTTTAAGACTTATTTTTTAAGAACAGTTTTAGGTTCACCACAAAACTGAGGAGAAGGTACACAGATTACCCATATACTACCTGCCCCTACACATGCATAGCCTCCCCCATTATCCACATCCTTCACCAGAATGGTATATGTTTTACTAAGGATGAGACTACATTGACCCATCCAAATCACTCAAGTCCATAGTTTACCTTAGGGTTCAGTCTTGGTGTGAGTTTGGACAAAAGATGATAGGTTTCCATCATCATGGTATTATTTTATGAAGTGTTTTCACTGCCCTAAAAATCCTCTGTGTTCTGCCTATTAATTTTTCCCCTCTCTGCCTGCAACCATGGACATTTTTATTGTTTTCACAGTTTTGTTTTTTCTGGAATCTCTTGTATTTGGAATCATACAGTATGTAGCCTTGCCCTTTTCACTTAGTAATATGCACTCAAGCTTTCTCCGTTTCTTTTCATGACTTGATAGCTCATTTTTTTTAGTGCTGAATAATATTCCATTGTCTGAAATGTGCCACACTTTATCTGTTCACCTACTGAAGGATGTTCTGGTTGCTTGCGAGTTTTGGGAATTACGAATGAGGCTTCTATAAACATCTTTGTGTAGAAATTGGAAATGATCCAAGGGAGAACAGTAATACCTACTGAGGGTTATTAATTTTCTATTGCTATGTAACCAATTATACCAAAACTTAGCAGATGAAAACAATACAGTTCTGTGGGTCAGGAATCTAAGTGGGTGAAGTTAAGGTGTCAAGTAAGGCTGTAGTTATCTCAGGGTTCAACATGGAGACAATTTGCTTCTAGACTTAGTCATTTGGCTGTGGAAGACCTAAAATCTGTTTCCAAACTTGTGCATGTGGGCCTCTCTACAGGCCTACTTCATGATGTCGTAGCTGGCTTCACCTAGGAGAGATTGAGTGAGACATAGAATCCAAGAAATCAGTCTTTTATTTTTTCTTTTAATTTTTTTCTGCTACCACATCCCATGGGAAACCGAGAAGTTAGTCTTTTTATAATCTGTCTTAGAAATGATGACCATCTGTTTTGCTACCTCTAGTTAATTAGAAGCAAGTCAATAACTTCATCCTATACACAATGGAATAGGAATATCAAGAACATGAATGCCAGGAGGCAGATATCATTGTGACCCATGCTAGAGGCTGCCTACTACAAAGAGAATGTAAAATTGACTGTAAAAATAAAAGATTTAAGTCATTTTGTTTAAAATACCTCAAGCAATACAGTATGGTCTTTGAGACTCTATTAGATTAGCTAAAGTAGCTGGTATTCTCATTAAGTATTAGTATTTTGAAATTAAACTATTGTGTTCACTCATCCATGTTTAACAAGTCTATGATCCACATGCTTGCATAACTCTACTAGGGTTGCATCTACATAGGCTTCTTGGACGCATTGATTTTAAAAATGATTTTTTTTTTTAAAGATTTTATTTATTTATTTGACAGAGAGAGAGAGAGATCACAAGTAGGCAGAGAGGCAGGCAGAGGCAGAGGGAGAAGCAGGCTCCCCGCCGAGCAAGGAGCCCGATGTGGGACTCGATCCCAGGACCCTGGGATCATGACCCGAGCCGAAGGCAGCCGCTTAACCAACTGAGCCTCCCAGGTGTCCCGATTTCAAAAATGATTTTTATGCACTAATTTTTTATTATAATATTATTAAGCATAGTGTATACTAATTTTTTATTATAGTAAATTTATTATAGTATAGTTTAGGATTCTTAGCTAACTCTTTTCTTCTTCCTTATATTTAGTATGCAGAGGGTTTATCCTTGGAGTCATACACTATCGGTATCGTGCAGTTGCTTGGCTTTAATCTGGGATTGAGTTATGATGATCCTGACACTTGCTATTGTTCAGGAGATGTTTGCACAATGTCACCTAAAGCAGTGTAAGATAATTTTCTTTATTGTACCTATTCCTTTATTCTTTATTGTACCTATTCCTTTAAAAAGGTTTTTTTTCGTTGTTTTGTTTTGTTTTGTTTTTGTTTTTGTTTTTTGGTTAGGAGCTTTTATACTTCTACTAACCAAACCGAAGTAATTAAACAATTATAGAACTCTATACCCAACAACAACAGAATACATTCTTTTCAAGTACAATGGAACATGTACCAAAATAGGCCCAACACTCACCCAGGCCTCTCCATGTCTGGTGAAACTCTCTTCCCCCTTCCTACATTCTGTAGTCTGGCTTCTATTTTCTTCCCCTGGCCAGATTGAAAGCAACCCGTAGGGGAAAAGCCATATGAATGGTGTAATTTCAGTGACTTTGCATAAAGCTAAATGCTTGGATATTTGCATTTAAAACTGGCCTTGTACAATATAAGGATGTACAGTATAATTCATATTAATAGTTAAGAAATTTTTATTCAGAAAGACATTATTGTAAATAACACCATGACCCATTGAGAAAGAGACTGGTGAAAAAAGGAAAAAACTTTTTATTTTAGTGCCATTAGTAATATATTTTACCTGCTTTATAAATAGGGGGTCCTACATTTCCATTTTGCTTGGGTTCCCACAAATTATGTGGCCAGTCCTGGTTATCCACACCAAGATTTGGTGTGCTCAGTATGTTCAATTTGAATCATTTTAGTTGGTATGTAGTGTAACCTTATATTGGTTTTAATCTGCATTTCCCTCTAAGCTAATGATATTGAATGGTGTTGAACATGTTTTCATACTTCATAGCTTTGTATAGCTTCTTTGAAGAACATCCTGTTCAAAAATTTTGCCATTTAAAAAAAATTTTTTGCCATTTTAAAAAATGAAAATAGAGATTTTCACACTTTTACTGATTTGTAAGAATTGTTTCTATATTCTGGCTATGAGTTCTTTACCAGATACATGATTTTCAAATATTTCTTCCTTATAGTGCCTTTTTTGAGAAAAAGTTTTAATTTTGATGAAGTATAGTTTGTCGATTTTTTATGCATCATGGTTTAATAGCTCTTATATTCAGTTTTATGATACACTGTGAGTTAATTATTGTATATGTGTTTAAGTTCATTTTTATTTTTGCTATGTAGATTTCCAGTTATTCCAATGTAACTTTTTGAAAAATCATCCTTTCCCCCACTTAATTGCCTTGGCAACTTTGTCAATATCAATTGACCATAAATGTATGGATTTTTTATTGTAATCTCTATTTTATATCATTAATCTGTATGTCTACCCTTATGGGAAAGCATATAGTTTTTATTACTGTAGCTTTCTCCAGCATTTTGAAATCAAGTGCTGTAAGTCCTCACATTTTATTCATCTTTTCGAAAATTGTTTTGGTTATTCTATGTCTTTTGCATTTTCATATACATTTTATTATCAGCTTTCTAATTTTTATGAAAACTCCTGCTAAGATTTTGGTAAGTATTCCATTGTTTAACTGCATAGGCCAATAATGGGAGAATTGCCATCTAAACAATGTCAAGTCTTTTGATCCTTGAATATGATATATGGCTTTATTGATTTGAGTCTTCTTTAATTTTTCTCAGCAATGTATTGTTTTTTACAGTTTACATTTCTTGTACTTGTTTTCTTAAATTTGTCCTTAAATTTTTTTTACTATTATGAGTAGCATTGTTTTCTTAATTTAATTTCCAGATTTTTCATTGCTAGCTCATTTTCTGTATTGCCAATCCAGTGGAAGGCTTTTACTATTACTGGTTTCCCCTGTTAGTGTTAGTCTGGCCCAATACCTAATCAATTCTGGGGTTTCCTCTGGGAAGGACATGAGGTGCAGCTAGAACAGTATAGGTTAACTTACAATCCCTTTCTGCTGTTTTCCCGTGATCCAACTGTGTAATTTCTGGCCAGGGATTCTAGTCTTTAATTTGTACGTGTTTAGTTTCTACACAACTTTATCATCTGCCAAGAATTTAAAAAATCACATTCTCTGTTCAGCGGTTGATGCTGGGATCCATATTTAGTTTTATAAGCTTTTCCTTTTTTTAGTTTTGTTTTGAGTTTTGGGTTCATGAATTTTACTTGTTTGTTGATAAATATAAGAGTGGATTTTTAATAAATTTCAGTTTAGTTCTGTAATGTCAAGAATTTAAAAATTAAGAGGCGCCTGCGTGGCTCAGTTAGTTAAGCATCTGACTGTTGATTTTGGCTCAGGTCCTGATCTCAGGATTGTGAGACTGACCCTGGTCCTATTCCACATTGGGTGTGGAGCCTGCATAAGATTCTCTGTCTCTGGGGGAGGGGTCAGTGTGTGTATGTTGTAGGAGTTAAGATGACAAAGAACTAGGGGGACCCTGAGATAGTCTCATCTCTCAAACACAGCTAGATAGTTATCAAATCATTCTGAACACCCAAGAAACCAGTTGGAGTTCTGAGAGAAAAAAATCTGCAAGTCTGTAAGTAGAAAAGTGACCACCTTTTGGAAGGTAGGAACTGTGTAAGTTCTTGGAGTAGATATACCTGTGGATCCAGCAATGGAGAAGGAGCCTGCTTATGGCTGCTTTTGCAAAGTATTGGAAGCTGCACAGCACAAAATCTGAACCTTTGGAAGTTTGTTACTATCTAGAATGCACCTGGCTTAAATGTGCTCAGGTTGTGAAGACGGTGGAATCCCAGGAGTAACAGTGTGGTCTGAGGATCCTCTGAGTCACAGGAAGAGTGGGTGGTGCCAAGGTGATGTGCTGTTTCCAGGAATGGGAGCCAGGTAGCCAGAGGAGAGCAGTTGGTCTTCGTGTTGGCTTTCTGCTATAAAGTGAACTGCCTTATGGTCATGTGCCCACTTTCCTGGGACTGGCTAGCAAGCATGGTGAGACCCTCCGCAAGAGGAACAGTGCAGGTCCACACCACAGGAGTCCCTGAAATTTGGAGATTTTTTCTGTCTTTTTTTATATTATGTTAGTCACCATACAGTAAGTACATCATTAGTTTTTGATATAGTATTCCATGATTCATTGTTTGTGTATAACACCCAGTGCTCCATGCAATATGTGCCCTCCTTAATACCCATCACAGGGCTAACCCATCGCTTCACCCCCCCTCCCCTCTAACACCCTCAATTTGTTTCTCAGAATACATAGTCTCTCATGGTTTGTCTTCCCTCTCCAATTCCCGCCCCCTCATTTTTCCCTTCCTTCTCCTAATGTCCTCCATGCTATTCCTTAATGTTCCACAAATAACTGAAACCATATGATAATTGACTTTCTCTGCTTGACTTATTTCATTCAGCAAAATCTATCTCCTCCAGCCCCATCCATGTTGATGCAAAAGTTGGATATTCATCTTTTCTGATGGCTCAGTAATATTCCATTGTATATATGGACACATCTTCTTTATCCATTCATCTATTGAAGGGCATCTCAGCTCTTTTCACAGTTTGGCTATCGTGGACATTGCTGCTATGAACATTGGGGTGCATGTGGCCCTTCTTTTCACTACATCTGTATCTTTGGGGTAAATACTCAGTAGTGTAATTGCTGGGTCATAGGGGAGCTCTGTTTTTTTAATTTTTTGACGAACCTCCACACTGTTTTCTAAAGTAGCTGTACCAAATTACATTCCCACCAACAGTGTAAGAGGGTTCTCCTTTCTCCATAACCTCTGCAACATTTGTTGTTTCTTGCCTTGTTAATTTTAACCATTCTAACTGGTGTAAGGTGGTATCTCAATGTGGTTTTTGTTTGAATTTCCCTAATGGCTAATGATGATGAACATTTTTTCATGTGTCTGCTAGCCATTTCTATGTCTTTTTTTTTAATTTTTAATTTTAATTTTATTTAATTTTATTTTTTTTCATTTCTATGTCTTCATTGGAGAAGTATCTTCATGTCTTCTGCCCATTTTTTGACTTATCTTTTTTTGGGGTGTTGAGTTTGAGAAGTTCTTTATAGATCTTGGATATCAGCCCTTTGTCTGTAGTGTCATTTGCAAATATCTTCTCCCATTCTGTGGGTTGCCTCTTTGTTTTGTTGACTGTTTCCTTTGCTGTGCAGACTTTTTATCTTGATGAAGTCCCAAAAGTTCATTTTCGCTTTTGTTTCCCTTGTCTTTGGAGACGTGTCTTGAAAGAAGTTGCTGTAGCCGATGTTGAAGAGGTTACTGCCTATGTTTCCTATAGGATTTTGATGGATTCCTGATTCACATTGAGGTCTTTCATCCATTTAGAGTTTATCTTTGTGTATGGTGTAAGAGAATGGTCGAGTTTCATTCTTCTGTACATAGCTGTCCAGTTTTCACAGCACCGTTTACTGAAGAGATTGTCTTTTTTCCACTGGATATTTTTTCCTGATTTGTCAAAGATTATTTGACCATAGAGTTGCGGGTCTATATCTGTGCTCTCTACTCTGTCCCATTGGTCTACGTGTCTGTTTTTGTGCCAGTACCATGCTGTCTTCGTGATCACAGCTTTGTAATAAAGCTTGAAATCAGGCAACATGATGCCCTCAGCTTTGTTTTTTCTTTTTCAACATTTCTTTCGTGATTCAGGGTCTTTTCTGGTTCCATACAAATTTTAGGATTGTTTGTTCCAGCACATTGAAAAATGCTGATGGTATTTTGATTGGGACGGTATTGAAAGTACAGATTTCTCTGGGGACCATAGACATTTTGTGGCCTGAGACTATGCAGGGAATAATCTCAATCTTTTGGTATTGATTGAGACCTGATTTGTCACTCAGTATGTAGTCTATTCTGGAGAAGGTTCCATGTACCCTCGAGAAGAATGAGTATTCTGTTGTTTTAGGGTGGAATGTTCTGTATATATGTATGAGGTCCATCTGGTCCAATGTGTCATTCAAAGCTCTTGTTTCTTTGTTGATTTTCTGCTTGGATGATCTGTCTGTTGCTGAGAGTGGCATGTTAAGATCCCCTACAATTAATGTATTCTTATCAATATGTCTTTTTATTTTGATTAACAGTTGGCTTCTGTAGTTGTCTGCTCCCATGTTGGGGGCATAGTAGATATTTACAATTGTTCGATCTTCTTGTTGGATAGACCCTTTAAGAATGATATAGTGTCCTTCTGTATCTCTAACTACAGTCTTTAGTTTAAAATCTAATTTGTCTGATATGAGAATTGCTACCCCAGCTTTCTTTTGAAGTCCATTGGCATGAAGGATGGTTCTCCATTCCTTCATTTTTCAGTCTGGATGCATCTTTAGGTTCAAAATAAGTCTCTTAGATTCAGCATATGGATGGGTCCCATCTTTTTATCTAATCTGCAACCCTGTGCCGTTTTATGGGAGCATTTAGGCCGTTCACGTTGAGAGTGATTATTGAAAGATATGATTTTATCATCATCATGTTGCCTGTGAAGTCTTTGTTTCTATAGATTGTATCTGTAAATTTCTGTTCTATATCACTCTTGGGGTCTTTCTCCTTTTTAGAACCCCCCTTAATATTTCTTGTAGGGCCTGCTTAGTGGTCACATATTCTTTCAGTTTTTGTCAGTCCTGGAAGTTCTGTATCTCTCCATCTATTCTAAATGACAGCCTTGCCAAATAAAGTATTCTTGGCTGCATGTTCTTCTCATTTAGTACACTGAGTATGTCTTGCCAGCCCTTTCTGGCTTGCCAGGTCTCTGTGGATAGTTCTGACATTATTCTGATGTTCCTCCCTCTGTACATAAGGAACCTCCTCCCTCTAATTCCCCCCCCCTTTTTTTTAAAGATTTTATTTATTTATTTGACAGAGAGAGAGACACAAGTAGGCAGAGAGGCAGATAGAGAGAGGGGGAAGCAGGCTCCCCATCGAGCAGAGAGCCCGACGTGGGGCTTGATCCCAGGACCCTGAGATCATGACCTGAGCTGAAGGCAGAGGCTTTAACCCACTGAGCCACCCAGGCACCCCTCCCCTAAATGCCCTTAAGAAGGTTTTTTGGTTCTACGGTTTGCAAGTTTTACTATTACATGCTGGGGTATTTGTCTGTTCCCCTTGATCTTGGGGTGGGGGATCCTCTCTGCCTCTAGGACACAAATGCTTATTTTATTCCCCTGATTAGGGAGGTTCTCAGCTACAGTTTGGTCAAATATATCTTCTAGTCCTCTCTCTCTCTCCACCCCTTCAGGGATCCCAATAATTTTGACATTGGAATGTTTCATGGTGTCATTTATTTCTCTAATTCTGTCTTCATGGGTTCTAAGCTGTTTGTTCCAGGCCTCCTCCTGATCCTTCTTTTTTATCAGTTTGTTGTCAAGATCACCTGTTCGTTCTTCTGCTTCGTTTACTCTAGCCGTTAGAGTATCTAGATTAGATTGGATATCACTGATAGCATTTTTAAGTTCTGCCAGATCCACTCTTATTTCTGCCTTTAGAGAATATGTGTTGCCATTAATCATTTTCTCCATCCTAGCTATCGTCTGCATCACTGTTACCCTGAAGTCTATTTCTGACATCTTGCTTATATCCATATCCATTAGTTCTGTGGCAGAGGTCACAGTCTCTGAGTCTTTCTATTTTGGGGGTTCCTCCTCTTAGTCGTCCTGTTGAGGGGTGGTTGAGAGAATGTACAGAGTACAAATTGTTGACCACAACCCAAGCAAGATGCACCTGTTTTATAGTGACCTTAGGATTGTTGGCCTCTTGGTCTTCCAGCCTGTCCTCTAGGGGAGGGTCCTGCCGCATTATCACTTAGGCAACCGTGTTTGGGCAGAATTGCCCTGCCTCCTGTGGGAAGGATGGGCTCAGTGAAAACCAGTTTTGGGGGGCTTTTGTTCTCTGGCAGCTTTCCTCGTCTCTTCCAAGAGTCAGAGCAGAAGTGACCATATCCAGAACTTTGCCTCAGAACAGATATCGCAGTCTGTTCTTCAGTGAGCTCTCCAGGCGACACTGTCTCTGTTACTATCTGTGCTGCTAAAAACTTCAGTAGCACTGCCAGCCTTTGCTTCCAGGTCCAGGTACATCTCTGGCCTTTGTGCTTCTAAAACTGCCAGCCACCCCCAGTTCACACGTGTGCCCCCCGAGCTCCAGGTTTCAGTCTGGGGGGCTGCCCTTAAGTCCTTTACCCACCACTACTGGTCCACGAGTCTGTACCTGGTCCCCAGTGTGGGAGGGTTTTGTGCTCCCACGGTGCAGGATCCCAGAGGCTCCCTCCCTCTTCTGTTTATCTTCTAATATCTGCCCACAGAATCACGGCTCCCTGCTTCATACCTTGAAAACAACCACCAGAGATATTCTGTTTGTAGAGATCCAGATATATCTTCTTATATCTCAGGCTGATTTGGGTGAGATGGCTGTTCAGAGTTGTCTGGTAGATTTCCAGCTCAATTCAGGGGACCGGTTGAAATAGGGTCCCCTACTCCTCCATTGTCTTTGCAACATCCTGAAGTTTGGAGTTTTGAAACTTACTCACATGCCTGAGATAAAATGGCTTGGACTTGGGGAAACATAGGGTTGAGATGGAAACAGAGGACACAAGTAGGGTGACTTATTGCTCTTCTGTGGGGCTTCACTGAAGAGAAGGGTGCAAACTTTCAGCTGAGAGCCTAGAGCGCAGGGCACAGCAATTTTCATCCTGACCATAGTGCTGAAAAGCTTCAGGGAACAAAACAGCACCACCTAGTGAAGGCTATGACCACATACACCTAGCCCTGCAGCCCCCTTGTGCCCTGGGGACACATTCCCACAGAAACAAGTCACCCTGAGAATCAGCACAGCAGGCCTCTCCCCCAGAAGACCAGCACAAACAATTAGCTTGCACCAAGATTATTAATCACAGAGTGCTGCAAACTTTAGGTCTAGAGGAAGTAGGATGTAGCTTTCTTTTTCCTTTTATTCTTTTATTATTTGTTATTATTATTTTCATTTATTATATTTTCCAATTCCTTTTTAAATCTTTTATTGTTTTTTAATTTTTATTTTTACATATGTATATATATTTTTTGGTTTACTTTCATTTCATTTTATTTTATTTTTTTTATTTTGGGACATAGATAGTTTAACAAGCAGGCCAAAACACACACCCCGTATCTAGTTTTGTTTTTATTTTTGTTTTTCTTGTTTCCCCCCTTTTTAATTTTACTTTGTTGTTGTTATTGTTTGGTCTTTTTCCTCTTTATTTTTCCTTGACAAAATGATGAGATGGAGGAATTAACCCCAAAGAAAGAACATGAGGTAGAACTCATGGTCATGGATTTAATCAATACAGATATAAGATGTCTGAACTAGAATTTGAAACAATGGTTATATGCATACTAGCTGGGCTTGTAAACAGCATAGAAGACACTAGAGAATCCCGTACTATAGAGATAAAAGAACTAAAACCTAGACAGACCAAAATTAAAAATGCTATAACCAAGATGTAATTCCAAGTGGAGGCCGTAAACACAAGGATGGATGAAGCAGAAGAGTAAATCAGTGACACAGAAGATAAAATTATGGAAAATAATGAAGCTGAAAAGAGGGGGGAGAGAAAACTATTCTCTAAAACTAGATCATGAAGGTATAGGAATAGGAATATAGATCATGAAAGTATAGGAAACTCAGCAATTCCATAAAGTGAAATGGTATCCATATCATAGCAGTACCAAAAGAAGAGCAGGGGAAGAAAGGGCAGAAGGTTTATTTGAACAAATTATAGCTAAGAACTTCCCTAATCTCGGGAAGGAAACAGGCATTCAAGTCTAAGAGGCACAGAGAACTCCTCTCAAAATCAACAAAAAAAGGTCAATACCATAACATACCATGGTGAAGCCTTGTAAAACCCAAAAGACTCCACCCAAAAATTACTAGAACTCATACAGGAATTCAGCAAAGTGGCAGGATATAAAATCAATGCACAGAAATTACTTGCATTTCAATGCACTACGAATGAGGCAGAAGAACAAGAAATCAAAGAATTGATCCCATTTACAATTACACCCAAAACTATAAGATACCTAGGAATAAACCTAACCAAAGAGATAAAGGATCTGTACTCTCTCTGAAAACTATAAAACCTTATGAAAGAAATTGAGGAAGACATAAAGAAATGGAAAAACATTCCATGCTCATGGATTGGAAAAACAAATATTGTTAAAATTCTATACTACCTTAAGCAATCTACATGTTCAGTGTAATCCCTATCAGAATAAAACCAGCATTTTCACAGAGCTGCAACAAGCAATCCTAAAATTTGTATACAACCAGAAAAGATGCTGAATAGCCAAAGTAATGTTGAAAAAGAAAAACACAGCTGGAGGCATCACAATTCCAGACTTAAAGCTGTATTACAAAGCTGTAATCATCAAGACCTTATGAAACTGGCAGAAGACAGACACATAGATCAATGGAAGAGAATAGAGAACCCAGAAATAGACCCTCAACTCTATGGTCAACTAGTCTTCAACAAAGCAGGAAAAAAGATCCAATGGGAAGAAGACAGTATCTTCAACAAATTGCGTTGGCAAAATTGGACAGCCACATGCAGAAGAGTGAAACTGGACCATTTTCTTACACCATACACAGAAATAGACTCAAAATGGATGAAGACCTAAATGTGAGACAGGAATCCATCAAGATCCTAGAGGAAAACACACGCAACAATTTCTTTGACCTCGGCTGCAGCAACTTCTTGATGTACATGTCTCCAAAGGCAAAGGAAACAAAAGCAAAATTGAACAATGGGGACTTCATCGAGATAAAAAGCTTTTGCATGTCAAAGTTGACAGAGCTAAAAGACAAACTACTGAATGGAAGAAGATATTTGCAAATGTCTTATAAGATAAAGGGCTAATATCCAAAATCTATAAGGAACTTATCAAACAACACCCCAAAAACAAAAAGTCCAGTCAAGAAATGGGCAGAAGATATAAACAGGCATTTCTCCAAAGAAGACATACAAATGGCCAACAGACATGAAAAAATGCTCCTCCACCTCACTCAGCATCAGGGAAATACAAATCAAAACCATAAGATACCAACTCAAACCTGTCAGAATGGCTAAAATTAACAAGTCAGGAAACAACAGATGTCAGTGAGGATGGAGGGAAAGGGGAACCCTCTTACAGCATTGGTGGGAATGCAAACTGGTGCAGTTGCTCTAGAAGGCAGTATGGAGGTTTCTCAAAAAAATTAAAAATAGAACTACCCTACTACCCAGCAATTGCACAAGTAGGTATTTATCAAAAGGATATAAAAATAGTGATTTGAAGGGGCATGTGCACCCCAATGTTTATAGCAGCAATGTCCACAATAGCCAAAATATGGAAAGAGCCCAGATGTCCATCAATAGATGAATGGATAAAGAAGATGTGGTATATATATAGTGGAATTTTATTCAGCCATCGAAAGAATGAAATCTTGCCATTTGCAAGGACATGGATGGAACTAGAGGGTATTAGGCTAAGGGAGATACATCAGTCAGAGAAAGACAAATATATGATTTCACTCAGATGTGGAATTTAAGAAGCAAAACAGATGAACATAGGGGAAGGGAAGGAAAAAATTTAAAATAAGATAAAAAAGAGGCAAGCCATAAGAGACCCTTATCTGTAGAGAAAAAACCGAGGATTGTTGGAGGGACAGTGGGTAGGAGGATGGGTAACTGGGTGATGGACATTAACGAGGGCACCTGATGAAATGAGCACTGGGTGTTATATGCAACTGATGAATTGCTAAATTCTATCCCTGAAACAACACACTACATGTTAAGTAACTTGAATTTAAATTTAAAAAAACATATTAAAAAGATAATTCTCTCTCTTCTCCCTCTGCCCCTCCCCTGCTTTCTCTCTCTCAGAAAAAAAGAATTTAAAAATTAAAAAATGGATTGGTTAAAAGATATATGAAAGCATAATTCATAGTTCATGAAAGTATAATTCTTTTTTTTCCCCAAAAACTTTTATTTTATTTTTTCGGTGTTACAAGATTCATTGTTCATGTACCACACCCAGTGCTCCACACAATATGTGCCCTCCTCAATACCCACCACCAGGCTCGCCCAACCCCCCACCACCCCCAAAACCTTGTTTGTCGTATATTGACTTTATGTGGTACAAACTTGCTAAACTCATTAGAATTTTCCAATTTTATTTGTTGATTCCTTAAGAATTTCTGTAAACAAAATTTTGTCATCCATGAAGAACACGTTTATTTTTCCTTTCCATCTATTTGTATGTAATTCCTTTTTCTTGCTAATTGAATTTGAAATAATTTCAGTACAACTTTATTGATGTGGTGAGAGTGGATATCTTTGCTTTGTTCCCAGTCTAAAGGGAAAAGCACTCAGTTTTTCATGAACAGTATGATGCTAACTGTAGTTTTTTTTCTTTAATAAATGTCTTCTCTTCCAAAGTAATATCTTTTTTTTTAAGATTTTTATTTTTTATTTATTTGACAGAGAGAGAGAGATCACAAGTACGCAGAGAGGCAGGCAGAGAGAGAGGGGTAAGCAGGCTCCCTGCTGAGCAGAGAGCCCGATGCGGGGCTCGATCCCAGGACCCTGAGATCATGACCTGAGCCAAAAGCAGAGGTTAACCCACTGAGCCACCCAGGCGCCCCCCAAAGTAATATCTTTTATTCCCTTGTATATTATGTTGGTTTTTTTCCATCATTTCACCATTCCACTTGTTTCATATATTTTTTGCCTGATGTTCATGCTTTTTGCCCCTACCAGGCATGTGGTCTACCTTTTACTACATACCTTTTGCCTAGGAGAATGCTCAGTAAATATGTTGTAAACAGTGACCAAATAGGCTAGTATATTTTCTCATTACTTTCTCCTTTGATTACTGATTCTGTTTTTTTGCTAGTTATGGGTCTGTTTAGGTTGTCTATTTCTTCCTGTTTCAGTTTTGGTAGTTTATATATTTCTAGGAATGTATCCATTTCTTCCATACTGCCTAATTTCTTGGCATATAATTGCTCATAATATTCTCTTATAATTGTTTGTATTTCTTCAGTGTCAAACAACAGGTTTTTATTTCAAATGTTCAGTTATGTTGAACAAAAGCTCTAAAATGTACTATTAAAATTAATACAGGGGCACCTGGGTGGCTCAGTGGGTTAAAGCCTCTGCCTTCGGCTCAGGTCATGATCCCAGGGTCCTGGGATCGAGCCCTGCATCGGGCTCTCTGCTCAGCAGGGAGCCTGCTTCTCCCTCTCTCTCTGCCTGCCTCTCTGCCTACTTGTGCTCTCTCTCTCTCTCTCTGTCAAAAAAATAAATAGAATCTTAAAAATATATATATAAAAAATAAAAAAATTAATACAAACATGTTTATATTGTCATTATAAGACTTTTATTATATAAAAAATAAAAAATATGTTAAATATTGAGGCTTAAAACTTAAAATTTTTGGCATTGGGAAAGTAAATAAAATGAACAGTTCTTATGTTTAAAGATTTAATGAAGTTCATTTCATAAGATAGATAAATAATAGGTCTTGTTTAAAACAGGATAGAATGCTATAAAAAGACTTAAAATTTTTTTTATTACAAGAATTTTCTTGGTGAAATTTAAAAAGTATGGTAAAACATTAGTATGTTTTGCAATGCAATGAATATTTTTTTAAATGTGCTTATTTTCCCCCATAATTCTTTTTAAATCTCTCTTTTCAAAACACCATACATTTAGCAGAAATGTAGAGATACACAGCAATAATTTTTGTCATATCCATTTTTTAAATATTTTAGGCAGTCTGGGGGTGTAAAGGAGTTTAGCACCTGTAGTTTGGATGACTTTAAATATTTAGCTTCACAATCTGGCTTTGAATGTCTTCGGAACATCCTTCCTGAAATGCCAGTTTATAAACAAGCACAAAAGAAAGTATGTGGCAATGGAAAATTGGAACGTGGTGAAGAGTGTGATTGTGGCATTGTAGAGGTTAGTAGAAATTTTTTCAGTTTAAAAAAAATTTCCTATATGTATGTTTATAGGTAAAAAATATGTGTATATATGTGTATAATAGCTAAAAAAGAAGGTGAGACCTTGTCTTTCAGAAAAATAAATTTGAAAAAGACCTTTGGGGAAGATGGAAGCCTTTGTTTCCTAATGTTGCTATTTTTTGAAGTGGACAGCAAAAGCCTTTTAGATAACGTTTAACTTCATAGATTGCCTTCTGACATTCTTTGTGTATCTGTCAACTCCAAACTCGTAAGTAGTTACCATAAAGTTTGTCTAAGGAGCTGAAGAAATAACCTTTTACAAGAAGCAGTAACAAAAACAGGAAAATCTGAAGGCAGTAGACTATTACCAGTGGAATAGCAAAAGTGAAAAGTTTTCTATTGACAGGTGAGGCCAGTTAAAAGTATTTTTTTAAAAATCTATCACCTGTAGAAAATATAAAAATGTAGAACTAAGATCAAGCCAAAAGAAAGATGAAAGATGATAGAGGAGCTATTGAGAGTAAAGTATAGTAGTCACATGAAAACTCTCAAGAGATAGCAATTAGGGCCACCTGGGTGGCTCAGTGGGTTAGAGCCTTTGCCTTCGGCTCAGGTCATGATCTCAGGGTCCTGAGATCAAACCCTGCATCAGGCTCTCTGCTCAGCAGGGAGCCTGTTCCCCCCCCCCCCACCTACTTATTATCTCTCTCTCTGTCAAATAAATAAATAAAATCTTAAAAAAAAAAGAGATAGCAATTATAAAATATGAAACATTATAAAATATATTAATATATATTAAAATAAATAATATATAAAGATATATAATACCCTATATATTGATGTATTTATTATAAATTGTTTTATATATAAAATACATTATATGTAAATACATTTTATATATAAATACATTTTATATTGATATTATATTATGTATAATGTATAATTATAATATAATAATACATTATTTCTATATATAATGGAGCACATTTAAAAGAAGAAGCCAGAGGAGAGTTTACTCTTGAAAAATTGCAGCTGCAATTAATAAGGATTGTGAGTTTATATCTTTCTAGCCTAAGAGTGCTCCTCTAACTCCACAGCTGTGGCAGAATTAAATAGCCATGGAAAACTGCAGCTCTATTGATTTAATGTGAGAGAGAACAGATTTCAGAGATGAGAACTACTGGAAATTTAAGGGGAAAATCCTGAAAGGGAGAGAATTGTGAAAGTGGTAAAACCTAAAATCTGATGTTTAATTTTAAACATATTTGGCTGACTGCTAAAATATTCATGGCCCAGAAATACCCCATGGGGCAAAAAATGTAGGGTAAGACACTTGAAAGACAAAGGTGCACCAGGTGAGCCCTGTGTTTGAGACTGGGACTGCAACTGGAAATTAAAGAGGAATCTTAAGAAACAAAGAAATTACAGGTAGTTTGTACTCTGAAATCTAAGTGCTATCTCTACCTAAATCCTTGGCTGAATGTCACATTACATCAGGGAATCAGGCTAAAAATCCAGCAGTTTGAAGACATATGAGTTGAGCAGAGATAGCTTTGGCATATTGTAGGGGAGATAAATCTTACAGTTTGTGCCCAGGTTACTTAATTCCCTATAGGAAAAAAAAAATTTAGAAAGACAGCCGAATACAGGCATTATATCTTTGTATCTATAATGTTTAACTTACTAACCAAACATTTACTAGACAGAGAATTAGGAAAATGTGAACCATATTTAGGAAAATATGAAGTTAAGGGAAACTGATTCTGAAAAGTCCAAGATATTGTATTTAGCAGATAAAGACTTCACAGTAGTTATTTTGAATATATTAGGAGTATTAAAGGAAACTATGCTCAAATAATTTAAGGAAAAATTATCCTAGTGAGTGAGCAGCTAGAGAATGTCAACAGATATATGTTAAGTATAAAAAAATATAAATTTAAAGTCTAGAAATGAAATGTATAATAAATGAAATAAAAAAAAGCAGAATAATCAATGAACTTGATCAGTGGAACAATAAGAACATATCTACGGAACAGAGAAAAGAAGAGTTGAAGAAAAATAACAAAACCTTAGATATCTGAGAGGAAGTATTAAGTACCAAATGTAGGTGTAATTGGATTTCAAGATAAAGAAAAGAGAAAGTAGGTGGCAGAAAAAAAATCTGTTGGGAATAATGCTGATTATTTTCCAGATTTGAAGGAAAACATTTACTTACAGACCCAAGATGCTCAGCATTATAATCATAAGCAGATAGACACAAAAAACTATATGCTGATAGACACACAAAAAAAGCACTTCTCTACACAGATCAATAAAACCTCCTGAAGTCACAAGATAAAAAGAAAACTTAATTTCAGTCCAAAAAAAGACACATTAGGTACAGGATACAATGATACAAAATATAGCTGACTTCTTATAAACAATAATGGAGGTCATTAGACTTTGAAATGACAAACTAAAAGTGCTGAAAGAAAAAAAAGTCAAGAACCAAGATATCTATACTCAAAGATATAATTCTTTTTTTTAAAGATGTTATTCTTTAAAATGGAAGTAAATAAAGTTATTCTCAGTTAAGCAAAAGCGGAGAAAGATGTCATAGTAAGCTTGCACTACAGAAAATCCTAAGAACTTAAAATGTTTTAGGCTGAAGGGCCAATGCAGTAGATGATCAGTCTGATCTACAAGAGGATGAACACAGGAATTGGTAAACATGTGGGTAAATATAATTATATGTATGCTTTTTCTTTTCTGCTCTTAATTTTACAAACAACATTGTATACATGCACAGATATGTAATTACATATACTTAATCACTGTGCATTCATATATACATAATACATATATGTGCATATAAATGTGTATTTACATGTGTATATATTCACAAACATATATGTATGGGTATGTATGTGTTTATGGATGCGTATATGTATATATGCATATCAACAAATATACATACATATACATACAAATATACATACATATGCACATATACACACTTATGTGTATATATGTGTGTGTATCTACATCTATACAAGACCAATAACAGCACTAAATATAGAAGGGTACATTGCAAGGTTTCTATAATTTACCTGAAGAAAATCAGTATTAACTTTAAGTAGATTATAGTCTTTTAAAGATACTTCGTGTAAATCCTAGAGCAAATATTGAAAAATTATGCAGAGATATAACTAAAAAAGCCAGTAGAAGATTTATTGGCTAAATACTAAACATATTTCATCAACACAAAATAAGACAAGAAGGGAAGAATTGAGGAACAAAAACAAGATGAGATAAATAGAAACAAACAGCAAAATAACAAATTGAAATACATGTTAACAATTACATTAAATATAAATAGACCAGACACTCTAATCAAAAGGCCAAGGTTCTCAGACTAGATAAAAACTGAGAAATAATCACATGCTAAATCACATTCTAAAATCACATTTTAACCCCAACACTCTGTATCATACAAAAATAATAGAATGGAAAAGGATATAACAAGCAAACAGTAAATACAAGGAAGCTATAGTGACTATACTAACATATAAAGATATAGTAATGCTTCAAAATGAAATGAAGTAAAGGATAAATGCATAAGGAGGATATAAAAATAATAAATACATAAACATTTATAAAAATATATTTACAGGGGCGCCTGGGTGGGTCAGTGGGTTAAAGCCTCCGCCTTCAGCTCAGGTCATGATCTCAGGGTCCTGGGATCGAGCCCCGCATCAGGCTCTCTGCTCAGCAGGGAACCTTCTTCCCTCTCTCTCTCTGCCTGCCTCTCTGCCTACTTGTGATCTCTCTCTGTCAAATAAATAAATAAAATCTTTAAATATATATATATATTTACATATATATACACACATTAAATTTTCAAATTTTATGAAACAATCACTGGCAGAAATAAAGGGAGAAACTGACAAATCTATCATATTTGGAGATTTATTTCACATCTCTCAGTAACTGATAGAACAATTAGACAAAAACTCATTAAGGATATAGAAGACCTGAACAATACTACCAATCACCTTAATATAATGATATTTATAGACCACTATGTTTAACAGCTTAAATATAAAAATTCCTTTCAGGAGAACTTGGAATATTCATCAGGATAGAATATTTGAGGCTTGAAATAAATCTCATCGTATTTATTTTGTGCTGAGAATTCAGTCAGAAACCAAGAATAATAAAATACCTTGAAAAGCCTCCAAATATTTGGAAATTAAACTACCACTTCTAAATGGCGCTTAGCTCAAAGAAAAATTACAAAGCAATTTTAGGATATATTTTTAATAGTTGCAAATTTAAACATAACATCAAAACTTACGAGATTCAGTTAAAACAGTGTTATAAGGAAAATCTATAGCTATAAATGCTTATATTAAAGAAGACAGATCTAAAATCAATTATTAGAATGCTACTTAAGGTAACTAAAATATTAGTCTAAGTTAAATCTAAAGGAAATAATGATAAAGATATAGGTAGAAATCAATGAGATAGAAATCAGGGAATGAAAATCTATGAAAATGAAAGCCAGGGCTTTGAAAATAATCATATACTTGATAAACTTGTTGCTGTGTTGGTGGAGCAATGAAAGAAAAAAGAAATTCCCAGTATTGGGAATGAAAGAGGGTACATTATTTACTACACATCCTACATATGTTTAAATTAAGGAATATTAAAAACAACTTTATATAAATGAATTTGGCAATTTATATGAAATTGGCAAGTTTCTCAAAAGACAAATTATCATAATGCATGTGAGGGAAGAGATCATTTGAATTTGTCTTTTTGTTTACAGAATTGTACACATAAAGACTGCTGTGATGCTAGAATATGTTTAATGAAAAAGGGTAAACAATGTGGTTCCGGGGAATGCTGCACACGAGATTGCAAGGTAAGAGGCGATCTATTTTATAGTAGCTCAGCATTAAATTTCTTGAAACACTTGTTTCAGAGAGATGCGAAACATGTCAATACCTTATCAGTCCTTTGCATTGTATTACATCCAAGCACATTGGACCCTTACATTGCAGTACATTCAGTAATCTGTCATTTCCAGGACTCTCATGTGCTTAATACCTGATGATTCTTCTCTCCTAACTTGAATTCCCATCCTTATACCTTATTACAAATCTTTCTTGTACCCACTGAGATACTTCTGCAGTCAACATACATCTGAAGCAACCCTCTTAAGGTCTTCTTTTCTTTTCTTTTTCTTAAATTTAAATTCAATTAGCCAACATATAGTACATTATTAGTTTCAGGTGTAGAGTTCAGTAATTTATCAATTGCATGTAATACCCAGGTCTTATTTTCTAACACCATACCTCACATGGGATCAAGAAATTAGATTAGTTTCTGTTGTTGTTGTTGTTGTTATTGTTATTGTTAGCTAAATTCTCTTCACTGTCTTCTGGTAAAGTCTGCTGTTCCTCTGCAATTCAGTTATTGTTATAATCAACCAATCTCTCTTTATTGAAAGTATTTAAAGAATTCCTGAATAATTGTCCTGTACCCAATTAACTGGAATCCTAATGAAAAAAGAAACTCCTGAACAAAGCAAATAGCAGATATCCATAAGACTGGAGTAAGAATATGCTTTTATCTTTAAAATTTTTTCCCCAAACCTTATTGAGATACAATTGGCATATAACATTGTGTAAGTTTAAGGTGTACAATGTAATGATTTCATATAAGTATATTGTGAAATGATTACAATAAGATTAGCACACTTTACATAGCAACATTTAGTAAGAAACTTTCAAGTATACAATACATTATTAACTTTAGTAGTCACCACGCTGTACATTAGATCCCCAGATTGATTCATTTTATAGGTGAAAATTTGTACCCTTGACCAACATTTTCCCATTTCTCCCACAGTTTTATTTCTTCCTTTCTGATTTGGATGCCTTTTATTCTTTTTTCTTGTCTAATTGCTCTGGCTAAGACTTCTAGTACTATGTTAAACAGGAGTGGCAAGAATGGACAATTTGTCTTGTTTTTGATCTGACAGGTAAAGATTTCAGCTTTTCCCTATTGAAGATTGTTAGTTTAGGCTTGTCATGTATAGTTTTTATTATATTGATGTATGTTTGTTCTATACCCAAACTGTTGAGAGATTTTGTCATGAAAGTGTGTTTAATTTTGTCACTTTAGAGGATTACATGAATTTTACCCCTATTTGTATTAATGGGGTTATATTATTTTTATTGATTCCTGTGTGTTGAATCATCCTTGTATCCCAGGAATAAATCTCACTTGATCATGGTATATGCTGCTTTTAATGTGCTGTTGAATTTGTTGTGTTAGTATTTTTTTGAGAATGTTTGCATCTGTATTCATCAGGGATATTGGCCTGTAATTTTCCTTTCTTGTTTCTTTCCTTATTTGTCTTTGGTATCAGAGTAAAGCTGGCATTGTAAAATGAGTTTGGGAGTGTTCCTTCCTTTTTAATTTTTGGGAGAATTGAGAAAGATTAGCATTAATTCTTCAAATATTTCATAGAATTCACCTGTGAACCATCTATTTCTGGTCTTTTCTTCGTTAGGAGATTTGATAACAAATTCAGTCTCTTGTGTTTGGTTCTTTCAAGTTTTCCATTTCTTCATGATTCAGTCTTGCTAGGTTGTGTGTTTCTAGGAATTCATCCATTTCTTCTAAAGGATTATGCAGTTTGTAGGTAGATAATTGTTATAGTAGCCTCTTATGATACTTTGTGTTTCTGTGGTATCAATTTTAGTGTCTCCTCTTTATTCTATAATTTTATTTTATTGAGTCCACTCTCTTTTTCTTGGTTAGTCTAGCTAAAGATTTGCCATTTAGTTTATCTTTTGAAAACCCAACTCTTGGTTTAATTGATTTTTTTTCCTATTGTCTCTTTGGTCTCTGTTTCATTTATTTCTGCTCTGATTTTTGTTGTTTATTTCCTTCCACTAACTTGGGGCTTAGTTTATTTTCCTTTTTTAATTCCTTTAGGGATAAAGTTAGATTATTTGAGATTTTTTTATTGTAGGCATTTATTGCTGTAAACTTACCTCTTAGAACTGCTTTTCCTATGTCCCTATGTTTTGATATGTTGTTTTTTTGTTTTTATTAGTTTATTTTAAGATACTTTTCTGATTTCCTTTTTTTTCTTCGTTGGTCCATTGGTTCTTAAGGAGTATGATGTTGGTTGCATATTTTGTGAATTTTTCGGTTTTTTTCCTGAGGTTTCATACCATTGTGTGTGGAAAAGATATTAGATATTATTTCAATTCCCTTAAATTTCATAAGACTTGCTTTGTGAACCAACATATGTTTTATCCTGGAGAATGTTCCATGTGTGCTTGAGAAGAATGTGTATTTTGTTCCTGTTGGACATAATGTTCTATATATGTCTTTAAGGTCCATTTGGTCTGTAGTTTTATTCAGGCCTGCTATTTTCTTCCTAATTTTCTTTCTGATTGATCTATCCAATGTTACTAGTAAGGTATTGAAGTCCTCTACTATTATTGAATTGATTTCGAAGTCCAGGGATGTCATATTATTTTTAATCCTTCACATTGTTAATGTGATGTATCACATTTATTGAATTACTTATGTTCAAACATCCTTGATTCTTAGTGATAAATCTTAATTGATCATGATGTATGATCCTTTTAATGTGCTGTTGAAATTGGTTTCCTAGTATTTTATTGAGAATTATTGTATTTATGTTCATCAGGCCTGTTCTTCAGGTCAAAATTACATTAGCATATAGTTTTCTTTTCTTGTGGTATCTTGGTCTGACTTTGGTATTAAGATAATTCTGGCCTCATAAAATGAGTTTGGAAGTTTTTCTTCCTATTCAGTTTTTTGGAAGAGATTGAAAAGGATTAGCATTAAGTACTCCTTAAGTGTTTGGTAGAATTCATCTGTGAAGCCATCTGATCCTGGGATTTTCTATGTTGGGTGGTTTTTAACTGATAACTGATTTGATCTCTTTACTCATTATTGGTTTGTTCAGATTTTTCTTTTTTTTTTTTTTTCCATGATTCAATCTTCATAGGTCGTTTCTAGGAATTTATCCTTTCTAAGTTATGTGATTTGTTATAAAATATATATATAATTATATACATGTATATAATTGTAGTCTCTTATGATCTTTTGTGTTTCTGTGATATCTGTTGTAATGTTACCACTTTCATTTATAATTTCTATGAGTCCTCATAATTTCTATGAGTTCTCTGTTTTTTCTTAGTTTAGTGAAAGGTTTATCAATTTTATCTTTACAAAAACCAGCTCTCAGTTTCACTGATGTTTTCTATTGTTTTTCTCATCTCTATTTTATTTATTTCTGTTTAAACTTTATTTCTTTTCTTCTGGTAACTTTGAGCTTAGTTTGTTCTTTTTCTAGTTCCTTGAGATGTTCCTTTTTATTGTAGGTGTTTGTCACTATAAATGGTCCTTTCAGAATTGCATTTAATGCATTCCTTAATTTTTAATTAATTTAATATTCCAATTTTTTATTTGTCTTGAGATTTTTTTTGATTCTTTTTGATTTTTATTTGATACATTGTTTGGGAGTGTGTTTAATTTCCACATATTTGTGTGAATTTTTAAGTTTTTTCTACTGTTGATTTCTAGTTCAACATCATTGTGATTAGAAAAAATTCTTGATATAATTTCAGTATTTTTAAATTTGTTAAGGTTTATTTTTTGGCCTAACCTATGATCTACCTTGGAGAATGTTCATTGTGCACTTAAGGACAATTTGTATTCTGCTGCTGTTGGATGGAATATTCTGCATGTGTTTATTAGGTTCATTAGGTCTGTAGTGTTATTCAAGCTCACTGTTCTGGTGTAGATTTTTCTTTTTGGATGACCTAGCCAATACTGAAAGTAGAGTGATGGAGCCACCTACTGTCTTTTGTTCTGTCAATATTTGTATATTTAGGTATTCTGATGTTGGGTGCATATATATTTGCAATTGTTATATCCTCTTAATAACTTGACCTTTTTATCATTATATAATAACTTTCTATGTCTCTAGTGACCATTTTTTAAGAAAGATTTTACTTACTTATTTAGCAAAGAGAGACACACAGCGAGAGAGGGAACACAGGCAGGGGGAGTGGGAGAGGAAGAAGCAGGCTTCCCGCTGAGCAGGGAGCCCAAAGCAAGCTTGATCCCAGGACCCTGAGTTCAGCACATGAGCCGAAGGCAGATGCTTAATGACTGAGCCACCCAGGCACCCCTCTTTTGATCATTTTTGATTTAAAGTCTATTTTGTATAACATAAATGTAGCCCTCTCTGCTCTGTATGATTGCCATTTGCATGAGCTATTTTTTCTATCTCTTCACTTTCAGTTTGTGTGTCCTAAAGACTTAAGTGGGTCTCTTGTAGGTCGCATATAGTTTGATCTCATTTTTTAATTAATTCGCTTACCCTGTGTCTTTTGATTATGATTCATTTACTTTCAAAGTAATTATAGATAAAGGAGGATTTGCTATTGCTATATTATTAGTTGTTTTCTGTTTGTTTTGTTGTTCTTTTATCCTATTTTTCCTCTTTTAGTGTCTTACATTGTGATATGATGATTTCTATGTGGTGGTATGCTTTGATTAATTTTTCTTTATATTTTGTATATTCACGGCAGGTGTTTTTGTGTGTGTGTGTGTCTGTACGTTATTACCACAAGGCTTACACAAGACATTTTATAGTTATAATGATCTTATTTTAAGGTGATAACTAACTTTGCTCTCATACAAAAAATCCCCCCATTTTATGTTATCGATGTGATATATACATCCTTTTTTTAAAAAGATTTTATTTATTTATTTGACAGTGAGAGAGAGACAGTGAGAGCAGGAACATGAGCAGGGGGAGTGGGGGAGGGAAAGCAGGCTTCCCGCTGAGCAGGGAGCCCGATGTGGGGCTCCATTCTAGGACTCCGGGATCATGACCTGAGCCGAAGCCAGATGCTTAATGACTGAGCCAGCCAGGTGCCCCTGATATATATATCCTTTTATATTGTGTTTCCATGAACAAATTATTATAGCTATAGTTACTTTTCATACTTTTGTCTTTTAACTTTTATACTAGAGTTAAAAGTGATTTATGCACCAACTATTACAGTGGTGGGAGTATTCTGAATTTAACTTTAACTTACTTTTACCAGTGATTTTTATACTTTTATGTTTTCATATGGTTAATTAGAATTTTTTCATTTCTACTTGGAGAATTCTCTTTAGCATTTTTTTGTAAGACACATATAATGATGATGAACTCTCTTACATTTATTTTGTTTATCTATTTTGTTTATCTTAGATTATTATGTTTATCTGAGAAAGTCTTATCTCTTTTTCATTACCGAATGATAGCTTTACTGGATATAGTATTCTTTTTTTGTTTCATTTTGGTTTTGTTTTTTAATTTTATTTATTTATTTTTAATTTAATTTTATTTTTTCAGTGTTCCAGGTTTCATTGTTCATGCACCACACCCAGTGCTCCATGCAATATGTGCCTCCTCAACACCCACCACCAGGCTCACACACAACACCCTCACCCACCTCCCCTCCAAAACCCTCAGTTTGTTTCTCAGAGTCCACAGTCTCTCATGGTTCATCTCCCCCTCCGACTTCCCCCAATTCACTTTTCCTTTCCTTCCTCTAATGTCCTCTATGTTTTTCCTTATGCTCCACAAGGAAGTGAAAACATATGATAATTGACTATCTCTGCTTGACTTATTTCACTCAGCATAATGTCTTCCAGTCCCGTCCATGTTGATATAAAAGTTGGGTATTCATCCTTTCTGATGGAGACATAGTATTCCATTGTATATATGGACCGTATCTTCTTTATTCATTCGTCTGTTGAAGGGCATCTTGGCTCTTTCCACAGTTTGGTGATTGTGGCTGTTGCTGCTATGAACATTGGGGTACGTGTGGCCCTTCTTCTCACTACATCTATATCTTTGGGGTAAATACCCAGTAGTGCAATTGCAGGGTCATAGGGTAGCTCCATTTTTAATTTCTTAAGGAATCTCCACACTGTTTTCCAAAGTGACTGCACCAACTTCCATTCTTTTAAAGATTTATTTCATTTATTTTAGAGAGAGAGTGCGTGTGCATGTGCATGCCCACGTGGTGGGGGAGGGGCTGAAGAAGAGGGGGAGAGAGAGAATCTCAAGCAGATTCCCTGCTGAGCTCAGGGCCTGACACAGGGCTCCATCTCATGACCCTTGAGATCATGACCTGGCTAAAATCAAGAGTTGAACACTTAAAAATAGTATGACTCTTCTTTTGAAGAGTTCTTTTGGCCTTACATACATTTTTCTCTCTAGATTTGGCAAATTGTCATCATTTCTTTAAATAAACTTTCTGCCCATTTCTCTTTCACTGCTTTTTCTGGGACTCCCATAGTGCATATGTTGTTTCTTTTGATATGTCCTGTTAAGTACCATAAGCTTCCTTTAATATTTTTCTTTTTTGTTCTCCTAACTGGATAATTTTAAATGATTGCCCTTGAGTTCACTATTTCTTCTCCTTGATCAACTGTGTCCCTGTGTCCTTGAAGCTTTTTAATGGATTTTTCAGTTCAGTTATTGTTTTCTTCAGATCTAGAATTTCTATTTGGTTCTTTTTTTTTTTTTAATAATTTCTTTGTGAAACTCATTTTGTTCATGTATCATTTTCCTGATTTTATTTATTTGTCTATCTCTGCTCTCTTATCTGAGCTTAAGGTGATTATTTTTTATTTTTTGTCAAACATTTTGTACATTTCCATTTCTTTCATTTGTCTTCCACAAGAGCTCTGTTTTATTCCTTTGTTGGCATCATGTTTCCTTGATTCTTTGTTTCTTGAAGCCTTGCACTGCTGCCTTCACATTTGAAGAAGTAGCCATCCCTTCTAATGTTTACTAACTGGCCTTGGGAGAGAAAGAAGCCAGACACCAGTCAGCCCAGCTAGAGTTTTGGGGGCCTCTCAGACCTTTTTCATGGATGTGCTTGTTCCACTCCTCTTCTGGGGTTGTTCCACACCTCCTAGGGGTGTGTGTGTGGCAGAGATTAAGATTGAATACCTTCTCTCCATTCCAGAAAGCCAGTCTGGCTATGGAGAGCCTCATAAATTTTCCCTGAGGCAGTGCCCTAAAGTGTTCAAGGTTGTGCAATTCAGCAGAGTCAAGCCAGCTGTTGATATCCATGTTGTCTACAGGATTGTGCCCATTTGTTGGAGGCTCATGTGTGCCATATACTGGGGAATTTGGGGTTCTAGCTACAGGGTGTGAGTGTGGAGTGCTGGGGGTATTGGCTGGCTAGTTGTGGGTGTCCTCACATGAGGCATCCTCTTGTTTTGTGGGTGATCTCTTGCTGAAGTCTGTAAGCCAGTTAATTGGATATGTGGCTCATTGTTGTGATCCACACACTGGTTGCTGTGAACTCCCATCTCTTTTCCCTATTGCTAGGGGTCCTCAGACTAGTTAAGTATGCCAATTCCCTCAGTGTTCTGAGTGGGGTAAGATAAAAGTAGTCTCCTATGCAGTGTTTTGCAGGGCTGGGGAAACTGTGTTCTCATCCCTTTTATTTTCTCTTTCAGAGAAATCACCAGCCAAGACAGTCTCTCTTGGCATTGAGCTGTGCCACCTTGGGGAGGGAATGATGTGGGTAAAGTGAAACTGTTCTTACCATCTTCCAATGCATCTACTCTCAGATTTTTTGCTTCACCTGGGGACTGGAACCTTTCAGCTAGATTAGATTATCTCATTCATGGTAGTTGTTAAAATAGGCATTCCTATGTGGTTATGCTGCCAGGACCTCTGATTCTGACATTTGCAGGTGTCACTCTCCTCTTCTTTTCCATTATTAGGTAAAATTTAGTCATAATTATTCATATGAAGTGTAACTTTCAAAAAATTAAACAACGTATCAAACACAAGCAGTATAACAGACTACCAAATTCCCCGTCATTGCTAAGGGAATAACTTAAACGAGATTCATATATCAACAGAGATAATGTGAACAACTGCTGTTGCAAATGGAGTAGTAGTTATGATTCTCATTAGTCCTTGGGCCTAGCTATCGAAATGGTACTAGCTCGAACTATGAGTTTTCTGATATACGCAGTACTCTCTTTACTACACAGTCAAGGCTGTGTGGTGGTCAGAGACAGTAAATTAACCCACCTATTTCTCATTTAGTTGTGTAAAGGGACATAGTCCTGACAATGAATTGCACCTTACATGTAGAGACTGACAGTCTTGGCAAGAATAAAAATGAATTACAAATAAAATAAAAAATACACAAAAAGATTTTAGGAGAAAACACTCAGAAAAAAGGAGTCACCCATTTTTAAGCTTTAGGGCCATTTTGGAATTAGAGAACCAAATAAAGAAACATGAACACCTCTTAATAGAGGAGCAAATAGGACGATAAAACTTGGTTCAAAGAGCATTTGAGGAATGGTATTTATAAGTATTGAAAAAGAAGTTGGGTGAAAGAATCCAGTCTGAAAAGGTTACATACTCTATGATTCCAAATATATGACATTCTGGAAAAGGACTGTAAAAAGGTCAGTGGTTGCCAGGAACTAAAGGGGAGATGAATAAGCAGAGTATGAAGGATTTTTAGGGCAGTGGAAATGCTCAGCGTGATACCATTACAATAGATACATGCCATTATACATATGTTCAAGCCCATGAAATGCATAACAATGAGAAAGAACTTTCATGTAAACTATGGACTTTGACTGATTATGATGTGTCATGTAAGTTCATCGTACCACTCCAGATAGAGATGTTGATAAGAGAGGAGGCTTTGTATGTGTGGGGCAAGGGTTATATGGGAAATCTCTGTACTTACCCCTCATGTTTTCTGTGACCCTTAAGCTGCTATAAAAAATAGTCAAAACAATAGAAGAAATTAGAATGAATGTAATATTGCCATTTATACATATTTATAAAAGGAAGCATATTTTAAAGAAACTGATATTAACTCCTTTTCATTATACTTACATGTATTTTCCTTTAGAAATAATTTTGATCATTGGTTTTGATTTGAATGTTAACTACATAAGCTTGGGTGACTCAAGTATTATGTTTTGTCATCCCACCCATCACTTGAAGAATTTGTGTCAGAATTGCTATATATAGCAAATACTTGTTGACATCATGGAAAAATGTAAAGAGAAAACCTATTTTGGGGGGTGGTGAATGTTATAGAAGCCGGGCTTCTAGGACCTTTGAAAGCTAAAACAAATTTGACTTAGTTTGCATAGGATAGTGATGATAGCCATGAGGAATTGGGGCTTAGGTTGAGGAAAGGGCTTGCAGTAATGATATTTGGAAGTTTATTGGCAAAGACAGGTATACGGAAAGCAAATACTGGAAGGAATTAGCTAGACTAGGTGCTGAAGAGATCAGAGATGTATAATTGGGGAAGTAATTTTTTTTATAGTTGTTTGCAATGTGATATGTGAAATAAACCTTTTCCTGTGTGTCCTTAAATTACCTTAAAAAATCTACAAACTTTTTTCTAAATGTTTATGATGTGTACTTTTTATTTTGTAAATGGTTGCTGATTTCTGCTTGAAGGGACAGCATATGGAGAAACCAGAGGCTGTCCACATGAGCATAGCCATGATGGGTTGCAAGTAATTTTTTAAAGTAATTTCTGTATTAATTGCTTAGGTTTAATTTTAGTCTTTTTTTGTAATAATTATGGCAGTCTACTTATTATTGAATTTCTCACTTATAAGCACTACCCACTCTTTTATCCACAGTAAATTTAATTATTTAAATTTCTATGCAATGCTTAAATAGTTAACAAGATTTAATTTTCTTCTTGCTCTTAGCAACTTAAAAGAAATGAAAAATTAAAGCCCGAAGGGAAAGAAAACTTGAGTATCATTGGTGCATATCTTTTCTTATGTTCCTTTTTCCCTTCTAGCTAAAACCAGTTGGTATACGGTGTAGGAAATCTATGGATGAATGTGATTTCCCTGAATATTGCAATGGGGTTTCGTCACACTGTGTGCCTGACACTTATGCACGCAATGGACAAAGTTGTGATTCGGGCGATGCCTTCTGTTTTGACGGACGATGTCGGATACATAGCAAACAGTGTAAAGAGTTGATTGGAGGAGGTAAGGACCAAAACTTTCTTCTTAGTTCCTAAATTCTGATTATACTAAGCTTCATTATTCAATTCTATAGGACAAAATGTAAATATAATTTGTTAATGAGTAAAGTCTTGCCCCTTAGTGTTAAAGGAAATAAAATTTTCTTGATTCTGAAAAAAAAAAAACCCTTAATTTATATGGAATTCTTGTTTGCAAAGGAAGAAACCTCAAGTGGAAATGCAGCTTCTCAGAAGATTATATAGAATTGGTGGTGGTGATGTTTAGTTTAGGCTTAAATGAAACAAAGTTTTACTAGAACAAAGCAAGACTAATAACTGTGTGGATTTCAAGTGTGGGTCTGTTCGAAGAGGCTTGCTCTTGAATACTTCAGTTTAGGACCTGTCTAGTTCAGTTTGATAGCTTCCTGTAAATGAAATATACAATTTCCTGAACATACACAGTTCATGTTCTTTGAGAGAGCAAAATGTTCTACTCTCAGTCCTCCCTTAAGGCCTTCCTTTGCCAGGTCATAGGTATTGTGTACCTACCTAAGTACCTAAATATTATGTAAATCTATATGAATGACAGGAATTTAAGGAGGAGATGAAGTGGAGGTTTTGGTGATGTTATAATTTTGTTCTGCTTTTCTATCAGAATCATAGTTATGTTATCTGGCAAGACAATGGTGACATTAGTATTTAAAACATAATTGAGATACAAACAAACAAATGGCCAGTGAAATTAGGAGAAACAAAAAATTACAGTGTTTTCCCTGAGTAGAATAGGAAAACTAAATTGCAGTGCTAGTCAGATAAATTTAGATCCATATAGTGGGATGTCAACTAGGTATCTCCCAAGTTATTTATCTTGTTTACTGTTTCTTTAGTGTTAGCAGTGATTTTGAGTGATTTAAAGGTCTTTGTGAAAACTACAGGTGTTTAAGTACAATAGTCTTCTCCCAAAGTATTACAAATTTGTTGGAGATAAGTATAACATCTAAAGCATCTTGATTTTGAAGAAATGTCTCTCCAGTCCTAGTGACTACTTGTGTTAATGCATTTAGGACATGATAAGTCTGGGCCTGACTATCAATTAGCTTTTGTATTTATTTTTGAAAAACAATCAGATTTTGTGAACCTCCTGCAGAGCTTGGGGGCAAAAGGAAATTGAAAATTTTGGAGTTGAAAATTTTTCCTCTACCATAACTGTATTTCAATCCAAATGAACTAAAATTCTTTGACTAGGTCATCTGTGATCTGCCATGGACACTGGTTAACCAGAATGGTCTTGAGTAGGGCTTAATAGAATTCTGAAGAAAGCATTAGCTTTCCAAAATAAGAATGATATATGATTTATAGGTAACAGCCAATAAAATCTTATTCACAGACCTAACACAAATCATTATGTGCCACTAAATTATTAGTTTCTGGCCAAAATATGCTTATGGGGTAAAATGTGTCCTTTTCTAAGTTCCTTAGCAAATTTTGTTTTTGTAGAAGTTTAGTGTCTATGGTAGGCTCTTCAGTGTTATTTCTGCACATGCAGAAACTTAGTATTTAGGTTTAATATAAAATGATGCTAAAGTTTTAGCATCATTAATTTGTGGTGATGTTTATCCTTTAAAAGGCAGGAGGTCTCATTAGTTGTAAAGTCACATGCATTATTAGGGATATTTGTCACCAAATTAAGTTGTATACACCTAGAGGAATGTGGGTACAAACCCAACAGTCACATCAGGGTTTCTCAATGTCAACAGTATTGATATTTTAGGCCAGATAATTCTTTGTTGTGAGAGGTGGGAATGAGGGAAATTGTCCTGTGCATTGTAGTACATTTAGCAGCATTCATGGCCTTTGCTTACTAGACACAATGCCTGCAGACATTTTTGTTTTTACAACTGGGGCAGGACTGTTACTGGCTTCTAGAAAGTAAAAGTCAGGTATGCTACTAAACATTCTATAATACACAGAACAGTTCCTACAACAGAGTTATCTGGGCCCCCACAAGGGGCCATCTTATTAATTACTTTCTGGCTGTTTTGTAGTTTCATTGGGAGAAAATATTTATGAATCATGTATCTGCTAAGAAATTAATATCCATAATATATAGAAAACTGCTAAAACTCAACAACAAAAAACAAACAGTCCAATTCAAAAATGGGCAAAGAACTTGAATAGGTATTTTTCCAAATAAGATAAAGAAGCTCAACATTACTAATCATTAAGAAAATGTAAATCGAAACCAGAGTTTCACACTCATTAGGATGGCTACCAAAAAAACCCCCACACAAAACTCCAAAAAAGATGGGTAAGTATGTAGAGGAATCGGAACCCTTGTGCACTGTTGGTGGGGATGTAAAATGATACAAGCTGCTGTGAAAAATAGATGATTGTTCCTCTAAAATTAGAAATAGAATTACTTATGACCCAGCATTCCTACTTCTGAGACTATAATCAAAAGAATTGAAAGCAGTGTCTGGAAGAGATATTTGTAAACCCATGTTCATAGCAGCATTATTGAGAATAACTAAAATTTGGAGGCAACCCAAGTGTCCATCAATAGATATACGGAAAAGGAAAAATGTGATATATAGAAATAATTTTATTTTATTTTATTGTATTTATTTATTTTTTTTAAAGATTTTATTTATTTATTTGACAGAGAGAGAGAGAGATCACAAGCAGGCAGAGAGGCAGGCAGAGAGAAAGGGGGAAGCAGGCTCCCTGCTGAGCAGAGAGCCTGATGCGGGGCTCGATCCCAGGACCCTGAGATCACGACCTGAACCGAAGGCAGAGGCTTAACCCACTGAGCCATCCAGGTGCCCCAGAAATAATTTTATTTTAAAATAAAATATTTTAAAGGCATTTTAAAGAAATTTTATTCTGCATTAAAAAGGATAGAAAATTTGCAATATTCTACAACATGGATGAATCTTTTTTTTTTAAAGATTTTTATTTATTTATTTGACAGAGAGAGAATCACAAGTAGGCAGAGAGGCAGGCAGAGAGAGAGTGGGAAGCAGGCTCCCCACTGAGCAGAAGACTTGATGCGGGGCTCGATCCCAGGACCCTGAGATAATGACCTGAGCCGAAGGCAGAGGCTTTAACCCACTGAGCCACCCAGGCGCCCCAACATGGATGAATCTTGAGGACAATTTTGCTAAGTGAAACAGCCAGTCACAAAAACACAAATACTCTTATGATTCTATTGATATGACTAAAATCATAGATATAGAAAGTATAATGGTATTTGCCAGGGACTTGGGAGGAGGAGGAATGGAGAGTTATTGTTTAGTAACTATAGAGTTTCAGTTTTACAAGATGAAAAGTTATGAATGGAGGGTAGTGATGGCTACTCAGTGTGAATATATTTAATACCATTAAACTGTACACTTAAAAATGGTTAGTCTTTTGTTACTGTTTTTTGGCTTAAAGTTTATTTTGTCTGATACAAATATAGATACCCCTGCTCTCTTTTGTTTACCCCTTTCATGAAATATATTTTCCTATCGCTTCACTTTGAGCCTCTGTGTGATCTTAAAGCTCAAGTGAGTCTCTTGTAGGCAGTGTAGTTGGGTCTTGTTTTTTTGTCCATTAAGCCATTCTGTGGTTTTTGATTTGAGAATTCAATATATTACTGTTTAGAGAATTATTGATACATTCCAGTGATGTGTGGGGCCTGGAGAATTTTTACCTGGAAGCATTTTATGGAAGTAGCTCACCTTTTCCCTCTCTCTGTCTCACATATTAAATCACAGGGGACTAAGTTGATGCTTCCTTTTTTTTTTTTAATAAAGATTTTATTTATTTTGGAGAGTAGAGAGAGGGGTGGAGGGGCAGAAGACGAGGGGAGAATATCTCAAGCAGATTCCCCACTGAATGCAGCTCCCGATATGGGGCTCGATCCCAGAACCCTTAGATCATGATCTGAGCCAAAATCAAGAGTCAGTTGCTCAACTGATTGAGCCACCCAGGTGCCCCAGTGACGCTTTCTTTTGATTGTATTTACTCTGTACTTCAACTGCTGCAACCCCCTATGTGGACATATTTAGGAGTAGTTGCTTTTAATATTCTTGAACATTGGGGTTAGTGTCACTAAGTGTCACCAAGTGCAGGACACTGGGTCTCCTTACCCATAAATAGAAACATAAATACCTGCTTACCTTCATTACAGTCCTGCCATGGGAGTAAAATGTGGTGGGAAGCACAGTGAGTTATAAAATACAAAGAATTAACAACCAAGGCAAACAATTACATAAAAATCCAAAAAATAAATACCTTTGCCCTAGACATTCTTGTATCCACATAAACAAAATGGACACAAACAGAAAACCAAACCAACCAAACTAACAAACAAGAAAAACCTAGTTATTGACTTTTACTTGGCCCTACCGGGCGAAAAATGCATTCTCTTGATGCCTCTACCTTATCAGAATCTCTGTAAATAGTATTCCCACAGCAGGTCATTGCAGTTCCTGATATGACCAGCTGTTGGCATTGTCTGTTCAAGAACATGCATGGGCTTCTGGAAACAGCAGAGTCAAGGTCATGTTCCAAAATGTCCCAAACTTGACTTCCAGTTGCTGTCTTCTTTCATGCTTTTGGGTCTTGCAGTGACATCAGTTCAAAGCCTGCAAAATAGAGGCAAGAGTAGGAAGTTGCTGCCTAATATGCCTGAGTATTTTAGGACCACAGGAGAGTTATGTAACAGAACCATAGCAGATATAGTCTTGGGAAGAAAAGAAAATTTAGGTCAGGAGTGGGATGGCCAGAGCAGTGGGCTTTGATAGTCAAGAGAACAATGCAGAAATACCTGCCATCCTAAGTCCCAAAAGTTGAGCTGAAAAAGGCCACAAAGAAGGTGTTGGGTTGTTCCCAGTGGTGGGAGATCCCAGGAGCAATCTTGGAGATAACCTGCATTTTACTGCTTTTACTTTTCCTCCAGTGTGTGGAAGCAGATGGAGCAGGTAACTGACCTAGCTCCCCAAACCACTCAAAGGAACTGAGGGCTGATTGGAAAGAGCTTTTCCAATGGCAGTAAAGCAGTGTTATACAACAATGACTTGTCCCTATCTAAATTGTAGTATTTTGTTTATCATGAATTTATCTTGCCATTAATTTTGATTTTTAAAAATATTAAGATATTATTTGATTATTGAATTTCTTCTCCTCTACACCCTTAAATTTTGCACCATCCTAATCCTGGCCATTGGACAGAATTTGGGGGAATTGAGAAGTATCAGATCTAATCAGTAATTTGGGACAAAGCAAAAGGAAGCTAATTACTTATTGAGTTCAACAGTAGGTCTTTTCAAAGGACAGTTGCTGATTGTGGTGGATCCTGTTCACAAATCTATTTTGACTTGTTTCGTAGCATCTCTTATATGTATGGATTGTGTTGAGAGAGAATAAAATTTATTGATCATGTCCTCCCACTATGAAAATCTGTGAAATTGCTGAAAGGAGCTCCTTTGCCAGTTAATAGTGGTGACAACAAAAGACCTCAGGTTTTATTACATGTGATTGACATGATCAATACAACGCATCTAAATCACAGAGTCATAGTGATAGGGCAGCTATTATTACATTTGAATTTTTTACGATTTTAAAATTAGACATAACTAAACATATAAAAAGGTGAAGTAGATGAACATTGGTATCCTTCCTGATTTTAAAATTCAATAGCTTTTTTTTTTTAAGATTTTATTTATTTATTTGACAGAGAGAGAGAAATCACAAGTAGGCAGAGAGAGAGGCAGAGAGAGAAGGGGAAGCAGACTCCCTGCTGAGCAGAGAGCCCGATGTGGGGCTCAATCCCAGGACCCTGAGATCGTGACCTGAGCCGAAGGCAGAGGCTTTAACCCACTGAGCCACCCAGGCACCCCAGCTCTTTTTTTACTGAACTATAGTTGACACACAATGTTACTTAAGTTTCAGGTATGTAACATAGTGATTCAACAGCTATACATTTTGCTATGCTTACCACAAGTGTAGCTACCGCCTGTCACCATACAATGCTATTACAATATCAACTGTATTCCCTATGCGGTGCCTTTTGTCCCCACGATTATTCATTCCATAACTGGAAGTCTGTACCTCCCATTACCCTTCAGTCATTTGCCCATCTTCCCCTCCACTCCCACTGACAGCCATCAGTTTGTTCTCTGTATTTATGGGTCTGTTTCAGCTTTTTGTTTGTTTGTTAATATGTTTTGTTTCTTAGATTCCCCATATAAGTGAAATCATATGATAGTGTTTTTGTCTGTCTTATTTCACTTCATAGTACCCTTTAGTCCAAAGATGTTGGCACCAATGTCAAGATCTCATTATTTTTTATAGCTCAGTAATATTCCATCACACACACACACACACACACACACACACACACACACACACACTATATCTTTGTTAGAAGTTCATCTATTGATGGACGCTTGGGTTGCTTCCATATTTTGGCTACTGTAAATAATGCTGCAATAAACATAGGGGTGCATATACCTTTTCAAATTGTTTTTTGTCTGTTCTTTTTGGGTAAAAACGTAGTGGAATTACTAGATCATATGATAGTGAAATTACTAGATCATATGATATTTCTATTTTTAGTTTTTCAAGGAACCTCCATACTGTTTTCAACAGAGGCTACACCAATTTACATTCCCACCAAAGGTGCACAAGGGTTCCTTTATTCTCTACATCTTTGCCAACACTTACTTTTTGTTGTCTTTTTGATTCTAGCCATTCTGAAAGGTGTAAGTTGATGTCTCATTTTGGTTTTTATTCACATTTTCGTGATGATTAGTGATGAGTATCTTTTTAGGTGTCTGTTAGCCATCTGCATGTTTTCTTTGGAAAATGTCTATTTAGGTCCTCTGCTCATTTTTTAATTAGATTGTTTGGTTTTTTGGAGTTGAGTTTTATAAGTTCTTTACATAATTTGGATATTAACCCCTTATTAGGTATATCATTTACAAATATGTTCTCCTATTTAGTAGGTTGCCTTTTTGCTTTGGTGATGGTTTCCTTTGCTATGCAAAAGCTTTTTATTTTGGTGTAGTCCTAATCATTTATTTTTGCTTTTGTTTCCCTTGCCTGAGGAGACATAGATATGTCTATGTCTATCTATTTTCTAGATAGAAAAATGTTGCTATGATCAATATCAAAGACATTACTGCCTGTGTTTTCTTGTAGGAGTTTTGTGGATTTGTGCCTTATAGTTAGGTCTTTAATGCATTTTGAGTTTATTTCTGTGTACAGTGTGAGAAGGTGGTCCATTTTTATTCTTTTTCATGTAGCTGTCCAGTTTTTCCAGCACTATTTATTGAAGACACTGTCTTTTCCCTGGTGTATATTCTTGCCTCCTTTGTCATAGATTAATTGACAACATATGTGTGGGTTTATTTCTGGTCTATCTATTATGTTCTATTGAGCTATGTGTCTATTTTTGTTCCAGTACCATGCAGTTTTGATTACTACAGCTTTGCTGAATATCTTGAAATCTGGGATTGCGATACCTCCAGCTTTGTTTTTCTTTCAACATCGCTTTGGCTATTTTGGGTCTTTTGTGATTCCATAAAAATTTTAATATTAGTTGTTCTAGTTCTGTGAAAAATGCTGTTGGTATTTTTTTTTTTTTTGCCAATGATAAAATCTGAGCTTTATTTTTTTTATTATGTTCAGTTAGCCACTGTGTAGTACATAATTAGTCTTTGATGCAGTGTCCAACTATTCATTAGTTAAGTATAATACCCAGTGCTCATCACAGCATGTGTCCTCCTCAATACCCATCACCCTGTTACCTGCTCTTGGTATTTTGATAGGGATTGCATTGAATCTGTAGATTGCTTAGGGTAGTATGAACCTTTTAATAATATTGATTCTTCCAATCCATGAGCATGGAATATCTTTCCATTAATTTGTGCCATCTTCAACTTCTTTCATCAGTGTTTTATAGTTTTCAGAGTACAGGTCTTCACTTTCTTGGTTAAGTTTATTCCTAGGTATTTTATTATTTTTGGTACAAATGTAAATGGGGTTGTTTTCTTAATTTTTCTTTCTGTTACTTCATTATTAATGTATATAAATACAGCCAAATTTTGTGTATTAATTTTGTATCATGCAATTTTACCGAATTCATTTATTACTTCTAATAATTTTTTGGTGGACTCTTTAGGGTTTTCTATATGCAGTATCATGTCCTCTACAAATAGTGACTTGTTTTTTCCTTACTAATTTGAATACATTTTATATCTTTTCTTGTCTAATTGCTGTGGCTAGAATTTCTTGTAATATGTTGAATAACAGTGGTGAGAGTGGGATGATATTCTTATCTTATACCTGATCTTAGAGGAAAAGTTGCTCAGTTTTTCACCATTGGGTATGAGGTTAGCTGTGGGTTTTTCAAATATGACCTTTATTGTGTTGAGATATATTTCCTCTAAACCCCCTTTGTGGAAGGTTTTTATCATGAATCGATATTGTACTTTGTTAAATGTCTTTTCTTCATCTAATGAGATGACCACATGATTTTTATCCCTCATTTTGTTAATGTGGTGTATCATATTGATTGATTTGTAAATATTGACCCATCACTGCATCCCTAGAATAAATCCCACTTGATTACTATGAATGATCGTTTTCATATATTGTTAAATGTGATTTGCTGATACTTTGTTGAGGATTTTGCATGTATGTCCCTCAGAGATATTGACCTGTAGTTTTCCTTTTTGTGGTGTGTTTATGTGGTTTTGGTATCAAGGTGATGATGGCTGCAATAGAGTGTATTTGAAGCTTTCCTTCTATTTTTTGGAAGTTTGAGGAGAATAGGTATTAACTCTTCTTTAAATGTTTGGTAAAATTCACCTGCAAATCCTTCTGATCCTGGACTTTTATGCTTTGGCAGTGTTTTGATTACTGATTCAATTTCAAGTGTGTTCAGATTTTCTATTTCTTCTTGATTCAGTTTTGATAGATTGTATGTTTCTAGGAATTTATGTGTTTTTTTCTAGGTTGTCCAATTTGTTGGCATATAATTTTTCATAGTAGTCTCTTATAATTCTTTGTATTTCTGTGGTGTGAGTTGTTACTTCTCCTCTTTCAATTTTGATTTTATTTATTTGAGCCCTCTCTCTTTTTTTCTTGAGTATGGCTAAAGGTTTATCAATTTTGTTTATCTTTTCAAAGAACCAAGAAGCTCTTTATTCATTGGTCTTATATCCTTGTAAATCCTTTTTTATTTATTTCTACTCTGATCTTTATTCTTTCATTCCTTCAGCTAACCTTGGTCTTTGTTCTTGCAAGTTGAAGTGGGTGCACACTGGGGGGTCCCAGGGCTCTCTGCACAGAGGGGACACTGGCAGGATAGCTGAAGCTGAGGGTGGTGCAGGCCATACTGTCCTAGGGCACTCCATGCAGACAGTACCCTGGCAGGGTAGCTGGAGCAAGGCAGGGCAAGGGCTAGGCATCCCAGGGCATTCTGCAGGGGTTGCTCTTATGGGGTGGCTGGAGCTGAAGAAGATGTGAGCTGGGAGGTCCCAGGGCATTCTGAGCCGGGTGTGTATGGGCAAGCCATCCGTAACCAAGGTGGCATGGGCGTGGTGTGTTCTCTGGGTGCTTGGCAAGATGGCTGGATCTGTAATGAGCACTGACCAGGGGTGTCCTGGTGCACAGTGCTTGGGCCACCTTGGTGGGATTGCTGGGGATGGCGCGGGCTAGGGTCATGGGGCTCACCGAGGTGGTAGGCCAACTAGGGAACCTACGTCACTCTACTGTCCATGCTATCAAGGTGGAAAGGGGGTGCAAATTGTGGTGCTTTCCAGCACCACCAACCCAAAGAGAGTTCCAGTAGCTTCCCTGCCACGAGGCAGGATTCTGATATTGAGACTAGTTCCTATATATTCTAGTTTCTCTTTTAAACTACAGCTTTTTTTCTGTGCCCACGTTGTCCAGGGCTTGTATGAACTAGGGAATCAGGGCTCACTGAGGCAGCTAACTAGCTGTGGCATCAGGACCCTGCTCTTGGCTATGCTGTCAACATGGAGGGGATATGTAAACTGTGGTACTCACCAGCCCCTCTGATATACAGAGTACCAGCAGCTCTCCCAGCATTTGGTGGAATTCTAGGGCTGGATCTCTTAGATTCTAGCTGCTTTTTAAAACTGCAACTTTTCCCTGCTATGATTCAGGGCAGATGAATCTGCTCATGGTCCCTCAGTGCTATTCCTCCCCACTGTAACACTGGTGCGGTTTCCTTTGTTACCATGTTTCCATCTCTGTTGCAGTTCTCTGTGTGGTCTTTCTGTCTTTCATTGTGCAGAAGCCATTCAGTCAGTACTCAGCTCTTCAGGAGAAATTTATAAATAGGTATAGATTTGGTGTGAACATGGAAGGGGGTGAGTTCAGGGTCTTCCTAGGTGGCCATCTGGGACTGGAACCATTAAAAAAAAATTTTTTTTTAGTGATTGTTAGAATAGGAGGGAAAAGAAATGAGGACTTTATTATGAAAGAAAAGTTAAGAAAAATGCTCTTTTGGTTTCTTATCAGTATTGCATTATAGATATTCTTTCTCTCCTGTTTTGTTTGGACTAACAAACTATATTTTCACATTGGGTAGGAAACTAAGGCAGAAAATAAACAATTTAGAGGACACAGAGAGGACTATGGCTGCTTATATTTCTAATAGTATAATGCCATTTGAATAATGTTGCTGTTTATTTTCTGTTTGATAGAGAACAAAGTCTACCAACATTAAGATGAGGAGCTCTCTTTTTAATCCTACACCTACCTCAACAACTTATTTTTCAGTTTAATACAGTTTTTTTATTTAGTAACATAACTAATAATTTAAGTAATGCATATATTTCGCCTTATATTTCATATATCTTAAAAGGCAGAAAATAAGTCAAATATATAAAATTGTTCAGTGCTCTGTGACTAAACAAGGTGTAAGCCATGCCATGTTATCTAATTCTTTTTTTCCCCCAAATACTTTTTTTTTTTCAGTGTTACAAGATTCATTGTTCATGTACCACACCCAGTGCTCCATGCAATACGTGCCCTCCTCAATACCCACCACCAGGCTCGGCCAACCCCCCACCCTTTCCCCTCCAAAACCTTCAATTTGTTGCTCAGAGTCCACAGTCTCTCATGGTTCATCTCCCCCTCTGATTTCCCCCAATTCACCCTTCCTTTCCTTCTCACAATGTCCTCCATGTTTTTCCTTATGCTCCACACGTAAGTGAGATCATATGATAGTTGACTCTCTCTGCTTGACTTATTTCACTCAGCATAATCTCTTCCAGTACCGTCTATGTTGATACAAGAGTTGGGTATTCATCCTTTCTGATGGAGGCATAATATTCCATTGTATATATGGACCATATCTTCTTTATCCATTCATCTGTTGAAGGGCATCTTGGCTCTTTCCACAGTTTGGTGATTGTGGCCATTGCTGCTATGAACATTGGGGTACATGTGGCCCTTCCTTGTACTGCATCTACATCTTTGGGGTAAATACCCAGTAGTGCAATTGCAGGGTCATAGGGTAGCTCTATTTTTAATTTCTTG
>CM052899.1:30461404-30498839 GCA_028534135.1 Potos flavus
GAAGTGGATGAGAGGATGTATAGCTGAATATATCACCCACGATCCAGGCACCGTGCACCCTGGAAGGTTTTGGAGCAATTGGAATTCACCACCAAAAAGAAAGAATAAAGATAAAAAAAGAGGGTGCCTGGGTGGCTCAGTGGGTTAAAGCTTCTGCCTTCAGCTCAGGTCATGATCTCAGGGCCCTGGGATCGAGCCCCACATCGGGCTCTCTGCTCATAGGGAGCCTGCTTCCCCCTCTCTCTCTGCCTGCCTCTCTGCCTGCTTGTGATCTCTCTCTCTGTGTCAAATAGATAAACTTTAAAAAAAAACAAAACAAGATAACAAAAGAGAGAAAAAGAGAAAAAAAAGAGATCCCAGCCAGAATGGGCCCCAAAAATAAGATTTATAAGGTATATAAACAAACACAAACAAACATAAAGACCATCAAAAGTAAATGACAAGAAATAAAAGAACCTAGTAAGAATGAACCCCAAGAATAAGATTTATATAATACCAGAACAAAAGCAAATACACAGAAACAATGACAAAAGGATAAGATGGGAGGGTGGTTATAAGTCCTCGATGCGTTGTATTAAGCCTCTAGCTGTAATGTTAAGTAGTTTAAAAAAAATTTTAAAAACCAAGAAATGAGAGAATGAGTGAAAAAGAAAGAAAGAAGGAAAAAAACTTGTATCTATGAAATATGCAGGTTTTAGGGTATTATTGGGAGCTTAATATATTGATTTCCCCTGATGTTGGGGTTTTATAGTTTTATGGGGACCCTGTGGTAATTGTCCTCTTGTTTTTGGCTTGTCTTCTGGGGTAGTGGCCTGCCGCATTGGTTTCCAGTCAATCTTGCTTCGGTTGAGTTGCCCTGCCCCCTAATCAAGGGGCTGGGCTCTGTGGAAACCGGTTTTTCAGGCTTCTGCTCTCTGGAGTTTTTCACTGTTTTGCAGCTTTTTCACTTTTCAGAGAGTCCAAGGAAGGAGTCTGCCCGTCCCCAGACCTCCGCGTCACAGAGAAGCCTGTCTGTTCCCTTCTGGGTGGTCCAGAATACAGTCTCCCCTCTGCAACTCCGCTCACACCGCAGCCTGCCACTGTCCCAGTGGCCCTACGAGGCCCTCGCTAGCCTCTGCACCCTTGCGTGACCAAAGCCGCGAGGTCTAGGAAACTCGCTTCTGGTGGCTGCTGTTGTGGGGACTGCTGTCTGGGCTCCAGGCCTGTGCCAGGTGTGCTCATATTCCTGCCCGTGAACGGCCCGCATTCTCTCCAGTGCCGGCTGGGAGCGCCCAGACCCTGTGGCAGGCGGCGGACATCCTGCGGTCCTCGAGACCGCCGGCCAGGGCTCCCACCTGGTCTCTTAGGAGCTTGCGGGAGTGCACCCAGTCCACAGAGTGCTGCACACAGAGAAAAGCTGCAGGCTCTTGGACCACACCAGGCTCTCTAAAGCGCTTGCAGGAGTGCACCCCGCCCACGAAATGGTGCAAGGAGTGGAAAGCTTCAGGTTCATGAACCACGGACTGGATCCCCCATCAGTCTCTCTTTGACGCAGGTTCTGTCCTTTCTGGGTACATGGGCTTAGGCTCATGCCTGTGACCACCCACTTCCACTAGTTGCTCCTTAAGATCTTTTGCTCTTTTTAAGTGTTTTAAACCGGAGTCTAAGTTAATGCTGGTCCCCAACCACAGGGCACTTTCCTTTGGGGTATTACTGTCCTTGGGTCGCCTCTGGTGGCTCCCTCCCCCTTCTGTTTATCCTCCAATATAGGTTCGAGTGTTCCCACACTGCTTTACCTCTCCACTGCTGCCTTCTGTTCCTGCAGAGATCCAGAAGTGAAAAATCTTACATCTCAGGCTAATTTCATGGGTGTTCAGTGTGTTCTGGTAGATATTTAGCTCACTTTAGGGGACCGGTTGTAACAGGGTCTCCTACTTCTCTGCATTCTTGCCCTCCCTCCCATGTTATCTAATTCTAAACTTGGTGCAATCCTTTTTTTAAATTAATTAATTAACTAATTAATTAATTTATTTATGTTCGGCTAGCCACAATATAGTGCATCATTAGTTTTTGATGTAGTGTTCAATGATTCATTAGTTGTGTATAACACTCAGTGCTCATCACAACACGTGCCCTCCTTAATACTCATCACCCGGCTACCCCATCCCATCACCCTTCTCCCCTCTGTAATGCTCAGTTTGTTTCCTGGAGTCCACAGTCTCTCATGGTTTGTCTCCTCTGATTTCCCGCCCCCCTTTAGTTTTCCCTCACTTCCCCTATGGTCTTCTGTACTATTCCTTATGTTCCACATATGACTGAAACCATATGTTAATTGTCTTTCTATGCTTGACTAATTTTACTTAGCATAATCCCCTGCAGTTCCATCCATGTTGATGCAAATGGTGGGTATTCCTCGTTCTGATGGCTGAGTAATATTCCATTGTATATATGAACCACATCTTCTTTATCCATTCATCTGTTGAAAGACATCTCCACTCCTTCCACAGTTTGGCTATTGTGGACATTGCTGCTATGAACATTGGGGTGCATGTGCCCCTTCTTTTCACTACTACATTTGTATCTTTGGGGTAAGTACCTACTAGTGCAATTGCTGGGTCATAAGGTAGCTCTATTTTTAATGTCTTGAGGAACCTCCATACTGTTGTCCAAAGTGGCTCTACCAGTTTGCATTCCCAAGCAGTATAAGAGGGTTCCCCTTTCTCCACATCTTCGCCTGGTGTAAGGTGGTGGTATCTCATTGTGGTTTTGATTTGTATTTTCCTGACGGCTAGTGATGTTGAACATTTTTTCATGTTTCTGTTAGCCATTTGTATGTCTTTGGAGAAATGTCTGTTCATGTCTGCTGCCCATTTTTTTGGACTGGATTATTTGTTTCTTCGGAGTTGAGTTTGAGAAGTTCTTTATAGATGTTGGATACCAGCTCTTTATCTGTAATGTCATTTGCAAATATCTTCTCCCATTCTGTGGATTGCCTCTTTGTTTTGTTGACTGTTTCTTTTGCTGTGTAGAAGCTTTTTATCTTGACTAAGTCCCAAAAGTTCATTTTTGCTTTTGTTTCCTTGCCTTTGGAGATATGTCTTGAAAGAAGTTGCTGTGGTCGATGTCAAAGAGGTTACTGCCTATGTTCTTCTCTAGGATTTTGATGGATTCCTGTCTCACATTGAGGTCTTTCATCCATTTAGAGTTTATCTTTGTTATGGTGTAAGAGAATGGTCGAGTTTCATTCTTCTGCATGTGGCTGTCCCAATTTTTCCAGCATCACTTATTGAAGAGACTGTCTTTTTTCCATTGGATATTTTTTCCCGATTTGTCGAAGATTAGTTGACCATAGAGTTGAGGGTCCATTTCTGGAGTCTCTATTCTGTCTATTGATCTGTGTTTCTGTTTTTGTGCCAATACCATGCTGTCTTGTTGATCACAGCTTTGTAACACAGCTTGAAGTCAGGCAACGTGATGCCTCCAGCTTTTTTTTTTTTTCCAACATTCTCCTAGTGATTCGGGGTCTTTTCCTGTTCCATACAAATTTTAGGATTGTTTGTTCCAGCTCTGTGAAAAATGCCAATGGTATTTTGATAGGGTTGGCACTGAAAGTGTAGATTGCTCTGGGCAGCATAGACATTTTAACAATGTTTATCCTTCTGATCGATGAGCATGGAATGTTTTTCCATCTTTTTGTGTCTTCCTCAATTTCTTTCATAAGTGTTCTGTAGTTTCTAGAGTGTATAGTTCCTATACCTCTTTCGTTAGCTTTGTTCCTAGGTATCCTGTGGTATTTGTTGCTATTGTAAATGGAATCAATTCCTTAATTTCTCTTTTTTCAGTTACATTGTTAGTGTGTAGAAATGCAACTGATTTCTGTGCATTGATTTTGTATCCTGCCACGATGCTGAATTGCTGTACAAGTTCTAATTTGGGGGTGGAGTCTTTTGGGTTTTCCATGTAAAGTATTGTGTCATCTGCGAAGAGAGAGTTTGACTTCTTTGCCAATTTGAATACTTTTTATTTATTTTTGTTGTCTGATTGCTGAGGCTAGGCCTTCTAGTACTATGTTGAACAATAATGGTGAGAGTGGGCATCCCCGTTGTGTTCTTGAGAGCTTTCCCCCATTGAGAATGATATTCACCACGGGCTTTTCATAGTTGGCTTTATGATGTTGAAGTATGTTCTCTCTATGCCTACACTCTGAAGAGTTTTAATCAGGAAAGGATACTGTATTTTGTCAAATGCTTTTTCTGCATCAATTGAAAGGATCATATGGTTCTTGTCTTTTTTTTACTAATGTGCTTTATCACGTTGATTGATTTATGAATGTTGAACCACCCTTGCATCCCAGGAATAAGTTCTACCTGGTCGTGATGGATAATCTTTTTGATGTACTATTGGATCCTACTGGCTAGGATCTTGTTGAGTATTTCAGCATCTATGTTCATCAGGGATATTGGTTTGTAATTCTCCTTTTTGATGGGGCCTTTGCCTGATTTTGGGATCAGGGTAATGCTGGCCTCATAGAATGAGTTTGGAAGTTTTCCTTCTATTTCTGTTTATTGAAATGGCTTCAGTAGAATAGGTATTATTTCTTCTTTAAATGTTTGGTAAAATTCCTCTGGGAAGCCATCTGGCCCTGGACTCTTGTGTTTTGGGAGGTTTTTGATCACCGCTTCAATTTTGTTATGGTTATTGGTTTATTCTGATTGTCTATTTCTTCCTGTTTCAGTCTTGGTAGTTATAAGTTTCCAGGAAGGCATCCATTTCTTTCAGGTTGTTTAATTTGTTGGTATATAATTGCTGGTAATAATTTCTTATAGTTGTTTCTAATTCCTTGGTATTAATTGTGACCTCTTCCCTTTCATTCATGATTTTATTGATGTGGGTCCTTTCCCTTTTCTTTTGGATAAGTCTGGCCAGAGGTGTATCGATTTATTAATTCTTTCAAAAAATCAGCATCTAGTTTTGTTGCTCTGTTCTACTCTTTTTCTGGTTTGTATTTCATTAATTTCTGCTCTGATCTTTATTATTTCTGATCTCCTGCTTGGTTCAGGTTTTATTTGTTGTTCTTTCTCCAGCTCCGTTAGGTGTAAGGTTAACTTACGCAGTTGGGATTTTTCCACTTTTTTGAGGGAGGCTTGGATGGCTATGTATTTCCCCCTTAGGACCGTCTTTGCAATATCCCACATCCCATGATGTGTTTTTATTCTCATTAGTTTCCATGAATTGTTTAAGTTCTTCTTTAATTTCCTGGTTGACCCAATCATTCTTTAGCGGGATGCTCTTTAACTTCCAAGTGTTTGAATTCCTTCCAAATTTTTTCTCGTGATTGAGTTCCAGTTACAAAGCATTGTGGTCTGATAACAAGCCGGGAATAATCTCAATCTTTTGGTATCGGTCGAGACCTGATAGTGACCCAGTGTGTAGACTTCTAGATAAAGTTCCATGTGCACTCAAGAAGAATGAGTATTCTGTTGTTTTAGGTTGGAATGTTCTGTATATATCTAAGTCCATCTGGTCCAATGTGTCATTCAAAGCTCTTGTTTCTTTGTTGATCTTCTGCTTATATAATCTGTCCATTGTTGAGTGTGGAGTGTTGAGGTCTCCTACCATTAATGTATTATTATCAATATAGTTCTTGATTTTGGTTAACAGTTGTTTTATGTAGTTGGCTGCTCCCATGTTGGGGCATAGATATTTATAGTTATTAGATTTTTTTGTTGGATAGACCCTTTAAATATAATATAGTGTCCCTCTACATCTCTTACTACAGTCTACTATGTCTGATAGAGGATTGCTACCCCAGCTTTCTTGTGAGGTCCACTAGCATGGTAGATGGTTCTCCCTCCCCTCACTTTCAATATGGATGTGTTTAGGTTCAAAATGAGTCACTTGTAGACAGCATATGGATGAGTCCTGCTTTTTTATCCAATCTGCAACTCTGTGCCATTTCATGGGAACATTTAGCCCATTTACATTTATGGTGACTATTGAAAGATATGAATTTAGTGCCACTGTATTGACTGTAGTCCCTGTTTCTATAGATTTTCTGTTTCTTTCTGGTCTGTGTGACTCTTGGGGTCTCTCTTCATTTACAGAATCCCCCTCAATATTTCTTGCAGGGCTGGCTTGGTGGTTGGATATTCTTTCAGGTTCTGCCTGTCCTGAAAGCTCTTTATCTCTGCATTAATTCTGAATGACAGCCTTGCTGGGTGAAGTATTCTTGGCTGCATGTTATTTTCATTTAGTACCCCGAATATGTCTTGCCAGCCCTTTCTGGCTTGCCAGGTCTCTGCGGACATTTCTGACATTATTCTGGTGTTCCTACCTCGGTAGGTAAGAAATCTCTTCCCCCTAGCTGCTCTCAGGATAGCTTCCTTGTAAGATTTGCAAGTTTTACTATTATATGCTGGGGTGTTGATCTATTTTTATTGATCTTGGGAGGGGTCCTCTCTGCCTCTTGGACATGAATTCTTGTTTCCTTCCCCAGATTGGGAAGTTCTCAGCTATAATTTGCTCAATCATACCTTCTAGTCATCTCTGTCTCTCTACCCCCTGAAGGATCCCAATAATTCTGACATTAGAACATTTCATGGCATCATTGATCTCTCTAAGTCTGTTCTCATGGGCTTCTAGCTGCCTGTCCCTATCCGCTTCAGCTTCCTTACTATCAGCGTATCTGCTAGATCACTAATTCGTTCTTATGCCTCATTTCCCTTGATGTTAGAGTATCCAGTTTAGACTGCATCTAATTCATAGCATTTTCTAGTTTGGCCTGATTAGATCTAATTTCTGCCCTTAGAGATTCTATATTGTTGCTAATGCTTTTCTCAAGCCTAGCTATTGATTCATAATTGCTACCCTGAAATCAATCTCTGACATTTTGGTTATATCCATATCTATTAGATCTGTGGCAGAGGCCATTGTCTCTGGTTCTTTTCTTTGTTGGGAGTTCCTCCTCCTAGTCATTTTGTTGAGGGATGGTTAAGGGAGTGTACAGAGTCCAAAATATAAACCACGACACAAGCAAGATGCACCTTAGGAAAATCTAGAGCGGTCAGAAGCCACCACTGAAAAAGCAAAGCCAAAATGAAACACAAGAATAAAATTTAGAAAATTTTAAAATTAAAAAAAAAGTTAAAAATAAAAAAAAATTAAGGGAGGCAAGGGGTAAGGGGGCTATAATCTCTCAGTGTGATAAAGTAGGGTGTTTAAGTTGTTCCTGGGTGTGTTTTGTTCTGTTTGTTAGAGGACGCTACTTCCCAAAATTACAGGGAAAGTAAAACTTGTATATATATAAAGGTAATACTGAATAGGGAAAAAAGGACTACACTGAAGCATATATCTATAAAAAAATATAGGTGTGTAAAAGTACAAGTTAAAAAGCTACTATGAAATATAAGTTGATATATTAAACATGTAGCTGAAATGAGAAAAAGATAAAAAAAAAACAGAAAAAGAATAAGAGAAAGAATAAAAAGAAAAAGAAACTTGTATCTGAAAAATAAACAAGCCATGAGGCAACAACTGGAGCTCAATATACTATTTTCCGCTGGTGTTGGGATTTTACAGTTTTATAGGGACCCTACGGTTGTCGTCCTCTTGTTCTTCCAGCCTGTCTTCTGGAGGAAAGGGCTGCTGCTGTTTCTCAGGCAACCTGCTTGGGCGGAGTTGCCCTGCCTCCTGTCGGGAGGATGGAATCAGTGGAGACTAGTGTTTTGAGCTTTTGTTCTCTGGCTGCTTTCCGTGCCTCCTTGAGGGTCAGAGCAAAAATAGTCACACCCAAACCTCTGGCCCAGAGCAGAGAAATTGCAGTCTGCTGTCTTCACTGTACCCTCCAGGACAAACAGTCTCCATTTCTGTGTGCGCTGCAGAAAACTGCAGCCTCTCACAATGCGCGCCCACAGTGATTCTCTGAGGTCGTCCTAGGGGCCTGGGAGTGTCCATGCCCTTCGTGCTTCTAAGACCGCCCAGGGCCCAGGCTCGTGCATACACCTGCGGCTTCTGGATCCTACCTGGGCACTGCCCTAAAGCCCCTTTCTGGCCACTACCACTCTGTGAGTTTTTGCCCGGTCCCTGGCACAGGATGCTTTTGTGGTCACTTTCTAGGAGTCAAGTTTATGGAGGCTCCCTCCCCTTCTGTTTATCTTCTGATATCTCCCTGAAGCTTCACAACTCTGCCCTTCCTACCTTGTGACAGGCAGCGGTTTTCTGCTTGTAGAGATCCAGATATATATTCTTACATCTCAGGCTGATTTTGTGAGTGTTTAGAATGGTTCGGTAGATATCCAGCTAAATTCAGGGGACCGATTGTAACAGGGTCCCTTACCGCTCTGCCATCTTGACTCCCCAAAAGCTACCTCAACAACTTTTTAATGCTAGGTAATTATAAACCTCCTTAGGTATCACATTATTAATTTCCAAAGTGAGTTTATTTGTACAATGATTATTGGAATTATGTACTGTAATTTACTTAAGTTTTTTTTTTTTCCTTTTAGCTTCTAGAGGTGGTCCATTTGCTTGTTATGATGAAGTAAATACAAGAGGAGATAGATATGGAAACTGTGGCCGAGACTTTTGTAGTTATCCGTATGTATTTAGAAATTTATAATGTTGTTTGAGATGCAGGTTATATATTGCTATGATCCTAGAGTATATGGCATTTTATCACAGGTTTCTTTGTTTCATGATCTGAACTGAGCAGTATTACCCATTGCCTACAAATGACATGTATTCAGTGCCTATAATGTTACAACGGTGATATTTTTAGTGAGAATTATTTATTCTATTTTACTAATGAAAGAATTGAAGACTGGTGATTTGCTCAAATTTAAGAAGCTAATATAAGACAGACCAGGGCTGTCAGATTGCAGATATCATTAATTTTTCCCTTGGCACATAGCCTCACAGAACAAAAATAGCCACATCATACATAAATCAGTGTGCTCAAAAAGTTTTCTGAGAGAATATGGTTGAGACCTGGAGTTAAATTAGTAAGACACTTTTTTTTAACTTAAGTATGTCAGCAATCTATGTTATTTCAGTAAATAATAAGAGAATTTTTTTCTGCCCTATGCTTCTAGTAATCTTCTATGTGGAAAATTAGTTTGTGCCTGGCCACACAAATCATTAGTATCACGTGCAAATTTATCTGTGATTTATACACATGTCCGAGATGAAATATGTGTATCTACATTTCGACCCAAAGAAAAGATACCTAAAAATTCATGGACAACATTTGAAACACATGAAGATAGAGATGATACATTTGTACAAGATGGCACTGTGTGTGGTCCTGAGATGGTAATTTGAACTACAAAATTTCAAGTGTTTTAACAATTATTTTTTATAGTTATACTCATTTTGACAATACACCAAGCAATTAATTTTTAAACAGCCTTGTTGAAATATTGTTTACGAAAATAGTCATTCATGATATATACAATTCATTGCTTTTGATTAATGTATCACCACATCCAGTTTTAGAACATACTATAACTTTTGCCCATAATCAACATATCTATATTTCACAGTTATTAACATCTAACAATATTATGGTACATTTGTTATAATTAATGAACTAACAATGTTCATATATTATAGTAAATAAATTCCACACTTCATTCAGATTTCGTTTACCTAATGTATTTTCCAGGTTTCCACCCAGAATACCACATTACATTTATCAATTATGTATTCATAGGCTTCTCTTGACAGTGACAGTTTCTCATAATTTCTTTGTTTTTGATGGCCTTGACGGTTTCAAGAACTGGTCGGGTGTTCTGTAGTATGTCACTCAAATTAGATTTGTCTGATGTTTCTCTTATGATTAGGCTGGGTTTATGTATTTTTGGGAGGAAGACCTCAGAGGTAAAGTATCTTTCATCATATCATTATCAAGTGTTGATGTTAACCTTGATCACCTGCCTGAGGTAATAGTTGTCAAATTTCTCACTGTTAAGTTACTCTTTATTTCCCTTTCCATATTGTACTTCCTCAAAAGAAGTTACTGTGCATAGCCCATACTTAAGGAGGTTTTGTTTCACCTTCTTGGGGGCTCAGTAGTTACATAAATTATTTTGAATTCCTCTGCACCAAACATTTGTCTGTTCTCCATTTATTTATTCAGTCATTTATTTGTAACAGTGTAGACTCATGGATATTTATGTTCTGGTCTGGGTTATAGTCCAGTACTACTTTATTGATTTCATTGTTCAGGTTTTTCTAGCTTTGGCCATTGGGAGTTCTATCAGTCAACTGATGTCTCTTTGACAAACTCTTAACATTGTTTTTTTTTTTCTTTTTGAGTGCTTCCTTACTTTCCAGAATCACAAACTGTTCTACGTTCATACTAATGTTTCCTGCCCCATTCATTTGAATGGGAAATAGTATTTAGAAACCAAGATCTAGGTATTAATTTTGCTTTTTGCTATTGGGAGTGTCACTTCTGGCCCCATCAGTAGACAGAGCTAGGAAACGTAGATCTATATCTATATACAATTCATGTATATGAAAACATATAGATACATATATGAATATATGTATATATGTATACGTGTATATATATTCCCATGTATATATGTATATATATCCACACATATTATATATATATATATTTTTCTATATATACATATCTACATTAAAAAGCATGAGGTCAAAATTACAATTTCAAATTGAATCCACAATATAGGGTTCATTCTAGCCTCCTATCTTTTCATATTTGTGACTGTTTTCTATGATAGTGATATACTTTGACACTTTAACAGCAATCTATATAAATTCCATCCTTGGATGCCTTTGGAATACACATTAAACTATCTCAGATTTGCTAGCTCATTCCACTGTGAAATTCTTTTTGTCCTTAGTCTGAAGTGTATGTAAAAATATTTTATTCAAGAATTATTTAGGTTAATTCATTTTTCCTCCTTAATGTGGTTAGATTGTTCATTTAAAAAACAGTAAGTTTTTTTGATTTCTCCCTGTCCTGTTCATTTTACTTTAGTTTAGTTTCTGATATGTGAAATATAACATGATAAAAATCATTTTTTTCAAAACTATAAGGGCACCTGGGTGGCTCAGTCAGTTAAGTGCCCAACCCTTGATTTTTAGCTTAGGTTGTGATCTCAGGGTTGTGAGATTGAGCCTCGAGACTGGCTCTGTGCTCAGCACGAGTCTGCTTGTGTCTTTCCCTCTGCTCCTACCCCCCCCCACTACTACACACATGTTCTCTCTCTCTCAAATAAAATCTTTAAAAAATTTTGTTTAAAAAGATTAAAAACTATATATGGTTATACTCAGAGAATTATAATTTTTTATCCTTTTACTCCATTCCCATCCCTGTAAATCTTCTATCCATTCTCATTTGTCTCCCCTACTCCCAATAGAGAAACAATTAGTTTTTATTATTAGTTTCTATTATTGTAGTTTTTATTTAGTTTTAGTTATTTTACCTTTTATTTTTTGCACAATGGAGCAGATATGTACATTTTTTATATCTCCTTTGTTAAACAAAAAATAGTATTACATACTATAAATGCTCTTGCACTTTTTTTTGCTTAACACATTTTGTGGTAATTAATTTACATCAGTTCTAGAGTGCTTCCTTATTTTATATTTTCTGGCTGAATTTTATTTGATATATTAAAATTAATGCAATTTTCCATTTTGAAATAATACACACACATCAAAAATGACTGGAAAATACAGAAAAGGAAAATATCATTCATAGTACCATCACCTAGAGATAAATTCTCTTTATATTTCAGAACACGTATTTCCAGTATCTTTATTTTATATCTTTAGTATTTATAGCATTTTTTCACTGTCTTAATATTATGCGATTAATAGAAATACAAATTATAAAGATACAATATCTTTGAATAATTTTTGAAATGGAGAAAAATATGAAGAAGGAAAACCATTCTACAGAATTTGCTTACCCAGAATTAGCTACAGTTATTGGTGGTCTTTTTTTTTCTTTAATTAAACTTTTAAATTTTGAAATAATTATACTTTAATGGAAAGTAAAATGGGTTAGAGAGGTTCTGTCTATCCTACACCCAGATTGCCTTAATATCTTTAACCTGTAAAATATAAAAAACAGGAAATTGACTTTGGTAGAAAGCTTATTTAGATTTTATCTCTTTTTACAAGAATATGTATGTGTGTGTGCATTGTGTGTAGTTCAGTGCAGTTATGTAACATGTATATTCATGGAACCACCATCACAGTCAAAATACAGAACTGTTCCATCACCAAAATGGAACTCTATCATGGCTTCATTTTGTAGTCATACCTTTCCCTTGTATACTGAATGCTCTGTTCTAATCAGTTCTCTATCTCTATGATTCTGTCATTTGGAGAATGTTAGTTAAATTATCTAATAACCTCTAGAGATTAGTTTTTGTCAGCCAGCATAATATCCTTGGGATCTATCTAGAAAGACACATGTATCAATAATTCATATTTAGTGTTGAAATATTCCATTACATGAATACACCACAGTTTGCCTAACATTCATTCTTTTTTTTAGTGTAATTTTTGTATTTATTTTTATTTTTTTATTATGTTCAGTTAGCCAACATATAGTACATCATTACTTTTTGATGTAGTACTCGATTCATTAGTTGCAGATAATGCCCAGTGCTAATCACAACATGTGCCCTCCTTAATGCCCATCACCTGGCTATCCCATATCCCCAACCCTCAACTCTCTGAAACCCTCAGTTTATTTCCCAGAGTCTCTCATTGTTTGTCTTCCTCACTGATTTCTTCCCCTTCAGTTTTCCCTCCCTTCCCCTATGGTCCTCTGTGCTATCCCTTATGTTCCACATATGAGTGAAACCATATGATAATTGTCTTTCTCTGCTTGACTTATTTCACTTAGAGAAATAGGTCTATGTTATCTTGGCTTGACCCAAAGTCATAATGGATTATTATTTGATTATTGTGCCATTTTTTTTGTATTTCCTATAAATTCTGCTTTATGATCTTTTTGGTCCTAAATTATTCCTTTCTTGTGTGTGCATGACTTCCTGACACCACAGAAATACAAGGGACCACAAGAGAATATTATGAAAAATTATATGCCAATAAACTGGACAACCTAGAAGAAAAGCATGAATTCCTAGAAACATATAAACCACCAAAGTTGAACCATAAAGCCCAGTGCCATGGTACTGGCACAAAAATAGACACCAGAAATAGCAAATTTGAACAACATGATTACCAGCAATGAAATTGAATCAGTAGTAAAAAAAAATCCCAAAAAACAAAAGGCCAAGACCAGATGGGTTTACAGGTGAATTCTATCAAACATTTAAAGAAAGTTTAATATCTATACTCAAAATTTTACAAAAAATAGAAGCGAGAGGAAAGATTCCAAATATATTCTGTGAGGCCAGCATTACCCTGATTCCAAAACCAGATAAAGACACTACAAAAGAAGAACTATGGCCAATATCCCTGATGAACATAGGTGCAAAAGTCCTCAACAAAATGTTAGCAAACCAAATCAAACAATACATTAAAAAAATCAGGGGCGCCTGGGTGGCTCAGTGGGTTAAAGCCTCTGCCTTCGGCTCAGGTCATGATCTCAAGGTCCTGGGATCGAGCCCCACATCAGGCTCTCTGCTCAGCGGGGAGCCTGCTTCCCCCTCTCTCTCTGCCTGCCTCTCTGCCTACTCGTGATCTCTCTCTGTCAAATAAATAAATAAAATCTTTAAAAAAAAATCATTCACCCTGATCACGTGGGATTTATTCCTGGGTTGCAAGGGTGGTCTACATTGGGAAATCAATCAACATGATATATAACATCAATAAGATAAAAGATAAAAACCATACAATCATTTCAATAGATGCTGAAAAAGGATTTGATGAAGTACAACATCCATTCATGATAAAAAACCTCCACAAAGTGGGTTTAGAGGGAACATGACTCAACATAATAATGGCCACATCTGAAAAACCTACAGCTAATGTAATATAATCCTCAATGGGGAAAAACAGAACTTTTCCTCTATGGTTAGGAAAAAGACAAGAATGTCCTTTCTCACTTTTATTCGACATAGTACTGGAAGTCCTAGCTGTAGCAATCAGACAAGAGAAAGGAATAAAAGACATCCAAATTGATAGGGAAGAAGTTAAACTTTCACTATTTGCAGATGACATGATACTATATATAGAAGACCCTAAAGACTCCACCAAAAAATTAGTAGGACTGATAAATGAATTAAGTATGGTCACAGTATACAAAATCAATGTACATAAATCTGTTGCATTTCTAAGCACTAATAATCAAGCAGTAGAAAAAGAAATTAAAACAATCTCATTTATATATATATATATAATTGCACCAAAAATAATAAAGTAGCTAGGAATAAACTTAACCAAGGAGGTGAAAACCTGTACTCTGAAAACTATACTGATGAAAGAGAAGATGACACAAAGAAATGGAAAGACATTCCATGTTCATGGATTGGAAGAACAAATATTGTTAAAATGTCTGTACTACCCTAAGCAATCTACAGATTTAATGCAATCCCTATCAAAATGGCATTTTTTTTTTCACAGAACTAGAAAAAAACAGTCCTAAAATTTGTATGGAAGCACAAAAGACCCTGAATAGCCAAAACGATCTTGAAAAATAAAACTGGACGTATCATAATTCCAGACTATCAGTTATGTTACAAAACTGTAGTGATCAAGACAACATGGTACTGGCACAAAAGTAGACACCTAGATCAATGGAACAGTATAGAAGCCCAGAAATAAACCCACAATTATATGGTGATCTTCAACAAAGGAAGAAAGAATATGCAGTGGGAAAAAGACAATCTCTTCAACAAACGGTCTTGGGAAAACTGGACAGCTACATGCAAAAGAATGAAACTGGACCACTTTCTTACACCATGCACAGAATAAACTCAAAATGGATTAATGACCTAAATGTGAGACAGGAAACCACAAAAATCCTAGAGGGGCGCACAGGCAATAATTTCTCTGACATGAGCCATAGCAACTTCTTTCTAGATATGTCTCCTGAGACATGAGAAACAAAAGCAAAAGTAAACTGTTGGGACTACATCAAAATTAAAAGCTTCTGCATGGTGAAGGAAACAACTAACTAAAAGCCAACCTACAGAAAGGGAGAAGATATTTGCAAATGACATATTTGATAAAAGATTAGTACCCAAAATATATAAAGTATTTATACAACTCAACACCTAACAACTAGTAATCCAATTAAAAATAGACAGAAGGCATAAACAGAAATTACTCCAAAGAAGACATCCAGATGGCCGGCAGACACATGAAAAGATGCTCTACATCAGAGATCATCAGGGAAATGCAAATCAAAAGTACAATGAGATACCACCTCACACCTGTCAGAATGGCTAAAATAAAAAATTCAAGAAACAAGTGTTGGGGTGATGTGGAGGAAAAGGAACATTCGTGCACTTATGGTGGAAATGCAAACTGGTGCAGCCACTCCAGAGAATAATATGGAGTTTCCTCAAGAAGTTAAAAATAGACCTGACTTATGATCTCATAATCACTGTACTGTGTATTTACCCAAAGAACACAAAAATATGAATTCTAAAGGATACATGAACCCTAATGTTTATAGCAGCATTATCAACAATAGCCAAAGTATGGAAGGAGCCCAAATGTCCATTCAATGATGAATGGATAAAAAAGATGTGGTAGATATATAGCGTGGAATATTTTTCAGCCATCAAAAAGAATGAAATCTTGCCATTTGCAATGACATGGATGGAGCTGTAGTGTATTATGCTAAGTGAAATAAGTCAGAGAAAGACAAGTACTGTATGATTTCATTCATATGTGGAATTTAAAGAAGCAAAACAGATGAACATATTGGGGGGAAGGAAAAAAAGAGGGAAACAAACCATAAGGGACTCTTAAAGATAAAAAATAAACTGGGGATTGATGGATGGAGGTGGGTGGGGATTGGCTAGATGGGTGCTGGGTAGTAGGAGGGCACTTGTTTTTTATTTTTTATTTTAAGATTTATTTCAGAGAGAGAGAGAGAGAGAGACTGTGCACATGAATGGGGGTGGTGGGGAGGGAGCAAGGCAGAGGGAGAAGGAGAGAAAGCCTCAAGCAGACTCCCTGCTGAGTGTGGAGCCTGAGACAGAGCTTGATCCCAGGACCCTGAGAGCATGACCGGAGCTGAAATAGTGAGACACTTCACTGACTGAGCCACTCATGCACCCCCATAGGAGGGCATTTATTATGATGAATACTGGGTGTTGTATGTAAGTGACGAATCACTAAATTCTACTCATGAAGCCAATATTGCACTGTATGTTAAGTAAATAGAATTTTTTTTAAGTAACTAGAATTTAAATAAAAATTTCAAAAGAAAAAAGATAAAACAGTATTAACACATAATACAGCATAAAATAATTTTTAGATTATTAGAAAGTTCTGACATTTATTAAATTAATTATATATCTAATAACAGCTTAATATTCTAATTAACCCTATGAACTATTAATTCTAAGAGATACAATGGAAAGTTAAATTAACGTATTTTTAAACTTTTTATTTTATTGTATTGTATTTTTTAATTCAAGTATGGTTAACATAGAGTGTTACATTAATTTCAGGTGTACATTCCCCCTCCTCACCTTTAGTATCAAGCGTTTGTTCTCTGTATTTAAGAGTCTGTTTTTTGTTTGTCTTTTTTTTCCTGTTTGTTTTGTTTCTTAAATTCCACATGAGTGAAAGCATATGATATTTTTCTTTTTCTGACATATCTTTTTTGAGAGAAAGTCACAAGTTGTGCCTGCTAAATTCAAATTTGTTTCCATATAATACATTTAAAAAATAATCCATGAAAATAACCAAAGTTTCTATCACATCTTGCTCATCTGGAAGCACATGGAATACAAATACGATCTGAATTCGAAAGGAACCCTTGAATTCTAAAGGATATTGGCTCAAATTATTTTTTTCCAGGGTCCTGGTCCTCCTCTTTTTGCATACATGGTCGTTATTATGATCCAAAGACAAAATTCACTCAAAAAATAAAACCCTTCCACAAAGTATTGAATTTACTGAAATTTTTTTCAATATTTAGGAAAAGGGCACAAAAATTAATGCCATAAATTAGAACAGTGTAAATTCACACATTAAACACTCATTTTTTTTGGAGGCCTTTTAGTCACCTTGTAGTTGGGAGTCTCTCATTGCCCTGTTACCTCATATAATTATTTGTTATACTTGCTGTTCTCTTTCTCATCTTTTTTTCTCATCGAATAGTACACTATCTTCATGTGCTACTCATACCCATGATTTTAAGACCTCAACTTTCACCTCATAGTTCTCAACCTTAGTTGCTCCAATAATCACGTGGAACCTGCACCCAGAGATTTTGATAGAAATGTCTCAGGTGGAGCCTGGGCATAGGTATTTTTTAAATGCTTCTTGGAGGGATGCTTGGGTGACTCAGTCGGTTAAGCATCTGCCTTCGGCTCGGGTCATGATCCCAGGGTCCTGGGATAGAGTCCCCCATTGGGCTCCCTGCTCAGCGGGGAGCGTGCTTCTCCCTCTGCCTGCCACTCCCCCTGCTTGTGCACGTGCTCTCTCTGTCTAGCAAGTAAATAAAATCTTTAAAAGTTTCTCGGATAGTTCTGGAACTCAGGGGCTAGTCAAATTATTTTTCTAGATACTTCCCTTCTTAAGTGGACTTCTAGTGCTAGGTGGTAAGAAAATAAACTAACTTCTCACATATGGTTACATCTTTAAAATCTGAAGGCATATAGCTTATTTCACATTTATTTCAATGTTTCAATTATTACCTTATTTTACTTTTTGTATTTTTATGCCAATTCTTGATAACATGAATTCTCAAACTCTCTTGAATTTTTCTTATGTATTATCCATACACACAATCTGATTGTGTGACTATTCTCCACTTCCTTTTTCTTTTAGTATTGTGTCAGATTTGAGTGTGTAGAAGTTCAATACCAGATAACAGAGGATCAATGCAACTCTACTTATTGCAATAGCCATGGAGTAAGTAATTTCAATTTTCATTTTAGCAAGATGCTTTGAACAATGCTGTAAAACAGTTTGGAGACTTTTCAAAAAATTATTAAAATGATTTTCATGCTGCTTGGTGTCACTTAAGGGTCTATAATTTATAACTTCAACCTTATTTTCTTAAGAAATCTTGCCAAACTATTAGAGAATATAAAGTAGAAACAGTTAAGATGATTCTGGAGGTATAGTGTTTGGTAAATATAAGGGGTAGTTGTGCTATGTGCACCATGTATTGTGATCTTATTTTCACAGAAAGAAGGTAGAAACTGGTAAACAAAGGTCATTTGAATTTTCTTTTTAGTCTTGCTTGTTAATTCAGAGTCTGGGGTGTTCTGTGAAACTGGCAACTAAATGATAATTAGTGGCATGTTACTGGCAATTGCCAGTATTTGGGTCTGGCTATGGAAAGAGTTGAAGAATTTTTTAAAAAATTGCTTTGTCAGCAGAAGCTAAGTATACTTTCTAAAGTATGGACAATATCAAGAGAAAATTTGTGAAAATTTATTGAATTTGTCTATTTAAGTTAAATTCTCTGGAATGAATAAATTCTCTGAAATAAATTCTCTTTGAGTAAGTATAGAATAGTCATTGGTCTCTAATGAAAACTATCTTTGTCTATAAAAAACAATTGTTCTATTTTCTGATTACTCCAGATTTGCAACAATTTTAATCATTGCCATTGTGAAAAGGGGTTTGATCCTCCTACATGCCTGCAGAAGAAGGGAGAATTTGGAAGTATAGATGATGGGCACAAGGCTCCATCTGGTTAGTCTCTTTCAAATTTCATTAATCAAAGACAATATGTAAGAGAAAAATTTTAATTATAGGTTCCAAGCTAGGTTACAGAGCAACTGATACCAAAAACATGTTTTTGTTTTATTTGTAAGATTTTTAAAAATATAAGACAGTAGAAGTTCATTCTGTATTTTTTATATCAACATTGACATGGTTTACTAACAAAAGGTGTACCCAGATCAGGCAATATAAAAGTAGAAATTCCAGTGCATAAAATTTGACTAATTTAGATTGTTCGCTTTGGAGTGTCTCATACATTTCTGGTTTAAAATAGTGTTTGTTAGTAGTCATTGTTATAGTAATGCCACCAGATTCTTTCAGGCTGTCTTTTATTTCTTTTTGCTGCATTGTAAGGACTCCAGTCCAGTCTTTTGAACTATTCCTCTGGGGCTCATGAGTAGTATTTTGAGATTAAGCAGTCCTGGCTAGGACTGAGGATACCTGGGGGATATTCCCTGGTTTTAGAAGATATTGGAGCCCACCTAGAATAACCTGGGAGCAGATGCTCTTCACCCTCACCCCCTTTCCTTTTGGGGCAAATAAATACTGAAACTTCTTGGCAGATTTACTTGAAGCTTGGATGCTAGGGGGAAGGCATACCCAGGGTGACCAACTTTTTACAGAGTTAACACACAGCCATTTTAGACCAAAAAAAAAAAAAAAAAAAGAATAGTTTAACATGTAACATAATTATACACATATATTATTTTCACATAAATGTGTAAAATAGATATTTATTTAAAATTGCATATTGTATATTATTGATTTTTGTTACATACTATTATTTAAGCAAAACAAGAATACTAGTTACCAGTGTGTACAACCAATTAAGAAGATAACATATGTGAGCAAAAGTGTAACAATATTTTATAATGACAATATTTTATAATATATCCTTTGAAATAGCAATTGATATTTACCTCTTTTTAAAAAGTCCTTACTGGATATTTAAATTTTGCAGGCTATCTTATTGTATATTATTAAGATTCATAAATGTAAGAATTTTCAAAAGGGGAATATAAATATACTAGGAAAAATTAAGCTTGCCCTATATTTAATAAAAAATAACAATGACAGGATTCTTTTCTTTTCTTTCTTTTCTTTTCTTTCTTTCTTTCTTTCTTTCTTTCTTTCTTTCTTTCTTTCTTTCTCTCTTTCTTCTTTCTTTCTTTCTTTCTTTCTTTCTTTCTTTCTTTCTTTCTTTCTTTCATGTTTTTACCAATGAATCATTGAACACTACATCAAAAGCTAATTATGTACTATATGTTGGCTAATTGAACTTAATTTAAAAAACTTTTTTTAATAAAAAAGGATTCTTTTTGTTTTATGATATGATCAGATATATTTTTGGCTCTTTCTGTTTCATTCTCCAATTATACTTCTCTGTATTGCTTGCAGCCTTTCAGATATCCTTCCTTTAAGCAGCAGCAAAATGGAATAGAGCCAAATGTACAATTCCTTTTGACTTGAAGCTCTGCTTTATCAAGCCACATTTACTGAATTCTGGTGTCACTCTATTGTGATGGCATCAGCAAAGATCTCCTACAAAAGCTTTTGAACATGACGTACTTGGGATTTTGCTTTTTTTTTTTAACTAGATACAGCAGGGTTTTAGACTTGTAGAAATTATTTTGCAGCTCTCCAAAAACATTCATTAGCTTTGTTTCTGTAGGTGTCTTCTAGTAGACCGGGTACCTATCGGTCAGTTCCTTTTCATATTTAATTCATCATATAGGCTGCCCATTTCAAAAATGCTCATCATTTTTAAGCACTCTGAATCACATTGGATGTCAGAAGCTAAATCTCTTTTTCTTAGGGAACATGGTTGAAAACATAGAGGTAATTTGCATTTGTGAAATCTAAGTTGAATTACAAATAAATTACAATTTTAATAAAGGTCTGAGAAGGTCCTGTTTCACTGCTTGCCTTTTTCTAGTTACATTTTTTGAGCTCTGAAGCAGTCTTATTCCCAAAAATATGAGTTAATACATATAGTCAGTTCATTCTTTTCCCTAGGATTCACAGATTATCAAATTGTTTCAGAGAAACAGCATGTAAATTATTTTTACTGCAACCTATTTTCCTCCTCAATGTACTTAAAAATTAAAGAAGTACATTCTTATTATCCAGTCTTTCAAGAACAAGACTGTATTCTAACACGCCTCATATAGCTGGTAACACTAAGAGCCATCTTGTATGCATCCATGTCTGAGGAAACCATCGCCTTCCCATTTCATAAAGATTTGAAAAATCCCGGGGTGCCTGGGTGGCTCAGTTGGGTAGGCATCTGCCTTCAGCTGGGGTCGTGATCACCAAGATCAATACCAAGGAGCTTGCCACCTATGTTTTCTTCTAGAAGTTTTATGGTTTCAGGTACATTCAAGTCTTTAAAACATTTTATTATTTTTTTCCCAAATACTTTTATTTTATTTTTTCAGTGTTACAAGATTCATTGTTTATGTACCACACCCAGTGCTCCATGCAATACGTGCCCTCCTCAATACCCACCACCAGGCTCGCCCATCCCCCCACTCCCCTCCCCTCCAAAACCCTCAGTCTGTTGCTCTGAGTTCACAGTCTCTCATGGTTCTTCGCCCCTCCGATTTCCTCCCAATTCAGCCCTCCCTTCCCTCTCACAATGTCCTCCATGTTTTTCCCTATGCTTCACACGTAAGTGAGACCATATGATAATTGTTAATATTTGTTTATGATATAAAACAGTCCAGTTTTATTCTTTAGCATGTGACTATCCAGTTTTTTCAATACCATTTATTTAAGAGACTGTCCTTTCTGCCATTTTATATTCTTGGCTTCTTTGTTGTAAATTAATTGACCACATGTGTGTGGGTTTATTTCTGCATTCAAATTATTTTCATCATAATGTATAATATGCTCTCTTTGGTTATTTGTTTCTTTAATCCAGTTGTATGTGTCCTTCCATCTGTCATTAAAAATAGTCATTTAATCTTCATGATCAGTGATATTTGGGTCATAATGGTTAGTATTGTAATCATTCTGATTATCATTATCTTAGGAAACATGATTACAATATTGACAATATGAAAAATTAAATTAGTACTCTTTTGACACAAAGCACAACAGCTAATCCAACGACTAAGTCAAAGATGGACTATTAATGATTTCAATACCCTTAGGTTGCACATTTAAGGCCCATCACTCAGAATGAATCACAAATTACAATTGTCGACATCAGCAGTCAGAGTTAAAAACAAAAACTACAGAAGGCAGGTAATTTATGCTTTATTTATTTGACACCAAAACAACATTGCTTTCAGTCCCTGTTTTTTAAGCTTCCATATGGATTTTCTTCTTTTGCTTCAACCCTCCAAACCAGTTGCCATAACTCAGAAAATTTCCCATCTCAGGAATGTATTATTCAGTATTTGAGACTTGGCATATGACAACTTGGATCGTCCCAGGCAAATGTTCATGCTGGATTTCCCTAGGTCACTCTAGGTCCTGATGGCAGTAGAATGGTGGTGCTTGAGCCTGGGATCAGAGGAAATCTTTCAATCCAGCTAGTTTCATTTAGTCAGCTGCCATAGAGTCTGTCTTCACCTATGTATTCTGAGGCCTGTAGGTCTACTCTGAAAGCCCTGGGCTCGTATGCCATCTGGCTGCATGCATTTTCTGTCCCCAAATGGTCCTTCCTGGGTCCCTGTACCCAGACAAAGATGAGGCCTGGACTCAACGTGGGGAAAGCTCTTGTAATGTCAAATGCATTTGGGGGCATAAAGATGAAGAGGCAAGGTGATCTTAAGAAGCCCAGTTTCTTTAACACCCGTACTCTATTTATTTTGTATATCACTGACTTATCTTAACAAAATATGGCTTGGAAAAAACTGAAATTATGGAATTTATGATGGCTTTATTTGCAGCCAATACATTATCAGCTTTCGTTCATATTTCATGGGTATTATCAAAGAATGTATAACCATTTTACAGCATTACATATACAGATATAAGTACATAGATATACATATGTATATAATTGAATATATGTGTTTATGTGTATGTTGCCTGTTGTTTGCATATTCTAGAATCTAAATCCTCCTATATTTTTCTCTACTTGTCTACTTAATATATAAAATTATAAAGAGTATATTTTAATTTCACATTATAATTTTTCTTTTAAAAATTTTTTATGTAATCCTAACTCCAGAAATTACCATTAATAATACTATACATTATTCTTGATTTTCAGGGCTTATTATGAATCTTTTTAATCCATGACAAGCTGGTAGTAAAAATAAATCCATTTGCATCTCTTTAATTTCACGAAGCTTCCCATTTACCTACGGTTGTAGGAAATTTATAATTCTGCTGTGTATTGCTCTTTCATCACACTTGGCAATCTATTTTCTTGATATTTTTGACCCTTTCTAACATACACACATATGTATATATGCATGTTTACTTGTAAAATACACATAACTTAAAATTTACCTTTTTAACCATTTTTAAGTCTACAATTCAGTGGCAGCAAGTCCATTGCTGTGCAACCACCATCCATCTCCAGAACTCTTCATATTACAGAACTGAAAGTATATATTCATTAAATGATAACTCCCCATTCCCTTCTCCCCTAGCTCCTGGAAACCACCATTCTATTTTCTGTGTCTATGAATTTCACTACTTCTGAGACTCCATATAAGTGGAATCATACAGTATTTGTCATGTTGTATCTGGCTTATTTTACTTAGTACAGTGTCCTCAAAGTTCATGTTGGAACATGTGTTATAATTCTTTAAAAAAATTTTTTTTAAAATTTTATTTATTTGAGAGAGAGAGAGAGAGCACAAGCAGGGGGGAGGAGCAGAGGGAGAAGCAGACTCCCTGCTGAGCAGGAAGCCTGATGAGGGGCTTGATCCCAGGACCCTGAGATCATGACCCTAGCTGAAAGCAGACGCTTAACCAACTGAGCCACCCAAGCGCCATAATTCCCTTTCTATTTAAGGCTGTTAATATTCCATTACATGTATGTACTACATTTTGCTTATCCATTCATCTGTCAATGGACGATTGGGTTTACTTCCAAGTTTTAGTTATTGTGAATAATGTTGCTATGAACTTGAGTGTATAAGTATCTGTTTGAGTCCATGCTTTCAATAATTTGGGGTATATACCTAGATGTGGAATTGCTAGATAATATGGTAGTTCTGTTTAATTTTTTTTTTGAAGAATCCCATACTGTTTTCCACAGAGGATGCATTTTTTGCATTCCCATCAACAGTGCACAAGGATTCCAGTTTCTCCACATCCTTGCCCAAACTCGTTATTTTCTGTTTTGTAAATATTAGCCATCCTGATGGGTGTAAGCTGATAACTCATTGTGGTTTTGATCTCTTTATAGGTATTGAATGATCTATGGATCTGAAATTACCTTTTTCACTTTTAAGGATATTATCATTTTGTTGAAAATTGTTATCAGAAAGTCTTTCTGTCATTGTATTTTTAACTTGTTACTTTTTACATGTAGGAAGCCTACAGATTTTTGTGCATACATTTTATCATTGGGTTATCACTATCTTCAACAGCTTTTAGTTTTTAGGGCAGTTAACTGATGTAACTGCAATTAATAATAATTTTGCCACATCTTTTTTTTTAAAGGTTTTGTTTATTTATTTGACAGAGAGAGACACAGAGAGAGAGGGAACACAAGCAGGAGGAGTGGGAGAGGGAGAAACAGGCTTCCCGCCGAGCAGGGAGCCCGATGCGGGGCTCGATCCCAGGACCCTGAGATCACGACCTGAGCCGAAGGCAGAGGCTTTAACCCACTGAGCCACCCAGGCGCCCGTGCCACATCTTTTTAATAGTAACTTTTCTTTCCTCTTCTTTAGTTATCTCCACCCCATCTCATAGTTACCCTGGGTAATCCATTCAGAATAAAAGGATATAATCCAAAAGAGGTGGTCATTATTTTACTCCTAGGAAAAATTCCAATATTTTATCATGAAAAAAGCAGTGAGACGGGTATAGGGTAGACATTCTCATTCTGAAGAAAGAAATTGGAAGGAAGGGATGACAGATCCCAGTAAATACAAAGCCTAGCAAGCTAACTTGCGTTAGACTTTTAAATTTCAAGAATATCCTCTTTGGCTTGATATTCTGTCCTCCAGGCCCACTGTAGTGGCAGCATCACCCCATAGTCCTCAGTGACATCCACCCCCACCCCTTTGGCCCTGCCCACACAATACTTCGCAGCCTCCCTGTCTCCCAGGCATTGGGCTGGGGCAGCCTAGCTGAAGCCAAGTAGGGAAGCTCCTGGGCCTGTGATTGGCAAGAAAACCCTGATGATCTCTGAATCACCTTTCAGGCATTCTTCTCTTTTCTTGAAGAATGAACTATATTGGCAGCGAAATGATTGTATTGTCTCATCCTGTTCCCTTTGGTCCAACTTGGCAGTGTTTCTACCTTCATGATCTCATCCCTATTCCTTGCTTCTGCTGAGATGGCTGCTAAGATGGTTCACATGCAATAATCTCAATATCAAATGATTTTCTAGCCACACATTGAGCATTTGGTTAGGCTGAGAATTCTCCAGGTCTCTAAGTTCTGATATCTCTTTGATTAACACTTCTTCAGCTCATTGATCTGCTCTCATATTTGCTGTAAGCAATTGGGAGGACCTGGGCTGTACCTTCAACATTTTGCTTAGAAATCTCCTGAGCTAATTATCCAGTTTCATGGCTCACAGTTTTATCTTGTGAAGCACTGGGGCAATTTTAAGAGGAGTATATTGAGCCATGATCATGCATGACTATAGCTGGGGGGCAGCTCCTGTACTTGTCAGCTTCCCCATTGTTTCAACTGGAAAACAACAACAACATACCAATAAATTGTGGATAAAACAAAATTTGATACATTATAAACCCAGATAGGTGGCCAGTATGTACAAAGAGGTGGAAGTTGAGGAGCCACATAGATCAGATACTCAGGAATAAATACAGATGTCAGCTGAGAATGAATAAGAACTGATGAGGAGGGGCATCTGGGTGGCTCAATCGGTTAAGCATCATACTCTTGATTTCAGCTCTGGTGGTGATCTCAGGGTCTTGAGATCAAGCCCTGTGTCAGCTCTACACTCAGTGGGGAGTCTTCTGGAGATTCTCTCTCTTTCTCTGTCTGTCCCTCCCTCCACCACTTGCACACACACACATGTGTGCTCTCTGTCTGTGTCTAAAATAAATAAATAAATCTTAAAAAAAAAAAAGAACTGGTGAGAAAAATGTGACATTAACATTAGTTTGACAGAAATGGATCAAAGCCAGACTTAGCCATGCATTCTACAAAATAATTCTAGAGCTGTTTTAACAATTTCCTGTTGCTATATTTTGACTAAAGAACTTAGTTAAATATTTGTTATTTAGTGACTACTAATTTTTAATTTTTGGAAAAAAATTTAGTAATGTGAGAGAAATTAAATGCCACACTTCCCAAATTTAATTCTCATATGTAGGTACAGTCCCAACACCCTCTGTGATATATATGTTTGAATTTTGGATAAGCTATGTCAGAAAGAAATTGAAGAAATGTTCTCAGGTATTAAACATGTGCTTATGAAAGATTATCTTCAATCAAATAAATCACTATATGATGTAATGTTGAAAACTCATAGACATCAATAAAGCACTAGTAACAGTCTGCTTTATATGTTAATTTAATATTTATTATATTTATAATATATGTGGGTGAAATGTTTACTGTTTGGGAATAATGTTGGTAATGATATCCTCTCCACATTTTTGTTTGGTTAATACAATCTCTAAAATAATTTGAAATGGTTATTTTCTATTATAGGTAAAAGCTACTTGAGGGAACAAAATACCACTCCTTCAAAACACCGATTTCTACTCATTTTCTACATTTCTATACCTGTGCTCATCATCACTGCCATTGTTTTAATAAAGCAGAATAAAATAAGAGAGCTGTGCTACAGAGAGGAAACTGAAAGTGAGAGGTATATATATATGTTTACTCTTATTAAATTCAATGAGTGAAGAAAAAAGTACTCATGTTTCATTAGGAATAATCTAAGATTGTAAGTAGACCAATATGAGGAGAGGTCCAGGGATATACTTCAAACCAGTTTGATGTCCTCCATTTTTTTTTCTCATCTTACTCATGAGTATTTCTTTAAGAGGAGATATGATTGCTAAGAGTATAGTGGAGGTTTATTCAGCCTGTTAGTTGGCCAACACTGTCTAAATAGTCTTATTAATAGTCTATTGTCCAATGGCTTCTGAGAATATATAACGCTGCATTTCAAAGGAACTTTCAAAAGATAAATTTTTTAGATACAGATTATCAGACAACTCTATTTGAACAGCTCTCTCAACTGAAAATGGTATTTATGAACCTGCTTCCAAAATATTTATTTTCCTAAGTATTGACGTTGCTAGTTTGTAAAGTCATTTCTTAACCACAAATTACATGTGCAGTTCAAAATGCAGGCTAAGAGATGGGAGGCAGCATCATGAAATGGGGATGAAATTACATTTAGCCTCAGAAAACCTAGTTTTAACTCCTAAATCTTGCATGCAGAAACTATGATACCTTGAGCAAGTGATTTAATCTCTGTGTTCTCAAAATTATTCTCTATAACTCTATAAAATGGGAGATAATAATAGCTATCCAATGTATCATAAATTTTTGGGTATACCAAATCAGTAAGTGAAATCACCACATTATCTGTAATCAGTTACATAAATATTTATATATAATTATTAAGCCCCTTATTCATAATTTACTGTATTTTCCCACAGAAGCATTTACCTCTAGTTTTAACTTCCAGTAAATGAAAGGAAGAGAAGACACAGATATGTGTTGTAGGAGAAAAAAAAAAAAAAGAAATCTATAGAAAAATTAACTTAAATTTTTGACTGCTACTTTAAGGTTTTGGCTTAATTTGACCTGAGGAGTTAGGGGTATCATAGAATCAGAGGGCATGTCTATACAAATGTGGGCCTATAAATAATTGAATAAATGTAAAGTGAAGATGAGTTAATCAACAAAGCAAGGTGGATGATGGCATTTCTTCTAATATTAAGCATCCATCTTTAGATGAATGAATAAAGAAGATGTGGTATATATACACAATGGAAGATTACTCAACCATAAAAGAATGAGATCTTACCATTTGCAACAACACGAATGAACCTAGAGGGTATAATATTAAGTGAAATAAGCCAATCAAAGACAAATACCATATGATTTCACTCATATGTGGAATTTAAGAAACAAAATTTTAAAAAAGACAAAAAACCAGACTCTTAAATACAGAAAACAAACTGGTTGCCAGAGGGGAGGTGGGTGAGGGGGATATTTGAAAGAGATGAAGGGGATTAAGAGTACACTTGATGAGCACTGAGTAATGTATAGAATTGTCGAATCATTGTACTGTACACATGAAACTAATATAACACTCACTATATGTTAATCTACTTCAAGAAGGAAAAGGGAAAAAAAAGAACAGTATCTGTTTTGTTTTGTTGGAAGTAAAATGAATGGTTTTACTTATTTAATGAATCACTGTTTCTCTGAAAAATAATCTTCATTCAAATAGTCAGTTCAAGATTTTTAAATTTCTCCACTTAAAATAAATTTTGTCAATTTCATAGATCTGTGTCAGAAGAAAGCAGCAGTAACAGCAGGTTATCCCCCAGTGTAAGGTGAGTGTAGAACAATGTGATTAGCCATTGTGCATTGTAATTTTTTTTTTTTTGGTGCATTATGTGTTTTGATCATTGTTTAGGAGCACTGTAAAATTTTAATTTGAAACCAAAACATTTGTTCATGATATTCTTTATGGTTTTCACTGTTATTTAGTGTTATAATAACAAACAATAGAACTTGTTTTCATAATATCTCAACCTCTCCTCCCCAACCTACACCGAAGGAGTGATTTTTGTGTATACACACAAGCATCAATAAGCACATATTTTGTGGGATTTTTGTTTTGAGCATTGGTAAGGAGCACTTATATCTTAATGACATTTTACTGCCAAATACAAAGAGGACTCATATTATAAGGGATATCATTTATGCTTATAGTTACACTATTATCTCAGAAAAAAATTACTGGTAGTAAGATAAAGCCTTGGAATATTTAGTCATTTTACTGTCTTATCTGGGAAAGTAAATTTAGAAATCAGACCATGGAGTAATCAAACAGAACATTTTATTAAATTATAAATTCCCCTTTATTATCAGTATATAAAAATTTCCCTTACCACATGAAGGATAGAATATAAAAGGAGATAATATAGAGCATCCCAGATTGTTTTTCAAGTTATGTCTTCATCCTTGCAGTACAAAGTTGCATGCTATGATATTCATGTAACGAATGTTGAAATAAATGTCTAAACTGAGGACATTTCTAATTTTAAGAGAAGCACTATAAATAAAATAAGATAAAAACAGAGAGGGAGGCAAACCGTAAGAGACTCTTAACTATAGGGAACAAAATGAGGGTTAATGGAGGGGAGGTGGGTATGGGATAGAGTAATTGGATGATAGGCAGTAAGGAGGGCACTTGATATAATGAGCACTAGGTGTTATATGCAACCAATGAACCACTAAATTCTACCCCTGAAACTAATAATACACCAAATGTTAACTAAATTGGATTTAAATAAAAAATTTAAAAAAATAAAAGAAGCACACCTTCCTAATCCTATTGTCAAGGCAGACTATTTTAGGTTCTACAAAAATTAGTCATATTGCTATTCTCAAGGCAAGACTATACTTCGATCCCTCTAATCACAACGAAATGCATATTACAAGACAGAGAACAATCAAATGTTTTTTTAATTATAATCTCTTATCAAAAAGGATACAAAAAGAAGAAATAATTGCACTTGAAGACAGTGGATGGGAAGAAATAATTAACGAATGAGCAGAAATGAATGAAAAGGAAAATAAACAGGAAAATAACAAAAAATGAGCAAAGAGAGACTCTGATTCTTGAAAAGATTAATGCATATAATTAAAACTATACCTGTATAAACCCATCAAGTAACATTTTTTTTCATTAAGCTATAAGTGTATGTAAACTTAGGTTTAGAAAGATGTGAGAATAGCTCTATGCTTGACTCATTGGAATACACATTAGAATGTGTGTAATATGTCCTTCACCTAACATCTTCTTTAATTACAAGTGTTTGTAAACATTATCTGTTGAAGCATATGGAAACAGAAAAAATATTTATCCAGAAGTTCAAAATAAAAAGAGTAAGTTTATAAAATACCAATATCAGGTAATAAAATTACATATTTTTAATCTTTTGACATTAGAGAAAAGAGAATACTGGTGATAACTTAAATAAATTTAAGTTTTTAGATGAAATATATGCATTCTTCCAAACATACATCTTTCCATCTTTCCCAAAATAAAGAAAAATTGAAAATACTGAAATAGTCTTCCATTAAAGATCTGGAAACTGTCATTTAAAACTTTCTCACAAAGTTAATACTTGGGCATATTGTTTTCATGGCATGCTTCAGGAAGAAAAGAGCCAAGACAAATTGAGTCAGCACTTGCTTAATCACATCATCTTGTATTGCATTGAACAAACAAGTCACAGTATCAAACTCAACATTAGTGAGTGGATGTGTATGATGTATCCACTAACTCTAATAGGAGATTCTAAAAAGTCACATTAAAAAGTCTAAAAAGCCAAAAAATATGGATGAATAATCAAATACCAGGAAAAGAGTGAAGAATTGGGAAAGTAATTCAAACCATTACATCTTCCAAATATTTAAAAAAAGAAGTAATGCCTATCTTACACATACTCATCCGGAAAATATAAAAAGAAGAAGCATTTCCTTTTTTCTATGTGGCTAGTCTAACTTTATTTTTTTTTATTTAAATTCAATTAGCCAAGGTATAGTATATCATTAGATTTTGATATAATGTTCAATAACTCATTAGTTGAGTATATCTAGTCTAACTTTAATACCAAAACTTGACAAAGGCAATACTAGAAGGAAAATTACAGATCAATTTCTGATTAAAGATGCAGCAATTTTAAACAAAACATCTCCAACTAAGTCTTGTTAGCATTGTAAAAGGTAAATAAATAGCCATGGAGGGGAAGGGTGATCTAGGAATGAAAGATCAGTTTAAAATTAGAAAGCAGATATAATGTAATTCACCATATTAAGGGAAAATGAGAAAAATTATGCAATCATTTCTGTAGATGAAGAAAAAAATATCCTTTCACTATAAAAGTTCCCACTTAGCTAGTGATAAAAGAAAGTTACTGTAATGTGATAAAGGAAATTCAAAACAAGAGAACATATAGCAAACATTCCAGTTAATGATGAAATTATGAATGTTTCTTCCTGAGATCAGGAACATATTCATTTCACAATTGTATTCCTTTTCAACATTGTATGGATGATCCTAGCCAGGAAAATAAGGTAAAAAAAAAAAAAGTAGAAAGATTGGAAATGAAGAATGAATGATGTCATTGTTTGTAGATGATATGGCTGTGTACATAGAAAATTCTAAGAAATTACAAACCAATTCAAATTAATAAATGAATGTAAGGTGCCTGAATTCAAGGCCAATATACGATCAGTTTTGACTTCATACATATACATGCAACAATTAGAAAATGATAATTGAAAAATATCACTGTATATACTTGTGTGTGTGTGTGTGTGTGTGTTGTGTGTGTGTGTGAGAGAGAGAGAGAGAGACAGACAGGCAGGCAAAGACATACTGGTTTTAGGAATAGAATTCAGTGATTCATCATTTACATATAACACCCACTGCTCATCATAACAAGTGCTCTCCTTAATACCCATTGCCCATTTAGCCTATCCCCTATCCACCTGCCTCCAACAACCCTTAGTTTTTTTCTCTATCTTTAAGATTCTCTTATAGGGGTGCCTTGGTGTCTCAGTTGGTTAAATGTCTGTTTTCATCTGGGATCATGATCTCAGGTTCCTGGATCAAGCCCCGCATCAGGCTCCCTGCTCGGTGGGGAGTCTGCTTCTCCCTCTCCCTCTGCCCCTCCCCACCCCCTACTCGTGCTCTCTCTCTCAAATAAATAAATAAAATATTTAAAACAAAAAAAGAGCCTCTTACAGTTTGTTTCCCTTTCTCCTTTTCCCCCCCTTCCCAAATATTCATCTGTTTTGCTTCTTAAATTCCACGTGTCAGTGAAATCATAATGGTATTTGTCTGTTTCTGACTGACTTATTTTGCTTAGCATAATACACTCTTGCTCCATCCACATCATTGCAAATGGTAAGATTTCATTCTTTTTTATGGCTGATATTCCATATTGTATATATGGAATACAATGTGGAATATTGTATATATATGGAATATATATATATATATGGAATATGTATATATATGGAATATGTATATATACACATACATTTATGTATATATAATACAATATACAATATGGAATGCATATATATACACACATTGTATATTGTGTATTGTGTATATATACACACAATATGGAATACTGTATATGAACTATTGTATATATATATACACATATATACTACATCTTTATCCATTCATCAGTTGATAGACACTTGGGATCTTTCCATAGTTTGGCTATTGTTGATAATGCTGCTATGAACATCAAGGTACATGTACCCTTTGAAATCTGTAGTTTTGTATCCTTTGGGAAAATATCCAGTAGTGCAAAAGCTGGGTCATAGGGTAGTTCTATTTTTACTTTTTGAGGAATCTCCATACTGTTTTCCAGAGTGGCTTCACCATTACATTACTTTTAACCCATGTCTTCATATCAAGTAAAGTACAGTTCTTTAAATGGAATGCTTTTAGCTTTATTTTTTTTTGAAGTTTTAATTTATTTGCGAGAGAGAGAGAGAGAAAGAGAGAGAATGAGCCAGAGGGAAGGGCAGAGGGAGAGGGAGAAACAGACTCCCCACTGAGCAGGGAACCCAATGTGGGGCTCCATCCCAGGACTCTGAGGTCATGACCTGAGCCAAAGGCAGACACGTAATGAACCGAGCCACTCAGGGGCCCCTCTTTTGTTTTCTAACTAGAGTATCATGTTATCAGCAAATAATGAATGTTTGACTTTCTTGTCAATTTGGATGCCTTTTATTTCTTTTTCTTATCTAATTGCTGAGGCTAAGACTTCCAGTACTATGTTAAATAGTAATGGTGGGAGTGGACATCCCTGTCTTGTTCCTGACAGTAGAGGAAAAACTCTCACTTTTTCCTAATTGAGGACGATATTAGCTGTGAGTCTTTCATACATGGCTTTTATGATGTTAAGGTATGTACCCTCTATACCTGCTGTTGAAGGTTTTATCAAGAATGGATGCTGTATTTTGTTAAATGCTTTTTCTGCATCTATTGACAGGATCATATGGTTCTTATCCTTTGTTTTATTAATGTGGTATATCATGTTGATTGATTTGAAAATATTGAACCAGGCCTGCAGCCCAAGATTAAGTCCCACTTGATCATGGTGAATAATTCTTTCAATGTACTGTTGAATTTGATTTGCTAGTATCTTGTTGAGAATTCTTGCATCCTTGTTCATCAGGGATATTGGCCTATACTTCTCCGCTTCCGGGGGGTCTTTGTCTGGTTTTGGAATCAAGGTAATGCTGACTTTGTAGAATGAGTTTGGAAGTTTTCTTCCCATTACTATTTTTAGGAACATTTTGAGAAGAATATGTATTAACTCTGGTGGAATTCTCCTGTGAAGCCTCTGGCCCTGGACTTCTATTTGCTGGGAGATTTTTGAATACTGATTCAATTTCTTAAGCAACGGTTTTTCAGACAAAATGAACACAAATTAACCATATCAGAAAATATTGATACATTTTCTACACTAAAATTAAGAAGTTTTAGAGTGATGTCAGTCAGATAGCAGAAGAGGAAGCTCTGGGCCCTCCTTATTCCACAAGCACACCAATTCAACAATTCATGGACAGATTCCCTCTGTGAGAAATCCAGAAACTAGGTAAGAGGTTCTTGAATTCCAAATGAGTGCAAAAGTACTGATATCAGAGGCAATAGGGAAATTCAAGACACATTTCCATAACTCCAGCCCCTCACACAGTGCCATATGATCAGGAGGCAACCTCCCATCTCCTAGCTTTCTGGGAAGAGAAAGAGGTAGATCAGTATATCCAACGTCCAAACTTTTCCATGGGCTACCCAGAGGACTGGCTTCGGTCTAGCCTGTCTTGGAGCTCTGATGGGACCTGGTGTAATGTAGCTGCCTGGAACCAGTGAGAAAGAGGTGGTGGTTTGGGCCAGCAGTTGTCATAGCCCCATAGCTTCTCTTCCTGGCTCAGTACAGAGTGAGTGGATAAAAAAAAATCCCAGCTTTTCACCGGATAGGGTAAGGGATGTACCAGGCCTCTAACACCCACATTTTTCTGAAGGCTACACAGAGGACTAACTTCAGTCTAATTTATCTTGGAATGCTGACAGGACCTGGCACAAATTGGCTGTCTGAAGGCCAATGAGAATAGAGATGTCAGTTTGATCTAGCATGCAACTAGTCAATATAGTTGGCTATACTTATACTGAAAAAATAGACATTAAGTCAAAACCTGTCATAAGAAACAAAATCATACACATTATTTACATTATATGATGATAAAAAGGATTAATTCACCAAAAATATATAATAATTATAAGTATATATGCACCCAACATCAGAGCACCTAAATATATAAAGCAAACATTGATAGAACTGAGTGGAGAAAGAAATAGCAATACCTCACTTTTTTTTTTAATGAACATATAATGTATTATTTGTTTCAGGGGTACAGGTCTGTGTTCATCAGTCTTACACAATTCACAGTGCTCACCATAGCACATACACTTTCCAATGTCCATCACCCAGCCACCCCATCCCTCCCATCCCCCTCCACTCCAGCAACCCTCAGTTTGTTTCCTGAGATTAAGATCGCTTATGGTCTGTCTCCCTCTCTGGTTTCATCTTGTTTCATTTTTTCCTCTCTCCCCCTATGATCTGCCTTGTTTCTCAAATTCTACTTATCAGTACGATCATATGATAATTGTCTTTCTCTGATTGGCTTATTTTGTTTAGCATAATACCCTCCATCCACATCGTTGCAAATGGCAAGATTTTCGTTTTTTTGATGGCTACATAATATTCCATTGTAGATATATACCACATCTTCTTTATCCATTCATCTGTTGATGGATATCTAGGCTCTTTCCATAGTTGGCTATTGCGGACATTGCTGCTATAAACATTGGGGTGCACATGCCCCTTTGGATCACTACACTTGTATCTTTGGAGTAAATACCCAGCAGTGTAATTGCTAAGTCATAGGGTAGCTCTATTTTCAACTTTTTGAGGAACCTCCATACTGTTTCCCAGAGTGCCTGCACCAGTTTGCGTTCCCACCAACAGTGGAGGAGAGTTCTTCCTTCTCCGCATCTTCACCAACATCTATTGTTTTCTGAGTTGTTAATTTTAGCATTCTAACTGGTGTAAGGTGGTATCTCATTGTGGTTTTAATTTCTATTTCCCTGATGCTCAGTGATGTTCAGCACTTTTTCACATATCTGTTGGTCATTTGGATGTCTTCTTTGCAGAAATGTCTGTTCATGTCTTTTGCCCATTTCTTGATTAGATTATTTGTTCTTTGGGTACTGAGTTTGATAAGTTCTTTATAGATTTTGGATACTAGCCCTTTATCTGATATGTCGTTTACAAATATCTTCTCCCATTCTGTCGGTTGTCTTTTGGTTTTCTTGACTGTTGCCTTTGCTATGCAAAAGCTTTGATCTTGATGAAGTCCCAGTAGTTCATTTTTTCCCTTGCTTCACTTGCCTTTGGCAACGTTTCTTGGAAGAAGTTGCTGTGGCCAAGGTCAAAGAGGCTGCTGCCTGTGTTCTCCTCAAGGATTTTGATGGATTCCTGTCTCACATTTAGGCCTTTCTTCCATTTTGAGTCTATTTTTGTATATGGTATAAGGAAATGGTCCAGTTTCATTCTTCTGCATGTGGCTGTCCAATTTTCCCAACACCATTTGTTAAAGAGACTTTTTTTTCCATTGGACATTCTTTCCTGCTTTGTCAAAGATTAGTTGACCATAGAGTTGAGGGTCCATTTCTGGGCTCTCTATTCTGTTCCATTGATCTATGTGTCTGTTTTTGTGCCAATACCATACTGTCTTGATGATTACAGCTTTGTTGTTGTTGTTGTTGTTTTAATTTTATTTATTTGACAGAGAGAGAGAGAGCACAAGCAGGCAGATAGCAGGCAGAGGGAGAGGGAGAAGCAGGCTCCCTGCTGGAGTAAGGAGCCTGACACGGGGCTTGATCCCAGGACCCTGGGATCATGACCTGAGCCGAAGGCAGTTTCTTAACCAACTGAGCCACCCAGGCGCCCTGATGGTTACAGCTTTGTAATAGCCCTCAAGTCTGGAATTGTGATGCCACCAGCTTTGCTGTTCTTTTTCAACATTCCTCTGGCTATTTGGGGTCCTTTATGGTTTCATACAAATTTTAGGATTATTTGTTCTGTTTCTGTGAAAAAAGTTCATGGTATTTGGTAGAGATCACTTTAAATGTGTAGATTGCTCTAGGTAACAGACATTTTCACAATATTTGCTCTTCAAATCCATGAGCATGGGTCGTTTTTCCATTTCTGTGTCATCCTCAATTTCTTTCATGAGTATTCTATAGTTTTCTGAGTACAGATCCTTTGCTTCTTTGGTTAGATTATTTCTAGGTATCTTATGGTTTTGGGTGCAATTATAAATGGGATCGACTCCTTAATTTCTCTTTCCTCTGTCTTGTTGGTGTATAGAAATGCAACTGATTTCTGTGCATTGATTTTAAATCCTGACACTTTACTGAATTCCTGAATGAGTTCCAGCAGTTTTGGGGTGGAGTCTTGGGTTTTCCACATAAAGTATCATATCATCTGCAAAGAGTGAGAGGTTGACTTCTTTGCCAATTCAGATGCCTTTTATTTCTTTTGTTTTCTGGTTGCTGAGGCTAGGACTTCTAGTACTATGTTGAATAGCAGTGGTGATAGTGGACATCCCTGCCATGTTCCTGACCTTGGGGGAAAAACTCTCAGTTTTTCTGAGAAAACTGAGAGTTTTTCCCCATTGAGAATGATATTCACTGTGGGTTTTTCATAAATGGCTTTTATGATATTAGGTATGTACCCTCTTTCCCTCCACTGAAGAGTTTTAATCAAGAAAGGATGCTGTACTTTGCTCAATGCTTTTTCTGCATCAATTGAGAGTATCATATGGTTCTTGTTCTTTTATTAATGTAGTGTATCATATTGATTGATTTGTGGATGTTGAACCAACGTTGCAGCCCAGGAATAAATCCCACTTGGTCATGGTGAGTAATCTTCTTAATGTACTTTTGGATCCTATTTCTTAGTATTTTGGTGAGATATTTTGCATCCATGTTCATCAGGGATATTGGTCTGTAATTCTCCTTTTTGATGGGGTCTTTGTCTGGTTTTGTGATCAAGGTAATGCTGGCCTCATAAAATGAGTTTGGAAGTTTTCCTTCCATTTCTATTTTTTGGAACAG
>CM052899.1:30499339-30596668 GCA_028534135.1 Potos flavus
ACACACACACACACACACACACACACACACACACACACATCTTCCTCTACTTATTATCAGAAAGAGAAATTAAGAAAACAATTCCATTACAATGGTACCAATAGAATAAAATACCCAGGAATACATTTAACCAAAAGACCTATATTCTGAAAACCATAAGACATTGTTGAAAGAAACTGAAGGGAACACACACACACAAAATAGAAAGATATACAAAAGATATATCCTTTGTTTCTTTTTTTACTCTCTTGCTTTCTTCCCCAGTAATTTGATGATTTCTTATAGTGGTATGCTTCCAACTACTTTCTCTAAATCAACCCTGCAAGAAATATTACAGGTAACTCTTTCAGTGGAAAGCAGAGACCAAAGTGACAAAGACAAAACTCCAGAAATAATGACAAAACAAGAATGAAGTGGCAATAAATACATATCTATCAAAAGTTACTTTGAATGTAAATAGACTAAATTCTCTAATCAGAAGACATAGGGTGTCAGAATGGATAAAAAAAATAAGACCCATCTATATGCTATCTACAAGAGACTCATTTTAGACTTAAAAACCCCTAAAGACTGAAAGTGAGAAGATGGAGAAACATTTATCATGCAAATTGACATCAAAAGTAAGCTGGAGTAACAATACTCATATGAGAAAAACTAGACTTTAAAACAAAGACTGTAACAACAGACAAAGAAAGTCACTATATAAACATAAAAAAGACAATCCAACATGAAGATATAACAATTGTAAATATTTATGCCCCCAACATGAGAACACTCAAATATATAAAACAACTAAGAACAAACATAAAGGAACTCATTGAATATAAAACAACAATAGTAGGGGACTTTATAATACCCTGCTTACATCAATGGACAGATCATCTAAAGAGAAAATAAACGAAGACATTGGAAAAATGGACTTAACAGATATATTCAGAACATTCCATCCTAAAACAGAAGAATATACATTCTTTTCAAGTGCACATGGAACATTCTCCACAGTACATCACATATTAGGTCATGAAACAGGGCTCAACAAATGCAAAAAGACTGGAGTCATACCATGCACCTTTTCTGACCATAATGCAATGAAACTAGAATTCAACCACAAGAAAAAATTTGGGAAGACCACAAATATATGGAGGTTAAACAACATACTACTAAACAATGAAATAAAAAAAGTACATGGAAACAAATGAAAGTGAAAACACCATGGTCCAAAACCTTTGAAATGCAGCAAAATGGTCTTAAGAGGGATAGCAATATAGGCCTACCTCAAGAAGCAAGAAAACAAATAAACAACATAGCCTTATACCTAAAGGAGATAGCCTAAAGCCAGCAGAAGAAAGAAAATAATAATTAGAGCAGAATAAATGATATAGAAACTAAAGAAAACAATAGAACAGTTCAATGAAACCTGGAGCTGGTCTTTGGAAAAAATTAATAAAATTTATAAACCTCTTACCAGGCTTATCAAAAAGAAAAGAGGAGCGCCTCAGTGGCTCAGGTGGTTAAACGTCCGACTCTTGGTTTCAGCTCAGGTCATGATCTTAGGAGCATGAAATCAAGCCCTGCACTGGGCTCCATGCTCAGCCTGGAATCTGGAATCTGCTTGGGACTCTTTCCCTCTCCTCTGCCCCTCCTCACCCTGTGTTCTCTCTCTCTCTCTCTCTCTCTCTCCAATAAATAAATAAAATCTTAAAAAAAAAAAGAAAGAAAAGAGAAAGGCCCCAAATATATAAAATCATAAATGAGAAAAGAGAAATAACAACCAACACCACAGAAATACAATTATAAGAATTTTTTTAAAGATTATTTATTTAGCTATCTATTTTGAAGAGAGAGAGTATATGAGTTGGGGGAGGGGTAGAGGGAGAGGGAGAAAATCTCAAGCATACTCCACCCTGAGCACAGAATGTGATGTGGTGCTCAATCTCTTACCCTTAGATCATGACCTGAGCTATAACCAAGAGCCAGACACTTAACAGACTGAGTCACCCAGGTGCCCCCAATTATAAGAGAGTATTATGAAAAACTATATGCCAACAAATTGGACAATCTGTAGGAAATGGATAAATTCCTAAAAACCTATAAACTACCAAAACGGAAACAGGAAGAGATAGAAAGCTTGAACTGACCAATAACCAGAAAAGAAATTAAATCAGTAATAAAAAACCTCCCAACAAATCAAAGTCTAAGGCCAGACGACTTCACAGGGGAATTCTACCAAACATTTAAAGAAGAGTTAATGTCTGTTCTTCTCAAACAATTCGAAAAAACAGAAGAGGAAGGAAAACTTCCCACTTCATGTTATGAGGCCAGCATAATGCCCTGATTCCTAAACCAGACAAAGACTCCACTAAAAAAGAGAACTACATGCCAATACCCCTGATGAAAATGGATGCAAAAACAATACATTAAAAAAAATCATTCAACATGATCAAGTAGGATTTATTCCTGGGCTGCAAGGGTGGTTTAAGATTCACAAATCAATTAATGTGAAATACCACATTAATAAAAGAAAGACTAAGAACCATATGATCCTCTCAATAGACACAGAAAAAAATATGACAACGTACAATATCTATTCATGATAAAAACCCTCAACAAAGGAGGTTTAGATGGAACATACCTCAACATAATAAAGTCCATCTCTGAAAGATCCACTGTTAATATCATTCTTAATAGGGAAAAACTGAAACCTTTTCCTCTACAGTCAGGAACAAGACAAGAATGTCCTCTCTCACAACTGTTATTTAACATAGTACTGCAAGTCCTAGCCTCAGGAATCAGAAAACAAAAAGAAATAAAAGGCATCCAAGCCAGCAAGGAAGAAGTAAAACTTTCACTCTTTCCAGATGACATGATACTATATGTGGAGAATTCTAAAAATTCCATCAAAAAATTGCTAGAAGTGATAAACAAATTCAGTAAAGTTGAAAAATACAGAATCAACATACAGAAATCTGTTGCATTTCTAAAAAAATAAAGAATTAGTCCCATTTACAACTGCACCAAAAACCATAAGATACCTAGGAATAAACCTAATCAAAGAGGTGAAAGACCTATACTCTTAAAATTATAAAACACTGATGAAAGTAATCAAAGGTGTCACAAAGGAATGGAAAGACATTCCTTGGGCACCTGAGTGGCTCAGTCGTTGAGCGTCTGCCTTTGGCTCGGGTCATGGTCCCGGGGTCCTGGGATCGAGTCCCACATTGGGCTCCCTGCTTGATGGGAGGCCTGCTTCTCCCTCTCCTACTCTCCCTGCTCCTGTTCCCTCTCTCGCTGTGTCTCTCTCTGTCAAATAAATAGATAAAACCTTTAAAAAAAAAAAAAAAGGAAAGACATTCCTTGCTCATGGATTGAAAGAACAAATATTGTTAAAATGTCTATATTACCCAAAGCAAACTACTCATTTAATGCAATCCCTATCAAAATACCAACAGCATTTTTCACATAACTGGACAAACAATCCTGAAATCTGTGTAGAACTACAAAAGACCCCGAATAGCCAAAGCAATCCTGAAAAAGAAAAACAAAACTGGAGGTATTACAATTCTGGACTTCAAGTTATGTCACAAAGCTGTAGTCATCAAGAGGGTATGGTACTTGCACAAAAATAGACACACAGATCAACCAACACAATAGAAAACCAAGAAATTAAATTGCAACTATATGGTCAATTAATCTTCAACCAAGCAGGAAAGAACATTCAATGGGAAAAAGACAGCCTCTTCAACAGGGAAAACAAGACAGCAACATGCAAAAGAATGAAACTGGAGTACTTTCTTATACCACACAGAAAAATAAATTCAAAATGGACTAAGGACCTGAATGTGAGACGGGAAACCATTAAAATCCTAGAGAAGAACACAGGCAGTTAACTTCTTTGACATTGGCCGTAACAACATCTTTCTAGATATGTTTCCTGAGGCAAGGAAAACAAAAGCAAAAATAAACAAAAGGGACTACATCAAGATAAAAAGCTTTTGCACAGTGAAAGAAACAATCAACAAAACTAAAAGGCAACCTATGGAATGGGAGAAGATATTTGCTAATTACATATCTGATAAAGGATTAGTACCCAAAATATATAAATTATACAACTCAACACCCCAAGAATGAAGAATCCAATTAAAAAATGGGCAGATGAATAGACATTTTTCCACAGAAGACATACAGATGGCCAACAGACACGTGAAAAGATGCTCAACATCAGAGATCATTAGGGAAATGCAAATAAAAACTACAATGAGATATCACCTTACACCAGTCAAAATGGCAAAAATCAACAGCTCAAGAAACAATAGGTATTTCTTGTGCAAGGATGTGGAAAAGTGAACCCTCTTGCACTGCTGGTGGGAATGCAAACTGATGCAGTCACTCTGGGAAACTCTATGGAGGTTCCCCAAAAAGGTAAAAATAGAAGTACCTTATGATCTAGCAATTACATACTAAGTATTTATCCAAAGAATAAAAAAATACGAATTCAAAGGAATTCACGCACCCTAGTGCTATAGCAACATTATTTACAATAGCCAAACTATGGAAACAGCTCGTGTCCACTGACTGATGAATAGATAAAGAAGTGGTCTATATACACAATGGAATATTACTCATCCATAAAAAAGAATGAAATCTTGTCATTTGCAACGACATGGATGGAACTAAAGAGTATAATTCTAAGTGAAATAAGTCAATCTGTGGACGAGAAATACCATATGATTTCACTCGTATGTGGAATTTAAGAAACAAAACAAATGAGCAGAGGGGGAAAAAAGAGAGAGGCAAGCCAAGAAAGAGACTCTTAACTATAGGTGATGGTTACCAGAATGCAGGGGAGTGGAAGGGATAGGTGAAATAAGTGATGGAGATTAAGGAAAGCACTTGTGATAAGGACTGGGTATTGTGTGAAAGTGTTGCATCACTATATTGTACAACTGAAACTAATGTTACACTGTATATTAACTAACTGGGACAAGGGAATAAAAGTTTAAATAAAAACAAAAAATGATAACTGAAGGTAATTTTCTGAAAAGTTATAGGTAAGGCCATAAAAAAATAAAATAAATTGGTTCCCCTCTTAGTTCAGTGGCTTAGTCTTCTCAAACATTTCATCAACCTCCACATTAAATTATTCAACAAGCTGATTTTTCTTCCTAAATACCTCTCAGATATTTTTACTACTTTTGTTTCTCTTCCCACTCTAATCCTGAGTTTGTAGACATTTTTGGCGTAAACTATGTAAAATTCCCTTCAATGAACCTATTGTTTCTAGTCCTCATCATTTCAATCCCACCCCCCCCAAACTATTATGTTACCTTTCTAACACAAAAATCCATCATTTATCACTAAAGCTCTTGGGTAATATTAAATTATTTAAGAATAAAGTCCTAAAATTCACTAACATCCATACAAATCTATATGGCTCACATCTCAAATGTTACAGCCACCTGTCAGGTTCACTTGATATCTATAAATAAAACAATTATCTTAGCTGTATTCCCAGAGAATTTTGAATATCCCTCTACTAAAAAATTTTTCATTTCTAGCTGTGGCATCTCTTGTATTGTCGCGGCTGGTGCGACAATCTCGAACCAGGGTTGAGGGTAAGGGAACGAGGAAGAAGAGTCGAGAGACAAAGTGTGGGAGCTGGAGGGACACAGTGGGTGATGTCCAAACAGTGTCGAATTTTATTTCAAAGTGCACTTGATTATATAGTATAAGTGAAAATATTACAAGGAAGTGTTTATATTTAGAAGTCACGTGATGCTCTTTTGAGCTGCTTCTTTATCTCTGTTTACAGCACTAAAGACAGACCCTTCAGACAGCAGGAGCAATTTATAGCCCGGGCAAGGACAGCACAGACCCATAATGATAAGTCCAGCTTACAAGGTTTCCAACGTGGGCAGTCACGCACCTGCAAGCCCCAAGGCCCATTGTACAAGCCCTTTCTCTAGCGCTCACATCCCGCCCGCTCTTTTTCTGAGCGGGCGGGGGGGCACGAGTCCGGGCTTGGTTTGGTCCTACTAGCAGATAGTTCGCGGCTGCCCACATTGTATATATTCAGTTTTCTGTTACTTTCTGAGGTATTGGGAGACAGGGATGTCGTCACACATATTTTGATATCTGTCTGGTTTCAGCCTTATACTAAGCATGTAAAAAATAATTGTTGAATTAAATTCAAATGATGTGAATGCCTGTAAATTATGCCCAGCAAAAAATGAGCAGTCAATACCAACAGTGCAAATACAGTAATGAATTTAGATAATAAATATATATTTTTCCTTTTGGTTACCTGACTGAACAACAGAGATTTTAGCAGAACCATGAACAATCTGTTAATACTTACCATCCCTTCAATAACATATATACTAGACTTCAACAGTTTGATCAGGTTATAGACAATCAGGAAACAAGTTTAAAAGCAACATACTTTTCATATGTTAATCCCATCAATTTTCATATAATTTGGCAAAAAAAATAAAAATACTAACTTTAAGATACATAGAAATATTCAAATAAATTAAGTAAATACAGTATACAACATGGATGACAACCAAACTAAATGATTAGGCTATAAATACTTCAGTGAAATATGCAGAATTGGCTATTTTTAAGTTAAATTCCTTGTTATCATTTACCTGTACTAATATTTTCTTGATAAATAGACACTAAAATTAGATTTAGGAAAATCATTACAAAGGAATATATATATGTATATGTTAAAAGGCTAGCCTTCTCCATTTCTTTTTATTTTTCTCCTTCTACAAATCGAGAAAACAATCATTTGATTTTGTGCATAAACATTGTATGTAAGGAATGTAAGCAGAACTGTTCCATGGAAGGAGTACTCAAGAATTGTTTGGCAAAAAAGTCCTTGCAAACTGAAATGATGCAAATCACGACTTGCATATTTACCCAGAAAATTAATGTTCTTTCTAAGTTATTCCCTTCTCCTGTGTGAATGCCATACTGATGGGGGAAAATGTTTACATTTAATCGTTTACTAGCCAGATCATCCTAAGAAGCTAAGTTATACGCAGTGGAATAAATAAATAATGGGAAAATAAAGTTGTTCTTACAGGATCATTTCATACTTGTGATTTCTTTCTTTCTTTCTTTTTTGGCCTAATACTTCAAGTACAAAACCATACTGAGGTAGTAGAACACATACACACACCCATTCCATATTTAGCTTTTCATTTAGTTTCCTTAACCAAAGAGTTTTCTAAGAAACAGTTATCTATGATTGAAGAATTTAGACACCTTTCTTTTTACTCTTCATGTATGGGCACGTATGTTTGTTTTGACCTGAGGCTTAAATTGTAAATCCAGCAGTGAATATGGTTAAAACGGGGAACTGTCTGCTACCAAACGTATTGTGAATTGCCATTTTCTGTTTTCCTTTCCCACAGTAATTCAACCATTGTGCCAGAAAACTACGGACGTGGACTATTAACTTTGCCAAGCACTTCACCAGCAAATGGCCCATTTCCAAAAGAGAAAATGCACTTAACGACCCTTGCGTCATTCCTGAATGAGTTCCCAATGTCCGTATTTTGGAAAATAAAACCCAAGCCCACGATGGCAGCGGGATACCCGGCCGGGTACCTCCCCACGCGCCTCCCCGCGCGCAGCGAGCGGTGGGTGGGCGCCCGGGACTGCGACTGCGGCTGCGCGTGCGGGTCTGCGGAGGGGGCGGGGTGGGCGGAGCAGCCGTGCCCGCCCTACCCCCCCGTCACCCTCCCACCCCCGCCTCCCGACAGACTCTTCGGACCCCAGCCCGACCCGCCGCGAGCGCAGGGCCCCGCGGGAGCGGCCACCGTTCCGCAGCCAACAGCCATCACCGTGGCAAGGCCGGCAGGCCCCGCAATGCTGTCTCTCCTGCTGATCCTCTCAGGCCTGGGCCGGCTGACCTCCGAGGGCCATCGTGAGTGAAGGACCCTGCCCCACAGAGGGCCACCTGTCCGCAGAGCCCCTGGGCGTGGCGGGCCCCAGAACTTTGCTCCGGAATCCGGGGTCTGGCTGGGGAGAGCCCAGTGCCTTGTCAGAGCCTGCTTAGAGTCAGGATCCTCCTGGGCCCGCTGCTAATGTACAAAGTCTGCTTTTGTGGCGGGTGCGTGCGTGCCTGTGTGTGTGTGTGTGTGTTTGGGGGCTTGGAAGTTCAAAGAATGATGGGATGTGACAGGACACGCGAAGAAGAAGGATGCTGCCGGGCACTGGGAAATGCTCACACAGGTTTTCCTCACTGCAGATCCTGAAACATCGCTTCTACAAATTACAGTGCCACGGAAGATTGAGACAAATACCAGTGATGGTGAAGTTTCGGAAACGCATGTAATTAAGAAATTACTTTTTAAATTTGTATTTATTTATTTTTGAGACAGAGAGAGAGAGAGAGAGTGTGCGAGTGGGCGGGGAGGGACAGAGGCAGAGGAAAAGAGAGCATCTTAAGCAGGCTCCCCACTGAGGGAAGAAGTTGATGGGGGGCTCCATCTCTGGAAGGGAAATTATGACCTGAGCTGAAATCAAGAGTCAGGGGCTTAACCAACTGAGCCAACCTGGCATCCTGTGGAAATCACTTTTTTAAAATGAGTGCTTTATTTTTGTTAGACTACATGACCCAGAAATTCATGGAGATCCCTTTGAAATTTTTTGTTCTAATTACTGTTTTTAAGAGTCATTTTGTCTCAATGAAAGTAAGCGTTTTGATTTTTCTTTTAATTTTCCAATGAACATTATGAAACATTTTAAAAACTGACTCAGAAAAAAGTACCCCAGATTCCTATCACACAAAATGATGTATAAGTCAGATATTGACAATACGGTATCTGGTAAAAATTCGATTAATTTAAATCTTAGAAAGTTTTAAAAATGTATGTGGGAATATAAAAATACACGTCTACATTATGCATGGATTGAAGAAGAAACCCTAAGTCATAATGTATACTAAGTGATAATGGATGAAATTGAAGAAATTACAACCCCAAATTCGAGTCATATTCTGAAGATGACATAGAGGCATACTTTATAATTGTTTGCAATTTTGCTAATTTTACTCTAGTTTGCACCCAACAACAAAGATTCAAAATATGTAATGAAGAAAACTACAGATTAAGAGGAGAAAGAAATAATATCACAATAATTTGTGGAGATGTCGACACATTTCTTTTTAAGATTTACTTATTTTTTTATAGAAGGGTGAGAGGCAGAGGGAGAGATAGTCTTAAGCAGACTGCACTGAGCGGGGAGCTGGATGTGGGGCTCCATTTCACAACTCTGAGATCATGACCCTTAGGTCATGACCTGAGCCAACATCAAGAGTCAGACTCTTAACTGTGCCACCTATATGGCCCAACACACTTTTTTCAATAGCTTTAAGCTTACAGAAGACTGAACATGAGAAAGTTTAAAATGACTTATGCAGAAAATGGTACCCAATGACAAAATTCATTCTTTGCAAATGTGGAAAATTTACCCGCATTGATCATGTGCTGTGCCATGAAGAATGTGTATGTTTTATGATGATGCCACAGATTGGGTTCTTTGGGATGCAGTCTTTGATTCCTGTGAAGGCAGTTTATTAAGTTATGCTCTTGTGATGAGCCCTTGTGGAAGGGGAGGGGAGGAAGGAGGAAGGGGGAAGGGGGAGACGGAAACTCAAGTGAGTCTCAACAAAGTGTGAAGCTAGCATAGCCTGTCAACATCTGGAGTTGGGATGACGGGTGGGGGGGTTCTCGTTAAATGTGGGCTGTCTCAGAAAGTTGTGACTTGGTGTGAGGTGACCCTCTGTAGCTTAGGCGATTCCTAATGAGGACCGGGAGCTGAAGAGTGCTTTTACAGTTAGAGAATACTTTCTCTGATCTTAAAAGGAAACCTGTATTGTATCTTTAATTTTTCAATTTATTTGGGCTAGACTTGCAAAGTAGAAAAAAGATAATAAAATTCGTTTCTTCAAAGATTACTCAACATTTTTTTAATTTTTTTTTTACTCAACATTTTAAAATATAATCATTTTAAATTGAAATTTTATGACTAATACTCTTAGTTTTGAAATAGATTGAGATTCTTTGATTTTCATTTAAATTTAATTATGAGCAATTCTGTCATACATTCCAAGATTGAAGGAAGATTACAATTATTCCTATATTATATATGTATATATTATTTTGAGATGTGTGATATGATCTATGTCTCAATGAAAGATTAATACATTTTAAGAAGTTATGACTTTTGATTTTTAAGAATTCAGGATTTCTAATAATTACGTTCTTCTTGAATACTTTGCTGTAGGTCACTTATGCCATCAAAATTGACCGGAAAATGTATACTCTTCATCTTGAAAAACAGTAAGTGGACATTGTTCTTTTCATACAGTTGTTTTAGTTTCTGAAATTTTTATAGTCACTACCCTGAGTTGAGCCTAAACAAGAGCATGACTATTATATTTAATATGTTACATCTTTGTGATTCAAGTCAGACTAGAATTCCCAGTCTTCATCTTGAGATTTTAAATCTATTAAAATTCGAGCCAAATATAATTTCATGATACAAAATTAATGTATGCCAGATAAATGAAAATTAGTCTATGTAACTCTTTAAAATATAGCCACAACTGTAACAATCAAGGCAATAATTTTATTTGTCTATGTTTAATTTTGTTCGTCACGTCATTTTATACATTTATATTTTAAACATTTTACTTGCTATTACACCAACTTTTTTAATATCTTAAATTTTCACTCTGTGAGGAAACCAATATTAATAACCTTGTATCTATCCTTCCACCATTTTACATTCTAAATTTCACCTTTCCTTTAAATATGTAGAAACCTACCCAAAAGGTTTGTTTTTAGAGAAATGGAAATTCTGTTTTGCAGTTGGGAAGTCTTAACTCATTCTTTAACAGGTAACAGTCTGTAGTATGGCATGTTGATAGGTAATGAAGTTATTTCCAAGGATTGTCACTATAGAGTCCTGCAATAAACATCCTTATATGTATATTCTTATGCAATTTTGTTTTGTAGGCTTAATACCAAGCAATGGGTTTCTGAATCAAAAAGTATGAATAATAGTAATAATAGAGATAATAATAACAACAAAAACAATGAAAGTAACTGACATTCGTGGAGCACATACCAATTGCTAGGCATATTTCTAAGCAATTTGCATGTAGTAACTGATTTAATTTTCACAACAACCTTCCTTTTACTTACATTTTGTATTAGGATTTTGAGAGATAGTGCCAGTTTCTGAAAAGACAGTAGCAGTTTAGATTTTCAAAAGCATGCAAGATGTGCTAAAATATTATACCGCATCTTTGTGTCAATTTATATATCCCTAAAAAACTTCTCTAAACAATTTTTGGCTACTTGCCTTTTCCTGCTTCCCATTTCCAAATTAATATTTATTTTTTAGACCAGTTTTAGGTTCACAGCAAAATTGAGTGGAAAGTACAGGCAGTTTCTGTATGTCCCCTGCCTCCACACATGTGTAGTCTCTCCCATTATCAATGTACCCCACCAGAGTGATATGTTTGTTATAACTGATGATCCTACACATCATTATTACACAAAGGCCATAGTTTGTATTAGTCTAATATTTTTTATATTGGCCTAATCATTCCCTAAATCAGCCAATATTCAGCGGAATCCCAAACCACTGAGCAAGCCTGGCCACCATTAGCAGAATTACTATGGCTACTCACTCATGACCCAGAAGTGTGAACAGTACTTATTATGTGGTGCTGGTTTTGTGGTTGTGCTTTTTGTGCAACAATTTGTATGACTTTTTTTTTTTTTTTTTTGAGAGAGGGAACCTGTGGAATGGTGGTGGGGGTGAGGGGCAGAGGGAAATAGAGAGAAAGAATGTTAAGCAGGCTCCATGCCCAACACCGAACCCTATTGGGGCTCCATCTCATGACCCTGAGATCATGACCTGAGGCAAAACCAAGAGTCGGACACTTAACCGACTGAGCCACCCAGGTGCCCCACATAACCGACTGAGCCACCCAGGTGCCCCACATAACATTTTTATCTGAGAGTCGTTTATACCGATTTGTGCAGAATGAGTTAATTGATTGTAAATACATATGTAGCTATCCAATAAATATACATACGTAGCTATCAATAAAAATACATATGTAGCTATCCAATAAATATATCTCATTTATTATTTATCCTCCCATATATTTATGATAAGAAAAGCCATATTGTGGATATCTTTGGCCATGATGTTCTGGGCGCCATTGATGGATTATCAATGATACAATTCTCAAGAGTGCTATATACTACTAATTTTTACTTCAGAGAGTTTATCCCAGTTTTCACTCAGACCAATAATTCAAAAACATTTCTGTTCTCTACATTCTCAATAAAAAGAGTATCTTCACTCGCTTATTTTTGTTAATGCATAAGAAATGTTATTTTATTGTTATTTTAATAGGTATTTCCCTGATTATTAATGTTATTATGTAGTATCTTTTGTATTTTAATGTTATTATGTAGTATCTTTTCAAACGTTTACTGACTATTCTAATTGAATTGCTTCTCCTAAGTTTTTGGTTTTCCTTTTCAGTTTTCCTTTTTATTCATTTGTTTTGGGTTACTTATTTTCAATCTATGGCTTACCTTTCTGCTTTTCTTTTTTTTTTCCCATGATCAATTTGTGGGAATTTTTGTTCCTTGTAGATACTAATTCTTTATCGCTTCTATATGTTGCAAATATGCTATCTAGCCTATTGATTGTCTTCTTCCTTTGTTTGTGGGATTTATTGCTATGAAAATGAAATATTCATATAATCATTTTACTAATATTTGATTCCTCACTGTGTCTATCACATCTTGAATTTGTATAATATTCCTATAGTATTTTTTAAAATTCTTTTTACATTTAAGATATAAATCCAATGCTTTCAGTTTACTTTCTTAACAACTGTATTATATTTTCCAAGTTTTATTATGGCTTCCTTTTTATTTTTTCCTTTTATTGTAATTTTATGCTGATGTAGGTATTGTTTAGATTATTTACAGATCATTTTCTTCAGATGGCATGTTTTCTGAATCTGTGCATATCTGCAAATGTCTCTTTTGTTCTCACAATTGAATAAATCCCTTAATTTTTCATTTTGCTTTTAAATTACTACACATTTTTGAAAGTTTTATGGAAATCTGTGGTTTCATCATGGGTCTTATGGATCTGTCCTTGATAGTATAGATTTTCCTCCAGCTATTTTCAAATCTTTATTTTGACTGTGTTTTTTACTAGCAAAATGTGTTCTTTTTATTGACTAGGACTCTAATTCTGTTCTCTGCAAACAAATTCTCTTTGACACATTTATTGAATTATTTATTTTAGTTTCAGAGTCATCATTTTAGTTTCAGAGTATCTTTTTTTTTCCTTGAAACAGTCTGCTCTGAAAGCTTATTAACTTTTTAACTTGTTAACTTTCCTTGAAATAATGATTATTTTCTTTAGCCAAATTCTTCCTTTGATTTCATTAGGAACTTGCTTTTAAGTTTTGCCTTCCACCCTTTTGTTCATTTTCCTTACATTGGATGTTGTTTTTTCCATTGAGTGGTCATATGTATTTCTATTAATTCACTGATTAAGGTGGACCTTTTTGTTGTTTCGTGTAGAAGCAAAAGTATACTTTTGAGGACCCAGGGTGAATGAACTTGCAAACTAAAGTTTTATGTTTTGAATTATGCTTGTCAAAAATCTGTTGAGTATCCTTTTCCTGGTAGGTGCTTCTGGATTCCCATTTCCACCACCTCCATTGTCTTGCTTAGTTACTAAAATGTGGCTCTGCCCTTGGGCCAGAATCCATGTTCCAAATACTTGCACCTAAAGCAACACAGGCCATTTGGCATTGCCCTTGAATATATGTGGAATATGAGCTGATAAATATCAGTTTTGATTTGTCTGGGAAGCTCTCTAGTTTTGTTATTTGAATTGAGGAAAAGGAAGAGCTGTCAGGAATGAGAGAAGATGAAGCAAGTCTGGAAAGAGAAGTAGTGGTGAATGTGCACACTCCGCGAATTGTCTAGTCCCTCTTTGATTCTGGCCTTGAACTGCCCCTTGGTGTTTGGAATCCTTGAGAAACCGAGGTCTCCCCACAATGAATACCGGGGTCAGATTGTTCCATAACAATCACTGTCTTCTCTGTAAGAAGATTACACTTTGGTACCAGTTAGATGAGGCTTGTCTGTAGAATTCATATAGCTTATGAAATCTGAGCAAAGCACTAGTCTTCTGCTTCTAAACAAAGGCTTTAAGAAATATTGTATGCTTTTGCAATTTCTTTTCTCCTTCTGCTACAAGATATATTCCACAGGGTAGGAGGTATGTCTTTTCCCACGTTCCAGAATGAAGTCAGTGTGGAGCTGAACCTGCAATAAACTTGTGAAGAACATTCGTTGTTGTTTTGAAGCATTGAGAATTTGGGGGTTGTTTTCACCACAGTATAATTTCATGAAAACTAATGGAAAAAGCATATATATATGTTTGTTTCTTATTGATCTGTGGCTACTTCTTAGCAAATATTAACAAATTAGCAAATGTTTATGCTATGAGATTTATTGATTGTTGAAAATAAAAGAAAACTTTGCCATGGGAATCCGAAAGTCCTGGTTTCTAGTATACATAAATCTATGTTATACTGCTAATTATTTTTTCTTATACAAAATATGCTATCAGAAGGCAAATGAGATAATAGAAGAGTCCATTTAATTTTTGGGTATTTGAGCTTGTAAAATTGAAAGTGAATTTTAATTTCATGATTCTGTTTTTGTTAATGTTACTATTACAATGAAGTGTTATTACTTTGGTTGAATTAGGTCATTTTTAGACCCTCATTTCCTGGTGTATGCATACAACAAATCAGGAACATTGTATCCACATCCTTCATTTATACAGGTAAGTTTTCTTTTATGCTCTGTAGATTTACATTTTTTATATCATTAAGGTGCCATTGGCAGGAAGAAAAAGAATGCTTTCTGCCCCACAGAATTATTGGGCAAACAGTCAGAAGCCCAAATATAATGTGGCAATTACTATGGAGGCAGATTGAACAGAACAACTACTTTTCAAATTTGGAACTCAGGAACCTCTTATCCAAAAACGTTGTTTAAAGTATTAACAGCAGTCTGAGAGGGAAAGAAAGTGGGTTAAGGAACTTAAAATAAGACCCTAAATACAGAGTCATTCTAATTGAGATGTCATAAGACCTGAGCAGTAGAGGAAGTGGTGGAAATTACAATTATCATATGGTTTCACTCATAAGTAGAGCATAAGGAATAGTGCAGAAGACAATAGGGGAAGGAAGGGAAAACTGAATGGGAAGAAATTAAATAAATTTAAATTAAAAATATCCATTTAAAAAAAAAGAAATTAAATTTCTAAACAATCACACTCCCAAAAAAGAAACCTCAGGTCTACATGTTCTCACACTTTACCTTTTCTAGTCTTTTAACTATTTAAGGTAATGCCTCTATGAACATTCATATGCAATTTGTTGTGTGGACATAATTTTTTAATTTTCTGGGGTACATGCCCAGGAATGTGATTGCTAGGTTATATGGTAAGTATATGTTTATTTTTTAAAAGAAATTATTAACTATTTTCTAGCGTGTGTATCATTTTACATTTCCACCGGCAATGTAGGAAAGACAAAGGGTCTGCATGTTTGCCACTATTTGATCAGTATTTAAAATCTTTTTAAATTTTAGTCATTTTGATAGATGTGTAGTGATACCTCATGTAATTTTTAATTTGCATTTCCCTAGTGTCCAGTGATGTTGAATATATTTTCATGAAACGAAATGTCTGTTAATGTCCTTTACCCATTTTCTAATTGGATTGGTTAGTTTTTTATTGTCGATTTTTAAGCAGTTTATATATTCCAAATACAAGTCCTTTGCCAGATATGTGTTTTGTCAATATTTATTCCTAGTCTGTAATTTGTCTTTTCATCTTGTTCATAAGGTCTCTCATTGATTATAAATTTTTAATTTTGATGAGAGTTAATTTATCAATTTTTCCTTTTATGAATGGAGGTTTGGGTATCAAACTTAAGAACTCCATTTATCCCTAGTTCCTGAAGATTCTGTTTTTTTTCCCTAAAAGTTTTACAGTTTTATTTACATTTAATTTTATGTCCACTTTGAGATAATTTTGTGTAAGCTGTGAGATTTAGATCAAGGTTTATTTTTTTGAGAATGTACATTTATTTGTTACATCAGTGGGGCATATTTTTGTGGCTATATTTCTGGGTTCTTTATTCTGTTCAATTCTTCTGTGTGTCTATACTTCTGCCACTACCATGCTGTCTTCCTTACTTTACCTGTAAGTGAAGCATTTATATAAACTGCAGTGATTCCTCCTACTTTATTATTTCTCAAGATTTAGACTATCAAGATTTAGACTATCATGAGTATTTTGCTTGTTCATATAAATTTCAGACTAAATTACTTAATAGATACAAACATAAAGATAAAATGTTCATTCTTTCCACATTGAGGATAATGTTAGCTGTAGGTTTGGGTTTTTTTTTTTAATATATTCCTTACGAATTTGAGGAAATTCTCTATTTCTAGATTGCTAATCTAGAATACCCCCCCATCCAAGGCATGTGTTTCATTGTATCAGATGACTTTTCTGTATCAGTTGATATGATCATATGACTTTTCTTTTTTAGCCTCTTGATATGACAGATGACGCTGATTGATTTTCAGATATTAAAACAGCATATCTAGAAAAGCTACAAGTTGGTTCTGGTGGATAATTCTTTTTATCCATGACTGGGTTTGATTTGCTAAAAATTTCTTGAGGATTTTTTTGTCAAAGTTCATGAGAAATATTGGTCTGTGGTTTTCTGTTTTTATACTCACTGTCTAATTTTGGTAGTAGAGTGATACTGGCCTCATAAAATAAATCTGGAAGTATTATTTCCTGTTCTGTTTTCTGGAAGATGTTGTATAAAGAACATGCTAATTTTTAGGCTGTTTAGTAAAATTCTTTACTAGACCTGAGGATTTGTGTGTGTGTGTGTGTGTGCGTGCACATGTGTGTGTGTGTGTGTGTGTGTGTGTGTGTGTATGTGGGAGATTTTTAATTACTGACTCAGTTTATTTAATTGTTATAAGAATATCTTGTTTATCTGTTTCATATGTATTATTTTGGTTGGTTGTGTTTTTTTAAGGAATTGGTCCATTCTATCTCAGGTGTGGAACTTAGGGGTGTAATTTTGTCACTGTCCTTATTATCCTTTTAATGATTACAGGAATGTTTTATTTCTGACATCAATGATGGCTGTCTTCTCTCTTCTTTGTGAGTCCTGCTGGAGATTTTCCAATTTACTGAATTTATCGAAGAACCAGCTTTTCTTGCTTTTTCCTTATTGTTGTCTTATTTTCAGTGTCATAACATTTAGCTCTTATGTTTATTATTGTCTCCCTTATACCTTTCTTTGAGTTTCTTTTTTCTAGTTTGTTGAAGGAATAATGTATTATCAATTTGTGACCTTTCCTCTATTCTGTTGTAAGCATTTTATTATTTTTTTTTAAGATTTTATTTATTTGACAGAGAGAGGCACAGCAAGAGAGGGAACACAAGGGGGGGGAGTGGGAGAGTGAGAAGCAGGCTCTCCGCAGAGCAGGGAGCCCGATGCGGGGCTCGATCCCAGGACTCTGGGATCATGACCTGAGCTGAAGGCAGAGGTTTTAACCCACTGAGCCACCCAGGCGCCCCCAGTTATATGTATTTTTAAAATTTCCTTTCAGGCTTCTCGTTTGACCCATGGAGTTTTAAAAAGTGTGTTGTTCAAACTGACTGTGTACAATGCTTCCCTTTTCTTCATATCCTTGCCAACACGTTATTTCTTGTCTTTTTGATAAAAAGCCATCCTACTGGGTGTGAAGTGATATTTCATTGTGGTTTTGATTTGCATTTCCTGATGATTAGTGTGATGTTGAGCACCTTTTTATCTATCTGTTGGCCATTTATGTATCTTCTTTGGAAAATATCTTTTCAGGTCCTTTGCTCATTTTGTATTTGGATTATTTGTTTTTCTGTTATTGAATCATATAAGTTTCTCTTATATTTTGGTTAGCCCCTTATCAAATAAGTGGTTTGCACATATTTTCTCCTGTTATATAGCTTGCCTTTTTGTTGTGTTGATTGCTTCCTTTGCCGTGCAGAAGCTTTTTAGTTTGATGCTGTTCCATTTTTAAATTTTTGCTTTTGGTGTCAAATCCTCAAATCCAAAAAATGATTGCCAAGACCAACATCAAGGAGGTTTTTCCTATGTTTCTTCTAGTTTTATGGTTTCATATCTTATATTTAAGTCTTTATTCCATTTCAAGTTAATTTTTGCAAGTGGTGTTATTTTGCTTGGGGATATTTAGTTTTTGCAGCATCATTTATTAAAGAGACTATCTTTCCCCATGGTGTATTTTTGGCACCCTTGTGAAAGATTAGCTGATGTTATATGTGTAGATATGTATCTTGGCTCTTATTCTGTTCTATTGGTCTATCTGCTGGTTTTTAAACCAATATCATACTTTTCTGATTACTATAAATTTGTCCTAGAGTTTGAAATCAGGAATTGTGATACTTCAGCTTTCTCCAGATTGGTTTGGCTATTTGGGGTCTTTTGTGGCTCCATAAGAATTTTAAGGGTTTTTTTTCTGGTTCTGTGCAAAATGGCAGTGAATTAAGGGTTGTGCTGGATTTGTAGATTGCTTTAGGTAGCATGGACACTTACTAATATTAATTTTTCCAATCTGTGAATGCAGGATATCTTACCATTGTAACTTCATCAATTTCTTTCATCATCGTATTATAGCTTTTAGTGTATAGGCCTTTCACCTCCTTTGTTAAATTTATTTCTATTTTATTCTTTTGGCTGCTATTGTAAATGGGATTGCTTTTATTTTTTTTAAAGATTTTATTTATTTATTTGACAGAGAGAGAGATCACAAGTAGGCAGAGAGGCAGGCAGAGAGAGAGGGGGAAGCAGGCTCCCTGCTGAGCAGAGTCCAATGCGGGGCTCGATCCCAGGACCCTGAGATCATGACCTGAGCTGAAGGCAGAGGCTTTAACCCACTGAGCCACCCAGGCGCCCCAGGATTGCTTTTTTAATTTCTAAGATAGTACTGTATAGAATCACAACTGATTTTTACATGTCGATTTTGTTTCCTAAAACATTACTGATTTTACCGATTTTTCTTTTTTAACCTGTTGCTGTGATTGCTTATATTACTTCATTTTTTAATGTTGAACCAGCTTTGCATACTTGAGATAAATCCAGATTGGTTGTGGTTTATAATTCTTTTTATTCATTGTTGGATTTGACGTGCTAATTTTGTTGAGGATTTGTGCATATATATTTATGAGAGATATTGGTCTGAAGTTTTCTTTTAGTATTTTTGTCTGGTTTTGGTATTGGGATAATACTGTCCCCAGAGAATGGGTTAGGACGTATTCCCTCTGCATCTATACTTAGAAAGAGTGTGTAAAGAATTGGTATAATTTCTTCCTTAAATGTTTGGAAGAATTCAACGATGAATCCATCTGGTCCTTGTGCTTTCTGTTTTGGAAGTTATTAATTTTTGATTTGATTTCTCTAATAAATATAGACCCATTCAGATTGTATATTTCTTTTTTAAAAAAGATTTTATTTATTAATTTGGGAGAGAGAAAGAAAGAGAGAGAGAGAGAGGGAGAACACAGAGGGAAAGTAAGAGGGAGAAGCAGACTCCTCACTGAGCAGAGAGCCCAATGTGGGACTTGATCCCAGGACTCTGGGATCATGAGCTGAGCTGAAGGCAGATGCTTAACTGACTGACCCACCCAGTCACCCCCAGATTGTATATTTCATCTTGTGTGAGGGTTGACAAATTGTGTCCTTGAAAGAATTGGTCCATTTCATCTGCATTTTCAAATTTGTGGGCGTGGAGTTGTTCATCATATTCTTTTATTGTCTTTATAATATTTATGGGAGCTGTAGTTATGCCACCTTTTTAATTCTGATATTAGCAATTAGTGTTCTCATTTTTGCTTAGTTTGCCTGGCTAGAGGCATGTTGATTTTACTGAACCAACTTTTGGTTTCATTCATTTTCTCTATTGATTTCCTGTTTTCAGTGTCATTGGTTTCTACACTAATTCTTATAATTTTTTTTTCTTCAGTTTACTTTGCATTTAATTTGCTCTTCTTTTTTTAGTTGTATAAGGTGGAGACTTAGATTGTTGATTTTGTCTTTTTTCTTTTTTAATATATGCATTAAATGCTATAAACCTTCCTCCCAGCACTATTTTTGCTGCATCTCACAAATTTTGAAAAGCTGTATTTTAAAAATATTTTAAAATTACTTTTGAGATTTCTTTTTTGATCCATGTTTTCTATAGAAGCATGTCTTTAATCTTATGTTCTTGGGATTTTCCAGCTATCTTCTTTTTACTGATTTATAGTTTAATTCCACTGTGGTCTGAGAGCAGACGTTGTATGATTTCTATTCTTTGAAGTTCATTAAGGTATTTTTTTATGGCTCAGAATGTCTGTCTTGGTGAATGTTCCATATGGACTTGAGAAGAATGTGTATTTTGCTATTGTTGGATGGGGTAGTCTGTAGCTGTCAATTATATCCAATTGATTGATGATGTTGCTGAGTTCAGCTGTGTCTACTTTTAAGTAACAGTAGAGCATATCCCAGGAAGTGTGAGTCCTTTGCAATAAAAAATAATCCTAGTTCTTTCCTCCCATCCCTTCTATCATTGCTGCCATTCATTTTGCTTATATATATAAATAAATATATATATATAAATATATAAAAATGCATATAAAAATATAAATACATATATAAATATGTAATATAATTTCACATATATGTGAAATATATAATAAAAATATAAATGTATATGTAATATAAAATATAAAAATATATGTGAAATATGTAATATTAAATATATCTTTTATATATGGTATCTGTATAAACATATGTATTTAAATACATTGTTGCTATTATTTGAACAGTTGTTATATCAGTTAAGCATAAGAAAAATAAACATTTTTATTTTAATGTCATATTCCTTATGAAGATTCAAGTTTCTGACCTATATCATTTTCTTTTTCTATATAGAATTTTTTCAAAAATTTTCTTCCAAACAAATCTACTAGCAACTAATTCCCTCAATTTTTGTCTAATAAATTTTTGTCTCTTCTTCCTTTTGAAGGATAATCTTGCAGGGTATAGAATTCTAGGTTGGTATTTTTTTTCCCCCCTCAATGCTTTAAATATTTCATTCCAGTCCCTTCTTGTATGCATGATTTATGAAGAGAAATCTTATGATTCTTACTATTGTTCCTATGTAGGCAAGGTTTTTCCCCTCTGTCTTCTTTTAGGATTTTTTTCTTTATCTTTGATTTTCTATAATTTGAAAATGATATGCAAGGTGTAGTGTTTTGTTTTTTGTTTTTTTAAAATTCTGTTTAGTGTTCTATGAGCTTTCTAGATCTGTGATTTAGTATCTGACATTAATTTGGGGAAATTGTCAGTGATTATTGTTCAGATATTTCATTCCTTTCTCTTTTTTTCCTCTTTCTGAAATTCCCATCATGTGCATGTTACACCTTTTGTAGTGTCCCGTAGTCTGTGAATATATTCTTCTGTTTTATTGTCTTTGTTTTCTTGCTTTTTAGATTTTAAAGTTTCTGTTGATATATCCTTCAGTTCAGATTCTTTCCCCAGCCACTTCCATCTACCAGACCATCAAAGGCACTCTTCATTTCTGTTACAGTTTTTTTTTTAAATTTAATCTGTAGCATTTGTTTTGGATTCTATCTCTTTCTATCTCTATGATTACATTGCTCATCAATTCTTGCATGGTGTCTAATTTATCCATTAGAGCCCTTAGCGTAACAATAATGGTTGTTTTAAATTCTCGATCTGATAATTCCAAGATTCTTGCCATGTCCCATTTTGATGCTTGCTTTGTCTTTTCAAATTGTGTTTTTTGCCTTTGGAATTTTTTTGGATAGCTGGACATGATGTACCAGGTAAAAGGAACTGCTATACATATGCCTTCAGTAATATAGGGGTGAGGTATGGGGAGAGAGGATGTGTTCTGCACTCATATGATTAAGCCTCAGTTTTTTACTCGGCTTATGCCTCTGGACTGTGCACAACACAAGACTTTCTCAGTTTTTTGTTTTGTTTTTTTTTCCTTCCTCTTTGGATAGGACGGAATGACCTGAGTAGGCTGGATTTGGGTATGTCCCTTCCCCATGTCAGTTAGGTTTTGATAGTTTCCCAGCAAATTTGTCTTTATTTAAATAGTTCCACTGAACTCAGACTCTGTTAAGAACAGAATGCGCTGATGTATTTCAAAATGGTCCCTTTTCTCATCTCCTTACTATGGCATGTTGGTCAAGCTTCTGGATGTAAATGTCACAAAACTGTGGGGACCTCATTAGGGGTTTTCTGGAATTTTTACTTCTCAGGGTTGCACACTGATTGTCTAGCATTTCTTCAATTACTGTGAGGATCGAATACCCTAGCATAATTTCCAGCAGCACTTCTTACTACTTCTGCTTCAGTAAACTGTAACTCTCTGTGTTCCCCTACCCACATCCCCAATCTTGGGGTCTTTGATATGCTCTGTGTCCTCACCTCTATTCCATATCTAAGAAATGTTGTTGATTTTTTGGTCTGTTAAGCTTTTTACCTATAGTTAGCATGGAATGGTAACTTCCAAGTTCCTTGTATGTATAACTATAAACCAGTCTCTTCATTTCTTTAGTTTTGGCAGGGCGTAATATTTTTGGTTGACTTTTTTCCTTTCTGCCAGTGCTTTGAATATATCATCTCACTTCCTTCAGGCTTGCCAGGTCTCTGCTGAAAAATCCATGGAAACTCTTAAGGCTCTTTCATCATATGTGACAAATTACTTTCTCCTGATGCTCTCAAAATTCTTTATTTACATTTGACTTTTAACAATTTGATTATGTTATATCTGAATGTGGATTTCTTTAGAACCATTTTATTTGGTGTTTTGAGCTCTTGGAAATGGATATCCATTTTCTTGTACAGGTTTGTGGAGTTTTAGCCATTATTTATTTGAACAAGTCTGTTTTTTAATTGAGATATATTGACATGTAATATTGTATAACTTTAAGGTATAGTGTGTTGATTTTATGCATTCATATGTTGCAATATGATTACCACTTTAGCGTTAACTAACACCTCTATTATGTCATAGAGTTATTCCTTTCTTTCTCCTTCTTTTCCTTCTGAGACTTCCATAATGTGGATAGTTTTCTTCCTGGTAGTTTTCCAACTCTTTTAAGCTTTTTTTCACTTTTTCAGTCTCTTGTCTTTTTGCTACTCAGACTTGTCTTCGAGTTCAGTTATTTTTTCTTATGCTTGATCTTGTCTGCTATTGAAACTTTCTAGTGTATTTTTCTATCTCTTTTTGAAATTCTCACTTAGTTTGTGCATTGTTTTCTTGACCTCAGTGAGTATCTTTATGAGAGTTCTTTTTTTTATTGAGGTATAATTGACATTAACTTTATATCATTTCAGATGTTCAAAATGATTCCATATTTGTTTATATTGTAAATGATCACCACAGTCTAGTTAACATCCCTCACCATACAGTTGCTGAATTTTAAGATATATTCTCTTAGCAACTTTCAAATATGCAATGAAGTATTATTAACTATAGTTGCTGTGCTGTACATTACATCCCCATTACTTATTATTTTATAGTTGGAAGTTTGTATATGAGCGTTATTTTTAATTCTCTGTACAGTAAATCATTTAAGTTCATTTTGATAGGTTCAATTTCTGGAGATTTATCTTATTCCTTTGCTTAAAACATCTTTTCCTGAATCGTCATTTTACTTGACTCACTGTTTTGTTATTGGCTCATAGTCAAAGCAGTCAGTTCTCCCAGTCTTCACCAACTGGCCTTATGCAGAAGTGGATTCCCCAGATCAGCCTTGCCATTGATTTTGGGGGGCTCTACTAACTTTTTATCTCTTCAGGGAGAAGCAGGCACTTGTGTTTTTTTCCTGCTTTCTCTGTGCTAGTCAGGAGGGAGGATCAATAGTATCTATCATCCCAAGCTGCTGTCTCTGGTCTCTTTCAGGCAATTAGATTCTGCCAGATCTATCAGTGCCCAGGATTCATGAGACAGATGCTAATTCTGTGGGCGGTTTTGGAGGCACTACATGCACGGATCAACTTTTTCCTTTTCCAGTGAAAAGCAGAAAACTAGAGTTTTTCATCCACTCACTCCATGCTGAGTTGTGGGGGTTGCAAATCAATGATTCGTACTAGCCCAAATCATTACCTCTATTTTACTTGGGTGGCTAAGACTGTGCTGAATTTATCAGGACTCCCAAGACTGGTGATACAGATACTAGTTTTTGGGTAGCCCTCTCAGAACAATTGGGGCAATTGACATGTCAGCAAACCCCTTTCCTTCACCAGTCAAGCTGGGAGCCAGAGAGTCTCTTTGTGATTATATGGCAGTGCTCTGGGCAGTATCCCTGGTGAAAGGTGCACTAAATCTTTATATTGGCTTTGGTGAGTTTGATTTTGCATTCTCCTAGGGGGTGCCTTTCAACTAATTTCTGATTAATCAGAAAAGGAATTTGTCCAAGAATTGTTGCTGAATTGGTATCTTAGTTCCACAATGGAGGGCCCAGGGCTTCTTACTCCACTCTCCCTGACCAGAAATTCAGCCTTTATTTCTTTCTCCTTTTTTTTTTTAAAGACTTTTATTTATTTACTTATTTGAGAGAGAGAGCACATGAGCTGGGTGGGGGAGTGGCAGTGGGAAAGGGAGAAGCAGACTCCCCGTCCTGCTGAGCCTGATCCCAGGACCCCGAGATCATGGCCTGAGTTGACTGATTGAGCCACCAAGGCACCCCTCAGTCTTTGTTTCCTTAAGTACTTTTCAACTCCACATTCTTTCTGTTTTCTTTCTTGGATTCTGATACATATTTTAGATCTGGTATTGTTCCACAGGTTATTGAGACTCTATGTCTTTTACTAGCTCATTTTTCTCTGTTTTATATATTGAGTAAATTCTACTGATCTGTCCTCAAGTTCAGATTCTATCCCTTGTCATCTCCCGTCTACTTTCGAGCCTATCCAGATGTTTGTTTTATGTGTATATATTTTTTAGTTCTAATACTTTGTTTTTTATGGTTTTTATTTCTATTCTGTCATTTGTTTCTACGAATGAACAATTTGTAATTGTTCATTGAAGCAATTTTCCATGGCTGCTTTAAAATCTTTCTCTGATAGTTCCAACATGTGGCTTATCTCAATATTGCCATCAGTTGGTTGTCTTTTCTCATTTTTGTTGTGAATTTTTTGGTTCTTGGTATAGTGGATGATGTTCACTTGTATCCTTGATGTTTAAATCTTCTGTTTTTGAAGCAGTCACCTGGTTTAAGTTTAGATTGAGTGTGGTGTGTTGTTCCAATGACAGTGTTTCTTACAGCTTTTAATGTTATTCTGTTGAGCTTTGTTCTTTTGGCTCTACTGGACTTCTGCTATTGCATGCAGCCTGTGGTGGTAAGAGATACTTACCTGGGCCACCTTGTCCTGCTAGGTGGGGTCAGATGATGAAAGATCAATGGGATAGACAGCAGTTCTTCTGGCTGTTGTCTAGCCACTGGATGTCGGTGTGCCTTTCACTCTATTTTTGTTAGTCCTCTTTCAGTGAGGAAATTTCCTATCTGGAACTAATGGAAATAATATGTTTCACAGCTAATAACATATAATAATAACATAGAAACAAATCCATAGGAAAGAATGTGATGATACTAAAGTTTTCATAGTGCAGCATTAGCAAAGGAACAGGGCCGACTATACATAACACTAGACTTTTAAGGGAAGAGAGGGAATATTCACTGAAAAAGATTATTGGGAGAGAACCTGGGAAGATTAATGCTGTCAAAGTCCATGGGGAGGAGAGTTTGAACTAAGGATGATCAACTTGGTGAGATATTAAAGAGAAAAAAGATGAATAAATTTCAGTTAAGATTCTTTTGGGTAATATGAAAAAAAAAAAACCAAGCGAAATGTTCACATTTGAAGTCAAATTAATGCTATGAATTAAATCAAGTTAGTAGTTATAAACTATACACTTAAGAAATGTGACTGAGAGAGAAAAGATGCAGATAAGGAAGTTGTTTGTCAAGTATTTAAAATTAAAGCAAGAATTATTTGGGGAAGGATAAGAGTCATGACTATTCTTAGGCAGAAATGTTTAAGAGGAAAAGATGCAGGTAATGGAGTATCTGGTAGATAATAATGGTAATGATAATGGCTAAATCTAAATGCTTGATGATATTTAAGAAGTAAGGATAAACCAAAAACTTTATTTACAAATCATTCATGCACTTGTGATGAGTGCCGGGTGTTGTATGGAAGTGTTGAATGACTGTGTTGTGCACCTGAAGCTAATATTACACTGTGTGCTTAATTAACTGGAATTTAAATAAAAACTTAAAAAAAATCCATATAATTCATGAGTGTATCTTTGTATACTCCTGTTTAGGGCCATTGCCTTTATCAAGGATATGCCGCGGAGGTTCCAAAATCATTTGTGACACTTAGCACCTGTTCTGGACTCAGGTAATAGTATGTTCTAGAGATGTACATGATTGAAAATCTTGTGTGACCCTTTAATTTTTAGAAACATCTTGAAGGATAGAGTGAAGACAAAGAAAATAGAGACTTTGATTGTGTTTCTTCTCATATACTTTCCTTTCCTCCTCCTCACCTTATCATTTTTCCTATTCTCTTTGTCTCTATCCCAGGCTGGCAGTCATAAAACTTATGCAGGAAAAGCTTCCACTAGTATGAAGAATATTCACATGTCTTAGCCACACTAGCACCACAATGACTTCTATATGCCATAATAGAGAGAAGAAGCTATAAAATTGTGTTTCAAAGTTTACCCAAGTAAGAAGAAATGATTCTTAGATATTAGGCCACAAAGACCAATGTTAAATTCCTATAAAATTTTTTTTATTTAATGTTGATTTACATTTCTCAGCAGTTAGTCTATATTAATTATCTTTTTATTTCTTTTTTATGTGTTTAAATACCTAGGGGATTATTGCTGTTGCAGAATGTCAGTTATGGCATTGAGCCATTGGAATCTGCAGCCGCATATGAGCATATGCTTTATCAAATAAAGAATAATCAAATTAATTTTTCCCCTGTACAAGAAAATTATCCTATGACCAAACAGGTAGACCAGTCCTACAGGATTCTTGTGAAATCGGAAGTAAGTAACCACTTCTATGTAATTTTCACTTGTGTTATCTTCGATAAATTTATTCACATTCGAATTGTTACATTTGGAAAACAAATTTAAATGATATTGATTATACTAAAACCTTCTGTTGCAAGATACTTATTTTAAATATATTTTTATGTTTAGTAATATGATATATAGAAAATATAATAGATATAAACACACATAATTAAAAAGTCAAAATCCTCACATTTTCCTAATTGCAAGTATGTTGATGCATATATACATATTTACACTGTTTTTGAATTAACATTCTACTAATATAACGTTACACAAGTTCTTGTGGCTAAAACATGGTTGAGTAACATAACTTTTCTGTGTGCAAATTTTCTTATTTCTAAAAAAAAATAAAAATAATACCTAACATGCAGTTATTTCAAAGATTAAATACATTTATAAATGGAAATTACTTAGCATAGTATGTAGACAAATAAAAAAGTTATCAGTAAAAATGGGTTATTATTTGCTTACCATATTTTCTAATGTAGTGAAACAAAGTAATTGGAAGTCATTATGGAAAGTTTGGGTACAAAACAGAATGCAGTAATGAAGTAGATAGAAACAAAAATTTCAGAACCAAAGAAGAAACCAGGGATATCATTGCAGGAATGGAGATAAGTCAGTATTGATATATATTTGTGAATTTTATATCTTTCATGAAATAACTTGAAAATTGCTTTTCATCCTGAATTTGATAAGCTTAGATCTATAGGTTTAGTTAAGCATGCAATCACATGCTTATCATGAGCATGAATGAAGAGAATGAGTACTTCAATATATCAGATTTTTAAAAAGAACAGAAAAAAATAACAAAGACTTATACTTTAGGCATATTTTTACATTCATGAAATAAAACACAAAGAAATTTATAAACAAGGTAAACATTATGTTCAGAGTTGAAAAGTAGAACAGAAACCAAACAAAATAACAATAAAGGGCTTATCTACTGAAAGCATATTAAATACATGCATTTATCCCTCTGTCCCTTTTTAAAAACCCACTACATGAAACGGGATTTTTAAAATGACATAAACATACAAACAAAACAGGAGAGGAGAAATAACAATGGACAATTAAATATCAGATATCTGATTTAGCCCCCGAAAAGCAGAATCCTAAACTGATAATGTTAGGAGTTAGTTGGACAATTAGTTAGTCAGGGTCAGGGTCCCCAACAAGAAAACAGGGAGCCAGGACAGCTGAGGCAAAACTGGACTACCATCCTGTTTTATAGCTTAGACAAGACTGTAATAGTATCCCTTTTTGCACTTCTGTAAAAGTGACTTTTTCAAAACATTCTGAGATGCAACAATTGACCATAAAACATTTGTTACTCTCACAAGCTGAGGCAGTTAAGACATAAGTCTCCAGATGTCATCCCAAAAAGACCATCAGCACGTAAACATTAACCTGATAGGTAGACAGGTGCATGATCGAAACCCTGATTGGCATGACTTAGCAGCCAATCTGCAGGAGGCCCACACTCTGGTTACTTAAAATAGTTCTGCAAAAGACCTTATAAAAACCCCTTAATTTGAACGCCAAAATGGTAACCCTCTCGGGTCCCCTCCCTCTTTGGGAGCTTTGTACTATCGCTGAATTAACGTTGCTTTGCTCCCCACCACTCTTTGTCTGGTCTACCTCTTCATTCTTTGAAGTGGTGTGACCAAGAATCTCAGGCACCAAAGGAAGAGGAATCGTGAAACAGTAATTGGAATAGGCTATAAGAAACTTGACATGTACTGCAGTACTATTCAGGTGTCTCTTGAATTGCAATAGGAAGAGATTTTAAAGGTGGACTTGAGATAATTGGTTGAAATAAGTTGTGTATTTAGCAATCCTGTTTTCCTGTCCTAATGAATTGTTTCTGTTGTAGACTGACAGGTCATTGAAGGCTATTTTCTTTGGGAATTCTATGAAATGGGGATGCCAGTCACAGATGTTCTATTGTATTTCCCAATAGAAGAGGTATACCATACTGGAACTAGTGTGTTTAATTTAAATTTGGCACATTGGATACTGGGAACCAGACTTACACATTCTAAGAAGTGTACTGAAAGACCCCTCTTCAGGAAGGAATTAAACCAGCCAAAAGAATAAAAGCTGTTCATGTTGACAGCGTTTTCCCAATCAATATCCCAGACACATTGCTTTCTCTGAAGACAATAGCCTGTAAACTCCACATATGGTCATAGAGATGTTGGAATAAGCTGTTAAATATTCAATTGCTAATATGAAGGGGCACTAGACATATGATGAAACAATTTAATATGGAAGACAGGGACATGAAAAAATCAAGTTTTTAAAGTTTGAGGTACCAAAGAATACAGAGGGTGAAGAAAACAAAATGGCAATATCCTCCGAGGAGTAAGAGAAAATATTTCATCCACAAAATTAAGAATAGGGTGCTATTTAAAAAATAACACTCAGCAGATAAGTAATAGTTCTTAGAAATTTAAAAGTATGATAATAAAAATGAAAAAAAAAAAAAAAGAAAATAGGAAGTTCATAAGATAAAATTCCAGAAATCACACAAAAAGTAAAACACAATGACAAATGACAGGGAAATTTGAGAGATAAGAAATTTAAATTAAAGTAAGAGTTTAGGTAATACAGTAGGGGTTCTCAGTATGAATAAACAGGAAATTGAATTGAATAAATCACAAAATAATCCAAGAAAAATTCTCAGAATTATTTAAGGTGAGTCTCTGAACGGATATTTTAAAAATCTGGTTTCTCATATACGATTAAGATGCAGAATAGCATGAAATTTCCCAGCAGCAATACTGGAATTTGAAAGGCAATACCACAATTACTTAAAGTGAGGCAAAAGTAATTTCCAGTCTGTAATTCTGTACAAAGCCAGAACTGAGATTTTTAAATTAATTTTTAGAATTTCTTTTCTTCCTAATGTGAAATGCTCTTGCCCCCAAATAAAACAAAAAATTAAACAAACAAAAAAAAAGACTCTACTTTCACCCTGATTGAAGATAGTAGCCAGATGCAATCACAACCAGATTCACAAACAATAGTTGCTTGACCAACAAGAGTTGGTGAACTTTCAACCAAATGAAAAGATGGAAGAACTGTGTAAGTAGCTGTCCTCAATCTCTATTTTTCATGAGACTCTCTATTAGGTCAAATCCCATCAGCTGTTGAAGTAAACAATTTCAACTGTCAGTGGCTTAACAGGTTTATGTCTTGCTCACTGAAAATACCAAAGTGGATGAAAGTCTCCTGGTTGATTCCCTTCCTAGCTCTGACTTGGGGACTGTAAGAGTCCCCTACTAGATTATTTGAATTTAGTTAGAGTAAGGGGGAAAAGGTGTGTGTGTATCCCCACCTCGATACAGTTGAGCCTAGATATGTTTCTTATGGACATCTCTTCTCTTGGAGAAGGGAACAAACATTGTTAGATAATTGACCATTTCTTATAATAAAACAGAAGTGTAATAAAAGTCACTAATCCCCATCTGTTGTTCAAGAATGGTTTGACTTGAAAGAACTACATATATTCTACAATAATAGTAATTAGAAAAGAATATGCCAAAATGAAGTGCTTATAAGATAGTCAAGAATGTCTGTCTAGGGGATTTAGAGAACGGCTTCTTTAGGGGGTATACAATATCATATCTTTCCTTTTCAAGAATTCTGACTATGGGACTTTTAGGCATTATTACTTAAATCAGTACAAGAAAAGAGGAATTAAATAAAATAGTTCAACATGTTTATGTAGAAAGCCATAAGATCTAATCAGTAGTTCCAGAAATTTCATTTGGCAAAATTCAATACCCTTTTGTGATAAAAACTAGGAATAAGAAACTTCTTTGATCTAATTAAGAACATCTATGAGTATCTACAGCTAACATAATGAATATAAATGACTGAATGTTTTGCCCTTGTTATGGACTGCATGCTGTGTTCCCCAAATTCATATGTTAAAACTCTAATCTCCAGTAGGATGGCTTAAGGAGGTCTTTGAAAAAATAATTAGGGTTAAATTAGGTCATTCGTGAATATAGGGCCCTCCTGATGGGATTAATGCTTTTATTAAAAAAAGGAAGACACAGATCTCTCTCTCTGCTTTGTCGTGTGAGCATACCAGAGGAAGATAGCCATTTGCAAACTAGGAAGAGTACTCTCACCAGACACCACATCTGCTGATGCCTTGATCTTGAACTTCTCAGCCTCCAGAACTGTGAGAAATTAGTGTTTGTTGTTTAAGCCACCTAGTCTCTGATATATTTGTTATAGCCTGAACTGACTAAAACAGACCCTAAATTAGGAATAATTCAAGGCTGTCTGCCCTCACTATTTCCAGTCTTTGTTTTACTAGAGTCTATGGATAATACAATAGGAAAAAGCATAATAATAAACGGCATACATTTTTTAAAGGAAAAATATAACCTTATGTTTTTAATGACCTAACTCTGTGTGCAGATCACATGGAAAATCTTCCAAAGCTATCAGGACTATAAGAGTGTCTAGCAAAGTCACAGGAAACAAAGATATTGACATTGTTAAGATGATCATTTCCCCCAGTTGATCTGTAGATTCAGTGTAATCCCAGTTTTGGTAATTCCAGGAAACATTTTTCATAGATATTGGTTCTCAAGTTCATAAGGAAATGTAAAGATCTTAGAATAGTCAAACAGTTTTAAAAAGAACAGAATGGAGGATTTACACTACTTTTTTTTTTAAAGGGCCAGATAGTATATATTTCAGGTTTGTGAGGTATATGATCTGTTGCAGCTACTTCATTCTACCTTTGTAGCATGAAAGCAGCATCAACAATATATAAACAAATGGGCGTGGCTTTGTTCCACTAAGATATTTTTTACAAAACAGGTGGCCATATCATGGATCATTGTTTGCTGACCTCTGCTATAGAGATATATACTGTGTTATTGGTTAAGTATAGACATATAGATCAGTGGAACAGAATAGATCAGAAGTAGACCCACATGCTATTGGCAGATCGATTTTCCACAGAGGTGCTAGGGACTTTAAAAGGTTAAAGAATGATCTCTTCAGTAAATGTTGCTGGAAGACTGGACATCTGTAGGGAATAAAATGAATCTTGACCCTTATTCACAAAATTGAATTAGAGTGTAGACTTAAGTGTCAAAGCTAAACATAAAATTTCTAGTAGAGAACTTAGGAGAAACCAAAATAATGAGCTGTAAGCATGTGAAAAGCTGTTCCACATTAATCATTAGGGAACTGCAAATTAAAACCTCAGTAAGATATCAGCACAGACCAACAAGAATGGAAATGATGGAAAAGACAATACCAAATATAGGCAAAAATGCAGAGCAGTTGGCACTCTTATTAATTCTTGGCAACAATGCAGAACAATCAACTACTTTAGAAAGCAATCTGGTAGTTTCGTATTACTTTAACACCAACAACTGTCATACGATTCAGGTATTCTAAATATTTCCCAAGAACAATGAATATTAACTCCACAAAGATCTGTACATGGATATTCATAGCAGTTTTGTTTATGATGGCTAAGATGTCTAAATAATCCAAAATATCATAGTCGACAGAAAAAAAAAGCTGAAATTAAAAAAAAAAGCATTTATTGGGGTCTTAGAATTACAATTCAGTGATTTCGGATTTCGGTAGTGACCCAACTGTGTCCCCGTAGGGAACAAAAGTGAGGGTTTTATTTTAAAGACAAAAGGGGATGCTTTACAAAGATTTTGATCTTGGCAGAAAGTAAAGTAGGCTAAACATAATTGATTCCTAAGGCTGTCACTAAAACAAAAATTTGTTACTATAGCAAGTTGCAGATAAGTTTGTGCAGAGTCCTAGGAATATTTAAGGTTGGGCCCAATTCAGAAGTTCATGGTTCTACCCAGTGAGGATGTGCATATGGCCTACCTCCTTAATGGCCTACCTCCTTAATGGCCTCCCAGTTCCATTTTAAAACCTTTGACAAAAGTGACCCCATTTTATTCCACCTTTCACATCATTGACAGGTAAGTGCATAAACAAAATTTGGTGTATTTCTAAAATGGCACACTACTTAGAAGTAAAAACTAATGAATTACTAATAATCACAACAACATGGAGAATGCTGAGTAAAAAAAGTCAGGTATAAAAGAGTACATGCTATATGATTCCAGTTATATAAAATTCTGTAATAGATTATTCTAAGCTATGGTGAGAGAAAGCAGATTCTTGGGTGCCTTCAGCCATGTGGGCAATTGACTTAGAAGAGCAAGATAGAAATTATCTCTCTCTTACTTATGGAAATTGTGACACGGGTATTTACATTAGTACCAATTCATATAACTGTATTTTTTTTATTGTTGTTAGTCACCATACAGTATATCATTAGTTTTTGATATAGTGTTCCATGATTCATTGTTTGTGTGTAACACCCAGTGCTTCATGCAATCCATGCCCTCCTTAATACCCATCACCAGGCTCACCCATCACCCCCTCCCTTCTAAAACCCTCCATTTGTTTCCCAGAGTCCACAGTCTCCCATGGTTCATCTCCCACTCTGATTTCTCCCCCTTCATTTTTCCCTTCTCCTAATGTCCTCCATGCTATTCCTTATATTCCACAAATAAGTGAAACCACATGATAATTGACTTTCTCTGTTTGACTTATTTCACTTAACATAATCTCCTCCAGTCTCATTCAAGTCAATGCAAAAGTTGGGTATTCATCCTTTCTGATGGCTGAGTAATATTCCATTGTGTATATGGACCACATCTTCTTTATCCATTCATCTGTTGAAGGGCATCTTAGCTCATTCCACAGTTTGGCTATTGTGGACATTCCTGCTATGAAAATTGGGGTGCATATGGCCCTTCTTTTCCCTACATCTGTATCTTTGGGGTAAATACCCAGTAGTGCAGTTGCAGGGTCACAGGGTAGCTCTATTTTTAATTTCTTGAGGAATCTCCACACTGTTTTCCAAAGTGGCTGCACCAACTTGCATTCCCACCAACAGTGTAAGAGGTTTCTCCTTTCTCCCCAACCTCTCCAACATTTGTTGTTTCTTGCTTTGTCAATTTTTGCCATTCAAACTGGTGTAAGGTGGTATCTCAGTGTGGTTTTGATTTGAATTTCCCTGATGGCTAATGATGATGAACATTTTTTTCATGTGTCTGTTAGCCATTTGTATGTCTTCTTTGGATAAGTGTTTGGTCATGTATTCTGCCCATTTTTTGACTTGATTATCTTTTTTGGGGGGTGTTGAGTTTGAGAAGTTCTTTATAGATCTTAGATATCAGCACTTTGTCTGTAGTGCCATTTGCAAATATCTTCTCCCATTCTGTGGGTTGCCTCTTTTGTTGACTGTTTCCTTTGCTATGCAGAAGCTTTTTATCTTGATGAAGTCCTAAAAGTTCATTTTCACTTTTGTTTCCCTTGCCTTTGGGCATGTGTCTTGAAAGAAGTTGCTGTGGCTGATGTCGAAGAAGTTACTGCCTATGTTCTCCTCTAGGATTTTGATGGGTTCCGGTCTCATATTGAGGTCTTTCATCCATTTCGAATTTATCTTTGAGTATGGTGTAGGAGAATGGTCAAGTTTCATTCTTCTGTATATAGCTGTCCAATTTTCCCAGCACCATTTATTGAATATATATAATATTGAGGAGACTGTCTTTCTTCCACTGGATATTTTTTCCCGCTTTGTCAAAGATTAGTTGACCATAGAGTTGAGAGTCCATATCTGGGCTCTCTACTCTATTCCATTGGTCTATGCATCTGTTTTTGTGCCAGTACCATGCTGTCTTGGTGATCACAGCTTTGTAACATATAACTGTATTCTTAAAATGGATGCATTCCATTGGGTATAAGCCACAAGTTAATATAGAATTAAAATAATGAGAAAAAAGAGGCAATATTTGGAGGACAGTTGATAAGAGTTTATTTAGGTTGGGGGAGGGTCTTGGAAGAAGGTTTTGAGAGGAAGGAAACATGGGTTCTCCTTCTAGTAACTCTGAGGATTCTAATTACCAGGAATATAAGTAAAATCTTCTGATTTGTTCCTAAAATTTGTGTATGGAATCTGCTTATTTATTCAGTGTGCATTTATTCTCTTATTATTATCTATATCTTGATGAATTTGTATCTGTTTTTCTATGTATCTATACTTTTCTTTGGGTATGTATGTATATATGTATGTGTACACACATATATGTATATAATCTTGATTATTACAAACAATATAAGAATTTAAAAAAGGTTTTATTTAACTCATGTCCTTTCTTTCACAGGAAAAGTCAGACGTTGCACTATTGAAAAGAGTTCTGAAAATACAAATTGTTCTGGATAAAGCCTTGGTATGTATTATTGATATATGTCATATCTTTCTCTTGTGTTTAAGTTCAAAGGGAATATGAAAAAGAAACCTGCCTTGTTTGCAATGTAGATATTTCACTCTTTTCAAAATATGTATCTCAGGACAGTAGGACAGAAAAAAATGTCAATTGCTTTTACATTGACATACAGGGGCCAATATTTATGGTATTGATTTCCAAATCAGTATAGAATTCTAGCAAGAATGTATACCTCTGTATGTATGCAAAGTTCTACTAGACTATAATCTATTGGATTACAACTAGCTATAGATATTTCTGAATCCACTCCATATCATGGTGAACTCTTTTCCTTAAATTGATTTCCATTTTAAAACAAGCTATTTTGTTTATTACTCAATTAGAGATCCTTGTTGTTAAATATTATCTTTTATGATATCATCTTATCCTGTATAATCACTTGAATTCTCTAGTGGAAGTTCTATATTTCAAAAATGAGATTTATTCATGGGAATATCCATTTAGTTATGGAAATTTTTGTTTATGTAGTTGGTTTGAGTGGTCATATGAGTAGCAAGTTAAAAAATCAGATTTGTCTATTATCACTGATATTTTTGCATAAAGTGTCTCAATGAGTGTCATAATGTCATGATGTTCATAAAAGGAAATATTTTTAAAAAATAAAAGGAAATATTTAGATCTTTAAATAATTAAAAAAAATCAGTAGCAGTAAAGAATAGACAGACAAAAATAATAAAGAAAAAACACACAGAGTTTTACAATCAGGGGATAAATTATATGCAGACATGGACTGTTGTTAATGTATACATGTGCGTATTCACATACCTTTGTTTTATATAAGCTATTTTGTAAGTTATAATGTTTTCCCGCATACTAATGAAATGTATTATTTCAATTTAATTTTGAAGTTCACATAGTGTCCAATTAATATATTTAATATAATTTAATTTACTAACCAATTTACTAGCTATCTGTGTTCCTTTCTAGTCTTTGTTGCTTTTGGTCTTTTTTCCCCCCACTCAAAGAGTCCCCCTTAGTATCTCTTGCAGGGCTAGTTTAGTGGTCATGAACTCCTTTAGTTTTTATGTATCTGGGAAACTCTCTCTCCTTTTCTGAATGATAGTCTTGCTGGAGAAAGTATTCTTGGCTACATGTTTTTCCCATTCAGCACATTGAATATATCCTGCCATTCATGTCTGGCCTGCCAAATTTCTGTGGACAAATCTGCTGTGAACCTGATCTATCTTCCCTTGTAGATTAAGGACTTTTGTTTTTCCTCCTTGCTCCTTTCAGAATGCTTTCTCCATCCCCTCACTTTCAATCTGCAGGTTTCTTTAGGTTTAAAATGAGTCTCCTCTAGGCAACCTAGGCCATCTAGAGATGGGTATTGTTTTTTATCCATTTTGACACCTTATGTCTTGATTGGAGCATTTATTCCATTTACATTCAGAGTGATTATTAATAGATATGAATTTAATCCCATTGTATTACTTGTTAAGGTAATTGTTTCTGGAGATTTTCTCTGTTCCTTTCTGGTCTTAGTCACTTTTGGTCTTTTCTTCCCACTCTTAGAGTCTCATTTAATGTTTCTTGCAGGGTGGTTTCATGGTCATGAACACCTTTAGTTTTTGGTTGTCTGGGAAACTCTTTATCTCTTCTTCTATTCTGAATGATAGTTTTCTTCCCTGCATATTTTTCCCATTCATCACACTGAATATATCATGCCACTGTTCTCTGACTTGCCACGTTTCTGTGGGTAGATCTGCTGCTAGGCTTACTGGTCTTCTCCTACAAGTTAGGGATTTCTTTTTCCTTCCTGCTTTTAGGATTTTTTCTCTATCTCTATATTTTTTCCCCTATCTCCATACTATAGTATGTCTTGGTGTTGGCCTGCTTTTGTTGGTTTTGATTGGAGTTCTTTGTGGGTGTCTGTTTCCTTCCCCAGATTAGGGAAGTTTAGCTATTATTTCTTCAAATAAGCTTTCTGCCCCTTTCCCCTCTCTTCTTCTGGTACTTGTATGATATGAATGTTATTACACTTTATGAAGTCACTGAGTTCCCTAAGTCTACATTCGTGATCCAATATTTTTCTTTCCCTCTTCTATTCAACTTCATTATTTTTCATTATTCTATGTTCTGTATCACTTATTCATTCTTCTGATTCTTCCATCCTTGTGGTCATTACATCCAGTTGGTTTTGCATTTAGGTTATAGCATTTTTTATTTTGGCCTGACTAGTTTTTAGGTCTTTTTTTCTCTGTGGAAAAGGTACTCCCTGGTATCTTCTATGCTTTCCTCAAGCCCAGCTAGTATCCTTATGATTGTTGCTTTAAATTCTGGGCCAGGCATATTTCTTATATCTGTTTTGATTAGATCCCATGACCTTTTCTTTTTTTTTCTTTTGGGATGAATTCCTCCATCTTGGTATTTTGTCTAGGTTTCTGTCTTTTTCTGTGTGTTAGAAAAGCCTGTTATGCTTCCTGCTCCTGGGAGTAATGGCTTTGCTAAGAAGAGGTCATATACTGTTCCTGGCCTGGAGCTTCATGAAGTGTCTCTGGTATATGCTGTGTGCACTCTGCTGCTGTGTTTTGGCTGCTATTCCCCTCAGATCAGTCCTCTGCAATTTCTTCTTGCCCGCAGTGGGGAGTGTTTGGACCTTGTCCAGAGTGTGGCAAGTTTTAACTAGGTGTACTCTGCTCTTCCTGTTAAAAGAGGCCTGATGATATTTCCACTAGAGCTAAAGCTGTACAACACAATGGTCAGCAGACTTGGTGCATATGGAGGTTTTTGCTGATCTTCTGGGGTAGGGGACTACTGCTCTCAGGCACACTTACCCTAGTTAAGAAGCACCTACAGAATGTAAGCAGGCATGGCTTGTTTTAATTGGCTCAGGCCTCCATTGTTGATGGGCTGTGCTTCTTACTGAAGTCAGTCTGTACTGATGGGTATGGAAGAAAAGCGGCACTGGCCTTGTCCCTTGTCTCCAAAGATGTGAGTTCACACCACTGCTGTCTAGGAAGCCCTCACAGAAGAGCAAAGTCTCCTCCTATATGTCACAGGCATCCCTCAGATCCCTGCCTTCTCCCTGTCTGTGTCTGGGTTGTCTGCCTGCGAGGCAGTGCAGTGTATCTGTGTTTTATCTCAGACACACTGGATGAATTTCAGAATTCCAGACTTTAGGAACCTGTTGTGCTGCGGACCTCTGCTGGTCCTCTGGGAGAGGGTCTTGCTGGGCTGGGGCTTGTGCTGGTTTGTCCCAAAGGGGCAGTCACACCAATGCACAGGAGCTAGGAGTTTAGAGTAACACACGGCAAAAAGCCTGAGTCCAGGTTAGCCACCCTTGGCAGGTGTCTGTGCTCCTATGCTTAACGGGCAGGGGGGAGCACAATAGCACCAACCAACTCTTTTGTCTCTGACAAAAGACACCTGACAGGCCTGTCTCTGACAGGCAAAGCCACCTCTCCCAGATACACTCCAAAATGGGGGAACGTTTCTCCCAGTGCATCCCTAGGGATCTTCAGATAGCACCATCAGCCCCTGGCATCTACCTTCCTTCTCCAGCAGAGTACTGCAGTACCCACTGGGTTCCACACCACCCACAACACAGAATTATAAAACTCCAGTCTTTTATACCCACTGGTTGTAAACACTTAAGATAATCAGCCTCTCTTGTTTTACCAGTCAGTGACTTTGGGGAATAGTTTTCCATCTGTGACCCCCTGTGCACTGCTCTCTCACCCTCTATCTTTCTCTCTCTCTTTCTTCCTTCCCCTCTCTCCATGGTCAGGACTCCCTTCCCTTTGCAGCAACCATGATTCTTTTCTCCCCAAAATCATGTCTCCACACTCTGACCCTCCATGATGTGACCTCTTCTCCCCTCCACCCAGTCGTGCAGTTTGTTCTGTCAGTCCTCAGACCGATTTCTTGGGTGTTTAGAACAATCCAATATTTATTTAGCTGTGTTCCAGGAATGAGGCAAACATAGGGGCCTCCTACTACTCTACCATCTTAACTGACCCTGCAGGCATTTAGATTTCAATATTTGTTGTTACATGGGGAATACTATTTGGCCTAAAACCAAGATCACAAGCTTTGCCACAGCCACTCCCATGAGGTTGCTAATTAAATCTAGACAGCCTATTTTTCTCTCTCCACTTAGCTGGATACCTTCAAGAAACCCAAAACAATGACTAAAAACTCCAAGAGTTCCTTAAAATATGCTATGATTAGTATTTCTTCTTTTATGTTTAGTTTATCTGTCTTCACTTTTAAAGTATGGTTCTATAAGCAGAATATTGATAGGTCTTTTTTTCTTCTATTCAGTCAGATAATCTCTGCCTTTTCATTAGAACATTCAGTTGAATTATGTATACCAAAATTACTGATAACTATGGATGTAAGTTAAGTGCTGCTGTCCTATTAGTATTCTATTTGTCCCATCAATGATTTCCTCCTCAGTTCCTCCTTTGTTACTCTTGGATTAGTGGGTTATTTTCAGCATTTGTTTTTCTCTACTATATATATATTTTTTTCTGGCTAAACCTCTTTATCCCCTATCTCTTACCCCAGTGGTTTCTCTAGTGGTTCTAGTGAACATTCCTAACTTTTTACAATCTAGAATTAATGTTATACCACTTCACATATAATGTAAGAACCTCACAACAGTAAAGTTCCATAGAACCCCTTTGTGATGTTAGTGTAATATATTTTTACTTCTTCATATGTTATAAACCACAAGATGAATTATTTTAAATTATTCAAGTGTTTAAAGAAATTAAGGAGAGGAAAAAAAGCATTTCATTTTTTCCCCACATTTTAACATTTCCAAAATTCTTCATTCCATCTTGTAGGTCTGTGTTTCTGATTATTTTTTTAGCGTGTTTATGAAGTCTCTTCAGTTTTTGTTTATATGAAATTATTTTTATTTTATATTCATTTTTTTAAAAAATATTTTATTTGAGAGAGAGAGTGCACACTCAGGGGGAGGGTTAGAGGGAGAGGGAGAAACAGACTCCCCTGCTGAGGAGGGAAGCCCAATGCTTGATCTCAGGACCCTGAGATATGACATGAGCTAAAGGCAGATGCTTAACTGACTGAGCAACCCAGGTGCTCCTTATCTTCATTTTTTAAACATCTTATTTGGAAATATTTTCAAACTTTCATAAAAGTCATAAGAATAAGAGTAATGAAAGAACACCTATATTCTCTTTACTTATATTTATTGTTTAACGTTATATCCCAGTATAGGGGTGCCTGGGTGGCTCAGTGGGTTAAAGCCTCTGCCTTCGGCTCAGGTCATGATCTCAGGGTCCTGGGATCAAGCCCCGCCTCGGGCTCTCTGCTCAGCGGGGAGCCTGCTTCCCCCCTTCTCTCTCTGCCTACTTGTGATCTCTCTCTCTCTGTCAAATAAAAAAAAAAAAATCTCTAAAAAAACCCCAAAAAACATTATATCCCAGTATCACTTGTGCTCTCTGTATCTGAAAGTAAGTTGTAAATTGCATCATGGAACTTTTATAGAGTTACCCATGTAAGTAAAAATAACATCATTAAAATACTTTTTATCAAGTATTACTGTAAGTATTTTTATCAAATAACACTGTAAGTATTACTGTACCTGAATTGCATTGTGGTTGGACAATGTGATCTGTATGACATGTTTTATAGTCAAATAACTATTTTATGGCCTAATATATGTCAATTTATGTAAACCCTCCATGTATATTTGAAAAAAATTATCTCATTGTTTTATATAAGCTTTATATATACATATTAGATCTAAAGTTTGCTCTAACTTGAACACTCTTGTATTTATTGTTAATTTGGTTGATTGCTTAATGAGTGAGAGAACTATGTAAAAATCCACTATGACAGTCAATTTCTACTTATAATTTTGTTAAATTTTGTTTTAAACATTTTGTTGCTATTAGTTATAGTGAAGTTTAGGATGCTTCCATCTTTCTTAATAATTGAATACTTTATTAATGCACTGTGATATTATTTTTGCTTTTAAGCTTTCTTCACATTAATGTAATTATCATATAGCATATACTTTTTGTCTATTATTTTCCTGGTATATATTTTCATGCTTTGACACAATAATGCTATGTACTCATAATTTAGAGGTTTTTATTTTAATTTGCATATAGTGGATTTTTTAAAAAGTTTCTGTCATTTATCTAGTCTTTGGTCTGTTGATAATTTGTGATTATTGGCATACATGGATTTGTTTCCATAGTTATGTTTTTGTATTCTTTTGTCTTGCTTTTCATGTGTTCAGTTTTGCAAAGGATCACCTTCATTCATATCACACATGCTGCATTGTGTTGGGAAAGGTTACACGCAGAGAAATAGCAAAGTATAAATAGTCTCTAAGGACCTAGGAGGATAACATCTATTTTGTCCAAATCAGAGAGTTGTATCCATCACATTTTATTTTCTATTAGTAGTTTTCAGCAGCCTTGCTGAAGATTATTAAAGATGCAAAGTTGCCACTTTTTATGTTTTCTGCTAACACTTAGAAATGTGTACATACATATAATTGGAAATATTTAGAAAAAATATTATGCTTTCTATTCTTTTGAATGAAGACATATTCTTGACATTACTGGCTGTAATAGTCCTCAGAGCTCTGTGTTTAGAAAGTACACTGTTTATCCAGGATATATGGTCATCTCTTCGTGGGATGAAGACAAATGATGGCAGCATACTATAGTAGGAAAAAAAAAAGCCTTAGTAGTTTAGTTAGTTGGGAACTTGAGTTCTGGTTCTTACCCTCAGAAATTCTGTGATCTTGTAAACTTAACTTTTGACTCTTAATTTCTGTATGTGTGAAGAGGAAGTTAATCACAACCTTCTTATTTTAAGATTATTGATTAATATATAAAGTCTCTAGGTTTATACCTAAAACTTATTAAGTACTTGGTAAATCGTAATTTTTTTCTTTCGCTTGAGCACTGGATTATTTTAACATTCTATATCCATTTAAAATGTGATAGTTCAGTAATTTTTACTAGTGATTAAGAAACAAAATTTGTCTTTCAGTATGATTATATGGGCTCTGAAGTGACAGTTGCAGCTGAGAAAGTTGTCCATATCTTTGGTGTAATCAACACTGTAAGTATTTATGTCGTAAGAAACATTCCTATTAATGCAGTAATATTGTTTGTATAAATAGCATATCCAGTTTGTAAAAAATGTAATCCTACCAACTGGTTTCATTCAGTTGGATTTCATCTCCAAAAAAGAGTAAACTGAATATATTAACATTATATATAGAATGTTATATTTATGATTACCTAAAAACTATATATTATGTATCTTCTGTTTTCAGATATTTTCCCAACTCAACATAACTATTATACTAACTTCTTTGGAGCTCTGGTCAGATCAAAATAAGATTTCACTTAGCGGGGATGCTAATGAAGTACTACAAAGATTTGTGTCATGGAAAGAACAATTTTTGTTTCAAAGATCCCATGATATGGCATACTTATTAATGTAAGTACCTTATTTGTATTGACACAAGGTTTGTCAAGTTATTTCATATGTTAGCTATCAAGATTATATACAATATGTATTATATGTAATGATAAGACACTTCAAAAAAGATTATATTCATACTATGTTGACAAAATGCAAAATATAAAATTCTGAAAACATTGTAAGACACTAAGTCATAGTAAGTCATTATTCTCCCCTAGGCTTTTTATCTATGGAAATGTAAGAAACTTGAAAATTTGGAAAGCCTTGAGATAAACAGGGGGGCCTCAATGATTTAAAGATTTTCTTAGAGGTAAATAATTGAAACTATCATTTGAACTTTAAATACAATGTTAATTAGTTAACAGAATGCAATAATTGCATATAATGCTGGTTAAAATAAAATATATCAATTTTTTTATTTTTTTAAGATTTTATTTATTTATTTGACAGAGAGATCACAGGCAGAGAGAGGGGGGAAAGCAGGCTCCCTGCTGAGCAGAGAGCCCGATGCGGGGCTCGATCCCAGGACCCTGAGATCGTGACCTGAGCTGAAGGCAGAGGCTTTAACCCACTGAGCCGCCCAGGCGCCCCAAAATATATCAAATTAATAATGTGGTTACCATCTGGTATAGCTATACTGACCCAAGGTGTAGCTATTTAACTAACTTGCACTATTTTTTTTCAAGAGTCTTTATATAGGCTTCTGTTAACACTTTGATTGTTGAGATGGAAATAATAAAAATTCTGAAGATCTGAATAATATGCAATAGATTTATAAATCTGTTGGTGTTTCCTGTGGAATTTAGGATCAGGTTTGGAGACTCAGGAGCTACAGTAACTAAGGACTGAAATGTATGAGAACACTTGCTACATTCTATCTCTTCTTTTGGTGATGAGTCTACTGAGTAGTCTGTTTCTTTGTCTCCCTGTCCTCCAATCCAACATTTTTTACATGCTTTAGGGGTTCACTATGTGCAAATCATGGCAGTAAGCTATCCTGACTTGTACATCTTCAAATTGTATCTATCCAGTGCTGGCAACAGTGGTGATTACTGTTTTGGGAGGATTAGGCACCACTGGGTTTTGGGCTGTGTATCATAAAATGTTAAAGTAGACTTTAGAACTTAACTTTGTAGGAACTGTGGGAGATTACCCAAATACAAAATGATTGAAAGCATGAGATGTGACATATAATATTTGTATTTAAAAAAAAACATAGTTTTATTGAGACATCCAATTCATAAAAGGTCATTAAGTTAGTAATAATTTAAGATGCATTTATTCAGAAGAAAAATTTTATTATTTAGTTATAGAGACCATCTTGATTATGTGGGAGCAACATATCATGGAATGGCATGCAATCCAAAGTTTGCTGCAGGAATTGCTCTGGTATGCATTTTATTTCCATCTATTCAGTAATTATATCATATTTTGAAACATCCACTTCAAGCAACAAAATATGTATAGTATATTTGTCATGATGTTTTGACAAATTTTTCTGAGTATGCTTTTTTTTTAGATTTTGAAACTCAAATGTTATAATTTTAAAAGCTTTTTGCTATTGTAAAATGCAAATAACATAAAATTTACCATTTTTACTAGCTTTAAGTGTACAATTCAATAGTCCCAAGGATGTTCACATTGTTGTGAAACAGATCTCCAGAACTTTTATCTTGCATAAATGAATATTTGCATTTTTTGACCAATTTGCCCCGTTTTCCACACAATCTAGCCTCTGGAATCCGCCATTCTACTCTCTGTTTCTGTGAGTATGACATTTTTAAATTCCATATATAAGAGAGACCATATAATATTTATCTTTTTTGTCCGGCTTGTTTCACTTAAAATTTTATCCAGGTTCATCCATGTTGTTGCAAATGGCAGGATTTCATTCTTTTTATGGCTGAATAATATTCATATATATGTGAATTTAATATATGAGAACATTCATATATGTGTGTATATATACATATATGACTTTTTTTTAATCCATTTATCTGTCAGAAATAACTTAGGTTATTTCTATACCTTAGCTATTGTGAGTAATGTTGCAATGAACATGGGAGTGCAGATAGCTCTTCAAGATACTGATTTAATTTATTTTGGATATATACCAGAAGTATTTGCTTGATCATGTAGAAGTTCTATTTTTAATATTATGAGGAACCATCATACTTATTTTCAGGGTGTTTGCACCGTTTTATAATTCTACCAGCAGTTTACATTTTATATTCATCACATCTTTACCAACACATTATTTTCTGTTGTTGCTGTTGTTGTTTTTAAATAGCAACTATCCTAAGGAGTATGGGGTGATATTTCATTGTGGTTTCAATGTGCACTTCTGTGATTACTAGTAATACTGAACATCTTTTCATATGCTTTTTGCTTTTTGTATATTATCTCTGGAAAAAAATATCTATTCAAGTTCTTAGTCTTTTATTTTATTTATTTATTTTTTACCACATAATCCAGTAGTTGTACTCTTCGGCATTTCCCAAGTGAGTTGAATACTTATATCCACACAAAAACCTGCATATGAATGTTTATAGCAGCTTTATTCATAATTTACAAAGATTGGGAGCAACCAAGATGTTCTTTAACAGATGAATGGATAAACAAACTGAAGCAAATTGATATAAAGGAATACTATCCAATGATTTTTTTTTTTAAGTGAGGCATCAAGCCATCAAAACACATGGAAAAAACTTACGTGCATAGTGATTAGTGAGAAAAGCCAATCTGAAAAAGCTACATGCTGTAGGAGTGCAACTGTATGACCTTCTGAAAAAAGGAAAAACTGTGAGGATAGTAAAAAGATGATAGGTCACCAGAGATTTGTGTCTTACTGCCATCATTACTTCCCATGTGTTTTTTTTTTAAGACAAAAATGCTACTTACAAAGTGTTATAGTATTCTGCCTTTAAAAAAAATTAATTTGACTCTCTCCCAGAACTATTTCTGAAGTCAAAACTGATCGCAAATTCAACCCTTTAGAATCTTTGTATTTTTTTCTTAAGTGTTCATTAAAAAATAATATAGTTACTAAACGGTGCGTATTCTTCTCAAAAAACTTTTAAAGCTTATTGGAATTTAATATGTAATAAAAGCATATGATAACAATTTTATTTTGGTTTATGTCAGTGCCATTTGGATTAAAAATACAATAACTCAAAAATAAAAACAAAATTTGCCTATTTTTTTTCTTATTTTCCATAACCCCAAGAAAATAATGAGCTTTGGCATAGTAGTTTCTTAAATTTGTATTTGCATTTAGGTAATACAGCTGAAAAGAAAAGATCAAAGAGGTGAAAAATAATTTAGGCAACAATTCTGTTTTGTTTTGTTTTGCTTTTTGCATTTAGTATCCACAGATGATAACTTTAGATGCATTTTCAGTTGTTATGGTCCAGTTACTTGGAATTAATCTGGGATTAACATACGATGATATCTACAATTGTTACTGTCCAGGAACTACATGCATAATGAATTCTGAAGCAATGTAAGATTTTATTTTTATCAAATCTATGTCTCCTTCTGGGAAATGTTTGTAGCTGTCACTGTTGTATAATACCTTGCAATACAACTTAAGTAAGAATATTTTTATTAAATGTATAATGTACTTATTTATTTATTCTAATTTTTTATTTAAATTCAATTTAGTTAACATATACTGTATTATTAACTTCAAGGGTAGAATTTAGTGATTCATCAGTTGCATATAACACCCATCCTCATTACATCAAGTGCCCTCCTTAGTGCCTCATCCCCCAACCCACCTCCCCTCCAGCAACTCTGTTTGTTTCCTAGACTTAAGAGTCTGTGGTTTGCTTCCCTCTCTGTTTTTATCTTATTTAAAGAGGAGTATTTGATATTGTAGAAAATGTGCTTAATATTTCTACATTCAATGTTACAGAGAAAATGAATGTCGATGATGACTTTCTGGGGGTTAACTAGAGTCTCGAGGTGAAATTAATTCGTTCTAAAATTACATAATAAGCATCTACTGCTTTTACATAATAAGCATCTACTGCTTTTCAGGATTGTGTTAGTCTTATAAATGGCTTAACAAGATAGCTATGTCATAAATATCTTAACCTATCAGGGTCTGAAGATTTAAAAGTAGACCTAAGAGTAAACAAAGTATAAACAGGTTATGATAGGTGCCAAGAAGGAAATAAATGGGAAATACACGGGGAGAAGAAACTTTCTTTTTTTTTTTTTTTTAAAGATTTTATTTATTTATTTGACAGAGAGAGAGAGAGCACAAGTAGGAAGAGCAGCAGGCAGAAGGAGAGGGAGAAGCAGCCTTCCTGCTGAGCAGAGAGCCCAATGGTGGGGTTTGATCCCAGGACTCTGGGATCATGACCTGAGCCGAGGGCAGCCGCTTAACTGACTGAGTCACCCAGGCGCCCGGAAAAGAAACTTTCTGATAAAGGAAAGTTTTCCGAGGAAATAGTTATGAGGGATACGAATTTGCTCATGTAAAGAGCTTGTTGAAAACTTATCAGGCCAGCAAATGAAGTGATACTTGAATAGCAAGGAGTTTGAAAAGCTCAACAGACTAGAATAAGGATATTGAGAGAAGGATAAAAATGAAAAAAAAAAAAAAAGAAAAGAAAGAAATAGCTGGCACTATAAGGAAGAACGTTTTGGACATAAGGTAAAGAAAGTAAAATACAGTGAGGCTAAAGCGTAAGTCAGGGGAAGAAGGCCAGGTGATTCAGGAATATGTATGAGTCTGATTGTGCAATCATGATACAAGAGTTGGGGTTTTGTGATAAATGTTAACCAAATACATTTTAAGTTGATTCATGAAGTACAGATTGTAAAAATTATCTTAAAATGAATGTAAAATATGTCAGAGGGAAAAATAATATAGTTAATATTTTGGAGATGATTCTCATAATAATCTATAGCAGTTTATTATGATTGAGAAAAAAAGAAGATGTGAAGAATTATTGTAGACTTTTTGATATTATAATTATTAACAGATATTGAAAAAGGCAAATATTTTAGGAAAACAGAAAAATGAGGAGAAACCTTGAGGGCAGTTTATGTTAATTTGGGGATTCCGAGTCATCCATTAGAGTTAAGTGCACAGTTATATAGGTCCTGATTTGAGGACAAGGAATTTAAAACGTGTGAGTTTTTATTGGTGGAAGTTCAAACCATGAATAGGTCATTTAGAAAGAAGTTGTAAGAGTGATAAGAGTACTTCTCATATTTACAGGGTGAGTAATTGAGGAGAAACCAGTGATATGCAGTGAGAAGAAACAGAAGGAAGAAAATATTAGAAACAGGACCAAGATAGGATGGAGTCTTACCTAGGGAGGAATATGTTTTAAGAATAAGGAAGAAGATAGAAATCAAATGGTAAAAGTGTCAGCATGGTATTTTAGCATCCCCCAATTCTTCTACAAAATACAGAGTGAAACTAGGAAAACAAACAAAAAAGCAAAAGCATATTCCTTAAGTTTCCCAAACTGAAATGCACCAAAAATACCAGCAGGTGGGACCAATCCACTAACAAAAAACTAAGTAGCATGAAGTACGTAGCTGTGTAGCTGGAACTAAAATAGGAGGACAATAGAACTTTAAAAATCTTACCTTAGAAATAATTGGCTAAGCCATACTATGACTGAAATATCAGTAAGCTCATGCCGTTGCAGGAGCCAGAACTGGTGGGGATATAGCAAACTGTAGGTAAGAGCAAAGGGGCTGTGAACATTACTTAAGATGCTAGCATTGCCTCGATCCCTGCTCTTAAAAAAAAATCTAGTAACAATAATACATGTATCACCCAGATCATGTTTAAAAATACTATTCCTCACTAAAAAGAACTGGAGCACCATGTCTCCTGAACAGAGTTCTGCAAGGCTTTGGTCCTAGTGGAAGTAGCATCAGGTCTAATTTAATAAGCAGACCAGAGCACACCATGTTAAAACTCACCACACCCCGGACAAGGTCCAGACACTGCCCACTCCCACCAAGGACGGCCTCGCAAATGAGTTCCTGGAAGGACAGAACAGCCAAAACACAGAAGCAGAGTACATGCAGCACACACCAGAGACACTCTTTGAAGCGCCAGGCCCGGGACAGCATATGACCTCTTCTTCATAAGGCCATTACTCTCAGGAGCAGGAAACATAACAGGCTTCTGTAAATGCATAGAAGAAGAAAAGAGACTTAGACAAAATGCCAAGACAGAGGAATTCATCTCAAAGGAAAGAATAAGAAAAGGTCACAGCTAGATATCTAAGTGAAACAGATTTAAGTAAAATACTTGATGGAGAATTTAAAGAACAATCATAAGGATACTTGCTGGGCTTGAGAAAAGAATGGAAGACTTCAGGGAGGTCCTCACCACAGAGATAAAAGCATTAAAAAACAATCAGAAATGAAAAATGTAATAACCAAGATTCAAGACAAACTGGATGTAATGACCAGAAAGATAGAAGAAGCAGAGGAATGAATAAGTGATAAGGAAGAGTGAAAAATGGAAAAAAATGAAACTGAACAAAAGAGAGAAAAAATAATTATGGATCATGAGATAGACTTAGGGAAATAGTGACTCCACCAAGTGTAATAACATTCATATCATAGGAGTCCCAGAGAAAGAATAGCTGGAAAAGGGGCCCGAAGGTTTATTTGAGGAAATAATAGCTGAAAATTTCCCTAATCTGGGGAAGGAAACTTCCCTAATCCAGAATCCAAATCCAGGTGGCACAGAGAACTCCCATTAAAATCAACAAAAGCAAGCCAATACTGAGACATACTGTTTTAAATTTGCAAAATATAGTGATAAAAATTCTAAAGCAGCAAGACAAAAGAAGTCCCTAACTTACAAGGGAAGACCCATAGGGCTAGCTGCAGATCTCTCCACAGGAATGTGGCAAACTAGAAGGAAGTGGCATGATGTATTCAACATGCTGAATGGAAAAAATCTGCAGCCACAAATATTCTATTCAACAAGGCTATCATTCAGAATAGAAGAAGAGAGAGTTTTCCAGAGAAACAAAAACTAAAGGAATTCTTGACCTACTAAGCTAGCCCTGCAAGAAATATTAAAGGGGACTCTTTGAGTGGGAAGGAAAGACCAAAAGTAACAAAGACTAGAAAGGAACAGAGACAATCTCCAGAAGCAATGACAAAAACAAATAAAATGGCACTAAATACATATCTATCAATAATACTTTGAATGTAAATGGATTAAACACTGCAATCACAAGACAGGGTGTTAGAATGGATAAAAAACAAGACCCGTCTATATGCTACCTACAAGAGATTCATTTTTAACCTAAAGACTCCTGCGGATTGTAAGGGGATGGCAAACCATTTATCATGCCAACAGATGTCAAAAGAAAGCTGGAGTAGCAACACTTCTATGAGACAAAATAGATTTTAAACTGAATGTATAACAAGAGATGAAGAAGGGCAATGTATCCTAAGAAAGGGGACTATCCAACAAGAAGATCTAATAAAGGTAGATATATATTCCCCCAACATGGGGGCACCCAAATAAGTAAAATAATAACAAACATAAGAGAAACTCATTAATAATAATACAATAATAATAGGGGACTTCAACACACCCACTTACACCAATGAACAGATCATCTAAACAGAAAAATCAACAAGGAAACAATGGCTTTGAATGACACACTGGACCAGATGGACTTCAAAACATTTCATCCTAAAGCAGCAGAATACACATTCTTTTTTAGTGCACATGAAACAGTCTCCAGGATAGATCACATACTGGGTCACAAATCAGCCCTCAGCAAGTACAAAAAGATTGAGATCATATCATGCATATTTTCTGACCATAACTCTATGAAACTTGAAGTCTACCAGAAGAAAAAAATGGAAAAGACCACAAATACATGGAGGTTAAATAACATACTACTAAAGAATGAACAGGTTAACCAGGAAATCAAAGAAGAAATAAGAAAATACATGGAAACAAATGAAAATGAAAACACGATGGTCCAGAACCTTTTGGATGCAGCAAAAGTGGTCATAAGAGGGAAATATATAGCAATATAGGCCTACCTCAAGAAGCAAGAAAAATATCAAGTAAGCGACTGAATCTTACACATACAGGAGCTAGAAAAAGAACAACAAATGAAGCTTAAAGCCAATGGAAGAAGGGAAAATATTAAAAATTAGAGCAGAAAAAAATGATACAGAAATTTAATATAGAGATCAATGGAACAGAACAGAAAACCCAGAAATGGACCCACAACTATATGATCAACTAATCTTTGACAAAGCAGGAAAGAATATCCAATGGAAAGAATTTCTTAAACAAATGGTACTGGGAAAACTGGAAAGCAAAATGCAGAAGAGTGAAACTGGACCACTTTCTTATACCATACATAAAAGTAAATTAAAAATGAATAAAAGACTTAAATGAGAGACCTGAAACCATCAAAATCCTAGAGGAGAACATAGGCAGCAACCTCTTTGACCTCGGCCATAGCAACTTCTTACTAGACACTTGCCGGAGGCAAGGGAAACAAAAGCAAAAATGAACTATTGGGATTTCATCAAGATAAAACCTTCTGCACAGTGAAGGAAACAATCACCAAAACTAAAAGTCAACTTTTGGAATAGGAGAAGATATTTGCAAAGGGCATATCTGATAAAGTATTCAAAAATATAAAGTATGTATCAATGAACTCAACACCCAAAAAACTAATAATCCAGTCAAAAAGTGGGAAGAAGACATGAACAGACATTTTTCCAAAGATGACATCCAGATGGCTAATGGACACATAAAAATATGCTCAACATCACTCATCATTAGGGAAATATAAATCAAAACAACGAGATACCACCTCACACCTGTCAGAATAGCTAAAATTAACAACACAAGACACCGGTGTTGGCAAAGATGAAGAGAATGGGGAATGCTCTTACACTGTTGATGGGAATGCAAACTGCTGCAGTCAATCTGGAAAACAGTATGGAGTTTCCTCAAAAAAAAAAAAAAAAAATAAAATAAAACTACCCTTTGATCCAGCAGTTGCATACTGGGTATTTACCCAAAGGATACAAAAATACTGATTTGATGGGATACATGCACTTCAAGGTTTATATAGCAGCATTATCATCAGTAGCCAAATTATGGAGAGAGCCCAAGTCGCCATTGACTGATGAATGGATAAAGAAGATGTGGTATATATACACAATGGGATATTACTCAGCCATAAAAAGAATGAAATCTTGCCATTTGCAATGGTGTGGATGGATCTAGAGAGGATTATTCTATACCAAATAAAGTCAGTCAGAGAAAGACAAATGCCATATGATTTCTCTCATGTGTAGAATTTAAGAAATAAAACCGTGAACTTAGGGGGAAAAACAGAGAGGCAAACCATAAGAGAGACTTAACTATAGAAAACAAACTGAGGTTTGCTGGACGGGAAGTTGGGTGGGGGGTTGGGTTAAATGGATGTTGAATATCAAAGGAGAGCACTGTTGTGATGACCACTGGGTGTTTCATGTAAGAGATGAATCATTAAATTCTATACCAGAAAGCAATGTTACGCTGCATGTTAACTACTTGGAATTTAAATTAAAATTTAGAGAAAAAAATTTTTAAAAAATGCAATGGTTGACTCTCAACTGGATCTTTTTGCTATAAAGTGCCAATATTGTGATGATGGTGAAATTTGGATAACTTCTGAAGGTTAGATATTTGTACTGTATAATTGTTTCCTGATTTTGAAGGGTCTTTTTTAGAATTAATGTCTATGTAGGAATTACACATTAAAATATTTATTCTTAATTATACATTAAAATATTTATTCTTCATTGTTTTGGGGAAAATTTATTTTTTGGTCTATTTCTGTGTCATTTCTCTAAGTTTTAGATTGTTACAAAATTAAATAAAAATTCATTAAATAGTACATGTAGAAGTACAGAAATACTTCAGAAGGTAACAAAGTAAAACGAACCTAGGGCTTATACATTTTATATAATCAATGTTGAGATATTTTAATTGATTAATTTTGTTATCAAAGTACAAATGATTCTGATTTTTCCTGTGATACTATCAACCATTGTTATTTCTTCAGTTTTTTAAATTTTCTAGTATGTTTCATTTTCTTATAATAGTGCTTATAATAATGATTATAATTGTGATGTTGGCAATCATAATGAAAATAATATAGGACATATTTAAAGAGAGATTTTTTTGTGTGGTGAACATTATTTGTGTTTTAATATATTTTAACTCGTGTCACCTTAACTCCCTCTACTTGCTAGATGTCTATTGTATTGAATTACAATAGAAATAAACTTACTACTTTTATTTACAACTTGTATTAAAGATAAAAGTCCTCTCCCTTCCTTCTCGGCTCCTCTATAAGTGCAGTATTACAGAATTTATGGTACTTGTCAGTACTTCACAGAGTGTTACTTTAATAGTGGTTTTATTCCATTTATCTGAGGAATATAATTTATTTTTAGACGTTCCCATGGTGTCAAGTTTTTTAGCAGTTGCAGCATGGATGAATTTAAACGTATGGCTTCACAGCCTGAATTTGAATGTCTTCGGAATAAAACAGTTCCAGAAGTGCTTTACCAAGGAAATGTTGTGGGAGCTTGTGGCAATGGAATTTTGGAACCTAGTGAACAATGTGATTGCGGCCTTAAAGAGGTTAGTGACAAACATTTCTAACTCGTCTAAAGATTTGTTTTTGTGTTTCTCATGTAGTCTTCTCAATAGAGATGTGATATAGGAGGACTGTTTTTGAACATTTAATTTAACATCAAAGATACAGGGATACAGGGCTTGTGATAACTGACTCATCCTGAATTTGAAGCATTTGAAAAGTTTAAGTAAAGTGTAAGTGTAGCATGGATTAAAGAGGTAGATTTTCTTTATGATGTAACCATTAATACTAATACCCACCTTCCTGTATCATAAACATTGGCAACATTAATCCTGTAATTATCACCTCAAGCATGTGAATTCCTCGAAATGCCTGCACTGTTCACTAAGTTACTATATGTATGTTGTATACCTGCTCATTTCCTAATTTCCATCCTTGCATCTGAGGGAATGTCATTTATTTTAACTTGACTTCACAAAATTAGATTAATAATAATCCTTGGTTTGTTATTGTTTTATTTAGCTTTTTACTGTGACCCCTTTTTTAGTTGTGCTTGGTAAGATGGCTCATCACTGCATTTTTGCTGTGCTTGTTTTCATACACTTATGCATGGTGATTTTTTGGGATGTTCCATGTTCACTTGAGAAAATATAAACTCTTGTTAGAAATAAATTCTATATGACTTGATTACATGATAATTTTTAAGTGAATGCTTCAAACATATTTTCTATGTTCATTTTGCCACATTTGTTTTCTATTTTTTTATTTTTTCAGTGTTCCAAGATTGTTTATGCACCACACCCAGTGCTCCATGCACTATGTGCCCTCCTTGATTCCCACCACCAGGCTCACCTATCCCCCCACCCCCCTCCCCTCCAAAACCCTGTTTTTTTCTCAGAGTTCACAGTTTCTCATGCTTCATCTCCCCCTCTGATTTCCCCCAATTCACTTTTCCTTTCCTTCTCCTAATGTCCTCCATGTTTTTCCTTGTGGTCCACAAGTGAAACCATATGATAAGTGACTCTCTCTGCTTGATTTATTTCACTCAGCATAACGTCTTCCAGTCCCGTCCATGTTGATACAAAAGTTGGGTATTCATCCTTTCTGATGGAGGCATAATATTCATTGTATATATGGACCATATCGTCTTTATCCATTCGTCTGTTGAAGAGTATCTTGGCTCTTTCTACAGTTTGGCGATCGTGGCCATTGCTGCTGTGAACATTATGTGGCCCTTCTTTTCACTACCTCTGTATCTTTGGGGTATATACCCAGTAGGGCAATTGCAGGGTCATAGGGTAGCTCTATTTTTAATTTTTTGAGGCATTTCCACACTGTTTTCCAAAGTAGCTGCACCAGCTTGCATTCCCACCAACAGTGTGAGAGGGTTTCCCTTTCTCCACATCCTCTCCAACACTTGTTGTTTCCTGTCCTGTTAATTTTGGCCATTCTAACTGGTGTAAGGTGGTAGCTCAGTGTGGTTTTGATTTGAAATTCCCTGATGGTTAATGACGATGAACATTTTTTCATGTGTAAAGAACTCCTCATACTCAACAGTCAAAAAACAGATAATCGCGTCAAAAAATGGGCAGAAGACATGAACTTCTCCAAAGAAGACATACGAATGGCTAATAGCCACATTTGTTTTTTTTTTTTTTAAAGGTTTTATTTATTTATTTGACAGAGAGAGAGAGAGAGAGATCACAAGTAGGCAGAGAGGCAGGCAGAGAGAGAGGGAGAAGCAGGCTCCCCGCTGAGCAGAGAGCCCGATGCGGGGCTCGATCCCAGGACCCTGAGATCATGACCTGAGCCGAAGGCAGAGGCTTTAACCCACTGAGCCACCCAGGCACCCCTCACATTTGTTTTTTAATTGAATTTTTGCTCATGTCTTTTGAATCCACATGCTTTGTTTTTCTTTCTTCCACATTTATTGCAACAATTATTGGTTCTGTACTTTTTATTTTCCTCTAGTGATTATTCTTGCATTCTTAGCATACATATTTAAGTTATAACCATATCTAGGCCGCCTCCGAAATAATGGAATTTAACTTACATAAAATTCCTGTAACTATTGCATTTCTGTCACCTCTGTGCTTTATGTTAGAAAATACCCTAAAGATTTTATTCTGAAAATACTTTCTTTATCTATTGTTCCTTTTGGTTATTAGTATTTCTTTGCACGTCACAGTTCCCTTCTGAAAGAATTACATTTAAATTATATTCTCTTTCTTAAAATATACTTTAGTATATTTTAGTTCTCTTGAAAGGAAGTTCTCTGCCCACCTTAACAATAAATATTTATGTCATACTTATCATTTCATTGTGATATAAAATACACATGAAATATGTGCATGAAAGATGAATAAAGTCTGTATGGATAGATAATTAACAAGCACCTGAATAATTTGCACTCAGGCCTCATCAAGTAAGTTTAAAAATGATCCCTCCTCTTCAGTTTTTAGGAAGAGTTTAGGAAAGTAAGTATTAAACCTTTTGTGAATGTTTGGAAGAATTCACCAGTGAAGTCATCTGGTCTTGGTCTTACGATTCTTGGGAGGTTTTTGATTGCTGGCAGTCTCTTCAGATTTTCTATTTCTTCATGATTCAGTTTTGGTGTATGTATTTCTAGGAATTTATCCATTTCTACTAAATTGTTCAATTGATGGGCATATAATTGTTCATAGTAGTAGTCTCTTATGAACCTTTGTATTTCTTGGTATCAGTTGTAACCTCTCCTTTTCCATTTCTGATTTTATTTATGAAACCTCTCATTTTCTTGGTGAGTCTAGCTGAAAGTTGGTTATAGTTTTAATCTTTTGAAAGAATTGGCTCTCAGTTTCATTGATCTTTCCTATTCGGTTTTCAGTCTCTATTTAATTTATTTCCATTTGATTTTTTTTTTTAATTTTATTTATTTATTTGACAGAGAGAGAACACAAGCAAGTAGAGAGGCAGGCAGAGGGAGAGGGAGAAGCAGGCTTTCCGCTGAGCAGGGAGCCAGATGTGGGGCTCGATCCCAGGATCCTGGGATCATGACCTGAGCCGAAGGCAGCCACTTAACCGACTGAGCCACCTAGGCGCCCCTCCATTTGAATTTTTAATTTTCCTCTACTAACTCTGTTCTTTTTCTACCTCCTTTATAACTATAAAGTTAGATTGTTCGAGATATTTTTTGTTTCTGGAGATAAGCCTGTATTGCTATGTATTTCCCACTTGGAACTGCTTTTGCTACATCACACACATTTTTCTGTGTTGCATTTAAATTTTCATTTGTCTCAAGGTATATTTTGATTTTTTAAAAAATTTCTTCATTGACCTATTGGTTATTCACTAGTTTTATTGTTTTACCACCACATATTTGTAACTTTTCCAGTTTTCTTCTTGCAATTGATTTCTTCTTCCATACATTTGTCAGAAAAGATGTTTGACAAGGTTTTAGACTTCTTAAAACTACTGAGTCTTCCTTTGTGGATAACACATGATCTAAAATGGAGACTGTTTCATGTGCACTTGAGAAAAATATGCATTCTTGCTGCTTTTGATGGAATGTTGATTAGTCCATCTGGTCAAATGTCTTTTTTTTCTTTTCTTGGAAAATTAAAATAATTCTGAAATTCTGAAATCTATATTAATGTTTTGTTAAAACTGTGTGAAATTTTTTTTCTCTCCAAATTTTCATTTAAACTCCAGTTAGTTAACAGGCAATATAATATTAGTTTCAGTAGTAGAATTTAGTGATTCATCACTTACATATAACACCCAGTGCTCATCACAAGTGCCCTCCTTAATACCCATCACTCATTTAAACCATCCCCTGCCCACCTCACCTCCATAAACCTTGTTTGTTTTCTCTAGTTAAAAGTCTCTTTTATGGTTTGCCTCTCTGTTTTTCCCCTAGATTCACTGTTTGATTTCTTAAATTCTACATGTGAGGGAAATTGTATGGTATTGTCTTTCTTTGACTTATCTTATTTCTCATAACTTAATACTGTCTGGATCCATCCACATCATTGCAAATGGCAAGATTTCATTCTTTTTTATGGCTGAGTAATATTCCATTGTGTGCATATATGTTGTGTGTGTGTAATATATACATATGTATATATATATACACACATACATATACATCATACATACATAATATATACATATATATATATATGTATATATTACATCTTTATCCATTCATCAGTCAGTGGATACTTGGGATCTCTTCATAATTTGGCTACTATTGATAATGCTGCTATAAACCTTGGGGTGCAATGTATCCCATCAAATGAGTATTTTTGTATCCATGGGTAAATACCCAGTATGTTACTGCTGGATCATAGGGTAGTTCTATTTTTAACTATTTGTCCCATTGTCACTGAGGACATCAGTGCCCAATTCTGCTTCTGCCTGCCATACCTAGCCAGATGATCCATAGAACCCATCTGTGTTGTACTGACAAAGGCATTATGACCTTATCTTTGGTTTTCAACAAAAAGACTTATGATGCATCTGAGTGGTCTTCATTATATTTATATAATGAAGTGTTTATCCATAAATTATTAGTGAACATTTAGGTTGTTTTCATTCGTGGCTATTATGAAAAATGTTCCCAAGGAATATTTATGTTCAAATCTTTGTTGACTTGTTTTCATTTCTGTTGGGTAAATATCTAGAAGTGAGATTGCTGAGTCATAATTAATTTACTGTTAAAGCGGTTTGACGTTTTATTATAGGTTTAACTGCTTTCCCAAATATTGTATTATTTTACATTCCAAACATCTTTGTATGAGAGTGATAGCTGTTCCTTATCCTCATCAACTTTTGTTATTGCCAGTCTTTTTCATTTTAGTCATTTGCATGTGTACATTGTGGTTTTAATTTGTATTTCCTTCATGACTAATTATATTGGATAGTGTTTCATATAATTATGGGACATTCATATTTCTCCTTTTTAAAGTGTCTGTTCAAACATTTTGCACATATTTATTTCTTGCACAAATATATTTCTATTATATAGTTATAGAAATTCTTAATATAAACTATATACAAAATCTCTTGAAAATCTTTTGTAAGATTTTCTCCCAGTATGTGGCTTGGCTTTGTATTTTCTTAATGCTGTCTTTTAAAAAGTCAAAATTTTTAATTGGATGAAGTTCAATTTATCATTTTTTTCTTTTATGCATTATGCTACTTGTGCCCTATCTATCCCAAGATAGATTTTTTGATTTCATAAAGTATTTGATTTCTCATAAGTATTCTTCAAGAAGTTTATTGATTTTAGCTTTTATGTGTATATCTACAATCCATTTTAAGTAATATTTGTAAGTTAAGTATCAGGGTATATTTTCTTCTGTATATATTTCCAATTGTTCTAGACCTATTTGTTGAAAAATGATATTTTTTTTTGTACCTATATTGAAAAACAGTATATCACATACTTTGTGTTCCATTGTTCCTTATATCTATCCTTATACCAATACCAGCTCTCCTTACCCTAACTCATAAAATCAGGTAAAATGCATCTTTATATTTTGTATTTCTTTATCAATATGGATTTGGTGATTTTAGGTTTTTGCATTTCTATGTAAAATTTAGAATCAACTTTTCTATTTCTATGCACACCCCCTAAAGAAAAAAATAATCCTCCTGGAATTTTGATTGGGATTTTTAAAAATCTATAGAATTTGTGGAGAATGGACATATTCATATGTTATGATTTTCAAACTGTAAGCATGACATATTGTTCCATTTATTTAGGTATCTTTAATTCCTAAAGTTAACCCTAAATATTTCATGTTTTTAGATGTTATTGTAAAGTGAGTACTTGTAAAAATTTTAATTCCCACTATCCTTTGCAGGCATATAGACATAGAATTAAATCATGAAAGTTGTTCACTCCTCCTATTAATGTTACTTTGAATGACTATTTATATTTTGAAAAATACTTACAAAATATCTGAATCAGAATTATCAACAGAAATGAGTATATGAAAAAGAATATGCTTCTGGAGTTTATTCCAGAAATAGAGGAACATTTCCGTATTTTTCAACATATATTATTAAATTTACAAAGAGAGAAAAATTGTAAGATACTACATATTGAAGAGAATTTGATAATGGTTTGGACAACCAGGAGAAAAGAAAATGTTCTTTTGATTCTCAAATTTCTCAATGATGAACCTTGGCTACCTATTTTATAAAGTTCTGGCTTCCAGTCCCATGATGGAATTTTATTCCTAAAGCACAAGTGTCCTTACAAGTCAATTTCTAAGCCAGGCATTTAGTCTAGATTTATACTATTCATTGAGTATTGTGAAAACTTGCTCTCTACTATAGGCTCTGCTTTGATACTAGCCTTGGAATTCCCTGTGATGTCATTGATTTTTGCTCCCCACACATTAATATTTAGTGTATACTCGATCCCCTATCTTCCCTACTCTTCACAATTTTTTCTTAAAATATTTATATTGTGAAGCACAACACACTTTTGTTAATATTGAAATATAAAAATGAAAAAAGAATATCATCTGACTCCTATAAATTTAAAGCATGTTATATAGTAATAAAGATTTGTTATACTTTAATAATACACTAACTTTGTAGTTAATGTAATTGAAGACATTATATCTAATTTTATATAAAATATTATGTGATAAACCAGGTATTACAAAAGATCAGGAATAAATTGTTGTTTTATAAAGGTACCTGTTAAATTTATCTACTATTTTGGAAGAAAGATCCCTTATTACAGCTTTTCTTACAACATACCACTCAAAACAATTCTGTGTGTTGTAGTTTTCAGAGTACAGTTTTATTCTTAGGGTTTTTTTGTTTTCGTTTTGTTTTTTGGTGCAATTATAAATGGTGTTTTCTAATTTTTCTTTCTGCTACTTTGTTATTAGCATATAGAAACATTACTGATTTCTAGGTATTAATTTTGTATCCTGCAACTTTATTGAATTCATTTATTACTTCCAGTAGCTTTTTGGTGGAATTTTTAGGATTTGATGGTATTATGTTATCTGCAACTTATTTACCAATATGGATGCCTCTTATTTTTTGTCTGATTGCTGTGGCTAGGATTTCTAGTACTATGTTGAATAAAATTGGTAAGAGTGGACATCTTTGTCTTGTGTCTGATCTTAGAAGAAAAGCTCTCAGTTTTTCCACATTGAGTATGATATTAGATGTGGTGAAAGATCTGTATTCTGAAAACTGAAAAAAAAACATTGACGAAAGAAATTGAAGATTACACAAACAAAGGGAAAGATATTCCATGATCATGGATTGGAGAAATTCATATTGTTAAAGTGTCCATATTACCCAGAGCAATCCACAGATTTTCAGTACAATTCCTATCAAAATACCAACAGCATTTTTCACAGAACTAACACAAATGACACTAAAATGTATATGGAATCACAGAAGACCCTGAATAACCAACGTGATCTTGAGAAAGAAGAACTAAGATATAGGTATCACAATCCCAGATTCCAAGATATATTACAAAGATGTAGTGATCAAAACAGTATGGTTTTGGCACAAAAATAAACACATCAATCAATAGAACAGAATCAAGAGCCCAGAAATAAATGCACATATATAAGGTCAGTCTTTGACAAAGGAGGCAAGACTATGCAATGGGGAAAAGACAATCTCTTACACAAATGGTATTAGAAAAACTGGATGGCTACAATGCAAAAGAATGAAACTTGACCACTTTCTTAAGCTATACACAAAAATAAACTCAAAATGGATTAAAGACCTAAATGTGAGGCCTGAAACCATAAAAAAAACTAGAAGAGATTTTTACAGTAGTAATTGCTGTGACATTGGTCATAGCAACGTTTTTCTAGCTACATCTCCTCAGGCAAAGGAAACAAAAGTAAAAATAAACTGTTGAGACTTAAATCAAAATGAAAAGCTTTTGTATAGTCAAGGAAGCCATTAAGAAAACAAAAAGGCAAGGACGTTCCAGGAAGATGGCAGAGTAGTAAGACCCTAAGCTCACTTTGTCCGTGTTCACAACTAGATATCTCTCATATCTGAGTCAATACACCAGAGAGTGATCTGAAGACTGGCAGAAAAAACTCCACAAATAAATATAGGGAAGAAGCCAAATCTGGGAGGTTAGAAAGGGCAGAAACAGTGATTGGGACCTGCCTGCAGGACGGAGTTGCAGGCATGGAAAGTGGAGAGCACCAGTAAGTCATCATGGGGAAAAAGAATCCCCGTAATGTCCGGCCTTGAAAACCAGAGGGACTGAACTCTGTGAGTTTTCATAACCAGGAGGACTTGGAGCCTAGAGCTTTGAAAGTCAGCCTGGAGGGCAAGTGATAGCTGAGTCCCCACCCTTAAAAAGACAACGGCATGCAGAAAGGCAATATAGAATGGACAGTTGGCACAACACCTGGGACAAATGGGAGAGATATCCCTGTATAAGGATTTTAGAGCATGTTAGGGGTCTTTTCTGGGAACAAAGGAGCTGGCAGCTGCCATTTTCCTCCCCAACCCCCCAGCATAAACAGAGCCATCTGCAGAAGGTGGTGCTACATATACACTTGCTACTTAACCTGCTAAACCTGTGCCCCACCCACTGAGGACTGGCCCAGTCCAAGCTTTCTAACCTCAGAACTGGGCTTTGTGTGAATTATTGTAATGCTGCACACCCTGCCTAAAGCTACCTCCAGGCACTGCATCCCCCGTGGGGTGGCCATCACTTAGGGGACCCAGTTTAGGACTAATGGCTCAGCGCAAATTTTTCTAACTGCTTTGTGTGCCCCACCCACCCACCACAGGTCCTCAGCTTCTGCCACAATTCACACCCAGCTCCAGGGACACAGACACCACATGCCCCAGGTTGTCATGACTGCAGCATGCCACCTGTAGAAGCTACTTTTAGGTAGTCTTGAGCAATGGAATGTAGAAAGGGCCCACAGTGACCACCTGGCTGAATACAGACAGTCCCATCAGGCGACCCACCTCAAAGAAATCCATAGGGCCTAACTAACCAATGGGCTACTTACAACTAGGCACAGTTACCAAAATACCACCTCACCTTCTCACTTTAAATATGGCCCCCATCCACTGCCTCATTGCAGACAGCCTCTCCTTTGCTGTGTATTCCCCCCTTCCCCATTCCCTTGCAGTATATTCAATAAACTTCTATCTCCTTTGTTCTGCCTTGGTGAATCCTTTCACTGCCTGATCATTGGCTTTCACTCAATCATTGCCCCACACTTGGGGGCCTCCATCTGATTGAGAGAGACACCACACTGCATCCCCATCTGCTGCTGCTAACATGCACTATGCCTCTGACTACCACCCTGCTTTAGGGTATCCAACCTAAGACTACTGGTTCAGCACAAATTTTTCTAATGCTGTGAGTACCTTATCCAGCCACCACCTTGCTCCATGCCTAACCCCTGTGTTCACAGATGCCTCACACTGTAGCCAGCCACCACATGATCCTGGCCACCTTGGCAGCCACACACACTGCACCCTGGCTGCTGCCACTAACATGTTCCATGTCCCTGGCCACTGGTGTACTTTGAGGGATCCAGGCCACTAGCAGCTCAGTGCAAATTTTGCTAAGACCACCACCCCACTGTAAGCCCTCCTGCAGTTTTGTCCCATGAGAGCTAGCCTACCTGGGTTTCATTAACAACACAGAGAGCAAGTACAGCCCACAACAGGCAGAGTTTCAGTAAGAAGTCTAGACTGAAAGGAAAAGATACTCAGACACAATAGCAGGACAGAAGCAACACACATAGGAGACTCCTCTGAAGAGCCAGGTTCTGGTGAACAGAGGACACTGCACTGCAGGGCACTACAGGACCTCTTCTTCATAAGGCCACTACTTTCAAAAGGAAAGGATACAGATGACTTTTCTAACACACAGAAACAAAGAGGTAGACAAAATGAGATAGAGGAATTTGTCCCAAACGAAAGGACATGACAAAATCACAGCAGGAGATCTAAGTGAAACAGAAATAAGTAATATGCCTGATAGAGAATTTAATGATTATAAAGATACTCACTGGACTTCAGAAAAAAGTGGAAGACATCAGTGAGACCCTGGAAGAAGAAATAAAAAATAACATATCAGAGATGAAGAACTCAATAAATGAAATTAAAATACAATGGGTGGTTTAAATAGTAGGTTACAGGAAGCAGAGGAATGTATCAGTGACCTAGAGGACAGAATGGAAAACAATCAAGCTGAACAAAAGAGAGATGAACAAATATTGAATAATGAGAATACACCTAGAGAACTCAGTGTCTCAATCAAGCATAATCACATTCACAGTTTAGGGATCCCAGAAGGGGAAAAGAGAGAAAAGGGGGCTGAAAATGTACTTGAAGAAATGATAGCTGAAAACTTCCCAAATCTGGGGAGTGAGATAGACATCCAGTTTCAGAAGGCACAGAGAGCCCTTGACAAATTCAGCCCAAAGAGGTCCACACCAAGACACATAGGAATTAAAATGGCAAAAAATAGTCATAAAGAATTTTAAAGGTTACAAGAGAATTAAAGACAGTTACATTCAAAGGAAACCCCATAAGGCTATAAGGTGATTTTCCAGAAGGGAGTAGCATAATGTATCCAAAGTGCTGAGGGAAAAATCTATATCCAAGAATACTCTATCCAGTAAGGCTATTATTTGGAATAGAAGGAAAGGTAGTGTCTCAAACAAGCAAAAACTAAAAGATTTCATAACCACTGAACCAGCTGTATAAGAAATATTAAAGGGGTCCCTTTGAATGGAAAGGAGACCATAAGTGAGAATATGAAAAATAAAAAATGCAAAAGCAGTAAAAATAAGTGTTTCTGTAAAAGTCAATCAAGGTATTCATAAAATAAGAGGATATAAAATATACCAAATATCTGAAATGTGAGGGGGAGAGGAGTAAAAAAATGAGTTCAAAATTAAGTGACCATCAGATTAATATAGACTGCTATATGCAGAAGATGTTATATATAAATCGAATAGTAACTGCAAATCAAAAAACAGTAACAGATATGTAAAAAATAGAGTAAGGCATTCAAATATATCACTAAAGAAAACCAACAAGCCATGGAAGAGATAAAGAGAAGAAAAGATCAGAGAAAAGCTACAAAAACAACCATATATCAACTAATGAAATGGCAATAAATACACACCTATCAATAATTACTTTAAGTGGACTAAACACTCCCAAGAGACAGAGGGTGTCACAGTGGATAAAAAAAGACCCATCCACATGCTGCCTATAAGGGACTCATTTCAGACCTAAAGATACCTATAGATTGAAAGTGAGGGGATAGAGAAACACTAACCATGCAAATGGAATGCAAAAGAAGCCTAGAGTAGCAATACTTGCATCAGACAAAATAGACTTTTTAAAAAAATTTAAATTCCAGTTAACACATAGTGTAATATTATTTTCAGGTGTACCATATAATGATTCAACAATTCTATACATCATCCAGTGCTCATCAAAACAAGTGCAGTCCTTAACTCCACCACCTATTTAAAACATCACCCTACCCACCTCCCTTCTGGTAACTATCAGTTTGTTCTCTATAGTTAAGAGCCTGTTTCTTGGTTTGCCTCTCTCTCTCTTGTTTCCTCTTTGCTCAGTTGTTTTGTTTCTTAAATTCCACAAGTAAGCAAAATCTTATATTTTTCTTTTTCTGATGTATTTTGCTTAGCATACTGCTCTAGATCCGTCCATGTCATTGCAATTGGCAAGATTAATTCTTTTTTATGACTTAGTAATATTCCATCATAAATATATACCACACATCTTTATCTATTCATAAATCAATGGACACTTGGGCTGCTTCCATAATTTGGCTATTATAGATAATGCTGCTATTAACATTGGGTGTGTGAATCCCTTGGAATTAGTATTTTGGTATTCTTTGGTTAAATACCTCATAATATAATTGCTAGGTCATAGGCTAGTTCTATTTTTAACTTTTTGAAGAATCTGCATACTGTTTTCCAGAGTGGCTGTACCAGTTTGCATTCCCTTTCCTCCACATCCTTGTAAACCAAGAAACAGATTCTTAACTATATAGAAGAAATAGATGTTTACCAGAGGGGAGGTAGGTGGGGGCATGCGTTAAATAGGTGATGGGGATTAAGGAGTGCACCTGTCATGATGCAAACTGGGTGATGTATGGAATCTGAAACTAATAAAACACTGTATGTTAACTATACTGGAATTAAAGAAAAAAAAGAAGATAGAAAGACAACCTATTCAGTGGGACAAGATATTTGCAAATGATATATCTGATAAGGGGTTAATATCCAAAGTATATAGAGAATTTATATAAACACCAAAAAACAAACAAATAAACAAACAATCTGATTTAAAGTTGAATAGACATTTTTCCAAAGAAGACATCCAGATGGCCAATGAACACATGAAAAGATGCTCAACATCATTAATCATCAGGGAAATGCAAATCAGAGTCACAATCACAAGTCACAACCTTATGCCAGAAAGAATGGGTAACAATCAAAAGGACAAGAAATAACAAGTATTGGTGAGGATGTGGAGAAAAAGAAACACTTGTACACTGTTGGTGGGAATTTAAATTGGTGCAGCCATTGTGAAGTACAGTGTAGAGTTTCCTCAAAAAATTGAAAACAAAAATTTATATGATCCAATAATTCCACTCCTGTTATTTATCTAAAGAAAACAAAAACACTAATTCAAAAAGATATACACACCCCTACATTTATTGCAATATTATTTACAATAGCCAAGATATGGAAGCTATTTAAGTGTCCATCAATGCATGAATGGATAAGGAAAAATTATACACACACACACTGGGATATTATGCGGCTGTAGAAAAGGTTGAGATTCTTCCATTTGAGACAACATGGATACACCTACAGGGTATTTTTCTAAGTGAAATCAGTCAGACTGAGAAAGACAAATGCCATATGATTGTGCTCATAAGTGGAATCTAAAAAAGTAAAAAAGCCAAATGCATAAACAAAAAGCAAAATCAAATCTACAAATACAGAGAACAAACTGATGGTTCCCAGAGGGGTGGATGGTGAATGGTTGGACAAAATGGGTGAAAGGGAGAGAGAGATACAGGTTTCCAGTTATGGAATGAATAAGTTACAGGAATAAAAGGTATAGCAATAAGAAATATAGTCAATAATATTTTTAGAATGATGTATGAGGACTGATGGTAGCTATACTTATTTACCTAGCATAATGTATAAACTTGTCAAAACACAAAGTTGTACACCTGAAACTAGTATAACATTCTGTGAACTATACTCAAGTAAAAAAATTCAATGTAAAATGAAAACAAATGAATACATATATATAACACTAACATTTTACACACGTACTATAAACTCACATATTTAGTGGGGTCAGGGTGGAGTAAAGTTTTATCCATAAACTTAAAGAACAAACCAGGAAAAAAAGATTATGATTCTCAGATTTCATGAGTCTATAATTTCATAATATCACAATATCAAGAAGTTGCCAGAAAAAAAAATCAAAACAAAAGTAAATTATCATGACAAATTTTAAAATGTAGTGATAATATGTTGGTGGCTAGGAGTTAATATCATTAATATAATGCTTATAAATAAAGGAAATAAACAGGAATTCATCAACAGAAATATGGACAAAAAATATAAAAGAAACCATAATGTGCAGATATGTAAAATTTTTAGCACATGAGTAATAAAAAATAGTAATATTGAAGCAAATATAAAGTTATTTGTGCCTATCCACTTTGCTAATTTTTCAATATTACTGTCAGTCTTGTGAAACATCACTCTTTTACTGTGTAGAAAGAAGAAAATAGTATATTATGAAGAGTCATTAATATTTTTGTGCTCTACTATCTAATAATTTCTAGAATTAATGTTTAGTACAAGGTCTTAGAGTTAACAGATAATGACAAACTTTTTTCTTTGAAACATTATTTACTATAATAAAATGTTACAATTTAGAATCTCTATTCTGTCACATTCATAAATTGTTATATATTCCCAAGACGATATCTTGAGGAGGTTTGTTATAATAGAAAAGTATTCCTCAAATAATTAACTTGGTGAAATATTTTGTATATTTTGACAATAAATACAATTATTTGATTGAAAATTCCTATTATTTAACTCTTATATTCGCTTGTAGGAGTGCAGTCATAAAAAATGTTGTAATCCTGCAGATTGTACTCTGATTGGATATGCAGAGTGTGGCAATGGACCATGCTGTGATAGAAAAACATGTCAGGTAAGCTTTCAAAATACTACATGATTTCCTTCCACAATTTTTTGTGTTCTTGTGCGTTCATTTTTGTAGCATTTTTTAAACTTTTTTTTTTACACAACTTTCAAATATGTAACTTTATATACCTGATTCATAATCAAATCATAGTTGATTTCCAAGTTCTGAGGATGTCTTTTGATCCTTTTCAACCTCCTTAGCTGTGCCTTTCACTGAATTGTTTTTAATCAACTCTAGTCCCATCCAGTTATTATTCAATGTTAATTCCAGATTATTTGGACACTATGAACTCCTCTTGGTCATACCTGAATTTAGCTCTTCATGATCAGGCAACTTATGACAAAATTACAAATAAGCCACCCAACACACAGTTGACATACAATGTTTGAATAAACAAACAATAATAATAACCTCATTTTTAGAATAGCAGAAAAGGAGTCCATGTAGAAATGTCAGCAACATGTAGCATGTCTAATACTGAAGTTTAACTTTGCAAGGACTCCTGGTCCCAGAAGTAGATTGAATCCTTAACTCCCCTTGGGAAGTTGACCATCCAATTTTCTTTTATAGCCATACCTGAAAGGAGACTAGTAAGATTTGTCTTTTGGAGATCACTTCATTGTAGCATCTTGTCTTTTGTGTGTCAATTTCATGAGTCAACGACAATATAGAAGCTGATTAATTAGAGATCTTGATTGCCAGATTTCAGATTTGCCAGGTTCTCTGTCAATGAAAGCTCTTCTAACATCATCCTACTTTGTTCTATGTGTGTTCTTTTTCACTCTATGTGCTCGTAATTAAAGCCAGTGGCCACTTATCTTCAAGAAGTGTGACTATAGAGGCAAGCCTTGAGTTTCTACCACTTAGCAATAAACCTTGTCACTCTTCCCTTCACCAGAGCGCACATGGTGGCCTTTGTCTCCAAATCAGCAGGATTGAGCAAAAGGCTTTTCTACGCAGTCCCTTGCCCTTTCCTTTGCACACGGAGCTAATTCCTACATTTGGTAGAGCCTTTAAAAACATTAAGATGAAAATCACATACCATAACATTTGCCATTTACAGGTGAACAATTTAGTGGCATTCAGTACATTCACAATGTTGTGCAATTGCCACTTCTATCTAGTCCAAAACATGTTCCTTACTCAAACAGGAGACTCACAGCCCTTTAAGCTCTTGTTGTCCTTTCCTCCTTCCCCTCAGTCCCTGGCAACCACCAGTTTGTGTTCTGTCTAGAGTAACCTATTCTGGATATTTCATATAAGTAGAAACATAGAATATGTGACCTTTTGTGGTGGCTTTCTTCACTTAACATAGTGTTGAAGGTTCATCCACTTTGTAGCATATGTATCAGTGCTCCTTTATATGGCTGAAAATATTCCATTGTATGAATATACCATGATTTGTTAATCTATTCACCCATTGATGGACATTTGGGTTTTTTCCAATCTATTTCACTGGAGCTTTTAAGTAAATTCATAATTTGACTTTAAGTACTTAAAAATGTAATAATAATGGAAGTCACAGAAATACACTGCTCTTAAGTTGTTGTTTTTTTTACATTTTCGATTTACTACTTTAAAAAAAAAATGCTGATTTTTCTTTGTCTCACAGATAGCCGAAAGAGGACATTTATGTAGGAAAATGACAGATCCATGTGATTTTCCAGAATTTTGCAATGGATCATCTATATTTTGTGTACCTGATGTGAGATCTGCTGATTTAGAACCATGCAATAATAAGACTGCCTATTGCTTTAATGGAGTATGCCAAGATCCGGATGTACAGTGTGAAAAATTATTTGGAAAATGTAATAGATGTATCTTTTTTTCTGGGGTTCATTTTCAAACTGTATTTTTCTAAAGACAGTAATCTATCCAATAGCCATCATAAAAGGTACTGTTTGTATAAATTCAAATTTGAAAATAAAATTGTGAATCAATGTGACTTTGAACTATGTAAAGAGGTAAAATAGACCTAATAAGTACAGGACAAAAACAAAACAAAAAGGTGTTAATCAAGTTTCAGGTGATTGGTGCAAAGAAGAGCAGAATATCAGGATCATAGATAAGAGAACAAATGACTGCTTTCTTAGTCATTTCTTTCTATCATAAAATTTTCCTATTCTCAAGTGGGTAATTTTTAGTGTTTCTCCTTTTATAGCCAGTAGATGACACTAAAAATTTATAGTAGATGACACTGAAGGGCATTGCTATTGTCTAGATGTCTCTATATTAATTTTTTAAAGAGTAATTGTAACTTTATATTTTCAGTTGCTAAAGTTTCTACTTATCTATGTACACAAGAAGTGAATTTTCAAGCAGATAATTTTGGAAACTGTGGAAAAACGAGTTGTAATTTTAGGTGTGTATTTAGATAACTACAATTTTTCAAATGCGTGTGTGTGTGAGAGAGCCAAAATAAGTTAATGCAAATGATACTTGGACTTAGTATATACAGATGAATTTACTTGTTATACTTCATAAGATGATGTATGTTCTGAATAACTTTGATGTTATGATCTGAGAAACATTTTGAATTACTTTCATGTTTTGAACTGTTAATTACTTAATATAGTGTGCCTGTAAGTGACATATAAACCTTTTTTCTGCCTTCTGTTGACAGGAGTATCCTTTGTGGAAAGATAGTTTGTCACTGGACACATTCAGAAATAGTACCAAAAACAAGTTATGATGTTCAGTATACTTACCTTGGAGGCCATATCTGTTTGTCAGCATATTTAAGAGATGAAACAGATACTGCAGGTCGTGATATTACCATAATGAATAATGGGACTATGTGCGGAGTAAATAAGGTAAATAAAAATTTTACTCGATTCCATATATGTGTGCATCTGAGTGTCTGTGTATGTAAATGTTTGTTCATGAGAGAGAGAGAGAAAAAAGAGAGAGAGGATAAGGTCCAAGATGGCAGTGTGGAAAAACCCTGAACTCACTTCCTGCCTGGACATACTGAATCTACACCACTGAAATATAGAACTGTTCCTCCTGGAGAGAGAAAGAAAGAGAGAGACCTAAAGATTTTTCATTTTTAATTAATGTTACAAATTTTGGTTACTGTATCATGATCTTGAGATTTAAACATCAGAATTTCTTTAGTCAAAAGAACACTTGCTAGTGGACTATCATTGTTTTATTATAAATTTTGCTATAGATATTTAAACTTGTTTTCTCACACTTGGGAATCTAAGCCTCTTCGTTAGGCCAGGATCTGATCTTCAAAAAATTTGTATAAACAAAGAACAAAAAAGAACAGATAATACACCAAAAAAGTAGGTCGGAACAACCTAATAACAACAAAGAAAAGCAAAAAAAGCCAAGAATTTCTCTTTCTGTAATTGACAAGGAGAACTAATTTGATTGTAGTGAAACTAAACCATTTATTTGCTCATTGGCCAACTTGGCTAATTCTTCCTCCAAAAGCATAACATATATATGTTAAAAATTTGGCCTTTCCAGAAGACAGAATAAAACAGAGTTTAAGCTTTGTTTAATTTTTTTTCTTTTCTTTTTTTTTTTTAAAGATTTTATTTATTTATTTCACAGAAAGAGAGATCACAAGTAGGCAGAGAGGCAGGCAGAGGGAGAGGGGGAAGCAGGCTCCCCGCTGAGCAGAGAGCCCGATGTGGGGCTCGATCCCAGGACCCTGAGATCATGACCTGAGCCGAAGGCAGAGGCTTTAACCCACTGAGCCACTCAGGCACCCCTAATTTTTTTTTCTTAAAAACTTTGAGAAATAAAGGTGCCTTGGTGGCTCAGTCGTTAAGTGTCTGCCTTTGGCTCAGGTCATGATCCCGAAGTCCTGGGACTGAGCCCCACATCCTGCCCCATGGGAAGTCTGCTTCTCCCTCTCCCACTACCCTGCTCTTGTGTTCCTGCTCTCGCTATCTCTCTCTGTCAAATAAATAAATAAAATCTTTAAAAAAAAATTTTTTTTTGAGAAATAGAATAAAATATTTTTAAACTGGTACCATTAAAAAGTTAGTTGACCAGAGGAATAAAACTTACACAATGATCTCACATTTTAATTAAAATATTTTACACTGAGATATAATATTTTACGAAATGAAAATTAAGAGGAAAATGGAAGTGACCAGTAAACTTGAGATAATTTTATTCTGACATAAAAACAATGACGTAGTTGCAAAGGAACATACTAGTACTGACTAAATTATAAAGTAATATGTCATCTTTTTAAAGATAACTTAAACTGAAAAAATATTTACTATAAATATGATGGAGTAAATACATAAATTTATTAACTTATTTAATCTTTCATTAATATGCACAAAATAGTGTTTGAGAGAGAGTGAGAGAGAGAGAGAGAGTGTGTGTGTGTGTGTGTGTGGTATAACACATAAAAATACTTTGGTCTTGGGGCGCCTGGGTGGCTCAGTGGGTTAAAGCCTCTGCCTTCAGCTCGGGTCATGATCTCAGGGTCCTGGGATCGAGCCTCACATCGGGCTCTCTGCTCAGTGGGGAGCCTGCTTCCCCCTCTCTCTCTGCCTGCCTCTCTGCCTGCTTGTGATCTCTCTCTCTCTGTCAAATAAATAAATAAAATCTTTAAAAAAAAAAATACTTTGGTCTTTGTCCCTGGTTTCTGGCACAGAGCATCTAAATCCCCTTGGAACTTCCCATGTGATAGGAATGTTTTCTGTTATTAGTCTGTTTCCAACCAAACCTGAGTTTATGTTTATGAGGTGACTTAAGGTAGAGCTTCTAGATTGCTTTTGGATGGGGCTGGTTATCAAAAAGACCAAAAGATTAGAGAGTTGAAACTTTTAGCCCCACTCACAGACCTCTAAGTAGGAAAAGCGATGTGGCTGGAATTTGAACTTGATAAAAACGTTTGAACATTGAGATTCAGAGACTTTAAACTTGCGGCAACAATGAGCTGTGTAGAAATGTCCTGGACACTATGACATCCCCCTTGCTCCCTGGCCCCCAATATACCTTTCTCAATAGATTTCTTCTATATAGCTGTTGCTGAGTTGTATCCTTTATAATAAACTGGTATTATATATAATATATAATAATAATAAACTTGTATGTAAAGCAAACATAAGAAGACTCTGAAAGCTGAAGAGAGAAAGGCAGGCTAGGCAGGGACTTCAGAACCCAAGGAACAACACAGCAATGAGTTCCCTTTTCTTTTTGCTTCATATATCCCAAGCTGGGTGTCAGAAAAGCTAGCAACTCAGAAATGCCAAATGTAACAGACAAAAAGAAGTCATCAAGGAAAGCCTGACTTCTTTAGTGAAAGGAGCAGTCTAGCAAACAGTACACTTTTAAATAATAATGTTCTACTTCAACCAAACAACAGAGAAGAAATTGTGGTCATATGTTATCTCTCACAGGGTGGTATGAGCAGAGGCCCAGTAGTGTCTGTTCTTCCTTGACCCTTGTAGTAATTAGGAGCCCTTCTCATCTCAGGCATTAGTGGAATCTATACTTCCAACCTTACCTGGCGATAATGAGGCAATATCCCTTGTGTTCCTTCTGGAGCTCTAACAGGAACTGTTAAAACAGGTTTTTTTAATTTTTTTTTTTAAGATTTTATTTATTATTTGACAGAGAGAGAGAGAGATCACAAGTAGGCAGAGAGGCAGGCAGAGAGAGAGGGGGAAGTAGGCTCCCCGCTGAGCAGAGCGCCCGATGTGGGGCTCGATCCCACGACCCTGAGATCATGACCTGAGCTGAAGGCAGAGGCTTTAACCCATTGAGCCACCCAGGCCACCCAGGAACTGTTAAAACAGGTTTAAACAAGATTCAGAATCTCGTAACGTAAAACTCAATATATCTAGGTTTCAATCAAAAATCACTCTTTGTACCAAGAACCAGGAAAATCTCAACTTGAAATACAACAAAATAAAACAAAACAAAACACTGACACCAAGATGACACAAAGATGATACCAGTATACTCCAAAGAATGTAAAGCAGCCGTCATTAGCATATTTTAAGAGCAATTACAAATATGCTTGAAACTACTAATGAAACAATAGAAAGTACATCTGAAACTAATGATGTACTATATGTTGGCTAATTGAAATTAATATAAAAAAGAGAAAGAAACAATAGAAAGTTCCAGCATACAGAGAGAAGACATAAAAAAGAACCAAGTGGAAATTTTAGAAATAAAAAATATAGTAATATATAAAACTCAGTGATAGACTCAGGAGCAGAATGGAGCGGATAGGGTAAAGAATCAGTAAAGCTGAGGACAGAACCATAGAATATACCCAATCTGAATAACAGAAAGTAGACTGAAAAACAATAGAGCCTCAGGGACTTGTGAGATTATAACAAAAGATATAATATCCATGACATTGTCATTCTAGAAGAATAGGAGAAAGAATTTAAGGATGAAAAAGTATTTGAGGAAATAATGCCTGGAAAGTTTCAGATTTGCCAAAAGGTATAAGCCTAAAAATGCCAGAAGCTGAAAGAATATCATAAAAGATGAACCCAGTAAAATTCACAGTAGGATACAGCATAATTAAGTCAATGAAAATTAAGACAAAGAATCTTAAAAAAAGTAGTGAGAGTGAAACAACATCTTACCTATAGGGAAAATACAATTATAATGACAACAATTGAAATAAAACCATAAGCATATAATATGCTTATATTATATAAGCATATATGCTTGTATATAAGCATTATATGCATATGCTTAATACTAAGCATATAAATGCCACAGAAGATTGCCATGCTGGTTTGTTTTACTACCCTGTATGACCACTATAAGCTTTGCAGATGGCTGTTCTCTCCATCAGTTATTCTCTGCCTGAGAAAGTCTGATCATTAGCCTATGCCCAACTGGCCAATGTCCCCAAGGAGGGAGAACAAAGAAAGGAGTGAGAGAGGAACAAAAAAGGAAGGAAAGAGAAGGGGAAAAAAAGGGGAGGGAAAGGCAGGGAAAGGCAAGGAAGGGAAGGAAGGGAGGCAGAGCTGGAGGGTGGGAGACTGACTTTTTCTACTTGGTTTAGTAGGAGCTTTAAGTTGGCATGACTTTTTACTCCCACATTGTTTTTAATTAAAACAAAACCAAAAACAACTGACAGCCTTTTCCATGTGACAAGGATTTGTCAAATGACAGTCTCATTTGAGAGCTAGCCATTTAGACCGTGGTACTTCCAATAGTTTAATTGGATAGCAACTCTCCTAAAGGACAGACCACTTGAAAAGCCCCAATTCTATAGTCATTAATTCAATTGCTTTAGGAAACAAAATACCTTCCTAAATTTTCTCCCTTGGGATAAAATGTTTTGCTGACTGCATTTTGTAATTGAGAGAAGGGAGAGGTGAATAGTGAAGATGAGAGCTAACTACTTCTGTGGTTTTGTGGACACTTCCACGGATAATTCCAAATTTTGGCCCCCCTGCCCAAACTACAGTTTTGGCTCTTCTTCCTTTGCTTTTCCTTATTACTCTGAGGCTGTAGATCCTCCAGAGCATCGTGAGGCTGGTCAACCAGGTTCTCTTCTTTACCATTGTATGTGATGTGGTTGCTTCCTCACTTCATTTTACCCATCAGTGGCCTTCATTTTATTTTGAAACCCCAGGAAGTTCTTAAATCTCTTATCTTTTAATTGCCTTGTTCTAATTCTCCTTTAATCACATTAATTAGGAAAAGGGGAGCAATTGTGAGTGCCATGATGTGAATTTGAATTGAAATTATTCTGTGATTATTTTAAAAATTCATCAAAGATATACTTTATTTTCGTTTGTTATTCTACATCGTTCAATTGATTTCTGAGTGGTTGGAAAGGAAAGACTTCTTTACCTTATTCTTATTAATGTGGGTCCTTTATAAAAATTATCTTGATAGAAAACAGAAAGAAGGAGAGAGGGGAGACTTTATATCTTATTTATAATATGAAGAAAAGTATGTCTCTGTTAAGAATCATAATAAAATTTTAAATAAAACACATATATTTATACTGCATGGAGATAGTAATTATTCCAATAATGCAAGTTTCCTTAATATTGGATGTGATAGAAAGCTTTTTTGATTTTTTTTATTTATAAGACTTAGAACAGAATAGTTTATTGAAGCGATTTCTAGCTCACATAGGTAGGATAGGGAAGATAACACCTCTCAGCACATTCATTTTTAACTTGAAGATGGGTATGTTTGGGGCATTTAATTGTCCAAAGTTAGATAAGCTAATCATTGAATAAATAAATAAAATTAACTGCCTTTTTCTTACTCATACCTGCAACTATAAGAAAATATGCTTACATAATCCAAGCATTTCTCTTTAAGAAATATGTATTTACATATATATATATATTTTTTCTTTGAACCATGTGACTACTTCTGGAACACTGTTTGTGTCTCTTATTCAAAGAAGAAAGTCTTGTAGATTAGTTTATATTCAAAGCATAATCCCAACCATTGCCCAGGGCTAAGTACTTTTATAGTGTCTCTTGCTTTTGCTGTCATTACAAAGGAACCAGCTACAAATTGATCTGTTTACTTGAAGAAAATTGTATCTGAAGCATGGTTCTTAACTTTTCCTGGATTATTTTCCCCTAAAGACAACCCAGTGAAACATGACTCATTTATTATTGCCTCCTAATAATATTTAAAGAGAACTAGAATGAAGATGGTTTTGGGGACAGGTGATGTTGATTTGTTCAACATTTTGTTTTTCTTGCTGGCTTCATCAGAGCACTTCCCGTTAATGAACAAACTGATATTCTTTCCTTTATGATGATAATTGGATAATGGTGATAGAAAATAATGATTTTTAAGACTATTCATCATATGGTGGATATTCTATCAGATAACCTGAGAAAAGTCAGCAGATAATCTTAGAAAATATCCCAAAGATATTCAGATTAAATTAAAATTTGGATATAGGAATAAGCACTTAAAGTCTACATGAAAATGAAGTAAATAGACAATAAAACAGTATCTTTTTTTTTTTTTAAAGATTTTATTTATTTATTTGACACACAGAGAGAGATCACAAGTAGGCAGAGAGGCAGGGGGGAAGCAGGATCCTTGCTGAGCAGAGAGCCCGATGCGGGGCTCGATCCCAGGACCCTGAGATCACGACCTGAACTGAAGGCAGAGGCTTTAACCCACTGTGCCACCCAGATGCCCCAATAAAACAGTATCTTATATTAGTGAGCATGTACTATGTGCCAAACATTACTTTTATCCCTTTATGTCTAAAGAATAGCTTCCTTATAACCTACATTTTTTAATAACCTATAGTTTAAAAAAATTTGGGTATCAATTGCTATTCCAAATTCAAAGATGGATAAACTGAGGCATGGAGGGATTAAATAATTTGTACTAAGGTCACACTGCTAATGTGTAAGATAAGAGATATTGTCATTAATGTTAGAAATAAATATAAAAATGACTTATGTAGCATTGGTCAATAAATATGTGGCTCTGTGACTAAAGTAGCTCTTGCACTGAATATTGGGTCTGTCAGTAACTCATGCATGACCTTAAAAGAGTACATTTATTTTTATCAAATACAAAATGAGGATAAAAACATCTTCTTCACAAGGTCAATCTGAGTATATATTATAAAGTTGCACAGAAAATGCAAAGACAGATCCTAGCTCATTACAAATGATCAGTACAACTTGGCTATATTTGTTCTTATGCCAATTAGTATCAATAAACTCACAGCTGTGTCCCCTCATAGGGAAAAAATAGTATCTCATTCTCAGAATTTTATATGTGCTAGTGTAATAACATGCCATTTGGACTCCCCACTTTTTTTATTAGAAGGAGTAGATGTCATGAAATCGATTCATCTGGTGTGTGTGTGGGTGGGTGTGTATGTGGGGGTGTGTATGTGTATCTATCTTGTGTATCTAATTTTTGTACCAAATACAATTGCTCAACTCTTGAATTTACATTTAAAAATTTTGTTGTTGGTTGTTTTGACATTTTAGTATTGTTTCCTTGGAGCCTGCCAAGAAGCCAGTGACTACCCAAATAGACCAAATTGTCGGTCAGATATAAATTGCAGTGGACATGGGGTATGTATTATTTCCTCTATTTTTACGTGTAGTGTTTAAAATCCATGTCAGTAACTTTTTCCAGGATAGTAATAAGGTTCAAAATTATTTGATGTGGAAATTTCTTTTAGAAACTTACTGTTAAATAAGGAAAATGGATTCTATTACATATACATATGATTTATGTTTTCAGATTATTATAGGCCTCATGAACTGATAAACTTTGAACTTTGTACAAAAGTGCAATATGCAACATACTCCAGTATGAAATTTTGGAAATGGGCTTATTGAAGATTACAAATGTATGTTTATACATGCTTATATAAATTTTGCTTATAATTGAATGTATGTATACTGATATGTTTAAACACACACACTTATTATATTTATATTACACATATTACTTATAATCTAATATTTTTATGAGGGCAGAATTTCTTGTTCATTCAGATTTCTTTTGCCCTTTAGTACCTTCAATTTATTTCCGTGTATGTTTCTTCCATACTATATTGAAAACTCATTTACCAATGGACTTTTAGATTATGTCAAATTTTTACATAACTAATGTAAATATTGGTATAATGGATATTGTTGTACATTCACCTTTGCACAATTACCTGATTTCTTAAATTGTTAGCAATGAAATCTGATGGGTCAAATTTATGCACCCTTTAAATTTTCATAAATATTATGTTTTTTAGAAATATGCCATTTATGCTCTAACCTATCATGAATGAAAATACGCATTTTCTCAAATTCTAGCCAGACTAGCTTCTTAGTTTTTAAAATCTCTTCTCACAGCTAAATCTATTATTAATTGCAATTTGTTAAGAAATAAAGATACAGTTCTTAAGCATGTATGTATCCTCATATTGCCATTTACATTTCTATTTGTCCATCCTTTGCGAAATTAGCTGCCAGGGTGTAGAAATTTTGTAAATTTTTCCAAGTCTGCATTTGACCTTAACTTTGTGGCTAGTGTCTCCTGCCATATTGGTGCTTCATATTTTATATAATAATCCAGGAAGAAAGTGACCCGCCTGCAGGATTTGTATTAAAATTTTCTCCCAAATCACTTACACGTCCTATCATTAGCAGTTTCTTTTCTGTTTCTTTCCTTTCTTATTTAGTTTAAATTTAATTTCTGCATGAATCTATTTCTAGATTCTCTCTTCAGCTTCTGACCCTTTTGATTCATCCACTAGATCACATTTATAGATATTTTCTAGCCTTCCTATTTCTAGAAAAATATATTTTGGTATCTATGTCTGAGCAAGCTTTTTCCTTTACAATTTTTCCCCCGTTTTTTGTAAAAGTTGACTCTTATCACGGGCATTTTTTAAAAATCTAGCACAATTCATAATATGTCAACTCCCATTATTTCATAATTTCTATGCCTTTTTAGAATAAGGCATTTTCATTATATCAGAATGTTATCTATTGTTATTTAAAAAGACAAGAGACAAATAAGAAGTATCTATGACATTGAAAAGATATTGCAAAGACATTTATTATATTACATTTTATTGTAAAAATTACCTTCCACATTAAAATAAAAACTATAATATATGAAGTGATCATATTTTAATAACTTACATTGACTAACAGTCACAAATAATGCATTTAATTTTTGCATTGTACCTAAAATGTTCTAATTTTTTGTTTGGTTTTCGTTTTAGGTTTGCAATAATCAGCTTAATTGTCAATGTGATGTTGGATATTCTCCTCCAAAATGTGACCCAGCACCAACATCACCAGGAGGAAGTATTGATGATGGGTTTTGGATTATAAACAGTTAGTATCTAGATCAGTGTGCTACAATAGAGCTTTCTGTACTTATAGAAATGGTCTCCACTGACTACGTGGCTGTTGAGCACTTGACATGTCGATAGTGCAACTAAAGAACTAAAATTTCCATTTTATTTTACTTTATTTAATTTAAATTTAAGTAGCCATTTGTGGCCAGTGACAACTATATTAAGCAGTACAGCTCCAGATCATACTGTCAATCAAAACTTTGTATATATGTTTGGTTCCAATCAAGACGTGAACATGCTGGGACACCTGGGTGGCTCAGTGGGTTAAGCCACTGCCTTCGGCTCAGGTCATGATCTCAGGGTCCTGGGATCGAGCACCACATTGGGCTCTCTGCTCAGCGGGGAGCCTGCTTCCCCCCCTCTCTCTGCCTGCCTCTCTGCCTACCTGTGATCTCTCTCTCTGTCAAATAAATAAATAAAATCTTTAAAAAAAAAAGTGAACATGCTAATAGACCTCCCTTTAATTTTAACCATGGTTCCCAAAACATTTCTGTTTATACAGCAGAGTTTTATAGATAAGTATGATTAAATTACAGAATAGGGGATAGTTTTATTATATACTCTGTATATTTCAAGGACATTAACTATTGTAACGTGCCAGTTGTATCTTTCAAATGACCATACTATTGAAAGGTAAAAGTAACAAAATCTATACCCATAGCATATGGATAGCAGATGGTATGAAACATTGTTAAATTTATTTGGTGAACATTCATGAACATTTGTTCATGTTCTTCATAGCATATTCATTTTTTTCTAAATATTATAATGTAAAAATCTCATAATTCCATTAATGTCTTTTCATCATTTGTGCTTTTGTAATTGTGCATATATATTTATATAAACCTGATAATACATCATTATATTTGCTTTAAACAGCCAATATTAAATATTTTTAATATAAATATTTCCATGTACCCATCTATTTACTGTTTTCAATGGCTTTTCAACTCTTCCAGCACATTCAAATTTCCATGTGGGTCATTTTCTTTCTCACTGACAAACTTCCTTTATATATATACATATATATATATATATATATATATATATATATATATATATATATATATATATACCTTGTGGTGACCAATTATTCTCAGCTTTTGTCTTTAAAATGTTTTTATAAAAATGTCTCAAATTGTGAAGTGTATTCTAACTGGAAGTAGAATTCTGCATTGAGAATTTTTACTTTCAGCGGTTCAAAGATGTAATTCAATTGTATCCTTAGTCTCATTTTAGGTCTTTATCTATTTTGAATTTATTTTCATGTATGGTATCAGAAAGTGGTGTGTTATCATTCCTCTGCATGTTGTTGTCCAGTACTCCCCACACCATTTGTTGAAGAGACTGTCTTTTTTCCATTGGATATTCTTTCCTGCTTTGTCAAAGATTAGTTGACCATAGAGTTGTGGGTTCATTTCTGGGTTCTCTATTCTTTTCCACTGCTGTATATGTCTGTTTTTGTGCCAGTACCATACTTTCTTCACTACAGCTTTGTAATATAGCTTGAAGTCTGGAACTGTGATGCCTCCAGGTTTACTTTTCTTTTTCATGATTGCTTTGGCTATTTGGGGTGTTTTGTGGCTCCGTACAAATTTTAGAGTTCTTTGTTGTAGCTCTGTGAAAAATCCTGCTGATTTTTTTGATACGGATAGCATTAAATGTGTAGATTGCTTTGGGTAGTATAGACATTTTAACAATATTTGTTATTCCAATCCATGAGCATGGAATGTTTTTCCATTTGTGTCCTCTTCAATTTCTTTCATCAGTGTTCTATAGTTTTCAGAGTATACAGGTCTTTTACGTCTTCGTTTAGCTTTATTCCTAGATATCTTATTGTTTTTGATGTAATTGTAAATGGGTCAGTTCCTTGATCTTTATCTCATTCTTCATTATTTTATATAGGAATGCAGCAAATTTCAGTATGTTGATTTTATATCCTGGAATTTTGCTGAATTCCTGTATGAGTTCCAATAATTTTTGGGTGGAGTCTTTTGGGTTTCTACATAGAGTATCATGTTGTCTTCAAATAGTGAAAGTTTGACTTCTTCCTGGGTGATTTGGATGCCTTTTATTTCTTTTTGTTCTGTGATTTCTGAGTCTAAGACTTCTAGTACTATATTAAATAAGAATAGTGAGAGTGGACATACTTGTCTTGTTTCATTGAGAATAATATTAGCTGCATGTCTTTTGTCTTTGGCCTTTATGATGTTGAGATATATTCCATCTCTCCCCACTTTGTTGAGGGTTTTTATCAAGAATAGATGCTGTACTTTGTCAAATGCTTTTCTGAATCTGTTGAAAAGATCATATGGTTCTTATCCTTTCTTTTATTAATGTGGCACATCATGTTCATTGATTTGCAAATAATGAACCACCCCTGTAGCTCAGAAATAAATCCCACTTTATTGTGGTGAATAATTCATTTAATGTCTTGTCGAATTTGATTTGCTGGTACCTTCTTGAGAATTTTTGTATCCATGTTTATTGGGGATATTGGCCTGTAACGTGCCCTTTTAGTGGAGTGTTTGGTTTTGAAATCAAGGTAATGTTGGCCTTGTAGAATGAGTTTGAAAATTTTTCTTCCTTTTCTATTTTTTGGATCAGTTTGAGAAGTATAGGTATTAATTCTTCTTTAAATATATGGTAGAATTTCCCTGGAAGCCATTTGGCCTTGGACTTTTTTTTTGTTGGAAGATTTTTGATTACTGATTCAATTTTTTTGCTGGCTAAGGGTCTGTTCAAATTTTCTTTTTCCTGTTTTAGTTTTAGCAGTTTGTATGTTTTGAGGAGTTTATCCATTATTTCTTCCAGATTGCCCAGTTTGTTGGCATATAATTATTCATAATATTCTCTTATAATTATTTACATTTCTGTGGTGGTCATTGTAATCTCTCTTCTCTCATTTGTGACTTTATTTGGGTCCTTTCTCTTTTCTTTTTGATATGTCTGGTGAGGGGTTTATCAATTTTATTAATTCTTTCAAAGAAGCAACTCTTAATTTTCATCCATCTGTTCTACTTTTTTTATTTGTTTCTATATCATTTATTTTTGTCCTAATCTTTATTATTTCCTTTTTACCTCTGACTTTAGGTTTCATTTGTTGTTTTTTTCTGGCTCATTTAGGTGTAAGGTTAGGTTGTGTATTTGAGACTTTTCTTGCTTCTTGAGGTAAGCTTATGTTGCTATATACTTACCTCTTAGGACTGCCTTGGTTGCATCCCAAAGGTTTTGGACTATGGTGTTTTCATTTTCATTTGCTTCAATGTGTTTCTTTAATTCTTTAATTTTCTGCTTGACCCATTCATTCTTTGGTAGGATGGTCCTTAGCCCCCACGTAGTTGAATTCTTTCCAAATTTCCTCTTGTGATTGAGTTCAAGTTTCAAAGAATTGTGCACTGAAAATTTTCAAGGAATAATCCTAATCCTTGGTACCACTTGAGACCTGATTTGTGACACAGTTTGTGATCTATTCTGGAGAAAGTTCCATGTGCACTTGAGAAGTATGTGTATTCTGTAGCTTTAAGATGGAATGCTCTGAATATGTGAAGTCCATCTAGTCCATTATGTCATTCAGTGCTCTTGTTTTCTTGTTAATCTCTGCTTAGATGGTCTATCCTTTGCTATGACTGGTGTGTTAAAGTCCTCTACTATTATTGTATTATTATCAATGTGTTTCTTTAATTTTGTTATTAATTGGTTTATATAATTGGCTGCTCCCAAGTTAGGAGTATAAATACTTGCAATTATTAGATCTTCTTGTTGGATAAACTCTTTATGTATGATATAGTGTCCCTCTTCATCTCTTACTTCAGTCTTTGGTTTAAAGTCTAATTTGTCTCATATAAGGATTCCCACCCAGCTTTCTTTTGTTGTCCATTAGTATGATAAATGATTCTCCAACACTCACTTTCAATCTGGAGGTGTCTTTGGGTCTAAAGTGAGTCTCTTATAGACAACATATTGATGGGTCTTGCTATTTTTATCCAATCTGATACCCTGTGTCTTTTGATTGGAGCATTTAGTCCATTTACATTCAGAGTAAAGTTGAAAGATATGAATTTAGTGCCATCGTATTACCTGTAAAGTTTCTATTTCTGTATTGTTTCTGTTTCTTTCTATTCTATATTACCTTTGGGATCTCTTTGCTTAAAGTATCCATGCCACCTGAGTCTCCAAACCCTCCAGATTCCTGTGGTGCAAAGAGGGTCTCACGATGGCCCTGCTACTTGCTTGGTCCCTGCTTGGAGAGCAGTCACCTGATCATTCTGCAGTTTAAGGTTTATGGCAACACTGAGGTGAAAGCCCACTCCTGGGCTTGCTGATTGCAGCCAGCTTCTAGCTTTGATACAGGGAACTCTGCTGCACTCAGACATCCTCATTCTCTCTGTGAACCCAGGGATCCTGAGACCGTACTGTCCCACCTAGGATTGTGCCCTACTTTGCCACCCGAACGCCTTTCAGGCAGGATTTCCCTCACTGGTGCAGACTTCTAAAAGTTCTGACTTTACACTCTGCTGATTATCAATGTGTTTCTTTCCAGCAGCCAGCTGATGGAGCCTTTCCCTCCACCCCCACAGTTTATGTTCCAATATATTGCCTGGAGTTCACTTCTGTGCACTTCCTACCTTGCAGAAAGTGGTCCTTTTTTATTTGTAGAATTGCAACAATTCTTTTCTTAGATCTCCGGTTGATCTCACAGGTGTTCAGAATGATTTGAAAGCTAACTAGCTGAATTCCAGGAACCAGATGAAACTAGGATCCCCTACTCCTCTGTCATCTTCCTCCCACCCTAGAGTCCCTCTTTTATACCTACTCTGTTTTTTAAATTAAAAGTTTATTAAAGAATAATATCAGTTTAATATATTTTAAGTAGCAGTTCATAAAAGGGAATATAATAGAAAAGTAGAATACAACACATAAAGATTAACTATACATATAATGATTAAATATAAATTTATATTAATTATATATTGAGTTGATGAATGTATAGTCCTCTTTGGGGCATAGTCACAGACTATTGGAAACATTTTTAATTTTTTTACATTTTTAAAAAATTTTGTTTATTTTTTGAAAACATCTTAAAACATAAATTTATTCTATGACCATATTATTTGAATCATAAATTTTTATATTTCAACTTATTAATAAGCTTTGAATAGAATTTTTGATAAAGTTAAAATGTTCTTTCATGTTTTCAGAGGATAGTAAAAGCTTACCTAGAAAACGGTATGCTGCTCCTCAAAAAAATGGCCTCTTGATCAGTTTCTACATTTTTCTACCCATCCTTATTTTGACTGCCATCATCGCTCTTAAATGGAACAAAATAAGATTTTGGAACAGAGAGGGAACAGTAAGTGAAGAGTAAGTAAATTTATTATTTTTAAAATTAATATTAAAATCCAATTGAAGGAAGAATTAAAATATAATTCAGAATATTGCAAGTAAGACTGTAAAGTGCTTGTTTGGATCTTGGATGAATTGGATTAATATTTAGAAATATTGAGTCTTGGCACATACCAATTTTTTTTTTCAGATTTCATGTAGAAGTTATCTTTCTTGCTCTTATAGGTCCAGAAATAACTGAAACTACTCAGTAAATTCACAGTGCCTTTCAAATTGAATGCCATGTTGACTACAATTGCCTTAGTAGGCTCTGTGTACCACCTAAGCAACCTCATTTTTTTTTTTTTGCATTCACATTCAGTTGTACAAAGGAGATTAATAGAGATAAGGAAGTAAATTTTGTGACTAGAATGTGTAGAAGGTGAGAAAAGTGTTAAAAAAATATATGATAGCAAAGGGGGAATACAGATAAGGCAATGCCCATTTTATACTTAATTAATATTGCTCATGTTTCTAAAATTAGAATTAAGCTACATAAATGGGGACCACAAAAAGTCTAGTTAACATCTGTCTCCATACATAGTTACAAAATTTTATTTTCTTGTGATGAGGACTTTTTTAAGATCTATTGTCTTAGCAAGTTTCAAACATGCAATACTTTATTGTTAATTATAGTCACCACACTGTACATTATATACTCATTACTTAATTGTTTTATAACTGGAATTTTGTACCTTTGACCTCCTTCATTCATTTCACTCACCCCGTACCCCCACCTCTGGTAACCATCAACCTATTCTCTATATCTATGAGCTTATTTTTTGTTTTAAAAAAATTTAGAGGGGCGCCTGGGTGCCTTGATCAGTTGAGGGTCTGCCTTTGGCTCTGGTCATGATCCCAGAGCCTTGAGATTGAACCCCACATCGGGCTCCCTGCTTGGCAGGGGGCCTGCTTCTCCCTCTGCCTGCTGCTCTCCCTGCTTGTGCTCTCCCTCTGTCAAATGAATAAATAAAATCTTTTAAAAAATTTAGATCCCACACATAAGTGAGATGATATGCTAGTTGTCTTTCTTATCTAACTTACTTCACTTACATACAGCTTTTTTTTTTTTAAGCATATCACCATACAAGTCACAATTTTGCTGTCAGTGGATATTTAGGGAAAAGAGAATGTGGAAGTAAGGATAAATAAATGAGTCTCATTTTATATGCTATATGAGGAAAATGTTTCTGTTTCTCACTTGTGCAAATAAAGATAACATAATGATACAAAACTTCCATCAAAAAAACTTGCAAGACAGTGGACTTATGAGGAACATACCTCAACATAAAAAAGACCATATATGAAAAACCCACAGCTAACATTATATTCAAAGATGAAACTTTGAAAACTTTTCCTCTAAGTTCAGGAACAAGACAAGGACATCTGCTCTTGTCACTCTTTTCAACATAGTACTGGAAGTCCTAGCCACAGCAATTAGACAACAGAAAGAAATAAAAAATATCCAGATTGGTGAGGAAAAAGTAAAACTGTCACTATTTGCAGATGACAGGATACTCTACAAAGAAAAACCTAAAGACTCAACCAAAAAACTGTTAGAACTAATAAATGAATTCAGCAATGTTGAAATATACAAAATTAACACACAGAAATCAGTTGTTTTAAACTGATTATTTAAATTAATAAATTAAATTGATAAAATCAATTTTAATGAAAATAATGAAGTATCAGAAAGAGAAATTAAGAAAACAATTCCATATACAATTGGAACAAAAAGAATAAAATACTTAGGAATAAACTTAACCAAGGAAGTGAAAGACCATTATTTTGAAAACTATACGACATTGATGAAAGAAATTGAAGATGACACAAATGGAAAGATACTTCATGCCCATGGGTTAGAAGAATTAATATTGTTAAAATATCTATACTACCCAAAGCTGTCTACAGATTAAATACAATCTCCCTCAAACTACCAGTGGCATTTTTTGCAGAACTAGAACAAATAATCCTAAAGTTTTTATAGAACCACAAAAGATCCCAAAGAATCAAAGCAATCTTGAAAAAGAAGAACAAAGCTAGAGGTATCATGATCCCAGATTTCAAGATACAACTGCAAAGCCGTAGTAATCAAAACAGTATGGTCCTGGCACAAAAATAGACACATCAACCAATGGATTAGACCCAGAAATGGACCCAAAACTATATGGTCAATTAATCTGTGACAAAGGAGGCAAGAATATGCAATGAGAAAAAGACAGTCTCTTCAACAAATGGTGCTGGGAAAACTGGGCAGCTACATGCAAACAAAATAAATAAAATAAAATAATGAAATAAATAAGTAAATAAAACCACTTCCTTTCACCATACACAAAAATAAACTCAAAATGGGTGAAAGACCTAAATGTGAGACCTGAAACCATAAAAATCCTACAAGAAAACACAGGCAGTAATTTCTTTGACATTAGTGGTAGAAACATTTTTCTAGATTTGTCTCCTCAGACAAAAGAGATAAAAGCAAAAATAAAATATTATGACTACACCAAAATAAGCTTATGCACAGTGAAGTAAACCATCAAGAAAACAGAAAGGAAACCTACTGAGTGTGAGAAGAGATTTGTAAATGATATATTAGATAAGGAATTAATATCTAAAGGATATAAAGAATTCATACAATTCAACACCAAAAAAACCTCCACAAATAATCTGATTTAAATATGGGCAAATGACCTGAATATACATTTTCCCAGAGAAGATACACAAATAGCAAACAGACACATGAAAAGATGCTCGGCATCACTAATCATTAGGGAAATGCAACTCAAAACTACAATGAGATATGACCTTACACCTGTCATAATGGCTAGAATCCAAAAACACAAGAAATAATAAGTATTGGCAAGGATGTGGAGGAAAACAAAACAAAAATCTTGTGTACTGTTGGTGGGAATGTAAATTGGTGCTGCTATTGTGGAAAACAGTATGGAGGTTTCTCAAAAAATTAAAAAAATACCTGGAGAGTGTTAATGCTAAATGAAATAAGTCAGACTGAGAAAGACAAATACCATATGATTCCACTTATGAATGGAAAAAATATTGAATAAACAGAGCAGAATCAGATCTATAAATAGAATAAATTGTTGGTTGTCAGAGGGGAATGAGGTGGAGGGTTGGGTAAAATGGGTGAAAAGGAGAGGAAGATGTAGGCTTCTAGTAATGGAATGAATAAGACGAGGCAATGAAAAGCACAGCATAGAGAATACAGTGTAATAGTGCTATATTAGGACAGATGGTAGCTACATTTGTGGTGAATATAGCATAATGAATAAACTTGTCAAATCACTAAGCAGTACACCTGAAACTAATGTAACATTTTGTGTCAACTTTAGTCAAAAAAGACAGAAAAAAATAAAATTACTGTGTTTTCTAACCTTAAAGTAATGCCATTTCTTTTTTACAGCTCTATATCAGAAGACAGCAGTAGCAACAGCAACCAGTCATCAAGTTAAAGGTAATTTGAGGGATCAAATTAGTGAACATGATAAAATTCATAAATTACTTTAAAAATTTTAACAATACCTTAGTGTAAAAAAGCTATTATTCCATATTCCATCATCTTGATTCCTACTTATCAATATCATATACTAAGACAAAGACTAAAACAAAGCATTTGATAATTTTGTTTTACATTAATTTACAAATATTTAATATTAGTTAATATTAGTCAGTGATTTATTAACCAATATTTTCATGATAAGAAATGACTTTAAAGAGATTCTAAATATGCTCCTAATATATTTATGAACCATTATGCATCCTGCTTCCACAGTTAAGTTTCTAATTTGGTAGATTTATACAGATTGACTTGCAATATTTATATTTCTTCCTCACTAAAGCTCCATGGTTATTGTTATCCTTATTTTAGAAATAAGGAAACAGACATAAAAAACTTAAATAATTATCTATGCGTATAGAATTTAGTAAATTTTGGAGCTGGAATTTAATTTAAGACAACCAGACTCCAGGGTTTAACTCTTAAGAACTTCACAATTTGACACATATAACCTGATATATGCCTGGTGATGGAAAATGGAACTGGCATTTATTGAAGATCTATTAGGTGCAAGGCAAAATGATAAATGTATTGTCCTCCAGGTTAGAAAGACAATTCTTTACTATAAAATGGGATAAAGTTGGCATTTGTATATATTCAACATACATATCCATAAATTGTCTATGTATGTACATATATACATTTGTGTACCTATATATTCAAATTTATAAGCCATATACATAAAGAAATCCTAATTTTGACATATTAGACCTATCACTGAGAGTAAATGGAAAAATTAAAAATTCAACCATGAGTGAAATCAAGAATTCAATTACTAATTTGCCATTTCTCCACAGTTTACTTTGATGGAGAGTTAAGTCAATGGATCTCTGTATACCATATGCCACCAAAGAAAACATTTACAAATACTACCCTCCATGTAAAATGGTCTTATTTCTCAGTATGGATAAATGGGAGAGTTGGTGGCAAGGAAGGAGCTGGATAGAAGTTTTGAATATGATTGAATGAGTGAGCCCCATTCAGCAAGGGATATGTAAGCAAAGAGTTGGAGGAGGTGCAAGTATTTACCCAGTTTAGATGTTTGAAAGGAGGTACTTGACCTCCCAGGGTCAACTCACAGGAGGCTTTTATTTAAATGTAAAGGATACAGTGCAGCTAAGAGAGTGCAGGCAAGCAGTAGACACCACAGAGACACCTCATGCACAAGGCCTCAAGTTTCCTTATTTTCAATTTTAAACAGCCCATTACAAATCCCACTGCCGTTGTCTTGGCAAAAAGTGAAACCAGGCATTCAGGCTTTCCCAGAGATAAAGAGAGAGCTTTTCCATTCCAGCTGTAAATCAACTCTTTCTGACACAGGTGTAGAGCTGGCAGAGGTATGCATGCATGTATCTGGGCAGGAGCTTTCCAAGCACGTGAATGATCCAATGAAAAAATAAGTCAGGAATATTTGATGAATAAAAGCGATATTAGTTTAGCTGGAGTGGAGTTAGCAGGCGGGTTGTGGTAGTGAGTAGGTCAGACAGTAAAACTCCTGTAGACTGTGGGAAATCTTGGGGGCCATCTGTGTTTTATTCTCAGTGAAAGAGGGAAATCACTGGAGAATTAAAGTTTCAAGCATATGACTTCTACCTTAAAAGGCCGGTTTGTTAAAAAATAAATAAAATAAAAGTCTGGTTTGTTGAAAATAGTCTGTATAATGGCAAGAGTAGAAGTAGAGAAACCAGTTAGTGGGGAAACTACTGCAATGATCCAGAAGGGAAGGGATGGTACCTCTGACCAGGGATAGTAAAGGTGGTCTTAGGAATAAATTTTGAAGCTGACCAACAGAATGAATTGACAGTTTGAATATAAAGTATAAGAAAAAGTGCTTAAATAATGTTTATTGATAAAGTAGCAAGATATCAAAGTTAAATGTAAACACAGACTTGTTTTCAAATTTGTGCTTTTAATACATTTAAAAATTTACATTAAAATTTATGAACATTGTGAGAGAAAATCTGCACAGGTAATGGTGAGCCAAGACAAGTGTCTGGTATGCCCTGACAAGTGGTTTGTTTTCTCATCTGCGAGAAAATATTTTTCCTGTAAAGTATTGTTGATGTGGTAAGGGAATGATTCAGCATGACATGGTTTGTTTTTTACAAACTTTACTGGGATAAAGTAGGGAAAAAGTCAGTCAGACTCAGTAAGAACCAGAGGCTAGTGAAACAGCTCTGAGACTGCGGAATACACAGCAATGCAGGAGGAGGCAGGATCGGGTTAAAGGAAAAGAACAAGAAAGTTTTGGGAGATATAACAGAGGAAGAGTCTGGTGTGACTGGATGGGTATATTTTGGTAAGAATACAAGAGAACTACAGAGACTTAAACATTTCTGACACAATGGATGACAACACCTTTTACTCACGACATATTGTGTAGCTAGGTCAGCACCAGTTTGTGTTGGAGTGATGACGTGGAGGGGGCGAAGAATGAGTTTGATTTTGAACATGTGTGTGTATGTGAGACGCCTGTTGGAAATGCACAGAGGACTTCTGGAAGTACTCTTCCTCTGAAGATAAAAATAGACTAAAATAATTATTTATTTCTTCACATATTTGTATTTTTCTCTTCCTCTGTTTCCTTGCTGATGCTTTTTTTTATCCACATGAATTGTTGAAACTACGTAAACGAAATGCATATGACTACCACTTTATAGTATTTCCCTTTACTGGGGGTGTCACAGATAATTTAGGAAAAAGAAAGCTGGGTTTAAGAATTTCATGGAGCACAGGCATAGACTGTGACACTATAAGCAGTGTTCTATATGCTAATTACTTGCTACACCTGTAGTTGCATCATAAAATTAGATAGCTTTTATTAACAATTAAAATTTAGTATTTTTTATTCTATTCTTGTTTTACAACAGTGACTATATGATGTCAAAAAGCCAAAGGTTGGAGAAAGAATATTATCAAGACATTCAATGTTAACTGTTCTGCTCCAAGTATAAAAAAAAATGTGCTAGTCTCTCCTTCTGTTATGGCTTAAAGCTTTCAATTTCACAAACAAAAATAAATCCTGAGTGAAAATACATAGGCTTGTGTCTGTTGATTCTTCTACCTGCTATAATCCTCTAGGAGGAAATAAGCAACATTACCTCTTTTGAACCAGGGAAGCTCTTACATCCCAAGCTGTAAGCATTCCATTGTTCACTGCTGCTGCCCACCTTCAGATGCCCAGCGCCATGCTAACTGCTTCCTTCTTAGAAGACACCCACAGTCCACACTTTTCCAATAACTCATAGTTCCCTGCCTTATCCATTCCAGGCTTTGGGATATTGAGAAGAAATGTTGCTAGGTAAGGCCAGCCCCAGAACCCTCGGATGGTTACTAATATCATTCTATCTTCAGGGAATTATTTGAACTGAGTTCCTGGCCACAGATAACTGTTGTGTCTCCAGGTGATACTTCCTTGGCCTCAGATAAATTGAGATCTAGGATATATCTTTGTCCTTTGGGGAGCCCAGACTTGTTACTCCTTTTTCACTAAGCTGAGCTTTTCTGGATAAGATTTTCTTGCTTCAGTGCCCTCTGCCCCATCTCCCTCTTACTGAGATGAGTGCACTTCTGCACACCTAAAGGCATTGATGGATGAGGGAACCATCACCCTAGCTGGAGTCTAATGAGAACCTACAGAGTCTCCATCAATAAACAAAGATTCTTTGCTTCTGATTCAGGAGTGGGGGTACCTCACCACAGAGACCAAGAGATTCCTTTTCCAAATGTCCATTAACTGATAAATGGATAAACATTGTATGGATAGTGATCTATGCATACAATGAATATTATTCAGCCTTAAAAAGAAATGAAACCCTGACCCCTCTACAAATTGGGTGAACCTTTGAAACCATTCTTCTAAGTGAATAAAGTCAGTCACAAAACCCATATGTTATTCATTGGTATGAAATACCCAGAACAGGGACATCTATAGAGACAAAGTTTAGTGATTGTGCAGGACTGGGGTTGTTTAGGAGGGGGTTAAAAAGCTGGGGGTGAGGGGTGGTGATAGCATACATCTATGACTATATGAAAAATCCTAAAATCATTAAATTGTACACTTTAGTGGGTGAATTGTGTGAAAAAAAAAGTACATATCAGGATGATTCTACCATAACTTTCCTTCATCTTCATTGCCACTAATTATTTTAGGTTATTATGATCAGTAGCCTACCTTATTTTAATAAGAATTTCTGAGGATCCCAGGTGTACTACCAGCAGGTTCAAGTTTTAATCCCGACTGGAGTTTGACGTTGCAACTCTTCACACAATTCATCCTTGCAAAATGCTGTACTGGGATAAAAGAAGGTATAAATGAGAGGTGGGTAGAAGTTGAGTTAGGTTTTGGATATGTGTGGTTTAAGATTTCTCTTAGAACATTCAAAGACATTCTCTTGTCCACTGGGGAATATGTCCGATTTGCCTTGCTGCCCTTCTCACCTCTATAGCTTCCCTGCTAGTGCTTAGAGTAACTTAACAAAACACTTAGGTTTCCTTTCCCTTTCTTCAACTAATTACCATCTAATAGTGTAAGAATAAGCACACAGTTAAAGAAAAGTGCCTTTTGATTGTCTTACCCAAGATCAAGTTCAATATTCTTGATTTTTGATGATCTTTGCAAATAATAAACTGTGGACTCCAAGAAACAAACAGGGTTTTAGAGGGGAGGAGGTGGGGGAATGGGTTGGCCCAGTGATGGGTATTAAGGAAGATACATATTGCATGGATCACTGGGTGTTATATATAAACAACGAAACTTGGAACACTACATCAAAAACTAAGGACGTACTGTATGGTGACTAACAGAATAAAAATAATAATAAAAAATTTCTTGTACAAGTTGTTAACATTTCTATTTTCTTCTCTCTCCTCCACTACAGCCAATAAAGCATGCCAGAAAACCGTGACATGGAGAATCAAAATTACTAAGAACTTAACCAGAAAAACAAATCATGCTCATTTGCCCCTATGTCACTATTGAAGGGTTTAATCAATGTAACCTTAGCAACAAATCAGTTGTATGCAAAGGCATAAGCTTGTTTCTGGTACTTCCTCTTCCTCAACCTATGGCATCTGCCCAGCCAGTTGGGAGCCCTAAGGGTGAACCAGCATGAGCTGAAAGCAAATGCAGTCCTTACTCACAGGGTTGAAGATAGTGTGGTGGACTTCTGAGTTCTCCTACCTTCAAGCCTCAGAGCTTTCCAATGGCCTCTAGCCCTGCCATGCTGGCTGTGCTCTGGCCCAGCCTAGTTCCTTCTCTTTGCCCTGCTTTCTGAGCTTGAAAGACCACACACTCACCTGGGCAAGACTACTAGTCCCTCAACCACATCTTTTTGTCTCCAAGCAGGGCCAGGCTCTTCCTGGAGGGAAATTTCCTGTAGCTCGGGGATTCCTAGCTCTCCCTTTCTAAATCCTCTGCTGGTTCCTTCTTCTCTGTCTCTGTAACCCCCAGGTCAGGGCTGAGGAAGTTAGTCAAGGTATCTACTCTCTGAATCAAGGGTCGAGGGTGAAGATTGCTGGGACGATGGTGAGTGGGATGACTCCAGCCTCACCTCAGCCCACAGATACAACTAGATGGCACTAACATCACTAACATCAGTGTAACTCAGAAAACAACCCAAAGACTAATAGAACAAGCTTCACAACTAAATGAAGAGAAGAGACCACATGAAAGAGTGTAGGAATTGTATAGACGTGGTTGGAGAGCTAAATGGCCCCAAGGGATTGTCAGTGGGCAGGAGGAGCCTGCAGGCATGGAGAGGACTATCACACTGGGGAGTCCTGATGGCTAAGACAAATCTCCAGAACATTTGACTTTGAAACCAGAGGGCTGAATTTTATGAGTTCTTACCACCGGCAGAACTTAAAACCTAGAGTTTTAAAAATCAGATTCAGCTCTGGGAGAGCCAGGAGGCAAGGAGAAACTGAATCCTTTACCTTAAAGAGATAGCACAACAAATAGCCCTGCAGAGATACAGCACAGAAGCAGCAGTGTGAAAAACACACGGGACATACAGATGGGAGAGTTGTTTGCTAATCTCATAGCGTATCTTGAGGGACAGAGACATTTGGAAGACTTCTCTAGGAACAAAAGAGCTGGCAGGTGCCATTTCCCTCCCTTGCCCCCAGCAGGGTCACTAGCTAAAACCAGTGCAGCTCCAACACTAACTAGCTAACTTGCTGACACTGCATGTCTTGCCCCTTTGCAATTTAGTGGATCCACCCTATAAAATATACTCTTTGCCAGAGTCCATCCAAGGTTGTATCACAAGCCTGGCAGTGGGCAAACAGCCTGGACAGGGCCAACATTACTCCAAAGTGAACCCTTCTCAAAGATGAGGAAAAAACAACCACACACACCAGTCAGACTGTATCCTCAGCAGTGGGCCAGGGGCAGACAGCCGGTCTGAATGCAGGCCCCACCCACCAATGAAAGCTTTTCAAGAGACAACACAGAGAAAGTATCCTGAAGGTTGCTGCTACCACATCTCTGGCAAATGTCTGTTCAAACTCAACTCAAGCCCAAGTAAGTCCCAGATTGGCCCACTAACACCATAGAGACCAAACACTGCCCACAATAGGCAAAGAGAGCCACTGCAGATGACTGGACTGAAGGAAAATGTCTCTTAGCCACAATAGCAGGGTGCATGTAACACACATAGGAGACACCCCTGAAACATCTGGTTCTAGTGAATAGTGGACATTGCACTACAGGGCACTTCCTAAGACCATTGTGTTCAAGAGCAGGAAATGTAATAGACTCCTAATACAGAAAAGCAGACACAGAGAGTCAGAAAAAAATGAGGAAACAGAGGAATATGTCCAAAATGAAAAAAAAGGACAAAATCATAGCAAGAGCCCTAAGCAAAACAGAAATAAGTAATATGTCTGATAGAGAATTTAAAGTGATGATCATAAAGATAGTCACTGGACTTGAGAAAAGAGTGGAAGACAATAGTGAGACTCTTAAAAAAGATTAAAAAGAAGAACCAATCAGAGATGAAGAACACAATAAATGCAATTAAAAATATACTACATAAAATAAATAGTAGATTAGATGAAGCAGAAAAATGAATCAGGAACCTGGAGGACAGAGTAATGGGAAGCAATTAATTGAGAGAGAAGATGAGAGAAAAAATTATGTGAAAAGACTTGAAAGACTCAGCAACCCCATCAAGCATAATAACATTCACATTATAGGGATCCCAGAAGGAGAAGAAAAAGAAAAGGAGACAGAATATGTATTTGAAGAAATAATAAAACATTCTGAATCTGGGGAAGGAAACAGAAATCTAGATCCAAAAGTCACAGAGATAACTGAATAAAATCAACCCAAAAAGGTCCACATCAAGACACATGGTAATATAAAAGTAGTGATGGGATACGTGGGTGGCTCAATCAATTAAGCATCGACTCTTGATTTCATCTCAAGTCATGATCAAGCCCTGTGTTAGGCTTCATGCTCAGCTGGGAGTCTGCCTGTGGATTCTCTCCCTGTCTTTTTAAAAAGATTATATTTACTTGAGAGAGAGAGAGCATGAATGTATGTGTGGGAGGGACAGAGGGACAAGCAGACTACCTGCTGAATGGTAAGCCTGATGCAGGACCCAATCCCAGGACCCTGAGATCACGACCTAAGCTGAGGTCAGATGCTTAACTGGCTGAGCCACCCAGGCACCCTGGATTCTCTCTTGATTTTCTCTTTCTCCCTCTTCCTCTGCCCTTCCCCCACCTCATGCATACACATGCTCCCTCTCTCTAAAATAAATAAATTAACAATAAATTAAAAAGTAGAGATAAAGAGAGAATTTTAAAAGCAGCAAGAGAAAAGAAGACAGTTATGTACAAGGGAAACCCCCATAAGGTTATTAACTGATTTTTTTTAGCAGAAATTTGCAGGCTAGAAAAAATGGCATGATACACCCAAAGTGCTGAAGGGAAAAAATCTCCAGCCAGGAATACTTTATCTGGCAAGGCCATCATCCAAAATAGAAGGAGAGATAAAGAGTTTCTCAGACTATAAATAAATAAATAAATAAATGAATAAGTAAATATATATATATATATATATATATATATATATATTAATATATTAAAGGAATTCATGACCACTAAAGCACTCCTTCAAGAAATGTTAAAGAGGACTCTTCGACTGGAAAGGAAAAGCCATAAGTAGAAGTAAAGAAAGCAGAAAGCATAAAAGCAGTGAAAATATGTATATCTGTAAAAATCAGTCAAGGGACTCACAAAATAAAAAGATAAATTGTGACAACATATACCTAAAATGGGGAAGAGGAAGAAAGAATTGGTTCAAACTTAAGTGACTAGGGGCGCCTGGGTGGCTCAGTGGGTTAAAGCCTCTGCCTTCAGCTCAGGTCATGATCTCAGAGATCTGGGATCTAGCCCCACATCGGGCTCTCTGCTCGGCGGGGAGCCTGCTTCCCCCTTCTCTCTCTCTGCCTGCCTCTCTGCCTACTTGTGATCTCTCTGTCTGTCAAATAAATAAATAAAATCTTTAAAAAAAAAAAAA
>CM052899.1:30597168-30619778 GCA_028534135.1 Potos flavus
CCTGGGTGGCTCAGTGGGTTAAAGCCTCTGCCTTCAGCTCAGGTCATGATCTCAGAGATCTGGGATCTAGCCCCACATCGGGCTCTCTGCTCGGCGGGGAGCCTGCTTCCCCCTTCTCTCTCTCTGCCTGCCTCTCTGCCTACTTGTGATCTCTCTGTCTGTCAAATAAATAAATAAAATCTTTAAAAAAAAAAAAAAAAAAAAACTTAAGTGACTATCAACTTGACATAGATTGCTATATGTAGAAGATGCTATATAGAAACCTAATGGTAACCACAAATAAAAAACCAGTAATGAATGTAATTCAATTACAATTAAGCTACCTTTGTTGGAAAAATTCTTTGCATAAAAGTTTATTTTCTTCTATTTTTTTTCTGATTTACTTCTGTTTGTACATTGCCATCAAATGATCACTTTCAACTTCAAATTGTTTACATCAAATTGTCTGTCAAAAGTATACAGCAACTATACATGACATGTAGTTTTATATGAAGTGTTCAGAACCTGTCTACATTTTTTATATTTTATATATGGAATTTCCAAAGCCATTTTATTTTGTGATAGAGTATGTTAATGTTCTCCTTTTATTTCTTAGAGTTGATTGCCTTTATCTCTCTTCTTCCTTTAATCCCTTAATATCCCATTTTAGTTTTTTTAGACATATAAAAGATTCTTCTTTCATGGATTTCCAATTTGTCATGATAACCATATATTCTAACACATGCACACATATGCACACTCATACAAGCTTTATGAGATTTTTATTGGGGATGGCTCCGGATTTCTAGATCAATTTTGTGATGTTGTGCTAAGGAAACCTAAGTAAATGGATGTGAAGAAGCCCTGGAGGCAGGGCTCTCATGCATGTACCATTCATCACAGCTTGCATTATCCAGCAGAAAGAAGGAATATTTCCTCTTTGTCTGGCAAAAACAGGCTGCCCTTGCCTTCAGCCAATGAGAAGCAACCACCACTTCAATGGGCTGCAGGTGAATTGGTTAACTTTCTCTTTTCAAAAGACATTTCAGGGTGTCAAAAGTGGGATGCAAATAAGCTGAAACTTGGAGAAGCTAATGTACACATTTGAGCCCATTTGTGCTCTCCACTTCCATGCGTAGTCTTCTTCCTTTTGGTCTGGAAAGTATCATCTTGGATTTGAGATCCCTCTTTTTGTTTAAGCTTCCTAGTGTTATTCAGGATTTGTTTTTCAGAGGGTATTGTCCTTTTGGTAATTAATTAACTGCTTTCTGAAGTCTTGGTTATGAAGTATTAGATCCCAATCTTCTAAATTCTCTCAGGAGTATCCTTCTAGTGAGAGCTCAGCCAGTTTTATGTTAAAAAACTGTAGTCTGGAGGAGGGAGATGGCAGTGGAGTAGGAGGACCCTAGGTTCTCTTCCCAGGAACACAATTACAGAATTATCAAGTCTTCCTAAATATCCCAGAAATTGACCTGAAGACTAACAGAACAAATTCCACAACCAAAGGGAGAGAAGGGGCCACAATGAAGAAGGTAGGAAGTACAGAGACATGGTTTAGGGGAGAAATGGATCATGAGTGCTGTGGAATGGGGGAGGCCATGGTTGCAGAGAAGGGTGAGAGAGAGAGGGAGAGAGAGGAGCACATGGGGGAGCACACAAGGAGAATGTTTCCCCAAAGCCATTGGCTTGGAATATGAGAGGGGCTGAATTTTGTGAGTTCTTACAGCAGCAGAGATTAAAACATGGAGTTTTAAAGGTCAGTGAGCATGGCTGGGATAGAGCCCAGAAAGCACTTTCCTGCTCTTGGAAAGAAGGCAGGCAAACAACCTGGGAGCAGAAAGCATGGAAACAGGGACTTGAAGAATGCCTGGAGCACACAGTGGGGAGACAATTCACTCTTCTTGGAGTGCTTCCCTGAGAGACAACATTTACAGAAATGCCTCTCTGGGGACAAAGGAACTTATTGGTAACATATCTCCACTCCCCCCACCCCTCAGCATAAACACACCTGTGGGAAGCAGCACAGTGCCAACACTGGCTGCTTAATTTGCTAACACCAAGCCCCACACCCCTGCATTCTGGTGGGACTGCCCTTCTCAGTCAAACTTGCCTCAGTCCCACTGTGGCAGGAAATCCCCGCCCCCGAAGACCTGCACAAACCAATGCTTTCCCCATGTCTCCCAACCGAGGAGTTCTGCAGAGCTTCAGTTTTGGTGGAGGTGGTGTCATGTTTCATTTCACAAGCAGACAAGAGCACATCTAGTTAAAACTCACTACATTCAGGCCAGGGACCAAATACTGCCTACAGCAGGCAAGAAGACCCTGTAGATGACTGGTCTAAAGGATAGAGCACCCAAAATACAACAGCAGAGTTAATGAAGCACACACCTGATACAATCCCTGAGGTGCCAGGTTGTGGGTACTACATTACCTTTTTTTTACATAAAGGGCAGGAGCAGGAGACATAACTGGCTTTTCTAACACAGAGAAGAAGGCAGAGACTTAGACAAAAGGCAAAGATGGAGGAATTTATCCCCAATAAAAACAAACAAGCAAGCAAACAAACAACAAGATAAGGTCATGGCCAGAGATCTAAGCAAAACAGATATAAGTAGGATGAATGATAGAGAATTTAAAATAACAATCATAAGGATACTCACTGGGATCAAGAAAAGAATAGGAGACATTAGTGAGACCCTTAACACGGAGAAAAAAATAATTAAAAAATAATAAATCAGAGATGAAGAGTGAAATAAGTGAGATTGGAAGCACCCAAAATGCAACAAACAGTAGGCTGGAAGAAGCACATGAATCCTGGAAAACAAAGTAATGGAAAATAATGAAAATGAATAAAAGAGAAGAAATATGAAACACGAGAATAGACTTAAGGAATACAGTGACTCCATCAAACACAGTAATATTCATATTATAGGAACCCCAGTGGAAGAGAAAGAAAGTAGAGTAGAAAATTTATTTGAAGAAATAATAGAAGAAAACTTCCTTAATCTGGTGGAAAGAAATAGACATCCAGATCCAGGAGGCACAGAGAACTCCCATCAATATCAACAAAAGCAGGCCACCATCAAGACATAATATAATTAAATTAGCAAATTATAGTAATAAAGAAAAACTCTTAAAAGCAGCGAGACAAAAGAAAGTCTTTAACTTACTAGGGAAAACTTAAAATGCTACCTGGATATTTCTCTATAGAAATTTGGCAAGCTAGAAGAAAGTGGCATGATATACTCAAAGTGCTAAATGGGGGGTGCCTGGATGGCTCAGTCAGTTAAGCATCAGCCTTTGGCTCAGGTCAAGATCTCAGGGTCCTGGGATCAAGCCCCATGTCAAGTTCCCTATTTGGTGGGGAGCCTGCTTCTCCCTCTTCCTTGCCTCTCCCCCAGCTTGTGCTCTCTTTCTCAAATAAATGAATGAATAAATAAACAAACAAATAAATAAATAAATAAAATATTTTAATAAAAGTGCTAAATGGGAAAACATACAACCAAAACCACTCTATCCAGCAAAGCTATCACTCAGAATAGAAGGGGAAATAATGAGTTTCCCAGAAAAACAAAAACTGAAGGAGTTTGTGACCACTCAACCAACCCTGTGAAAAATATTAAAGGGAACTCTTTGAATGGAAAAAAGAAAACAAAAGTGACAAAGACAAGAAAAGTTTAGAGAAAACAAATAATAAAATAGCACTAAATACATATCTACTTATAATTACCTTGAATGTAAATGGACTAAATGCTGCAAATACAAGACATAGGGTGTCAGAATGGATAAAAAACAAGACAATTCTATATGCTGCTTACAAGAGATTCACTTCAAACCTAAAGACACATGCAAATTTAAAGTGAGGGGATGGAGAAACGTTGAACATGCACACGGATGTCAAAAGAAAGCCTGAATATCATTACCTGTATCAGAAAAATTAGACTTTAGAACAAAAACTGTAACGAAAGAAAAAGAAGGATACTATATCATAATAAAGGGGACAATCCAAGAAGAAGATATAATAATTGTAAATATTTATGCACCCAACAATTACTAACAAACATAACTCATTGATAATAATACAAAATAGTAGGGGACTTTAACACCATACTTATATCAATGGACCGATAATCTAAACAGAAAAAAAAACAAAAAAACCAATGGCTTTATATGATACATTGGAACAGACAGACTTAACAAAAGATTAAGCCTGGAATAAACCTAACCAAAGATGTGAAAGACCTGTACTCTGAAAACTATAAGACACTGATGAAAGAAACTGAAGATGACACAAAGAAATGGAAAGATATTCCATGTTCATGAACTGGAAAAACAAATATTATTAAAATGTCTATACTACTCAACACAATCTACACATCCAATGCAATCCCTATCAAAACATCAACAGCATTTTTCACAGACATAGAAAAAACAATCCTAAAATTTGTATGGAACCACAAAAGACCCCAAGCAGCCAAAGCAATCTTGAAAAAGAAAAGCAAAGCTGTTGGCATCACAATTCTGGAATTCAAGTTGCATTACAAAACTATAGAACATTATGATACTGTCACAAAAACAGACACGTTGAACAATGGAACAGAATAGAAAACCCAGAAATGAACCCACAACTATATGGTCAATTAATATTTGACAAAGCAGGATAAAATATCCAATGGGAAAAAGACACTTTCTTCACCAAATGGTGCCGGGAAAACTGGACAGCAACATGCAAAAGAATAAAACTGAACCACTTTCTTACATTATACATAAAAATAAATTCAAAATTGATGGAAGACCTGAAACCGTAAAAATCCTAGAGGAGAACAGTAACAGACAGTAACCTCTGAAATTGGCCATAGCATGTTCTTTGTAGTTATGTCTCCTGAGGCAAGGGAAACAAGAGCAAAAATAAACTATTGGGACTTTATCAGAATACAACACTTCTGCACAGCAAAGGAAACAATCAACAAAAGTAAAAGGCAACCTATGGAATAGGAGAAGATATTTGCAAATGGCATATCTGAAAAAGGGTTAGTATCCAAAATCTATAAAGAGCTCATAAAACTCAACACCCCAAAAATGAAGAATCCAATTAAAAAATGGGCAGAAGATATGAATAGTATTTTTCCAAGGAAGACATACAGATGGCCAACAGACATGAAAAGATGCTCAATATCACTCATTGTATTCGGGGAAATACAAATCAAAAGTGCTATGGGATACCAGCTCACACTTGTGAGAATGGCTAAAATCAACAACACAAGAAATAACAGGTGTTGGCGAGGATCTGGAGAAAAGGGAAACTGGTGCCCTGTTGGTGAGAATGCAAACCGGTGTAGCCACTCTGGAAAATAGTATGGAATTTCCTCAAAAAATTAAAAATAGAAACTACCCGATGACTCAGCAATTGCACTCCTCTCTTTACTAAAAAAACATGAAAATACTAATTCAAAGGGATACACCCACCCCCTGTATTTATAGCTGTATAATCTACAATAGTCAAATCGTGGCAGTAGCCCAAGGGTCTACTGACTGATAAATGGATAAAGAAGAGTTCGTACATATACACATGGCATATTACTCAGCCATAAAGAATAATGAAATCTTGGCATTTGCAATGATGTGGATGGAGCTAGAATGTATTCTGCTAAGAGAAATAAGTCAGTTAGAGAAACATAAATACTTTATGATTTCACTCATATGTGGAATTGAAGAAACAAAAAAGGAGCAAAGGAGGGAAAAAAAAGAAAGAGAGAAACTAACCAAGAAACAGAGTCTAAACTATAGAGAAGAAACTGATGGTTACCAGAGGGGAGGTGACAGTGACTTTATTTTTTTTTAATTCTTATTTAAATTCCAGTTAGTAACCTACAGTGTAATATTAGTTTCAGGTATACAATATAATGATTAAACATTTCCATACAACAACTAGTGCTCATCACAACAATTTTTCAAAAAGGTAAACAAGTAAAAAGAAAAGACAAGGGGCATCTGGATGGCTCAGTCAGTTAAGCATCTGACTCTTGATTTCATCTCAGGTCATGATTTCAGGGTCATGGGATCGAGCCCCACATCAGGCTCTGCACTCAGCAGGGAGTCTACCTGAATTCTCTCTCCCACTCTCTCTGCCCCTCCTGCAGTTCTCTCTCTCTCTCAAATAAATAAATCTTTTTAAAAAAAAGAAGGAAAAGACAAAAAAACAGGAAAAAATAGAAAAATGCTAGCAAGATGAGAGAAGTAAACTTAATATGTCTGTATGAACAGTAAATGAAATAGACATATTGCTTCAATTAAAGCTAAATATTGTTAATCTGGAGTTAAATGAAAGCTATATGCTACTTACAAATATGCGTATTCACTTTAAAAATAAAGATACACTTTTAAAAATGTTTTGAAATTACTTTTAATGTAAAATAAAAATAGATGCAGAAAACCAACATATGAATGCATTTTATGAGATGCCATCCCTGTAACCACTATCCAGATGAAGAGCAGAACTATCCCAGTCACCCAGCAGCTCCTCCCCTCAGTCACAATCCCCTCCCCCACCAAAGTGACCTCTAGCTGATTTCATAACAATTATATCTGTATGTCTTTATTATTCTGTCACCCAAAAAGCATCCCTGGGCATTATGATTTAATCTTATCTTTTGTGTTTTCTACAGTTCATAATACACCAAGTTTCTTTTAATTTGCAGGCTTCCCCTCCATCCCTCTTTCCCTTATAATTTTTAAAAAAATTTTATAATTGGAAATTTGGACCTCTTAATCCCTTTCACTTACCCCCTCCCCCTTATAATTTATTTCCTGAAGACCCCAAGTGTTTGAATTGTAGTTTCTTGTGGTTTCTCTTGGTCTGGATATTGCTACTTGTATATTCACAGTGCTGTTCACCCTGCTCTGTAAGTAAAAGGACACACTTGTAAAGTAAAAGAATTTTTAAAAAATATTCCATACAAATTCTAATCCTGAAAAAAACAAATCTGGGTATGGAAGTGTGAGACAAAATAGAAAATGACAAGGAGTATTACAATAGGCAAAGAGTGATATTCATAATGATAAAGGCCACTCATCAAGAAGACAAATCATCCCTAAATGGGCATATATAAAATAACATGTCTTGAAAGTATAAGAATAAAAAAATTGATAGAACACAAAGGAGTAATAGAAATATGTACTATCTTAATTGAGTGTATTAAAAGAACAAGCAGACAAAAGAATTAGCAAATCTGTAAAGTATTTGAAACTGTTATCTAATTTGACCTAATTGACATTTATAGAATAATATAACTCACAAGTGAATAAGCCACACTCTTTTCAAGTTTACATGCAGACATCTATCCATAATGAACGATCTAATGAACAGTGAATCTTCTCTCAGTGAATTAGAATGGCTTAAAATGATTCAGAGTACGATCTGTGACCACAATAGAATTAAATTAGATATTAATAAGAAAAATGTAAGTGGAACATCCTCAAACTTATGGAATTTAAATGGCACATGGGGCAGAGAGGAAACCATGATGTGAATTAGAAAATATTTTGAAATGAATATTAATGGAAATAAAACATATCAACATATATTGAATATAATACATATAAATTTGGTGATAAATTTAAAATGATAGTAGATGAACATTTAGTTTTAAATGTATATATTAGAAAGAAGAATGGTTTAAAATGAATAAGACAAACTTCCATTCTTAGAAGCTAGAAAAAGAACAAATTACACCCAAAGTAGAAAAAGGAATACAAGAGAAAAAAAATCAATAAAATAGAAAACAAACATTGCCACGGCCAGCTCTCCTGTGTTATGCTCAGGTCCCTGTCCAGGCGCCACTTGTCGCGGCCGGCGCGACAATCTCGAACCAGGGCTGAAGGTAAGGGAATGAGGAAAAGAAAGTAGAGAGACAAAGCATGGGGGCGGGAGGCACACAACAGATGATGTCCAGATTGTGTTCAGCTTTATTTCAGAGTGAGCATGCTTATATAGTGTGCGAAAAACAAGTTCAAGGAAACAGCTCCACACATAAGTCATGTAGCACACGCAGCACTTCTCTAAGGACTACTAAGATTAACAAAGGCAGATTTATAAGTCGCACGTGCATATACCTCAGAGACATTACCACAAATCAGCGAGATAATTGGTTGCAACCTGTACAGCTTGTTTTTCAAAGGGGCATGACCAATCACAGACCAGCATGCCTCAAGGCCCCTTGCACAAACCCATTCTCCAGCGCCCACTTTCCGCCCAATCAGGCAGGGGTCACGAGTCAGGGCACAAGCCCATTCTCTAGCGACCGCTTTCCGTCCATTCGGGCAGGGGTCACCAGTACGGGCTCGGCAGTTCCCTTTAACAGCTAGCCTGCAGCTGTCCACAAAACATATAATAGGAAAAAAAAGAAATCCCAAGCTTTGTTATTTTAAAAGTTAATAAAAACGATAAACTCAAAGAATGATTGAAGAATGTAGAGAAAAATCACAAAATTATCAATATTGAGAGTAAAAAAAGGGTTTCGTAGAGATTCTATAGAGTTCAAAGGAGGATAAGGGAGGTGTATTATGAACAACTTTGGCCAATATATTTAACAACTCAGAAGAAATGGATAAAATTCATCAGAAACAGAACTTTTCTAACACAAAGAGAAAGAGAATATCTGAATATATTTTTTTTAAACTGGCTTCATAATTTAAAAAGAAAGTCTCTCACAAATAAAATTCTAAGTCCAAATCACTCCATTTCTAAATTCTAAGAAACATGAGAAGAAATATTCACAGCATTACACTAACTCTTTCAAAGACTAGAGGAAGGAATAACATTTCCCAGTTTCTTTTATGAGGCCAGCATAAATCTGGTACCCAAACTGACAAGCTTATTACAATGAAAGAGAATTACAGACATATATTTCTTATGACTATGGATGCAAAAATCCTAAACAAAATGCTGGCAAATCAATCCAGCAAAATGTAAAAAGACAGTACATCAAATAGGATGTATCCCAGCATTCAATTTGTTTCAACACTAGAAAGTCAATAATTTTAATTCACTAAATTAACAGAAAATGAAGAAAGCTATATGATCACCTCAATTTACGTAACAAAATCTTTTTTAAGTAGAAAGAGCTAGAGAGCACAAGCGAGGGAGTGGGGGTGGGGGAAGGTAAGGGCTGGGGGTGGGGGAAGAGTAGAAGGAAAGAGAGAGAGAATCCTAAGTAGGCTCCACACCAAGTGCGGAGCCCAATGTGGGGCTTAATATCACGACCCTGGGATCATGACCTGAGCTGAAAATAAGAATCAGACACGCAACTGACTGAGCCACCCGGTGCCTGTATAACAAAAACTTTTGATAAAATTCACATTTGCAGTAAGATACAAATGAAAATCCCAGCAAATGTGGGGAGTAAATTTCTGAATAGGAATGTATATGTACAAAAATCCACTGAATATAAGCCCCAGTATAGAAGAAACTTTCAAACCATGATATCCAACAAAAAAATCATATCTGGAATGTGTTAATAGGCTCAACATATAATAAGAAAGAGACAAGGCCACTCAAATGAAAACTGGACCAAAGTCTTAAACAACCATTTACCAAATAAGTTACACAAAGACCAATAAATATATACAATTGTGCTAAAATTTATTAATAACTGTGAAAATGCAAATTAATGACTATAATGAAATAAAAAACAAAAAAACCCACGAAGCCTAGGAATTAATATGAATTGGAATTCTCATACATTTCTGGTGAAAACATAAATTAGTACAACAATCTTGGAAAACTTGAAAGTATCCGTAAAACATACCCTGTGATTTAACAACTTCACTCTAGAAATATATGTGAAGGAAATCACTACATATGTTCACCAAAGAAATAAAATAGCCAAATACGATTTTTAATAGCCACCACTATAAATAAACATTAATCAACAGTAAAATGGAAAAATGGATGGCGTTATATTCATTTAATAGGTGATTAACACCTATGAGCTATTGGTCACCTAACACCTAAAGCTATTGGTCTTCACAGTATGGATGTATGTGTGTAAAAGAGTACATGGTGATTGGTTCCATTTAGGTAAAGTTCAAAAACAAAACAAACTATGATGGTAGCAGTAATGATTGTCATGGGGCACTCTGTCGGTTTTGGTGGTTCTATGTTTTATTTCTTGATCTGAATCTAGGTGTTAATTACACTGGTTTGTTCACTTGAATATTAATCAAACTATTAGCCTATGGTTTGTAGAATATATCTACACAGATATCTAGATATCTTCAATGAAAAGTTCTGTAAGAAGTGCGTATGAATCTTCCTGTTCATTAACTGTTTCTTCGGCCCTGAGTTTTGGAAGTGATTCTGCTCTTTTTTTAGCCCCAAAGCGGTGTCAAACTGATTCGAAATCTTCTGCACAGACTTAAGGGCCAAGACAGCCTATGGTCAACAGTGCACCGCATCCACTCTCTCCACCCACCTCTGCTCTCGCAGCCCACTGACTCCTGCTGGGTGCGTGGGCAGGAGGGCTATCCTCGCGCTCCCAACTGCCCTCTAGGCAAGCCAACTGCCATTATTCGGGCTGGCATCCAGTACATGAAGTCATGTTGTGTTTACTACTTCTCATCGGGCTCATCGGGGTCCAGACAGACAATAGTAAGTACGAAAACCTTTCCTCTGACATTGGGAATGTCAGCTCTCCTCTCCGTCTTCTTCTGGGATGCCAGGTATCCCTGGGGAAGTGCTTTCTTGTAGGGGCTCCGACTCTGTCAGCCAGAGCCCACTACTGCATCACCTTCCCCAACCAAAATCCACATTGAATGCGAGGGGGCTTTCCCACTCATCTTGGTACCATATGAAAGATGAGAGGGGCCATGATTCAGGTAAATATATCAAGATTAGAGTTTCATATATTGCTCTGCATTTTTGACCTGTGGATTCTGTATTTGGAAAAGTCCAAAAGACCTGACTTTATTTGTACTGAATTTCTTTTTAAAGTCTTGTAATTCTAGAAAGAAGTGGAAATTGAGTGTATTTGAAAAGATAGTTTTAAAAAAGGTGGCATATGAAAGATTACAGATTTAGATGAGAAAATAATTAGAGGAAGCTACGAAGTGATGGTGTTACTCTAATAAAACATTTGTACCTTGCAGATTCTGAAAGACTACGTGTGCAAATTACAATACCAGAGAAAATACTGTCAATATTAAGTGGAGGAGTTGAATCACATGTAATTAAGCACTAGCACTTTTCACATTCTAAAATCATGCAGATTTTTTTTTTTTTGTAAGAAGTAAACCTGACATTTTTATCCATGCAAACTTGGTGAATTTTATATTTATAACTGGTTTTCCTTAAGTGGAAAAGCCCTTTTAGAAATGAAACAAGATAAACCATGCTTCATAGAAATGTGGTGCAGTGATGCTTGTTATCAAAGCCCCAAATCCCATCTTTTAAATCTGTTTTCCTCTTGAGTGTCTTTGAATAATCATTGACCTGATCCATCTAGAGATTCTCTTCTTACTCACTTCCTAGGCTATCTTTGAGGTTTTTTTTGTCCTTTTAAGTAAGACTATGGCTTTCTTATATGTATAATGATCATTTAATGAAGTTTTATATGACCAATTTTTGCATCTTGATTGCAAATATGTTAATTATTAAGACTTTTTTCATGCCATCTTAGTTCATCTTGGTTCAGGGTATTAGGTTTTGTTTTCTTTGAATTAGAAAATTTTTTCCTTACTAATTTCTAGAAACAATCCAAGATGTGAAATGTGTTTTTTCAAATACCACACCTTAATTTTCTTTTTGGTTGGGTAGTAAATGTTCTGGTAATTTGAGTGCAAATATTTCCTTAGCAACTACCCACTTCTCACCTTAATTTACAAGCTTAAAATTTTCAATATATCATTTTAAAAGGAATGCATATTTATGAAAACTTAGATTTTAACCATTTAAGCCGAAAAAAAGGTGAAGTATTTAATGGTATTTTGAGATAGTTTTATTTTTCAATGCCTAATAATATGGAATTGCTTGCTCATATTAGAAAATATATACGGAAGCTGCTTAGAAGGAAATATCTTTGACCAGGCATCACTACCTTCTATGATAGTAATTCTCATAAGAGAAGTACAAAAAAAATCACCTGTTCTCAACTGTCAAATTCATGAGGGAAAAAGTTTATTTTGTTAATGTCTCTATCCCCCATGTCTAGAATAGTGCTGAATACATAGTATTTTTTGAACTAGTGAGGCTATATTGTACTTATTGGTTTAACAAGTGCTATAAACATAATATAACATAGTGTATGTTTATAACTGTTATAATTAATAAATAAATGATATAATTTATAAGAAGAGAATATTCAACTAGAAATTCTAAAAAAAACCTGAATGGCATGTCTAGATGTGAAAAGTATAATGGAAGTGGGGACAAAATCAGGAATTAACAGTAGACCAGAGTCAGTTAAAGAGACCAGATAGATGCAACATATAAATGACTATGGGAGAAGGAAGGATAGAATTGGAAGCTTAAGTATATAATAACTGACATTAATGAAAGAGGGGGAAAAAACCTGGAGAAGCAGCTATTTTAAACATACAATAACTGAGAAATTATAGAAAAAAGAGAATCTTCAGATGCAAGTATGACAACACAGAATAAATAGAAATCAGTACTGACAACACCTTGACATAGCAAAATCAGAATACCAGACATTCTACTAGATATTATAAAACAGGAGTAAAATAAGAACAAAGAATAAAACTCAAATATTAAAATTAAGTAGAAATGTAGAGCAAAAAATAAGGGAAAATATACACACACATATATATTTAATAATAATTATTGGTAAATATATCTTTGATAAAGGTGTGTATTGTACACATATGTATATATTTATATATATATACATATTTATGTATGTACATACACACATACATGTATCACACACACACACTTAGGGCAAAAATATGAGTTAGTTAATAATAAATATTATTTAAAAGGTAAAGACTTTTTAGGATATTGTCAACCTTTATTGAAAGACATTAGATTCTCTTTCCCTCTCCCTCTGTCCCTCTTGCTTGTCCCCCCCCTTTTTCTAAAACAAATAAATAAATCTTTAAAAAAAGTACACAACCACTCATAAAAGTGGAAAAATAAAAAATCATGTTGGCAGTCAAGAATACTCAGTATTTTCTTAGGCTAATTTTGACCAAATCTATAGTTTGACTGCTGTTCCAATAAGAAATTTCATGGAAATTGGCAGGTTGATTATAAAATATATATGGAAAGGTTAAAAGTAAAAAATTGTTAACTTTGAAGAACAAAACAGTGATTCACTTTGGTTCATTTCAAAAATTTTAAAGTTTTAGTAATTAATATAATGTGATATTTCTAAGGGACAAATAAATTAATAGAATAGAGTGCCTTCCCCCCCCACACACTTACTCAGTTTGATAGTGGCAATGAAATCATTGATTAAAGAATGTACTAGTTAATAAATGGTGAAGGCACAGTTGATTAATGATATGGAATAATGATAAAGTGTATATTAATGCTACAATATATACCAAAATTGCTTCAAGATCATTTAAACACATACATCTGAGAGTAAAATACCAAAAATCTGGAAGACAAGATAGAAGATTATTTCTAGGGCCTTATAATAGGGAAGAATTATATCAGAAAGCAAAAGGAATGCAAATTCTTAAATGAAGGAATTAAGGAATATCTCGATTTAAAGATAAAAATAAATAGCTACCATAAACAAAGTGAAAAATGTTCCAGACTCACAGAAGATATTTGCAATCCATATAACACAGAAGAGGTATTCAGAATATATCAAGAATTCATACAAGTCAGTAAGATAAAAAAAAAAAAAGAAACATGTACAAAGCTATGAATGACAAGGGTTGAACTTGAGAGGGTAATAATTATCAAACCTACATACAAATCAGGATATTTATAGGGAATTGCCAAGTAAACATAATATGTTACTATTTCACATCAGCAATGGCAAAAGTTAACTCTAACAAAACAAAATGCAATTAGAGGAGATGGATAGAAGGATAGTATTACTTACTTTTTTGTGAATGTCTACATTGGTACAACAAATTTGCAGATTAATTTTAAACTTGAAGTGAAGTTGCAGAAGTACTTTTTAATAAAAGAAGTTCACTCATAGGTTTAGTTTAACATATCTAACAAAAACAAAGAGATATGTCTAAGATTATTTATTGGGCCATTGCTTAAAATAGTGATGAAACAAAACTAAACATCCATTAACAACGTAGATGAATAAACTGTGCTATATTCAGAAAATGGCATACTATACCATCTAAAAAATAAATTATAAAGCTACACGTATTGATGATAATGATGATAGCAAATGTTTGCATAGTGCTTATTGTATGAGATAGTGTTTCAAGCAGAGATATAATCCAGCAATGAAATATATAATTTGTAGGATTATATTTATGTGGAGATAAATTTTATGCACAAAATTACTTAAACATCCATAATTTGTATAAATATAAAAATGGGAGTGATAAACATGAAATTCAGGATGTTGGTTAGCTGGAGTGTAAGAAAGGGAATTAATCATGGGATGAGATTTAAGGCAATTTAAGGAGTGCCTGAGTGGCTCAGTAGGTTAAGCCTCTGCCTTCAGCTCAGGTCATGATGTCAGGGTCCTGGGATCGAGCCCCACATCCGGCTCTCTGTTCAGCAGGGAGCCTGCTTCCTCCTCTCTCTCTGCCTGCCTCTCTGCCTACTTGTGATCTCTCTCTCTTTCAAATAAATAAACTCTTTAAAAAAAGAAAGCAATTTAAAATTGCTTTCAAATGCTTGTAATGTTTTTAATTTTTAACATAGACATTGGTGACAGGCATTTTATATAATTTGCTGTAATGTTTATATGTCCAAAATATATAATAATTAAAAATAATTGTAGCTTATAGAGGAGATCAAATGCCTTTGAAAAAAAATCATGCATAAAGTTGAAACATTGAAAGGTTTTTCTCCTGAGATCAAGAAAAGGATAAGCAGGGCGCCTGGGTGGCTCAGTTGGTTAAGCAACTGCCTTCGGCTCAGGTCATGATCCCAAAGTCCCAGGATGGAGTCCCACATCGGGCTCCCAGCTCCATGGGGAGACTGCTTCTCCCTCTGACCTTCTCCCCTCTCAGACTCTTTCTCACTCTCTCTCTCAAATAAATAAATAAAATCTTAAAAAAAAAAAAAAAAGGATAAGCATGTCCACTACTACCTTTTCTATTTATCCTTGCCTGGAAATATTAGCCCTGCAATAAGGAAAGAAAACAACAAAAATTAAAAATAGGCATAATAATTAGAAAAAAATAATGCTATCATTATTTACAGATTAAATGATTCTATACAAAATAAAATCCAAGATAATCTAGAGAAAATTAGAAATAGCATAACGATTTAGTAAATTCTTTAGAAACAAGATCAAAACACAACAAAACAAAAAGAAACAAGATCAAAGGTCAATTGCATTTCTATTCTGCAAAACAAAAATATAAAATGAAACTTTTAAAAAGAAAATTTTACACTACATAAAAATTGAAATCCAAATAAATTAACAAAAATAAGCAAAACCTCCTCTCTGAAGGCAATGAAACAAGATGAGAAGAATTAAAGGCTTAAATGAATGGTGTATATCCCATGCTATTGGATCGGAAGGCTCAAAAATGTAAAGATGTCAAAGCTACCCAAACTGATCTATAAAGACTGAATTGCTCATCTGTGAGACATCATTTCTTAATCTTACTATTAATAAAATAGAGTTTTGATCCAAACTTGGAATGAATTTATAAAATCTGCAAATATACATATGTGCTATTAAATCTTTGTTCTACTATATAAATTTTATATTGAATAATTTATACTCTTTCATTTTAAGTATAAGTTTTGCAGTGACTCCATTAAGCTAATGTAATTATTGGATGAAAACCAATTTTTTTTCTTCCCAAATACTTTTATTTTTTCAGTGTTACAAGATTCATTATTTATGTACCACACCCAGTGCTCCATGCAATACGTGCCCTCCTCAATACCCACCACCAGGCTCGCCCATCCCCCCACCCCCACCCCTCCAAAACTCTCAGTCCCTTGTTCTGAGTTCACAGTCTCTCATGAATTGGAGGAAATCGGAGGGGTGAAAATCAATTTTTCAAATACAAATGTTTTATTAGCTACATTTAAAAATTAGCAAATAAATGACACAAATCATATTCTTCCATCATTTTTATTATGAAAGCCAATATTTAAATATCAGGTTTCATTGAAATAAATCAACATTAAATTATAAATTTTCCTCTCTTTATTGTATTCATGTGCTTTGAATGTAATTATCATTAATATAAAATGATAGTGTTTCTTTCTAACATTCTTCTCACTTGTCTTTGCCTTTTTAATATACTCTTCTTCCAGGTGTCCTACAACATTATGATTGAAGGAAAAACATACACAGTGAACTTAATGCAAAAGTAGGTGTTCTATATTATTTTATCACCTGTATTTGCTCTAATTATGGCTTATAATTAATCCAGAATGTAATTATTTTGCATTTTTAGGTGTTCCTAGTTACTGGCTATTCATTTGTCTCTTATTTTATGCCTTAAAAAACTTTAAGTCTATATAATAAATATCTAGATGTTGGACCTGTAGTGTATACTCTCATTTTTCTCCTTGTCAGTAGCACCTGATTTTTGTTTGGCTATCCATGGATTTCATGAAGGATGAATTTTGTTATTTTTTTTATCTTTATCAAAACATAAATATATCTTGTTTTTGAATCCCTAATATTCAGCTATATTTGAAAAGAACATCTTGAATTTTAGGGTGGAAAGAATAGCGATAATTAAAAGAAAATTACTTAACACATCATGTCAGAATGTATTTAGGACTTAGAATATAATTGTAATTAGCCAAACTCAATCCCATGCCAGCTGATGAATTAGGAAAAATAAGCAGATCATACTAAGAAATAAACAAAAATCAGAATTGTAATGGTACTTTTTAAATGGTGAAAATAGGAATTTCAGAACTCTACATTAATATATTTTTAAAACAGTGTTCTCTCCAAATTTTTATTTAAAATCCAGTTAGTTAATACATAGTGTAATATTAGTTTCAGGAATAGAATTTAGTGATTCACCACTTACATATAACACCCAGTGCTCATCACAAGTGCCCTCCTTAATCCCTATGATCTATTTTGCCCATCTCTCACTCACTTCACCTCTGGTAATCCTCAGTGTGTTCTCTGTAGTTAAGTCTCTTTTATGGTTTGCCTTTCTCTTTTTTTTCCCCCTATGTTAATCTGTTTGTTTCTTGAATTCCACATATGAGGGAAATCATATGGTATTTATTTGTCTTTCTCTGACTGACTGATCTCACTGAGCTTAATACACTCTAGCTCCATCCACGTCGTTGCAAATGGCAAAATTTCATTCTTTTTTAGGGCTGAGTAATATTCCATTATATGGATATACAACCTCTTCTTTATCCATTTATCAATTGATGGACATTTGGGCTTTTTCCATAATTTAGCTATAGTAGCCAATGCTGCTATAAATACTGGGGTGCATGTATCCCTTTGAATTTTGTATTCTTTGGGTAAATAGCTAGTAGTGCTATTGCTGGATTATAGGGTAGCTCTATTTTTACCTTTTTGAGGAACCTCCATACTGTTTTCCAGAGCAGCTGTGCCAATTTGCATTCCCATCAACACTGTGAGAGGGTTTCCCTTTCATCGTTGTGAACATCTTTGTTTCCTGTGTTGTTAATTTTAGTCATTCTGACAGGTGTGAGGTGATATCTCATTGTGGTTTTGATTTGTATTTCCCTGATGATGAGTGATGTTGAGCATCATTTCATGTGTCTGTTAGCCATCTGTGTCATATTAGTTGTATTGTATATTCTATATTTTTTCCTAATATAAAAAAGACAGCTTCCGAATAGCAGTATATTTCTTAAGCTCTGTCTTTTTTATATTAGGAAAAAAGGTTATAGAATATACAATACAACTGATGATGATACAATTGATGAATTGAGTATTACACACCCTACAATGAATGCTTTTTTCACGGATACAAGCAAAGTACGTTTAAGCAAAAACCATCACATAGTAGAACGCAAAATCTTTTGAAGAGTAACCACATTCCCAATGACTAGCACGATAAAATTAGAACATAATTACAAATGTTTAATCAAAGATGAATCAGCTTTTTGGAAATTAAGTAAGAGTTACCAAATAAGTCTTGGCTTAGAAAAATTCAAAATATTGTTGGAATGTCAATAAAGTAGTCACAGATAGAACTCGACTTTTTAGATATGACCATTTCATTTTTTTTTTCATTTTATATGCAACAGATAAGAATATAGTGAGAAATACTGTAGTGAAGAGGAGACAGAATAATGTGTGGCCAGGGAATCCCTGCTGGTGGAGTCACGAAGCCTTCAGTGACCACTGTCCCTACTCAGGGTGTCTCAGCAGGTAGTTGGCTTCAGGCTTAGCCAACAATTTATATACAAACAGGGTGATGTCACTTGCACTCTCAACAGACTATGAAGCTTTGGCTGTGTGTAGAGCTAGCAGCAATCTGTGCTTTGTCACAGAAACTTGACAATCCCCTAGGGCCTTCAAACATACAAAATTAGAACACCAATTTTATCACATTGCTCAAAGGCATTCTTGCCAAACTCAAGAATGGATCTAGATTAAAATATTGAGGGTAATACTACAGGCAAACCTCATCTTATTGCACTTCACACATGTTTTATATATTGAAGGTTTTTGTGGCAACCCTATGTCAAGCAAGTGGTTTTATAGATGTTTCTGCTTCATTAGCTGGCTCCAATGTTTATATATTCATCATCTCAGAGTTTTAGCGGTGATGGGGCTATTTGTAATTCATTCCACATCTGCATGAGATGTAGTTTAGGGTTTTCATTTTTGCGTGTGATGCTCCTTCTGCCATTGTCAGGATTGGGTAGCTTCATTTTGTCCATTGTCTACAGACAGCAGGTATTGATTTTTTTATCCTTCTGTTTACAAATTGTGAGGATATTTCTAGCTCTATGCCCTTTACAGGAAAGCCCACAGTGCGTTCTCATGCTAGAGACCAGAGGCCATTTAACCCTCCATCCCTAAGGCACAATTCTGTTCCAGATTCTGTCCTCGTTTGCAATGTCACCTGCTCACTCTTTCAGCTGCAGCACTAGTCTTTGCTTTTACTTCTTTGATCATTCTGTTTAAAGCAAGAATTAGTACACCTTTGACAAAGGGCAAACATTTTAGAATGGGCTCCATATGGTCTCTCACAACCACTCAGTTCTGCCATCGTGAAAGCTGGCATAGGGAATATGCAGATAGATGGATATAGCTATATTCTAATTTCACTTTATAGAAAAAAAAGTGGTGGGTTGGATTTGGCCTATAGGCCATACTTTCTCAACACACATTATTGCTTAAAGTGTAGTACCATATTTAAAAATGGTGTGGTTAATTGGTCATTTCTGTATGTGGAGAGTGGAAATGGAAATAGGGGATTGGGCCTTCTCTCTTTCACAAAAATTATTACCAATTACCTTTATTTAATTGTTGTTTTAATATTTCTTATTGTATAATATATTAAGTACAAGTTAAAATACATGAAATATGTTTATACAGTTAAATGAATAATTATGAAGTGAATATTCCTGTACCCCCTGACATTGACTGCCCTCCAAAATCCATACAGATATCATTTTCCATCCGCATTATTTGTAACTACTTTCCTGATCATTGTGATAACCATTTCCTTGGTTTTATTTAATTATCCTTAGTAATATATTTCTATTTGTTTGTTATGAATTCTAAATGAATCACAGCATATTCTCCTACAACTTGTTTTGGTCACTCAAAATAACGTCTGTGAGATTTATCAATGTTGTTAAAAGTAATTTTGATGCTTGTTCCCTTTGCCAAATTAGGGAAATTCTCTGCTACCCAATATACCTTCTGCCCCTCTCTCTCTTTCCTCTTCTTCTGGGATCCCAATTATTCTAATATTGTTTCATCTTATGGTACCACTTATCTCGTAAACTCTCCCCTCATGGTCCAGTAGTTTATCTCTCTTTTTCTCAACTTCTTTATTCTTCATCATTTGGTCTTTTATATCACTAATTCTCTCTTCCTCATTTATCTTAGCAGTTAGAGCCTCCATTTTTTATTACACCTCATTAATAGCTTTTTTGATTTCACCTTGGTTAGATTTTAGTTCTTTTATTTCTCCAGAAAGGGATTTTATTTCTCCAGAAAGGGATTTTCCAGTATTTTCCATGTTCTTTTCAATCCCAGCTAGCACCTTGATAACTGTCATTCTGAACTCTAGTACTGACATCTTACTAATGTCTGTATTGATTAGGTCCCTAGCCGTTGGTACTGCCTTTTGTTCTTTTTTTTTGAGATGAGTTTTTCCACCTTGTCATTTTATCTAGATAAGAATAGATGAATGAGAGAACAAAATACTAAAAGGGTAGCAACAACCCCAGAAAAATATACACTAACCAAATCAGAAGAGACCTGAAACTGGGGGAGAAGAAAGGAGAAAGAAAAAGAAAAGAAAAAAAATATATACATATATATACATATATATGATTAGACTGGTGAATAGAACAGAGCCACACACTTGATTTTGGGTGTATTTTGGTCTGTTAGAAGAGACAACCTCCCAAAATTTTAAAGAAAGAAAAACTTTTATATGTATATATATATATATATATATGTATATATATACACACACACAAAAATAAGGGTAATTCCATGAAGGGATGGAATATGATTGTAAAGATGGAAGTTAAAGAAGATTCTAAAAAAGAAACTGATAAGATAAGTTGGTAAAAAAAAGAAAAAAAAAGAGGAAAGAATACGATCAGGCTGGAGACTAGAACTAAGCCATGTACTAGATTTAGAGTGTATTTTGATCTGTTAGAAGAAACTGTATCCCAAAATTTTAAAGAAAGAAAAACCTATATGTATACAAAAAATAAGTTTAAATACAATGAAGGGATAGAATATGACTGTAACAATGAAAAGTAAAAAAGATTTTTAAAAAGGTATTGATAAGATAAAATAGTTAAAAAGGTTAAAATAGGAAAGAGGAAAAATTAAAAAAATAGAATAAGAAAAAAATAAAATTTAAAAAATTTAACTTTGAAAGACTAAAGAATCATGGGGAAAAAAGCCATGAATTCCATGTTCTGTTTTCTCCTAGCTCTGGAGTCCCTCAGTTCTCATTGATCAGTGAACTCAGTCTTGGCTGGACATTCTTGCTGATCTTCTGGGGGAGGGAACTGTTGCAGTGATTCTCAAATGTCTTTGCCCGAGGTGGAATTGCACCGTCCTTGCCAGGGGCTGGGCTAAGTAATCTGCGCGGTTTTGGTCTTGGGAGCTTTTGTTCCCTGAACGCTTTCCGTACAGCTTTGAAGGACAAGAATGAAAATGGCAGTCTCCCAATCTTCAGCCTGGAGGAGCCAAGAGCTTGGGGCCCCACTCCTCAGTGCGCCCTCAGAGAAAAGCAGTCAGTCCCTCCCGTCTCCCTGGTTTCTGGCCTCGCTCCGAGCTCACCCGGCCTGTGACCGAGCGTTTCTATCTCTGGTGCATGGCCCCGTTTGGAGTCTCCAAACCCAGCAGATTCTTGCAGTGCACTCCCGCGCTGCTGCTCCCGGAGGAGGATGGAGGGGGTCTCCCCGGATCTGCCACTTGAAGGGTCCCTGCTTGAAGAGTGGTGGCCCGACTGTGCCTTGGATCACGTTTTAAGGTAACCCCAAGCTGAGAGCTCACTCCTTGGCTCCGTCTCTGCAGCTGGCTTCCCCTCTTTCATACCTGGAAGCTCTGCCACACTCATGCAACCCCAGTCTTTCTGTGACCTTAAGGGTTCTGAGACCACACTGTCCCCGTGAGGGCTCCAACCCCTGCTTAGCCTCTGGAGCGATGTCCCTCACTGGAGCAGACTTCTAAAAGTTCTGATTTTGTGCTCTGCTGCTCTACCACTTGCTGGGAGCCGGCCCCTCCCCCCCAGGTCTATCTTCCCATATTTTGCCTGGATTCACTTCTCTGCACGTCCTACCTCTGAGAAAGTGGTTGCTTTTCTGTTCTTAGAATTGCTGCTCTTCTCTCTGATCTCTTGTTGAATTTGTAGGTGTTCAGAATGGTTTGATAACTATCTAGCTGAACTCCTGGGATATTTAAGTCTCTTCTCTGCCATCTTGCTCCTAAGACATTTATACTTCCTGAGAAGACACGTCTTTTTTTTTTTTTATTTGCATATGTGTTTTATTTATTTATTTATTAAATTTTATTTTATTTTTTCAGTGTTCCAAGATTCATTGTTCATGCACCACACCTAGTGCTCCATGCAATACGTGCCCTCCTCGGGGCATCTGGGTGGCTCAGTGGGTTAAGGCCTCTGCCTTTGGCTCAGGTCATGATCTCAGGGTCCTGGGATCGAGCCCCGCATCGGGCTCTCTGCTCAGCGGGGAGCCTGCTTCCCCCTCTCTCTCTGCCTGCCTCTCTGCCTACTTGTGATCTCTCTCTCTGCCAAATAAATAAATAAAATCTTTAAAAAAAAAT